>CM023102.1:19833044-20485068 GCA_013103745.1 Gardenia jasminoides | reverse complement strand
CCTAATCAAATCAAACTCAACTTCAGTATCTTATAATTTGGTTTGTATTTTTAAGCATTAATTGCTTTGTGCTTTCAGCCATTTTCGAAATGTAGTTGCCTATAATTCAAATAGTAGAAACTAAATAGACCAATGTTCATTAACATGGTCCACTAGATTTTGTTTCTTTTCTTTGTTTTCTTTTTGATAAAAAAGTTGCAAAACTTTATTAATGAAAGTGGAATCCGCTGGTCATATTGCCAATAGATGATCCAAAGGCATTACAAATTAAAAGTCTGGAACCCAAATAGATTAGAGTTTTCTTAATGACCGTGGTTTGAAGTCCGATTGAAATAGAAAGTTATATATGGATCATAATGTCTTGAACAGATTTCATTCAGGTTTTTTTGCTGTAAGACCCTAATGTTTGGTTGCCAGTTACCTAAGCTGGCCATTTTTTTAAGCACTTTGCCTTCTCTGGCTAGTAAAATCATGTTTGAACAGTAAATAATATCAAATTTTCAAAGTTGCCCTTATTTTCAACATCATTTTCAATCATAATAAAATGTTACGTTGCAGTTTAATGCCATGAACAATGACTTTGGTTGCATTTGCCTCAAAAGATTTAATAGGTGGCTTAAGCTGCTATTTTAATATGTTTGCTTCTTTATCCCTTCTTTTCTCTTTTTTTATTTCTTTGCTCTATTATTACTTTTATTTTGTTTCTTCAAATTTCCTCTTCTCACTTTTAAGTTATCATATCATTGTTAATCATTGATCATCACATGCAATAAGTGTTTTTCTAATCACAAACTACAAGTTTCATATTTGTATCTAAGTATTTTACTTTCAAATTAGATATCCTTTGTGATGCAAGAATGGCAACAAATATCAAATAAATAATCTCAACAAAATGAAAGGAACAAACTATAGAAATTCAAGAAGAACTAATCTTTACATATAATAAAATATATGTTTCTTGAGTTACAAAGCATTTCAATTTAGAACTTAACTTACAATCTATGATAATTAAAAGTTTGTGATGAATTAGTGACTATCAAATATATTGTTTAGTCTTGTAAATGAAAAGGAAGTGCTAAAAAAAAAAAAGAAAAAAAAAGAAGAGAGATAATTAGGAAAAACAAGGGAAGTACAAGAAACAAAAAGAGATAGCTAGAAATGAAATAAAAGGAAAAAAGGGGATGCTAAACAAAAAAAGAGAGAGATAGATAAGTAACAAAAGGAAGAAAAAGAAAGACGAAAATAAGTAAAATATCAAGCGTAATTGCTCAAACATGAGATGGGAGGTAAATTGTGAATAAAAATTCTGTTGGGACAAAGTGTACATAGAATAGTTTATAAGAGTAAATATCAATTACTACTTCAAGGGCATTTATTTCGTTTAACTGAACAATTAGCTTTGACTGTTGGTTCAAGAAGCAAAATGTTACTTAAAATAATGTTAGGGGACAAAATGCAACTAACACCAAATTTAAGTGGGCTTACTATATAAACCACTTAATATGTATGGTACCTCGATGGTCCAGCGAAACAATTTTCTAAATGCAATGGTTTTTGTTAGGGACCATTATTTTTAACAAAAATTTATTGTTTGCTACTATCGTGTGCATTTAGCCTTGCATATCTTAGTGGACATGGCCTATGGTGGAAATACTATTGCAATCTACTTCTTCTCCCCATTATAACAATTTATTTTGTATTCTAGGGGGAGGGACCATGTACTTTGCCAGCACAACTACTAAACTAATTCTAAACCTTGTTATAGAAACATTAGTATGTGGCTGGCTACTAGTATAATACAGTCTAAAGAGGAGCAACAAGTATATGCAAAAGAATGCAGGGCTCATCCTTAATCCTATAATCAGCTGTGTGGGTGGTCTGTCGAGCAAGGTGAAAGCCAAATCAATGCCCTTAAATAATGGACCGTAGTTCATGTTCACTTTCCAATGAGAACTAAAAGACCAACATACTCTTAAAGCGTCCCATTCTCCAAAAACCCACGAGAACTCCCTATAAAAAAAAAAATGGTAGTAAATTGTAAAAAATAAACAAGAACATCAACCCCAATACGCAATTGAATATAGATACATTAACACATCCTTAAAGATAGATACAAATCCTTGCCTATTGTCTATGTAAAGATAGATACGTTAGCACATTTATTTCTCTTTACTACTACATGATAAATCAAGGAAAATGAAATCACTGTAGGTGTGAAAAAAAAAAAAGAAAGGAAGAAGAAGGAGAACAGATGGAGCTATCTAATGCTATCCTTAAGACACATACAAATCCTTATAAGTTTATTGGTCCCTGTCATCACTAAAAAGCTACGTAAAGATAGATACATTACCACATTTATCTTTGCTACTACATGCAAAATCAACGAGAAAGAAATCACTATAGAGTTAAAAAAAAAAAAAAAAAAGAACAGATGGAGCTATCTAATGCAAAATGAAAATCCTAATCACCACGTACAGCTAGTAATTTCGAGCTTAAAATACCAGAAGGTTGCTGAATAAGTGATTTGGACCCAAAGATGGTTGATAAATGTAAAGGACCACTAGACTAATGCTACATGAAAATAGTCCATCTCATCATGTGTGATTTGCTGGAAAGTAAGGTATACAGGGACCATGATCAATTGTTGGCAAGACTAAATTGAGAAGGACTAGGAAGTGAAGACCTTGTAAATTGCTGGACATTTTGAATGGCCTAAAAAGACTGATTTTGCTTGGTTGAAAGGTAAAGATTACTAAGAATACAAGAAGCCCCATCATTTCAAGTTCCTCCAAAGAAGAAGAAAAACAAAAAACAAAGAGAATAGAAGATTTCTGGGAGAAACAAAGTCACAAACTTCAATAGAATAGAGGGGAAGTAAAGGAACAAAGTCAGTTGCTCGAGGAAGAAAAAAGAGGAACAGAAGAAGCAAAAAAGCACTAAAACCAAAAGACAAGAATTTATAGTATTTGTTCTATACTAGAAGAGCTCAATCTTAGTCAATACAGTCAAACATTTTACAACCCAAGAATTGAATCTAACATCATAGGACATTGCCAAATAACACTTAAAAAAAAACAAGTTTCACGACTCACAAATCACTAGCACTTGCTTTCCTTTTCTTTCCTTGCCCTGAATATTTATAGTATAATTGATTAATACTTATAGTATTATCAGTTTTGTAGTATTCAAACAAAACAATTACCCTTGGAACTTTGAAAGTGCTGGCCTGTACTAGGATAATAAAGCCAAGGCTATAAAGGAAAAACCAAGAATGGGGAAAAAGGAATAAATTGGAAGAGAGCTATCTCCACAACACTCCAATGAGGATCATACTTCTTGAGTTTCCCCTTGTTTCACTCTCTCATTCCACCTTTTGTGGCTAGTAAGTAGGGTAGTGCATTTCCTTTCTTTTATTCTCCTTCTTTCCCTTTCTTTCTGCCCATTTAACAATGAAAATGGCAGATTACCAATCATCCTTTCCCCTCTATAGGAAACAACCATCATTGCTCCCAACAATCCTTTTCAAAACCTCAGAAACCTGAGCTTCTAAGATATTCTCTCCTTCCGTTCTTTCACTTTTTTCTCCCTTCTCTCATACAAGTTTAAATATCCTCCTCTTTTGTAACCTTTTTCCTCCCCTTGGGTTCTTTAGTAGTGGTTAGAAGTTAGGACTTGTAATTCCTTTTTTTCTTTTATGTTCCACTAGCTGGTAATCATCCCTCTCTTATCACTATGATGGATCCTTCTTCCACCAACTCTGTCAATGGTTTCTACTCCTTTCTAACCAGAGGTATTGATGATCTTGAGAGATATTTCCTCTCCAGTAACTTCTTGTCTATTCAATTTCTCCAGCGAGTTCTAACCCTTCTTAGATCATTCCACACTCATTTGATCCTCCTTGTTCAAAAGCTTCACTTGCCTGTGGGTGAAAAGTGGCTGGATGAGTACATGGATGAAAGCTCTAAGCTTTGGGAAGTCTGTCATGTCCCTCAAGTCTGGCATATCAGGCATGGAGAATTACTATTCTGCTGGACTTAACATCAGTTCATCACTTGAAAACCATCCCCTCCTCAGCCCACAAGTCAACCGTCAGGTAAGATTAAAGTTTTGAATTCTTTATTCTTAGATTAGTTAATTGTGTTTAATTTCGTAATCATCATGTTTTGAGGAGGTATATGACTGAATTCTTGAAACAGGTAACCAGAGCAATCAGTGGTTGCAGAAGAGAAGCAGGACTGGAGGAAGAAAACAGGGCTTTGATGGAGACAAGAATTGAGCCACTTTCGTTACGTTTTGATGAGAAAGGCTATGTTGAATCAAAGCTAAACGGATTCAACAGTTTCAGAGGAGTTCTTTACGCAATGAGAAATGTTAGTTCCTTCTGCTGATGATCTTGCTCTATGGATTGGTCTACTGTTGGCCTCAAGAATCTGACTTCCTCAGAGGAGGAGGAGGATATGAAAGCGGAGGATGTTTGTTTTTGGATCAGCCTTGATGATCTCAACAGCAAGATTGCAGCAAAGGGTTGCAGCAGAAATCAATCAGATCAATGGCCGACCAGGGATTTTGCTGTATGAATTTCGAAGATCAAAGGTAGCCATGGAAGAGCTGAGACTGGAGTTGGAGAGGAGGTCCTCCCAAGGAGGAGAAGTGGTGGACTGGGAATCAGAGGTTGGGATAAGAGAGAGTGGAGAATCTGAGGGGTTGTTTTGGTGTTCTGAGATCTGGGACTGAGAGTATTGTTGGGCAACTTGATGATTTCTTTGATGAAATGTTGAAGGAAGGAAGAAGCTTTTGGACTTCTGTAGTCACCATAGAATAGGGAAAAAAAGAAAGATAATGAGTTTATTCCTAAAAGAGAGAAGATTTAACACCGTGGTTGAAAAAAAAAAAAAAGAAACAGAGAAAAGTTACAAGTAGGAGAAATGAGTTGGATGGCTGTACCTTTTTCTTTATAATTTTCTTTTATTTTATTCTTATTTTTTGTTTGGTGTAATTTTAGTCTTTGTATGTCCCAAGCCAGCCAACCAATCCCATACCGTCGGATTCTGGTTCAGATATGCTTCTTCTAAAATGTAAGAATCAAAGAGGAAAATTTTGGAGGAAAAGGGATGATATTAAATCTATACCCTTACAGTCTAATTCAACACTTAGTATAATTCTAATACTAATAGTACACATTATCAACATTTATGATATAAGTCATTAATGCATCATATGTGGATTGAGTCCATTTCAAAAGGTAATGTAGCAGTTTTAGATATATAATTAGTGTATGAGATTCCAAGGCCATGAAAAGTTAATGTAGTAAAGAAAAGAGAGGGATTTGACCACATGAATTGTTTCTTCTTTTGTTCAATTATTTATTTATTTACTTATTTATTTTCATTTTGGTGGTATGACTTTGACTTGACCACAAGTAGCTGTAAGACTGTGATGCAAAAATCTATGTTCAAGCAAACACTAAAGAAACTGTTTTTTTTTTTTTAACTGCCAATCATATCTGGCAGGTGGGCTTAACCCATTTTATTGTAAATGATCTGAAAAGTTACAGGGCGACAGACCCTTACTTTTCAGAGAAAAACGAAATTACATAATTGCAATTGATCTAAGCAAACTAAACTACGAACCCTATTTGGGCAAGACGAGAGGGTTGGGTAGAATTGAGGAGCTGCCACCCCATTCTTGGCCAGAGCATCTAAAGAAACTACACTAAAGAAACTGTTGTCTTTCTGGAAAGAGGTAGAAAAGAATGGAAGTTTCTTTTGTTACCATAAGCGGTGGCAAAAACGTTAACTGTTAAAAATCAGTAGTCAAATATTTTTTATGCATCTTTTGTTCCATTTCTTCTAAATTTTTACTCAATTCAATTCAATAAAAATTCTTAGGCCGTAATCTGCAGTAAATGTTGTGACTCCTCACCTCAGTAGACCAGCACGAATGATGAAAATGTTCATAGGACGGTAGAAGGCACTCGTATTGCTAGATTCCTTGTTTTGCTTTACTTGACAAAACTCAAAAGCAGCAGTGTCTGTCTTCGCATGCACTTGGAAGCTTTTGTCTGTTTTTTGCTTTATTTTTTCACTAAATGTTTGCCTAAAGTGCTTCTTTATTCACTAAATGAAGAATTAGGCAGTTGGGATTAGCCTATTTTCTTTTCTTTTTTCTTTCTTTACTAAGGAAAGTCAGGATGAAGAACCTTCTTTTTTTTTTTTTTTTTTTTGCAGTGGAGGATCTTACACCTAAGATCTCTTACATAATTCTTCCACTGTCCTTCCCTAGAATAAATAACTTATTATAAAACAAAAAATGAAAAATCTCAACCACCACAACGTAATCAGTCCTCACAACTTTTCTTTGGCCCATATCCTTTAAGGACTTTAAGATAGCTTCTTAATATTCACCCCTCAAGTTACAACCTGACAAACAAATCTCTCAACAGTTTCTCCAAGAGGGTTTAGTCTGCTGCCAATTTCTTCCTCCATTTTGGGTGAGAACAACCCAAAAAGCCAAAAAATAAATCATATTTTAGTCCTTTCTCCCACCGTCTGACCAGATCTCATGCTTTTTTGTCCCTTGCTGGAAAATTCATGCTGTGTCCTCCCTTTAAAATATTTTACCTAATTCAAAGCTTATCAATTAAAAACAGCAACTGTTGAAATGCACAATAACAGAGTCAAAGAAAGATAATGATGAAGAACAAGTGCAAAGAATGCTTGGTGCTAGTTGTCTAGCAACATTTTTAGTATGTTCCAACAGAACACTAACCAAGTCCTCGGACCACAGTACATGGTACTGCATAAACCTGGGTCCAGGACAAACTGAGCTTTCTAAACAAAAAATACTAACTACTGTAATCAGTTTAAAGCACGGTTAATTTAGCCAATTTTATAGTTCCAATCTCCAATATGCACCCTTAACAAAGATTTGAACTCAAGAGACCTGAAAGGCCAGGTATCAAGATCAGCAAGGCAAGTAACCGTAATTCCAAGTATAGCAAGGGGCAAAAAACACTGTCCAAAGTCCATATCCCTAATCCTGCAAAAGCAACTATGCATGATTACTCACTGATATTGACAGTAACTTCGATTTTTGTAATACGAGTTCTTCCATTGCCAGAAGGAAATTCTCATGGGTAATTGGATACATCAAGTGCTAAAGAATATGCAGACTTGTTTACAACTTGGTGGTGTAACAGAAAACTTGCAGCAACTATATGGTGCATTCAAGGAGGACAAATTTGAAAACTAATTGCTATCTTATGCATCTAACACGTTGACAATTTCAATCAGGACAAACCCCCAAACTGTGACCTGACAACCTCATAACATGATGCATAGAAGGAAACTAAGCAGGTTAACTTTACGAAGATAGTAATCTCCCATCAACAAAGAGGAAGATCACAAGTTACATGCAGTTTTTTATCCTACATTTTTAGATTCTAATGGAAAATAATAACATAAGACTGCAAATCCTGCTGCTTAGATCAATTTTTAGGAATCTATGTACTCTTGATGCAAATGTCTCACATACTTGCTGCATGGTGAGCTGCTCTGGTATTGCAGTGGTGCAAAATCAGCATTTTACCATCCTTAAGGCATCACTGGAAGTCAATGTGCCACCATCAACATAATTCAAATGCTACAAGAGCAATTAGAGTGTGAATACAGCATATCAAGAAATAGAACTTCGAATAAGATCATTATTCTTTCCTCTCCAGAGTGTCGCTTAACTAGAGAAACCAACTCCCATCGATTTCAGCATCGAAGCTGCCAATATCAAACAACAATCCAGAAGAGGGATAGTCAAGTTGGTTTACGCTTGCTAGAGAAAAACAAACAAGAAGAATTTTTCACTTTGTTAATCAAGCAACAATAGCCAAATAAAAACAAGTCTAGCAAGCCTCAAGAAAAGCAGATCCAAAAATGGGTACAAGAAACGGGCTTGTTCTGGGTTTTATAATTCTGGACACATAATCATTCGACCGTTTGGTAGATAAGATTGTCCCTGGAACCCGTCACTATCATGTTTGTCTGGAGACAACCAAGCTTATGTATAGCTCTGTACACAGTGTGTCAGGCCTCTTTTTGAGCAGAAAAGACAACAGGAAAGTAAAGTAAATCCTGAAACTTGCAACGTGCAAACAGCCAAAGTACAAAACCACCACGAAGATACATAAATGTAAGACAGACAGAGTCAGCAAAACATAATTATCATGTAGGACAGAGTGTCAGTATATTACTTATGCCAGTTTACTTCCTTAAGACTTGAAATATGAGCAACCAAAAAGGATCACAGAGTAGTACTCAGTCATTTTCTTTGCCTGGACACCAATTTTATTAAGCAAGAGAAGGAACACTGATGGTAAGGATATGTCAGAACAGACAAGTTCCCCCCCCCCCCAAAAAAAAACCCAGTTTCTAATATTCTTTTCCCCAGGTAGAGAGGTTGTTAAGAGGTCCAAAGAAGTTTGCTCCCAATAAACATATAATGATATAAATAGACAAGTAGATGTATGAGCAGCCTTGAATTACAGTTAATTAGAAGAATCATCATTGCTCAGCATAACCTCTGTTTGGTATAAATTTTGCATAATCAATATATTATAGCTCTCAACTTTAGAAGATCGCTTTATTTGAATCTTTGGTATATGTGAGTTCCAGAAGTACCGTTCAATGAAGAAATCCCATCTGTACATAAGGTATGCTCAGAAACAATCTAAGAGTGCAGACCAACAACTACTACAGAATATTATCATTGTCTTGCTGAAGCTCTCCTGTCTTCTTTTCACTATAAAGTGAAGTCAATTCAATTAAGAACTTTTGCCCAATTTAGAAACCTTTGGAACTTGGCTTTTCAGCAGCTTACAATGGAGTGATGGTGCAATTCTAAAGCCCTCTGAGAATGACTAAAGAATAACATCCAAATGATACAACGGTTTTAGACCAAAGAAAGGTCCAAAGCACCACACAATCCTATAGACTTAAATAATTCAGAATTGAATGACAAACATACTGAGTTGAACCAAGCTATAGCGGTCTTAATATAGTTCCAAATTTCAACCAACTTGAACAGAGCATATAACTTTAGCTTTCCCAAGCCACTAAGAACTACAAGCCGATGACTTCAACAAAGTCAATCCCAGAAGATTAGTAGCCTCAGCATAATATGCAAATTACAAAGAATTTTAATCATTCTAAACCTAAATCATGCTCCAAGAATCATGAAGCTGCTTTAGAACATGTTGAAAGACCCTATTCTTGAAGAATTTATAGTCCAAACTTTCTTATATTCATCAATCCTACCATAATTTTCATCAACACTTGATTTGAAGAGTTTGATTGTACTGGCATGTACAATTACTAGACAAGTAATCACAAACTCTGGCTTCATTTGGATTGGGGAATTTGATGAAAGATTTTAAATCCACCCAAATCATTCTAGTTGTTTGGATTGCTTGAGAGGCATTTGGGTTTGTAATTTACCAATTATCTAAATACAATTTGTACACTAGAATTATTGGCAATTTACAAAGCCAAGTACATTCTAAGTAATCTAAATCATTAGAGGATTTGAGCATTCTTCATCAAATCCCTCGATCCAAATGCAGTGCAAGAGAAAATTCAAAACTTGGGAGGAGAAAATGAACAGGTTCATCTAAGTCAAGATACAAACATATTAACAATTATGTACTGAGTGCTTATGAACACTAATTCGTTGCATAATTTACCAAATAGTGACAGTTCATGAATCGTAAAAAAATCAATTATAAATTATCAAATTAACAAGGAGAACGATATTCAAACAAGAAATGCTTCTTAAAACTAATTCGCTTCCATAATTTACAAATAGTGAGACTGTTCATGATTCATCACAAATCAATTACAAATTATAAAATTAACAAGGAGAAACGATATTAAAACTAGAAATGCTTCTTGACATTAATTCGCTTGCATAATTTACCAAATAGTGAGACTGCTCATGATTCATCAAGGATCAATTACAAATTATAGAATTAACAAGGAGAAACGATATTAAAACAAGAAGAACATCGAAGTCCAAGAATCTTAAGACACTAGCCAGACAAACCTTAGAGGCAGAAAGATCGAGAATCAGAGTTTTCTTGATTGATTTGGTGATTAAGGGAAGGAGTAAAAGCAGCAGAAGCAGCGACAGCAGCGCCTGAAGCAAGAGCAATGGAAGTAGCGGACTGGGGTTGATGATTGAGGACGATTTCGGGAGTTAGAAGCAGTCGTGGAAGAATAACTACTGGTGGGAGCTTTCGGATCCATACGAGATGGTGCAAATGTGTTTTGGGGAACCTTTTCTTGACTCGAGCAAATGGAGTTGGCGCAAACCAATAGTTGGAGGAAAGCTAAGAAAAGTGGAAAGTAAAGGGCATATTGGGGTGGTTGGTATTAGGTGGGCTCCATTTTGAATGCCTGCCGTCTAGGCCCAACCATTCCCATTGGACATTCGTTATGTGTTTTAGGCCCGACTTTTAAACCTTCCCTTTTCTTATTTTTTCCGAGAGATTCCCCTTATTTTTTCGGAACGAGTATGGTGTCATCGTATGCCTAGGATCAATCATCAAAATAATTGTGATTTGCATTATATATAAAATTTTTCAATCCTCTCTTTTCTCATTTTCTCCTTACTAGGAGATGGTCATAATGCTAGCGTACAGGGCTAAATTATAAGTATGTTTAGGATCAAATAATAGTGATTTATACTATGTATAAAATAGATCTTTTAGTGTTATTTTAATTTAATTAGCATTCTAAAATTTGGTGGAAGGTGGAATTCTGCTAGAATATATTGAGCTACCACATCAAAATTTCATAAGTAAAAAATTTAAAAGTGGCTGAATTAATTGCTGTTCGATCAAAGATAGAGTAAGCCAAATATATATATTTTTAATATCCTTAATTGTGTGCTTCGTTTTGAACTCTTCATTAGTTGGTGTTTGAGAATGCATTGGAACTGAAAGAATAACATGTTTGGTTGTTGCGTAGTTCATTTATAAGCCATGTTTTTAAATTTGAACTGGACTGGCTGGTTCGACTGGTTGAATTGGGAACCGGCTAGTCATTCGGTTTGAGTTGGTGTTGAAAACCGAGTGCAAGAAACTCAGTCAAAGTCAGTCAAAACTACGGTCTGACCGCAAACTGGTAAAACCCAAAAAAACTGAATCTTTTCTACTTTCTGCATTTGCTAAATTTTCTTTTTTTTTCTCTTGCTTTTTTATATTTCCTAAATGACTAACATTAACATAGCAACCTAAAAGCTTGAGATTTGGTTAAATGTTTAACATATCTAAAATCAACCAAAAAATAAGAGAAAATTAGTGTGAAGAAGACGAGAAAGAAAAGTAGAGATGAAAAATCTCACATGAGAAAGAATGAAAAGATCTAAAGTCAAAGAAAAGAAAAAAGAAATCAGGCGGTAAAGAAGGTAAGAGAAAGAGGAAAAGAAGAAGAGTGTGAAAGAAACAAAAACAAACCATTAGAACAAGAAAAAATCAAACCTAATACATAAACTGAAAACTTCTGCTGCTGGACATAGAGAATTCGAAAGTGGGAAGCTTCTGACGGCGGATGGATGGAGAAGACTAAATAAGAAGGAATCCTTTTAAAAAACTTTTCTCATATTATACTTTGACCCTTTGATGTTTTGAACTTTTATAATTACACATATAAAATTCTTTACTTACTTTCATTTGCAGCCTTAGTTTTTGCATTTTTACAATGATTCATATTTTTATTCTGGATTCATCATCTTACGGAATTAGAGATTCACTAATATTATTATATCTTACTTTAAAAGTTTTATCAAGTACTTTGCATATTTTACCATTAATTGCGTTCAAATTAATTATCATTAATTTGACCCCCTAATATATAGGATATGTAGAGAAACATTGAAATCATTATGAATACATATTTATTTTATTTGTTTTATTTTATATATAATTAAAAATATATTTATAACATCATTATGATATGTTGGTCCCAAATGCAACCTAAGGGGGTGAATTAAGTTGTTTAACAAGACAAGTAAATATGACAAGAATTCACCCAATAAAACAAGTACAAACAACTTCTTAAGTATGCACAAAGATATGTCAAATTAAGCACAATAAAAATGTCACAATTGAGCTATAAAGAAAAGAGATATAGAAAGAATTACAAACCAAATTACCAAATTGCATCGAACTTGGATAGAATCCACTAGTAGGCTCTTTAATTGAAGGTGAAGCTAACCAACTTGTACAAGTGAAGGTTCACTCCTTCCTCACCCTAAAAGTCTTTAGTTGAGTCAAGGAGTTTTATAACTATCCTAATTAACTCTCAACAAAGTACAATTGAAAGATCACTCAACCAATTAAGAACTACTATTACAAGTGAGGCAATCTTCACCAAGATTTTACTCCTCCAATTGAATAACCTCACAATACTCACTTTTTCCATACCTATACAACAAACAAAGAATATTTCTACCTAAATATTTCACTTGAAAGCTTGTACTTCATGTAGACTGTGACAGCCCCACTTTCCCCTAAGCCTAACCAAAGGCTTGGCGGGCTGTCTACCTAACTCTCGCCAGTACTCGAGCATTCGGTAATACTAACTTAAACGGGTGAAACCCCAAATTTATACCAACAATAATATTAGAAATTGTAAAATAATGTTTAAACTTATAGTACAATTATCAATTAAAAAAAAAACACTTAAAACCTCGAGCCATAATTTAATACATTCCCATGAATTCATAAAGTTCAACACCAAAAGAATATACAGATTGTTTCTCCATTCTCGAGACAAAAAAACCAAAATATAGTACTAGACCTAACTAGGTCTTCGGATTCTCGTCACCGCTAAGGAAAACAAACGGAACGGGTGAGTTAAAAGCTTGTGAGTTTTCAAAGACATACACATGCATTTAAAACAGTAATATTATAAGCAATAAATGAAACACATAGAAAATTAAATTTAACACATAAGAGGATACTGGTGGCTCTTGGAGCCTAAATCCACATTTCATGAGCGTTTAGAGTGGTCGACACTCAGTCAACTTTTCAGTCCAAGTAGAGCGACTTTCCGTAACCTCCAACCACCAAACTCCCCCCACCCCGCATGCCAAACACTTAAACATTTAAGCATTTAACCACTCAAGGGCCTTGGTCAAGAGTGATTTTATAACACTTTTCTTCTCCATGAATTAACACAAGCAAGAATACTAAGATCGCCATCCATACTTAGAGGGTGTAATAAAGTATACTCTCCTTTAAGCGAGGTTTAAGCTTCAAATTTTCAATCAAGAAACACGCGTTCATACAATGCATACAGTCAAAGCAAGTAACACACATTGAAAACTCACCGACAAAGTAGGGGTCGGAATCCAAGTTTTGATCAAATGGCAAGTCAGGACTTCACCCCTAAAATAATTAAAAGAGAACGGAAATGAGTTTTCCTAGTTCACCGGCCAAATTCATTTCAAGAGGAAGTAAGTTCGATAACTTTCTAATTTGAGATGAAATTTTTGAAAAATCATAACTTGAGTTGTACAAGTCCAAATTGCACAAGGTTGATACTGTTGGAAATCTCTTTTAAAGTTCTAAAATTTGGTAGAAGGCACCAAGTTAAAATTATGGACAAAAATTGCCCAGATTTTCGATTAACAAACTGCTACAGTGCTGAAACAGAACATAATAGGTTGGCCGACCAGACAAATTTGAAAATTCACCAAAATTTATAAAAACCTAATTGGCCTTTGAAATTTTCAAAGTTTAAAGTACTATGTAAGAAGTTTCAAACGCCACTGACGGCACTCAAATCTGACACTCGAGCAAGAAATTATAGCAGTTCAAATAGAGTGGGTTAAAAAATTCTGAAATTTCTGTTTTACAGTTTTGCAGGGCATAATTCTAGGCTTCATTTGAGTGACGAATTCTTAGTAAAAAAATTATCAAATTTGGTACACTAATACTTCCATATATAGGCCAGGTTCATACCAAAATTCAACCAAAAATTTGAATGGGAAGACAGTTTTCTACTTGTCCAAAGTGAACTGGACAACACTTGTTCATTCCTGCAAATTTCACTCCCTTTCTTATCATTACCTTTAACACATCCAAATCTCTACCAATTGACCCCATTTTTGAACCTGAGCTAATATTAACCTTCCTAAGCCTAATGATGATCAAAAATGATAAAGGCTTATATTAATTTTTCAGCATTAAATCATCCCAAAATTGCCAGCTTACTTCCCCAATTTTCTAGATTTTGACCTCATCTTGACACTCATTCTTGCCACAACTTTTTTAAGGGATTGTGTGGGACAATTTAACATCCTAACCTTCAACATTTAAGCCTCACATTAAGCCTTCAAACTTGCCAAAATCTCAGCCACATGAAATTAAGGAGAAATCAGAAAATTTCAACCCCATTTTCACTTTCTCCTAGCCGGTTTTCCTTGGGTTTTCTTCCAACTTCCTAACAACAATTTCAAACATAAGTACATACATTTCACCATTTAACCTACTAGTAGACAAATTCACACATTTTGTGGGAATTTCAAAACCCACATTTTCACCATGAACATCAAATGCAAAATAATGAAGGTTAGCATCTTAAACCACATAATCAAAACAAGTCAAGGTTCTAGGAACCTATCAACCACAAGTTCCTACTTTCATGCTTGGAGTTTTAAAGAATGTACAAAGATGAAGTTTCTAGGATTTTACCTCTCCTTAGTTGTTGGCAAAACACCAAGAAAATGCAAGTGTTAACCACCCAAGACTTCCTCCTCAAAGCTCCTTGCTCAAACTCCAAGCTTGTGCCAAGTTTAGTGCAAGATTGTTGAGGATTTTAGTGAAGAAATGAAGAGGAATTTGATGGAAATACAAGAGGAAGAAAGGAGGGCTGGTTCGGGTGAGAGGAAGAGAAGAGAGAGGATTTTGGGCAAATTTTGAGTGAATTAATGGGGAAGAGAAAGACAAGACATAAAAGCTTGTCTTAACCCCAAAGTCAACACAAGAATAGTAAGCTTAATTAGCAATTTGGAGGGAAAAATAATTGTCTCATTTGGCTTGAGATTAAGGAGCAAATCTCGATTGGGAGGGAAAGAAAGGAAAATTTTAAGTGAACTAGAGGGATTAGTTGGAAGAAATAGTGGCTAGTTAAAATTCTAGGTTTGAAGAGGTTAATCCAATTCTTAATTAAGGTTTCAAAACCCTAATTGATCACCTTCAATAACCCATTACCAGTCATTTAATTACACTTCTAACCTACCAGTGATCATCCGTGCTCTCCTTCACTAATATACTCAGAGTCCGAGTTTATCTCGAAAAACGTGTTTCTAAATTTTCTCTAATAGACGCTACGAGGCGATATTAAAAAGATAAAATAAAGCTAAAATTCAACGAGAAATTATAGATGATGTAAAATTGAATTTCATGAGATAAATAAATAAATAAATAAAAATGAATTTTTCCCTTTAAATTTTTGAAGACGAAAATTAACTGAATAATAAGAATAAAATAAATAAAGGAATAGTGAAACGAATTAATGGAGGTAATAATAATAATATCTAAATTAATAAATTTTGAGACCCTCACATCCTCCCCTCCTTAAAAGAATTTTGTCCTCAAAATTCTCACCTTGTTGGACGAATAATTCTGGATATTTCTTTTGCATTTCCTCTTTCACTTCCCAAGTTGCTTCCTCGACGTCGTGGTTTCTCCATAGGACTTTAACCAAAGGAATTTTCTTCGTCCTCAAGTCCTTTACTTCTCGATCGAGAATCTTTACAGGCCTTTCCTCATACGAGAATGTTTTATCCATTTCAATCTCATCTAATTGCAACACATGACTCAGGTCTGGGTGATATTTCTTGAGCATCGAGATATGGAAGACATTGTGAACTTTAGACATGCTGGTGGGTAAATCTAATTGATAAGCCACTTTTCCAACCTGCTTAAGAATCTCAAATGGTCCAACGTACCTCGGCTTCAATTTCTTTCATTTTTTTGACACTACTCCACCCTTCACTGGCTTTACCCGCAAGAAAACTTTATCACCTACTTCGAATTTCAAATCCTTTCTCCTATTATCCGCGTAGCTCTTTTGCTGATTTTGAGCCATTTGAAGCCTTTCTCTAACCAACTTCACTTTCTCATAGGCTTTTTCAATCCAGGTTATAGCGGTCGGGTTAAGAACCTTCCTCTCTCCCATTTTGTCCCAACGAATCGGTGACCGACACCTTCTCCTATAGAGTGCCTCATAGGGTGCCATTTGAATTAAGACATGATGCTATTGTTTTGCAAACTCGACCGGTCATGTATGGCTCCAACTTTCTCCAAAATCTATTATACAAGATCTCAACATGTCCTCCAGAGTCGAATTGTCCTCTCGGTGACCATCATCTGAGGATGATAGGCTGTGCTCAACTTCAACTTAATTCCCAAAGTATCTTGCAACTTCTGCCAAAACCTCGATACAAACCTAGGGTCTCGGTCGGAAACAATACTTACTGGAATCCCATGCAACCTCACTATCTCATCCAAATAGAGTTTGGCCAATTTCTCCAAAGGATACTTCATATTCACTGGTAGAAAATGTCCAGATTTAGTGAGTCGGTCTACTACTACCCATACGGCATCATGTCCCTTTTGACTCCTTGGCAGACCAGTGACGAAATCCATGGTAATATGCTCCCATTTCCATTCGGGGTTTTCTAAAGGTTGTAAAAGTTCTGAGGGCTTTTGGTGTTCAGCTTTAACCTGTTGACAAATAAGACAGGTCTGCACATATTTGGTTACATCTTTCTTCAATCCATCCCACCAGTACAATTCTGTCAAATCTTGGTACATCTTATTACTCCTAGAATAGATGGTATACTTAGACCGATGTGCTTCTTCCAAAATCCCTTTCTTTAATACCTCATCGTTCGGCACTATTGTCCTTTCTCGGAACCTCAATACACCTTCTGGCCCTGTCTTAAAGTCCTGGGTCTCCCCTTTCTGAACTTTCTCCAGAAATTTCTGCACTACGGGATCTTTTGACTGTGCTTCCTTGATCCGTCCTAATAATGGAGACCTTAGTTCCACGTTCCCAAAAATGACCTTTTGCGTCCCTAAACAAGGTTTCCACTCGCTCACTTGCTCCAACATTTCCCATTCTTTCACTATTAACCCCGCTACTTGAGCCTTGCGACTTAACGCATCAGCCACAACATTTGCCTTTCCAGGGTGATACTTTATTGAGCAATCATAGTCCTCTAGAAACTCTACCCATCTCCTTTGCCTTAAATTCAATTTCTTTTGAGAAAACAAATATTTTAAGCTCTTATGGTCCGTGAACACCTCAAAAGTCACCCCGTATAAATAATGCCTCCACTTCTTCAAAGCAAAAATAACCGCCGCCAACTCTAGGTGATGTGTTGGGTAGTTCTGTTCATGGGGTTTTAACTTCCTAGAAGCATATGCTATGACTTTTTCATTTTGCATCAATACACAACCTAATCCATCCTTAGAGGCATCTGAATAAAGCACGAATCCTTCTTTGCCATCAGGTAAGGTCAAAATCGGTGCCTCGGTCAACCGTTTCTTCAACTCTTGAAACCTTTCCTCACACTTAGGGCTCCAAATGAATTTTCCATGTTTCCTAGTCAATCGGTCAAAGGCCCAGTAATTCTTGAGAAATCCTGAATAAATCGACGATAGTAACCAGCTAACCCTAAGAAACTTCTGACCTCGGTAGGGTTCTCAGGTCTCTTCCAATGAGTAACAGCTTCCACTTTAGCTGGGTCAACTGCAATTCCGTCCTTGGAAATCTTATGCCTTAGAAAAGATACCTCCTCTAACCAAAATTCACACTTACTAAACTTGGCAAACAACTTGTGCTCTCGGAGGGTTTGTAATACAATCTTCAAGTGTTTGGCGTGGTCTTCCAGGGTTTTAGAATACACTAGTATATCATCAATAAAGATCACAACAAATCGATTCAAGTAGGGCTTGAATATGCGTTGCATCAAATCCATGAATGCGGCCGGAGCATTAGTCAACCCAAAGGGCATTACTACAAACTCATAGTGCCCATATCTTGAATTGAAAGCCGTTTTTGGTACATCCTCTTTCCTAATTCTCAACTGGTAGTACCCCTGTCTAAGATCTAGCTTGGAGAATACCACTGACCCTTGTAACTGATCAAATAACTCGTCAATGAGTGGTAAGGGATACTTGTTCTTAATTGTCATATCATTCAACCTCCGATAGTCTATACACAGCCTTAGACTACCATCTTTCTTTTTGACAAACAACACCGGCGCTCCCCACGGAGAATCACTTTCCCTAATAAATCCCCATTCCAAATGATCTTGTAGCTGTATCTTCAACTCTTTAAGTTCGGCCGGAGCCATTCTATAGGGAGTCTTAGAAATTGGTGCCGTTCCAGGTACCAGATCAATCTTAAACTCTACTGCCCACTCAAGAGGCAAAGACTCCAATTTCTCGGGAAAATTCCTAACAATCGGCACGTCTTCCAACTTCACCTTATCCTTTGGAGGGTTTATAAAAAAAGCCAAATACCCTTGAGCTCCCCTACTTAGAATTTTTCTAGCCCTAATTCCAGAAATAAGGGCCGAGGAAGCCAACCTTCCTTTAACATCCAATCTCAACGTCGCCTTCCCCGGTATGTCAAATTCCACTGCTTTCAATCTACAGTCCACTTTGGCATGGTGTTTAGCTAAGCAATCCATTCCAATAATCACATCATACCCCTTAATATCCAGACTTACCAGGTCGACCATTAATTTTCTCTCTCCAATCCACAACTCACAATCTTTATACACTAAATTCGTAATCAAACTTTTGTCCCCTGTTGGTGTTCTAACCTCTAGGTCAAAGGGTAACCTAACAGGTTTTATATCTATACCATAGACAAATGCAGGATTAACAAAAGAATGAGTTGCACCGGGATCAATTAAAATTCTAGCTAAACGATGAAAGAGGGGAATGGTACCTTGGACCACTTCCGTCGACGCAGGCACCTCTTGATGGTCTAGTGCATAAACTCGAGCTGGTACTTTTGTCCTATTCCCCACCGTACTAGCTTGGATCGGGTTCGACTTTTGGGCACTACCTCGCTCTCGGAATTGGGGACAAGCAGATATCTGATGGTCGGAACTTCCATACCTCAAGCACTTTCCTTGTTTCTTCCAACAATCATTGGCGGTGTGATTTGGTTTTCCACAGAACCCATATGTAAGACTTGAGTTCGAAGCTTGGCTTCCTTGTGGAGCACTCCTTGTTGGGCCTCTACCACTAACGGACCCTCGGGATGCCCCTCCTCGAGAAAATGTTCCTCTTGAAGTTCTTGAGGCACTGGCCCCACTCGAGCCTCTCCCAAACTTGGAAGACGGGGCACTTGAATCTGTTGGACCCCGACTGCTAGAAGGGGCACTCCTTTTCCTAGCATGAAAAGTCTTCAGTTGAGCCTTGGTGGTCTCGATCCTTTGAGCTTTTTCAATGGCCTCGCTGAAGCTGTTAATCTGAGCCTCTGCCAACCCTTCTTGAATCTCCAAATTCAAGCCCTGGACAAAACGTCTAATTTTCCTTTGCTCCATGGCCACCAACTCTGGGACAAACTTGGATAGCTTAGTGAACTGCGTCTCATAATCTGCGACGCTTAAGAGACCCTGATGACACTTAATGAAATCATCTTCCCTCTTTTCTTGTACTAAGGGAGGGAGAAACTTAGCGTAGAACTCCCGAGTAAAATTCTCCCAAGTCCTAGGAGTCTGGTCCCTATCCTACTTAGCCTTAATCATATTACACCATGATCTGGCTGCTCCCTCAAACTGAAAAGCGGTAAAAGATACCCGCCTCTCCTCCTTATAGTTCAGAGTACTAAAAATGTCCGTAATACGCTCTAGCCATCCCTCAGCTGCCTCCGGATCGGGTCCCCCAAAGAACTTGGGGCGAACTTTTGAAAGTGTTCTAAAACCCTATCCTCGCCGCCCTCGTGGCCCCTAGGCTGATTAACTGGACCGTGACCTTGTTGGTCCACTAGACGATCCAAGATGCCCGTCATCTGATTTATGGCTGTCGCCATTTGTTCTCCAAAGTCTACCCCTTGTCTTTGACCTAATCCTCATCCTTTCCTTGGTCAACTGCCGACCCTCGGTCGTCAACCTCATTTTGGGGTTGTCTTGCCCCGCACCCTCGTCTACCGTCTATGATTTCTATATTAGGTAGACATAATTAAATACAAATGTAAAATAAAATAATATATAATACTATGGAACAAGGTGAAATAAGATAAGGGGAAAATATAACGGAATAACACGAATTGAAATAAACCATTTAACAAATTAAATTGTGAAACAAATGAGAGAATTTTCTAAAATTATCCAAATTTTCATACATATAATCCGTGGGAGTCAAGTACACTACGGTGGCATGTTTACTACAAAAGAGTACACAAAAGTTGCTTTCACGGCCAATTCATCACACAAAATACAATACTGAAAGCAGTAAATAAACATGCACCCACAGAGACGAGAATCTTTCTAATAGTGTTCTTCTTACAATAAGGTTAATAAAATCCTAAAACTTTAGTACTACTACCCTAATCTTCAGCAGGACCACCAGGAGGGTTCTTCTCAGACGGGTCCTCCTCCAAAGGCTCGACCTCCTCAGAGGGGTCGTCCTCCATCAGTATGTCCTCATAGGGCTCCTCCTCCGAAGAGTCCTCTCCTATAGATCTCTCAAGAAAAGCGTCCGCATTCACTTCGGCCACAGTATCCTCCAGAGCAGTGGCGTCAGCCCTAATCCTCGCGGTCCGATCATGGATCTTATCAGTCATCCTAGCAAGTCGGGTTCGGAACCTCTGGACCTGGTCACGAGCGGTCCTAGTCCTATCTCGCTCGTCATCAATCCGGGTCTCTAGTAACTCAACCCGAGCCTCTAAATCTCGAATCCGACCCTGACGATAGGACATGACATCCATCGCAGCCGCTATCTCCTCCTGAAGCTCCCTATTAGTATCAACCAACTCCTTACGCTCATTATCAATG
The DNA here is from genome assembly GCA_013103745.1 of Gardenia jasminoides. Lineage (NCBI taxonomy): Eukaryota > Viridiplantae > Streptophyta > Magnoliopsida > Gentianales > Rubiaceae > Gardenia > Gardenia jasminoides. The sequence goes on along the minus strand of CM023102.1, from coordinate 20,463,990 downwards.
GATAACACCACAGCATTAGGATAGGAGTATCTACTCCTACACACACAACCTCCTCTTCCCTGACGTGGGGTAAACAGAAGCCGGGTCCCATCATACCTCGCTACTCTATATCGAACGGGCCTAGCCGGTGGCTCGTGACCATTAGCCCCCAGCCTGTTAGCTCTAGGAACACCATTACCGCCCTCCATACCTACAAACAATCTACAACTTAAAGTTAGAAGTTTTATAATTTTCAACTTTACTAAAATATCAAACTTAAAGTACAAGAAACCATTTTAAAAAGAACTTTTAAAATTTTCCTTTATAGACCTCTAACCTAGGTTCTGATACCACCTGTGACAACCCCACTTTCCCCTAAGGCTAACCAAAGGGTTGGTGGGCTGCCTGCCTAGCTTTCGCCAGGATTTGAGCATTCGGTAATACTAACTTTAATGGGTGAAACCCCAAATTTATACCAACAATAATATTAGAAATTGTAAAATAATGTTTAAACTTACAGTACAATTATCAATTAAAAAAAAACACTTAAAACCTCGAGCCATAATTTAATACATTCCCATGAATTCATAAAGTTCAACACCAAAAGAATATACAGATTGTTTCTCCATTCTCGAGACAAAAAAACCAAAATATAGTACTAGACCTAACTAGGTCTTCGGATTCTTGTCACCTGCTAAGAAAAAACAAATGGGAACGGGGGTGAGTTAAAAAGCTTGTGAGTTTTCAAAAGACATACACATGCATTTAAAACAGTAATATTATAAGCAATAAATGAAACACGTAGAAAATTAAATTTAACACACAAGGAGGATACGGTGGCTCTTAGGAGCCTAAATCCACATTTCATGAACGTTTAGAGTAGTCGACACTCCGTCAACTTTTCAGTCCAAGTAGACGACTTTTCACGCCAACCTCCAACCACCAAACTCCCCCTACCGGGCCCGCATGCCAAACACTTAAACATTTAAGCATTTAACCACTCAAGGGACGCGGTCAAGAGTGATTTTATAACACTTTTCTTCTCCATGAATTAACACAAGCAAGAATACTAAGATCGCCATCCATACTTAGAGGGGTGTAATAAAGTATACTCTCCTTTAAGCAGGAGGCTTAACAGTTTCAAATTTTCAATCAAGAAACACGTTCATACAATGCATACAGTCAAAGCAAGTAACACACATTGAAAACTCACCGACAAAGTAGGGGTCGGAATCCAAGTTTTGATCAAATGGCAAGTCAGGACTTCACCCTAAAATAATTAAAAGAGAACGGAAATGAGTTTTCCTAGTTCACCGGCCAAATTCATTTCAAGAGGAAGTAAGTTCGATAACTTTCTAATTTGAGATGAAATTTTTGAAAAATCATAACTTGAGTTGTACAAGTCCAAATTGCACAAGGTTGATACTGTTGGAAATCTCTTTTAAAGTTCTAAAATTTGGTAGAAGGCACCAAGTTAAAATTATGGACAAAAATTGCCCAGATTTTCGATTAACAAACTGCTACAGTGCTGAAACAGAACATAATAGGTTGGCCGACCAGACAAATTTGAAAATTCACCAAAATTTATAAAAACCTAATTGGCCTTTGAAATTTTCAAAGTTTAAAGTACTATGTAAGAAGTTTCAAACGCCACTGACGGCACTCAAATCTGACACTCGAGCAAGAAATTATAGCAGTTCAAATAGAGTGGGTTAAAAATTCTGAAATTTCTGTTTTACAGTTTTGCAGGGCATAATTCTAGGCTTCATTTGAGTGACGAATTCTTAGTAAAAAAATTATCAAATTTGGTACACTAATACTTCCATATATAGGCCAGGTTCATACCAAAATTCAACCAAAAATTTGAATGGGAAGACAGTTTTCTACTTGTCCAAAGTGAACTGGACAACACTTGTTCATTCCTGCAAATTTCACTCCCTTTCTTATCATTACCTTTAACACATCCAAATCTCTACCGATTGACCCCATTTTTGAACCTGAGCTAATATTAACCTTCCTAAACCTAATGATGATCAAAAATGATAAAGGCTTATATTAATTTTTCAGCATTAAATCATCCCAAAATTCGGCCAGCTTACTTCCCCAATTTTCTAGATTTTGACCTCATCTTGACACTCATTCTTGCCACAACTTTTTAAGGGATTTGTGTGGGACAATTTAACATCCTAACCTTCAACATTTAAGCCTCACATTAAGCCTTCAAGCTTGCCAAAATCTCAGCCACGAAATTAAGGAGAAATCAGAAAATTTCAACCCCCATTTTCACTTTCTCCTAGCCGGTTTTCCTTGAGGTTTTTCTTCCAACTTCCTAACAACAATTTCAAACATAAGTACATACATTTCACCATTTAACCTACTAGTAGACAAATTCACACATTTTGTGGGAATTTCAAGAGCCCACATTTTCACCATGAACATCAAATGCAAAATAATGAAGGTTAGCATCTTAAACCACATAATCAAAACAAGTCAAGGTTCTAGGAACCTATCAACCACCCAAGTTCCTACTTTCATGCTTGGAGTTTTAAAGAATGTACAAAGATGAAGTTTCTAGGATTTTGCCTCTCCTTAGTTGTTGGCAAAACACCAAGAAAATGCAAGTGTTAACCACCCAAGACTTCCTCCTCAAAGCTCCTTGCTCAAACTCCAAGCTTGTGCCAAGTTTAGTGCAAGATTGTTGAGGATTTTAGTGAAGAAATGAAGAGGAATTTGATGGAAATACAAGAGGAAGAAAGGGAGGGCTGGTTCGGGTGAGAGGGAAGAGAAGAGAGAGGATTTTTGGGCAAATTTTGAGTGAATTAATGGGGAAGAGAAAGACAAGACATAAAGCTTGTCTTAACCCCAAAAGTCAACACAAGAATAGTAAGCTTAATTAGCAATTTGGAGGGAAAAATAATTGTCTCATTTGGCTTGAGATTAAGGAGCAAATCTTGATTAGGAGAGGGGAAAGAAAAGGAAAATTTTAAGTGAACTAGAGGGGATTAGTTGGAAGAAATAGTGGCTAGTTAAAATTCTAGGTTTGAAGAGGTTAATCCAATTCTTAATTAAGGTTTCAAAACCCTAATTGATCACCTTCAATAACCCATTACCAGTCATTTAATTACACTTCTAACCTACCAGTGATCATCCGTGCTCTCCTTCACTAATACACTCACAGTCCGAGTTTATCTCGAAAAACGTGTTTCTACATTTTTCGCTGATAGACGATACGAGGTGATATTAAAAAGATAAAATAAAGCTAAAATTCAAGGAGAAATTATAGATGATGTAAAATTGAATTTCATGAGATAAATAAATAAATAAATAAAAATGAATTTTTCCATTTAAATTTTTGAAGACAAAAATTAACTCAATAATAAGAATAAAATAAATAAAGGAATAGTCAAACGAATTAATGGAGGTAATAATAATAATATCTAAATTAATAAATTTTGAGACCCTCACATAGACAAAAGTCTCTAATCTTCTTGAACTTGTGGGTATTTATAGAGTATGAGAAATGGTCTCAAGAAACTTTTCAACGATAAAAAATATGGCTGTTAGAAAAATAGCCGTTGGAGTTTCGGACTTTCGATCCAATTTCGGATGTTCGAACATTTGCCTGTCAGACATCCAAACCAACTGTCCGAACCTTGGTGGGATTTGTTTCGTCAACTATCGGACTTCCGAACCAATCGTCCAATAGAACCAGTAGCTATTTAAATTTTATTCTCAATCTGTCAGACGTCCAAACCTCTATTCATCGTCCGATCCTTATGTCCGATAAGTGCTCGTTAACTATCGGACGTCTGATACTCGATTCCTTTGCGTTCGATAGTAGGACTTCTCAATTCTTCTTGAACTGATTTCTTTTCTTCTCCAATGAATCAAGAACCTGTTCTAACATAATTTTCACATAAAAACATTAGTCCAAATCATCATTTTGTTCTGTTATCATCAAAACCTAGAATCAATTCCAACAATCTCCCCCTTTTTGATGATGACAAACCAAATGATGATTTTTGCAAGGGAAATGAGAGAAACTCCCCCTCAATAAGAGCTAAAATGATTTAGAAAATTATCTAACATTTCTCCCCCTTTTATCATCAATCAAAAAGCATATTAGCTCCCCTCCCCATTGGTCCCAAATTTTGACAAAGCCAACAACAAAGCACTAGAAAGCAAAAATTAAAACTAATAGATACAAAGTATAGAAGAGCAATAAACAAAGCCAGTAAATACAAAATAGGTCTATTAAGGTCTAATCAATAAGGTTAACAAGTTTAGAAACCTATTTTTGGCCAACAAAATAACCAAGGCCAATACACATAAATATTTAGAAAAATGCTGTTGGACGTCCGATCCCCTATTTTCCTCAAAAGTATTTTTCCTTTGAAAATAATGTTAAAACTAATATCAAGAACCAAACACTCATACTTTTTAAATAACACGTAAAGATTTCTATCATAAAATTGACTAACACTTAATAAATATAGCCCAAGTTTTCTAGTAAGAAAACATTATAAATGAAAGTTTCACCATTTTTACCAACATCACCTCTACCAATTTTCTTTACTTTCTCATCAACACCAAAGATACTTTTCCTCTACTCTTTTGCTTGATCTTGATGAATTGTGATGGATCACCTCATGTGCCTTGAACACCCACTATCTGTAGACCATCTTGTCTCTTTTATATTGTTCTTCAAACAAATCTTCACATGAGATCAAGAAATAACATTTGGTACCCTTTTGCTTTTGGGTCCATGAGAGTTAGTATAACATGATCTAACAATTCACATGGATTTCATGCCTTTTCTTATATTTTTCTTTACATAGCAATCATTTTGCATATGTCCAAATTGGCAACAAAAATGACACATAATACTAGGATCATTCACAAAAGTAGATTTAATAAATATAGTTCCTTTTTTTTAGAAATAATAAAATCATTTTGGCCATGTAAAATATGTTTTTCTTTTCTTTGTAAAACATTTTGTTTCTCCTTTTGGAGAGAAGTATTCAAATCATTAATTCTTTTCTTTAAAAGATTTTGCTCCTCCAACATTTTTTCATAAAACTTTGTTTTATTTTCCAACTTCTTTTTCAAATCATTTTTACAATCAAAATCAATTTTGTGCTTTTCCAAATCATCATTGTCTTTTCTTAAATTCTTATTTTCTTGAAAAAGTCTAGAATTTTCTTCCAATAAAGTATTTATTTTTATTTTCAAATCATTGTTTTTGGCATAAGATTCTTTCAAACTTTTATGAATTTTGATCATAAGAATTTGCATATCATCATCATCATCATCATCTTCATCATTAAGAGAGTGATTAGAGTTTACCTCATCATCTCTCAAGGCCATAAGTGCCATTTGAGTTGATTCTTCTTCTTCTTCCATTTCTTCATCCAAATTGCATTCATCCCAAGTAATTTTAAAATTCTTGAATTTTTGTATTCTATCATTACTTGCTCTTCCTCCTTTAGAACTCCTTTTATTTAGAAGCTTATTCAATGTCCTTGCTATGTTATTTAGCTCCACATCGTCATCATTTTCTTGTGAGGCCTTGAATGCTATACCTCTCTTGATCCTTGCTTCTTCATCATCTTGTATTTTTTATTTTAACTTCAACTCATAAGAGGTTAGCGAATTCACAAGAGATTCAATAGACATAGAAGTTAAATCCTTTGCCTCTTCTATAGTGATAACTTTATTTTCCCATTCTTTTGGCAAGGCATTTAAAATTTTTCTATTTTTCTCACCCAATGTGTATACCTTGTCAAGTAATTCAAGATCTTTAGTAATATCATTGAATCTACAAAACATTTTATCAACATTCTCATGAGGATGCATTTTGAAAGATTCATATTGCTCAACAAGTATAGATTTTCTTTGCTCTCTAACATTGTTATTCCCTTCATAAATCTCTCTCAACTTATCCCATACCTTGTTGGCTGATTTGCACCCTTTTACTCTAGTAGATTCATTTGCATCAAGAGCATTGTACAATACATTCATGACCTTGGCATTCAAAAAGAGATTGATTCTATCTTGAACACTCAATTCACTTCTAGTTTTAATTCTATTTCTACCGATTGTTTCATCTATAATAGTAGTCTCATAAGGTCTTTTACTAATAATAAACCACAACTCTATATCTATAGATTGCAAAAATATTTTCATTCTATCCATTCAACTAACATAATTTATACCATTAAACATGGGAGGTCTAATGATGGATTGCCCCTCTAAAAACAATACATTATTGGTTGCCATCTTTACTCCTAAGCCGATTAAGCTTAATCTCTAGGAGACTAAACTCTGATACCAATTGTTGGTCCCAAATGCAACCTAGGGGGGTGAATTAAGTTGTTTAACAAGACAAGTAAATATGACAAGAATTCACCCAATAAAACAAGTACACACAACTTCTCAAGTATGCACAAAGATATGTCAAATTAAGCACAATAAAGATGTCACAACTGAGTTATAAAGAAAAGTGATATAGAAAGAATTGCAAACCAAATTTCTAAATTGCATCGAATTTGGATAAAATCCACTAGTAGCTTCTTCAATTGAAGGTGAAGCTAACCAACTTGTACAAATGAAGACTTATTCCTTCCTCACCCTAAAAGCCTTTAGTTGAGTCAAGGAGTTTTACAACTATCCTAGTTAACCCTCAACAAGGTACAATTGAAAGATCACTCAACCAATTAAGAACTACTATTACAAGGGAGGCAACCTTTACCAAGGTTTTACTTCTCCAATTGAGTAACCTCACAATACCTACTTTTTCCACACCTATACAACAAATAAAGAATATTTTTATCCAAATATTTCATTTGAAATCTTGTATTTCATGTAGGCAAAAGTCTCTAATCTTCTTGAACTTGTGGGTATTTATAGAGTGTGAGAAATGGTCTCAAAAAACTTTTCAATGGTAAAAAATATGGCTGTTAGAAAAATAGCTGTTGGAGATTTGGATGTTCGAACCAACCGTCTGAACCTTAGTGGGATTTGTTTCATCAACTGTCGGACATCAGATAGAACCAGTAGTTATTTAATTTTATTCTCGATCTGTCAGATGTCGAAACCTCTATTCATCACCGATCCTTGTGTCCGATAAGTGCTCATTAACTATCGGACATCCGATACTTGATTTCTTTTTATCCGATAGTAGGCAAGATTTCTCAATTCTTCTTGAATTGATTTCTTTTCTTCTCGAATGAATCAAGGACCTATTCTAACATAATTCTCACATAAAAACATTAGTCCAAATCATCATTTTGTTCTGTTATCATCAAAACCTAGGATCAATTCCAACATGATATCATCTGGTTTGACCCCAGGTCTAACCGATCGAACCTATTGACCCCTAACCCCTAAACTCTGCCGAGTCATTACCCGGTCCGAGTTTTAAAACATAGTTTATAGGTAGTTGTGGACATGTAGCTCCAGATAGCAGAATAATTGTAGAACTCAAAAATTTCTACCATGAGTCTACAGGAGATAAATTTCATAAAATTAATGTATATGCAAAAGATAATTTACATATATAAAAGCATTTGTGACAATTTACACATGCAAAAGTATGTGTGGGAGAAGAGGAATAAATCAACAATATATCTTTAATTATACATAATAACAAGACACTCAAGTTTAGCTCTCCTTAGTTGATGACAACAATAAAATTTCTTATTTATAGACCAGATGACTTGGTAAACAAGTTTTATAATCACAAGAAATTTTGTAATAAGATAATAATTCCTAAATACTAAAATTACTATATCTTGACTCCAACAGAGTTAATAAAACCTTGATTTGACTAAAACAACTGCTACATAATAATATGAAAATTTATATTTTTTTGGTTTGATTTAATATAACAACATTGCCTTTCTTAAATCAAACTCACTCGAATCGAGTCCAACACAATTTCGATCAATATCTCTCTTGCAAAGTCTAACAATATCACTTTGGACCGGTTCTTTATCTTCAAACACTTTGCTTGTTTCAATGATTCACGTACCTGGATAGACCATTTTCATCACATAGTTTGATGTCAATTTATTAACAATTCACTTTGTGATTTCAATATTACAACCCAACTGACAAGACTCTTCCTCAGTCTCTATTTTTACAACAATTTTGGACCAATCTTATAATCCAATTTTCATCGACTGGATATTCGATGGCCAACCTTATGGTCTAACTTGATCAACTGACTTCTTCGCAGCAATTCTTTTATTCTAACTTTGATAGCAGAAAATGCCAAAGACTAATCTTATAATCAACTCAATGCTTCAATGTTCACAAGCATCGTAGGACTGATTTTTTGAATTTAGGATTCTGATACCAGATGTAGGATTGATTTCATCCTTCACAACTAATGCCAACAATAAGATTTTCTATTTACAAACTAGATGGCTTGGTAAAGAAATCTTACAATCACAAGAAATTTTTTAACAAAATACTAATTCCTAAATACTAAAATTATTATAATTTTATTAAAACCTTAGCTTGACTAAAACACTGCTTATCAATGTATATTTCAATGATAATCAAGATTTATATTTTAAATATTTAAAACGGTTGCAATCCAAAGTCACTTATTTTATCATTAAAATATAATTTTAATGACAGTATGATACCCATATCCAAAAATGAATAGTAGAACAAGTTATTTTATATTCAAGATTGACCTATTTAGCACTAGTTCTCCTACATACACACACTCATACATATACATACATACACATATATATATATATATATACACACACATACATATTTATATATGTATGTATTTATACACACACATACACATACACAGACACGCATATACATATACTTATACACACACATATATATGTATATTGTGAGGACCCGGAAAAAAGATTATTTCATTTTACTCATGTTATTTGAATTGCATTTTCTTTATTTATTTAATTAATGATTTTGTGTCTTAATGATTTTATTAATTGTTGCATGTGGGGTTAATGATTGGTAAGTGTGATTTTGTGGGGTGTGTGAGGAAACTTTAGGAAAAAGAGAGAGTTTAGTGCAAAGAAAGTTGGAGAAAAACCAATAAGAGATGGACAAGTGGCATTTTCTTAACCATGATTTGAGTAACAAAACCAACCAACCTTCCTTTTGTTCCATTTCATTTTCTTGTCTTGAGATTGAGAGAGAGGGCCGAATTTCTAGAGGAAAAAGAGGAGAGAAAACTACTAAAAGCCTAACTTAATTCTTGCTTGAATTTGTGAGGAAAAAGGAAGGGAACATCTTGATACTCTATCAAACTCTAACTTAAGCTTAGAAGGAAGATCTTGTGGTTGTTTTCTTCTTGCATAAAGGAACCAAGAGAGGTATATGCTAGACCGTTTCTTTTCTCCTTTCCCTTGCTTAGTGAGTTGATCTTTTGGAGTTGGCTAGATCTTGTAGTAGTTTTCCAAGTTATTATTATGATATGTGATGCTTGGTTGTTTGAGTTGAATTTAGGGTTAAGAGTTTTGTGCAATATTGGTGATTTACTTGTTAAATTGAAAGCTATATCTCTTGCAATGCTTATGACAAGTTATTGTGACTTTGCTAGGAATTTTTGGTTGAGATTGTTTGAGATTTGTTGGAGAAAATGTTTGGAAAATTCTGATCGAAAATTTCTGCTTGTTGGCCGAATTGAGAGGTGAAAAATTCAGCTTTAATCTCAACTTTTCATGATTGTTACACTTTATGAACTTGAAACTTAAAGTATGTTGGATTAGAACCAAAATCATGAGTTTTAAGTGGTTAAAGCTTCAAAAATTTTCTGTTTCATGGCTGAAAATTCTGCTATGCTGGCCGAAGGAATCGCAGCTTTCTTTTCTTGCTTTTGTTTGGTGTTTTTGACATGATTTCACTAAATACTTTTCCTAAAATATTAAGCTACATTTGTGTGTTGAATTTGAGTCAAAATCTTGAAGTTTCATTGGGGAGAGTTTCTTGTTTTCCTTGTTGATACGTTTCTGAAATTTTTGCAAGAGTCTTTGTGCAGTTTTAGTACATTGGCCATAACTTGGTATAGGAAAATTTAAACTGAGTTCCGTTTATTGCGTTTGAAACTAGACTCAAATATTTTTCAATGGAATAAATTTCAGGGCCTGGTTCACTCTCTATCAATACCAAAAAATTTGCAAAGTTTGCTGAAGATCATGACCTGCTCTGTTTGAGATTTGTGTTTGCAATGTTTGGAATTAAAATTTGACTTATATATGAGCTGAATTTCACAAAAATGTCTTCTAAAGATTGTTAGTCTTTTGAGTCTATTTTCTAATGGTGTAAGTTTTATGATTTTTTCACCTAAAGAACTCATGTTATGCTTTTTCAAATAATGTCGCCAGTGTTGGAAAACATGGACTATTTTGGACAATTTTATATCTGAATTTGTAGCTATAAATGAGGCATTTTGTCCCATATTTTCCTTGAACCTTTGGTCTAGCATGTATGTGGTTTTATTCCCTTGATTTGAGCTTGAAACCTTGTGATATGAACTTTAGGCTTAAGGTTGGCTAGTTGCCTATTAGGTGTTTGATCTTTGGTTAAGGTTGTTATTTGTGATGTTTGCGTTGGATTTTCTTAGTAAACTTGTATGAATTGCACCCTAAACATGCTAGTGTTAGGCTTTAGTTGGTTGCTATGTAATTAACTTGGAAGCTAGAAGTTATTTGATGCAATTGTGAAACTTCAAACCTGATTTTTCTTGTATGCCAGCAGTTTGCCGTGAGGAGGTTTCCTACTTGATTTTCAGCCTTTTCATGATAAAATTTAGCCAAATCTTGGTCAAGACACTTGTTAAGACTCTTGTGTGTTGAACTTGAGTAAAAAGAATGAGTTTTGGAAGGTGAAAACCCCATGTTTTGCTTGTTTTTCTTCTGACATTTTTGCTATGCTGGCTGCCGAGTACCCTGCTAGTTTTAACCTTAAAGTTCTTTTGTTTGGTGGTCATTTGGACTCAATCTTGCTCATATCATTTGCTAAAACAATTGTGTGTCAAATTGGAGTAAAACTAATAGCCTAAAAGGGGTGAACCATCTTGGTTTCCTCACCATTTTGCTGCTGGAAATTTCCAACAATGAAGTGAAATGTAGAACTCTCTTGTTGCTCTCATCTTTTGGATACAAATGCATTCTTTTCCCTCCAAAACCATACTTGATTCATTGCCCTAGCATGTATATGGGTTTTCCTTGATTTGCACTTTCAATTCATCTTTGAACCTTTGTGATTTTTGAAAGACCAATTTGGATAGGTGAATGGCTCGAAATTGAGTCTAAAACAAGAACTTGGAGCTTTGGATGGTTGAATCTAAATATCTTTTGTTTTGGTTGCTCTTACGGTTTGAAGGTGAGCAAGAAGGAAATTTGGAAATGGACATATAAGTTGCTTTGCTTGAATCTGGTGAGTGTTCCATTGCTTGTTTACTTGACCGACTTGATTATTTGGACTACTTGATTTCGTGGCTTATTTGATTAGTTGGCAACGAATGCTTTCTTGAATTAATGTGATCGAGACAAGTGCGTACTTTATCACACTCGATCTCTTCTACTTGAATTTCTAGTATTTCTGATATCCTAATTACTTGTGAATTGATGAATGCCTATATTTGATATATGAGTCGTTTGGGGTGATTGTCCATCGACTAATTTGATTTGTTTGGTCCCCAAACCTTTTGGCTAGTTGGTCGAATCGAGCTAGCAAGGCTTGGTCGAGGAGATTAATGAACCATGGGTCTTGAACTTGTGAACTTGAACTCATGAACTTGAACTTAAACTAGTATACTGGAATATTACCGCCTCCTAAATTTTGGCATTCGAGCCCAGCAAGGTGGGATGAACAGTGATTGAGCTTTGGCATTAAGTGATGATCTACGGACCTTATTTCTTGAATTTCAAATGTTAACGGAGAGTCAACGGACTCGGATGTGATCAAGCTACAGTGGAACTGGCTTTTGGAAGCCATTTGTATCCTTTGACTTGATGTGTTTCTCTATTGCCATAATTACTTGATAAATGAACACTAAGCTTCTAGTTGAGAGACTTGAGTAATGTTCTCCTCGTGAGCACTGATTTCCGGGTTGAGAGGCTCAAGTAACATTCTCCTAATGATCACGTGTCCTTTTAGATGTTTTAATATTTTTGAATGATTCTTGATTTAATACACCTTGGATGATTAATTATGCTTGTTGAATGAATGCCTATTTTGCAAACCTCATTGGGCGCAAGCTTATTCCATTCATTTGTTTTTCCTTAATAGGGTCGGAGCACGAGGGTGAGAGTAGTGATGAACTGTATTCGAGGACATGTTGTGTGCTTCAAAATATATTCTTTCTGTAAGTTTTGGGGCATGCACTTGAGTTAGTTTGGAAGAGAGTGTTCTTAGTTCTAGACTTTTGTTGTACTTTTGTTTGAGTACCGATGTAATAGTGAATCTCCTATGTCTTTTATAAGTTTGAACTCTGGTTATGTACTCTAAACTTGAAACGATAGTTCATGTTAATGTATATATTGCCGGTTGTATTTGATTTGAAGATATTATTCTTGGTCTTGGATTTTGTTGGCAATTTGGATAGTGAGTCTTGGCGAGAGTTGGGCAGGCGGCCCGCTGATACTTTAAGGTACATTGTAGGAAGAGGTGGGGCTGTTACAGTTGGTAGATAATGGGTTCGAATCTTTCTGAGATGTGGGAATGACTGCTTCTTATTATTTGTATGATCTAGGTTGTATGTCAGACAAGAATGGGGATTGAGTTGATTTCCACCTTGGGATGGCCAACGTTGGTGTGAAATGACTTTATTCTTGTTTTGGTGCTTGAATACGAATATTTTTTGTGGATCTTAATGTTGGAAACGTAGTTGGTTGATGGGGAAGTAGCATCTTTTGGATCTGTTATGGATTCCTTTAGTGAAGCCCTAAGTTTAAATCTTGAAAGGAGTAGTTGTTTTGGAATATTGATTTGTTTGTCTTGATGGTTAATGTACTCTTGTTATTAGTTGTTATTGGCTTGTTTGGATTTCTTGTTTGATGAATTTGACATGGTGAACGTGATATGTTAGATGCTTGTGTAACATGTAGATAAGTAATGCTGTTGTGTGTCTTATACTTGATTTCATTCATGCATATTTAGATTGGATGGTGAATTGGAAGTTGTGAAACAATGTTGGGAACGATCATGTAAGCCTAGACAACCCCAAGGTCAAGGAAGTGGTAGGGAATTTGTGACCAACCCAAAACATCAAACTGAAGGTTGGAGCAAGAAACCAAGTAGCCATGGCTATACATCGTAGGATGGATCTCTTAGAGCGTCTAGTAGACAGAGATGGCCGAGAACGTATAAATCTATGTTTTTAAACTCGGATCGGATTGGCTGGTCCGACCGGTTGAACAGAACCGGCCAGGCATCCGGTCCGAGTCATCCTTCAAAACTAAAAAATTCAAAAACCGATCAAAGCTGGTCAAAATCCGGGTTTGACCGGGTGAACCGATTGACCGGGTTTGACTATTTGAACTTTTTTTTTAATACCTTTTACCCATTATATCCTTTCAAACTCACTTTTTAAGTTTTAGTAAATATGCTTTAACCTCTCATTATTTTAATAAAGTGTAAAATTAATCCAATACATTTTTTAAATTACATTTCTACCTATATATATATATATATTATATTCTTTGAGTCAATTTATTTATTAAATATAAAATTCTCAAATTTATATATAAAGTCATAAATCACCAATTTAAGAAAAATTTTTATATATATAAAGTTGAAAACTACCAATTTAAGGGAATTTTTATATACTATTTTTAAGGAAATTTTTTTAGATGCCAAAACTGAAATCTTTCCACCAAGATTCAAGTATTATAACTCACTTTTCATGCTACTAAAAACTGTGAGGACCTCAAAATTCTAATTTTTTTATTTTAAAAATGCATAATAATATTTATATTATGTTTATTCACTAAAATATTAGTGAATTTATGTTTTGAGTTATTATTTTTCAATTTAGAGAATTTTTGAGAATTATTTGCTGGTGTGTGGTTTAGGCCAGTTTAAGTGTTTATTTTTGTTCTGAATCATGAATAGTGACTTTAAGATAAAATCGAGTATATGTACAGATATTCCAGAGATATATTTAAGGTTGGACAGTGTCAGAATGATAAAAACCAGTAAAGGTTAGAGTGTCGCACGCGACGCGACAAAAAGTGGTCGTTTGACCACTTTTCCATGAATTAAGGTGAGCCAAGCTTTTTGTCTATGAAAAGTCACCTTTTATGCCTTCTTGTTCCCTTATTATTTTCAGCCACATTTGAAGATACCAAGGAGACGTGACGCCTCCACCTCTCCCAAGGGCGAACCCAAGGGTATCAGCGGGACGCCTGCCCAACTCTCGCCAGGACTCATTACAAAATTCAAAATATAATTATACGTATTCATTCCTAAAACCCTAATTAATGCCCAACCAAAATACAAATTAATTTACAAGAGTAAATCCTCAATAATTTTTATCAAAATTACAATAAGAGTAACTTCAAGTACAATAAACCATTAACTTCACAATGAATATCAATCCTATACAAAAATACAGAAATCCTACCAAAGAAACTAAATTCTCGATCTACGATCCCCACTTCAAGACCTGTTAAGGAAAACAAATATATTGGGGTGAGTTAACGCTCAGTGGGGCCAAGAAAGCAGGCAAGCAAACAAAATAGAACAATACTTTAACAATTAATACAATTTAAAGTAAAACAAGCAATATTTCACGTAAAGTAATTTGATAACACCATATAAAAGATACAGGTGGACACAGGTGGTAGAGGTGTCTACCATCCTCAGGGACATAGCACGTACCCTCGATCCAAATTTCTGCATTTTTCACAAATATATCCGGTCCTTTTCTTGAGCTCCGACTTTCAAATCAAAATGTTGACACTCCGTCAACCACACTTTCACATCCTGTAGACACCACTTGAAACCCTCACCCGTCTACTTACACCTCCTGTACCGGGCCCGCTCGTCAAAATATGTAAAGTTGGGTAATACTCGAGTATACCTTGGTCGACAAGTGCACTCCAACCGACATAAACACTTTTAAGACCCATGGTTCACCAATCCCTTGACCAAGCCCCTATTGCCGGTCGAAGTCAAAGGTTCCCTGATGCGGGTTTAGGCGTCCCCACAATTTTCAATAGCAATAACAAGCAATTCAAGCTGTTAAACACTTAACAATTCAAGCAGTGAAACTCATTTAGAGGCAATTCAATTATGGTGAGCGTGATAAAGTACATGCTCTCCTAGACATACAATCATGCTTTTCAAATCACTTACATTAATTAAAGCATTAAAAACATGCACTTGGACACTCACTGAAGTCCCGTAAAACAAACGAATGAGCAAGAAAGTTAAACTTCGGTAGTCGGGCTAACTTCCACAACCTCCCGGTCACCTGAGCTAAAACGGAACTATCATCTTTAATCCAAACAGTTAAAACTCAAGATTTAACCTAACTCTCCAAATTCTTCAAAAATCACTCAACTAAAGCTTCTTTCTCAGGCCATAACTCACTCAATATACGTTGAAATTGGGCAAGGCTTGAAGCTACAGAAACTAGATTCAACATACTTAAAATCACTAGAAGACATCGCTCGAAGATTCCTGAAGTAGGTTGAGTTAAAACGAACCAGAAAACCCAGCGCAACAACAAAACAGGAAAATCAGGCTGGTGGATCAGCCATTTTTGCGATTTTTCTGGTATTGATAGGAAAGTAACTAGTGTGCGAGCCTTGTACCGTTAGAAATCTTGTGAAGTCTAGTTTCAAATGCCACTGACGGTGATCAATTTAGACTCTCGAGCAAAGAGTTACAGCTGACAGAAGTACAGGGGTTGACAAGACTGACGGCTACAATTTCCAGATTTGAAAAACTATGTTTGGAACAATATTTGGGCATCGAAATGAAATTGAAAAAGTATCAAATTTTGTACACTAAACCTCCACTAGATAGACTATGTGTGTACCAAATTGGAGCCCAAAACTCGCACGGGAAGATAACTTTTTGGATGGTGAAAGTTTGCGAAAATCTTAGAACTTAAACTGCCAGATTTTCTCCCTTTGATTTTCAAACATTTTGCTCAACAAAAACAGCCCTAAATCACTCAAACATTGACACAAAAGCTCCCGCATCATTCCTTTATCAAATGGAAGGAAAAATGGTAGCAAAATTTGGATCAAAATGTTTCCAAAAGTAGGCAATCATCAGACAAAGTGTAAGAAGAAAATTTCCAGCTTTTAACCTAACTTTCAAAAACTTTTAACACACCAATTGAACTCACCTTTGCAAAACATTTTACCGACATATGGTGTAACATTTAAGCTTTCAAAACAACCAAGGAATCCATGAAAAGAGGTCCAAAACAAGGCTTGAAAAGCAACAAGGTAAACCGGCAGCAACCACAGCAAAATTCCATCTTCAGTTCATCAATTTTCACATGCTTTTGCTAAAAGTTTTTATGCACCAAAAATGCTCATTTTTGCAAAGTGTCTAGCCCTCATGTAGGACATAATCTTAGTAATGAATAACCATGAAATAATGGTGTTAAAACAGGGTAAAATGATCTCAACAACAACCGGCAATTTTGAGCATTCAAATTTCTTGATTTTAAACTTTCTTAGAAGAAGTTTTCAGTTTTGAGCAATGTTCTTTGGAAAATCATAACTTAAGTTCTATAAATCCAAAAATTATGAATCTTATACTGTTGGAGAATAAACTCGATGAACTAAAACTCTCATGAAGACACTTATACAAGATTCAAATTGAAAACCAATCAAATTTCAGATTAAAGCTGCTGTCACAGTGAAAATAAAGCACACCAGTCTTGATTTTCAATCAAATTTGAAAATTTGTCAAAATTCACAGAAATTGAACTAGCCCTTGAAATTTGTACTGATAAAATAACATAGATTCTAGTTTCAAATGCAACAAACGAACTCAATTTGGACCTTCCTGCGCCAAGTTACAACAGTTGTAAGTAGGCTGCATGACCAACCCTGATTTTCCAAAAATTCCAGATTCGAAGAACAACTTTGAGACATTATTTGAGCAATGAAATGGTACTATAAAAACACCAAATTTTCAGGCAACAACCTCAGTATGTAAGTTACGTTTTCACCAAATTTTACCTAAAAACTCACACAGAAAGGCTGCGATCAAAGCAACAAAAAATAGGGCAGCATGCATTTCCTTCCCTCCCGGTTTCCTCCTCTTCTTCCCTCCTTCATTTTTAGCAACTAAACACCACATAAACACCTCACACACACACACAATACATCATCAACGGCCCCAAGTTCACATGTGGTGGGATTTCATAGAGCCCACTTTCATCAATTAACAACCAAATCCAACTCAAAGAGCTACAAGCTCTCTTAACGTAGGAAAATGAACTAATTGAACAAGATTTTGGTGTCTAGAAAGCTTGCCCCCAATTCCAGCAAGAAGCTTGATTGATGGTGAATGAAATGGTTCACAAAAGCCCTCAATCCTCAAGCTCAAAACCAGTTTCTCCTCTCTTCCAAGCTAGTCCAAATTTCCCAAAGAAAGTTAGCAAGATCTTCAAGTGGGTTTGGTTGCAAGGATGGAGATTTTGTGGTTGATTCTTGAAAATGGAATGGAGGGGGAAGAGATGGAGAGAGCTGCTGTCAAGAAGAAGAGGAAGAAGAAGAAAATGAATAGTTTATTTGACTTTTGGGGCTTTATTGGAAGAAATAAAAGAAATGGAAGAAAGTTGCTTGATTTGACGTAAGGCCATTTTTTGTCGTATCGTGTCGTGAAAATTTACACGATGCGATACTATGATCCTGGTTTCTCTCATTGAGATATCCCGAATATATATTCTAACATTTGAAACTTATATCTAGTAGTCGATCCTAGGCTCGAGTGTGAAATTTAACCATTCAAACAGTTTAAATCAAAACATAATTTAAATGTATAAAAATACATTTTAAAACTTTTCGTGTCGTTACAATTGATAAACGACATTCAAATAATTTCAAATAATTCAAACTAATTTTAATGAAATAATTTTATGAAAATATGAAATTTTGCAATTTTATAAATTAAATTGATGGTTAAACAAGGTTTTAAAATAAAAGAAAGTAATGTATGGCATATTTGCAATTAAAATGATCTAAATTAATTATTTAGAGAAAATAAATAAATAAATAAATAATTAAATAGGTCGAATAAAATTAATTTTTGGATCCTCACAACCTTCCCTCCTTAAAAGAATTTCGTCCTCGAAATTCATACTTGAGCTATGGAATAATTCTAGGTATTTTCTCCGAGTTTCTTCCTTTAACCCTCAAGTTACTTCCTCGACACCTTGGTTCATCCACACTATCCTCAATAAAAGAATTCGCTTGATCCTCAATTCTTTCACTTACGGTTCACAAGTTAAGAACTCCTATTCACACTTGAAGTCGTTTACAAGGATTAAATCAATTATAAAATCCACGAAAACTTAATCACTCCACACATAATTCAAAAGAGACCATTATGTCAATTATGATGTCAACCTTAATTGAAATGACAAATGGTATCATAACCTAATCTCATTGTTTGAAACAACCCTTCTTATGATGCTTATGCTTGCCCCCTCTATTACATATACTAATTAATACGACCTAAACTTTTCTAACAGCATCCAAAATTATAATTTCATATGAATCACAATTGTAATTTCCAAAACTTCACTATTCTACTAATCGTAACTTACTCCTATCAATTCAAATCTTACATTAGACACAATAAGGCTCTTGAGTTCATTCCTTTCCAATAAAGATAAAATATAGCTTTGTATATCAAAATCAAAATGTTCAAACCTTTAAGAAGATGGTATAAAATCATTAAAATAATTCTCACAAGAATGAATTCTTGCATTCTTAATCGTTTGAAAAAAAACACTCTTAATTATCTTTAAATTGGAAAGAGTAAGATATTGAGGACATAAAAGGCTTGGTTAAAACTTTCTTTCTCTCTTTTTTTTTTATAAAGGAAATCACTCTAATAAACTCAAGTTTCACGAAAACACTATAAACAAGAAATGTCTAAAACTTAAACAAGAAAAACAATATTGCAAATACTAAATTGCTTCCAAAATACGTTTATATCAAATCTAAATATCGATATCTAGAAAGGCGAATAAATACAATATTAAATTAAAACTTTTGAATTCATTCTTTGAGTTAAACTTCACTTGAAATTGATAGAACTAAAATATAAAGCTTAAACATGAAACACTGAATTTTTTTTTTCAAGAGTCAAGTACAATAGGTTTCATTATAAAAAATGGATTAAATTTCATCCCATAAGCTATTTAGCTTATATCTAAAACTTGAAGAACCATTTTATATTCCCCTGATTCATGGATCATTGAATCTTAACTACAAATCGTAGGACAAACTCTTTCACCATCACATGAATAAAAGTTTACAACTCTTAAACCCAAATTGTTTTACATACATAGCCATGTTCGAGCATAGATCGAATGCCAAGTCGTCATTACTAGTATCTAGTCGTCTCATGAGCTTAAAGCAAACCATTAATTTACTTCACAACCTAAACATGACTAATTCACCTCCTACAAAGCTTTTCCCTTCTTTTCTTAATTCCTAAGCTAGTTCACCGGTGTAAGAACTCGACAATTTACCAAATGTTCTAGAATGTCAATCCTTCGATTAGTGACAACGTTTACTCAATCTCCCACTTTGCCCATACATCTTCATTTCCATTCAGTCTGGAACATTGAATTACTTTTGGAGGTTTGTCTACCTAAGCACACGTCCTCGACCCCCATCTGCCTCCAACCGTCCATAGTTTTAATTATGTTTAAATGCAGAAATAAAACAGTTCTTCAAAAACAATTTAAGTGCAAGAGTCAATAATAAAAATATTTGAAATAGAAACTATTGGCATACATTCACATTAACAAGTTCACAAATAATTAGCAAATCATGGGGTGTTACAAAATCTAACACACACAGATGTCACAAAAATACAGACAGTCATACAGTCACAACCATAGGCCTCACAAGTCTCACCCCAACTAATCCATTTACAAAACATTCAAAAGACTAAGACCTCCATAGTCTACTCTAGGTTTTAGGGCAGTTCCTTATTAGGTGTTCGAGGCTTCCATACCTTAAACAAGCACCCATCTTTCCCCAACACCCTTCTGTAGGATGAGATTTGTTACAAAAATCACACTTAGCAACTTTGAGTCACCGTGCAACAGGTCCACTAATTTTTAGTTTCTTTCCCTTATTTTCAGTAGCATGTTCATCTTTGCTAATCTCTTTACGCTTTCCTTTAACATTGAGGGAGCTTCCTTCCTGATTTCTAACTTGAGTGTTAGGGGTATCTCGAAATTCAATTTGGGTAGTTGAGTGCACCAGTTCAAACTTATGCTGCATCTCCTTTAGTATGGCTTCATATTTCTTCTTCATTTCGACGTACTTGCTTATTAGCTCAGTCTTTTCCTTATATTCTTGTTCCCATCGTCCTTCCCAATATTTAGCAAGTTCCGTCTGAAACCCTAAGTCCTTTCGAAGACCCTCTATGTCATCCCATGAATCTTCCAAGTTTGCTATGTCACTGATTCGATTAACTCCCGAAATTGACCTGCTAAGGAAATCAAAATCACCGGGTTAATAGTTAATCACAATGGAAATATAACCATTTAAAACTCAACTCTTTGAAATCCAATATAAGGGCTCTCATTGACTTGTGAATACGAATCGTGTCTTTTGCTTAACTACCTATCTGAGAGATCTCAACATACCTTGTCTATTTGGAGAAATTCAAAAACCCTAAACACAAGTATAGCAATAGCTAGTAGTGCTAAAACACTTGATATCACTCCTACAAAACAAACATAAATTCTAAGTTAGGAGCTTAAAGTTCACTAATTCACTTAAAATACCACATTTAAAACATAAGGCTATCCCAACTCTACATTCAAGAACAATATCCTTAAAATATCCCAAATAGATCTTTAACCTAGGCTCTGATACCAACTGTGACACCCCCACCTCTCCCAAGGGCGAACCCAAGGGTATCAGCGGGACGCCTGCCCAACTCTTGCCAGGACTCACTACAAAATCCAAAATATAATTACAAGCATTCATTCCTAAAACCCTAATTAACGTCCAACCAAAATACTAATTAATTTACAACAGTAAATCCTCAATAATTTTTATCAAAATTACAATAAGAGTAACTTCAAGTACAATAAACCATTAACTTCACAATGAATATCAATCCTATACAAAAATACAGAAATCCTACCAAAGAAACTAAATTCTCGATCTACGATCCCCACTTCAAGACCTGTTAAGGAAAACAAATATATTGGGGTGAGCTAACGCTCAGTGGGGCCAAGAAAGCATGCAAGCAAACAAGATAGAGCAATACTTTAACAATTTATACAATTTAAAGTAAAACAAGCAATATTTCACGTAAAGTAATTTGATAACACCATATAAAAGATACAGGTGGACACGGGTTGTAGAGGTGTCTACCATCCTCAGGGACGTAGCACGTACCCCCGATCCAAATTTCTGCATTTTTCACAAATATATCCGGTCCTTTTCTTGAGCTCCGACTTTCAAATCAAAATGTTGACACTCCGTCAACCACACTTTCACATCCTGTAGACACCACTTGAAACCCTCACCCGTCTACTTACACCTCCTGTACCGGGCCCGCTCGTCAAAATATGTAAAGTTGGGTAATACTCGAGTATACCTTGGTCGACGAGCGCACTCCAACCGACATAAACACTTTTAAGACCCATGGTTCACCAATCCCTTGACCAAGCCCCTATTGCCGGTCAAAGTGAAAGGTTCCCCGATGGGGGTTTGGGCGTCCCTACAATTTTCAATAGCAATAACAAGCAATTCAAGAAGTTAAACACTTAACAATTCAAGCAATGAAACTCATTTAGAGGCAATTCAATTATGGTGAGCGTGATAAAGTACACGCTCACCTAGGCATACAATCATGCTTTTCAAATCACTTACGTTAATTAAAGCATTAAAAACATGCACTTGGACACTCACCGAAGTCCCGTAAAACAAACTAATGAGCAAGAAACTTCCGCAACCTCCCGGTCACCTGAGCTAAAACGGAACTACATCTTTAATCCAAGCAGTTAAAACTCAAGATTTAACCTAACTCTCCAAATTCTCCAAAAATCACTCAACTAAAGCTTCTTTCTCAGGCCATAACTCACTCAATATACGTCAAAATTGGACAAGGCTTGAAGCTACAGAAACTAGATTTAACATACTTAAAATCACTAGAAGACATCGCTTGAAGATTCCTGAGGTAGGTTGAGTTAAAACGAACCAGAAAACCCAGCACAACAACAAAACAGGAAAATCAGGCTGGTGGATCAGCCATTTTTGCAATTTTTCTGGTATTGATAGGAAAGTAACTAGTGTGCGAGCCTTGTACTGTTAGAAATCTTGTGAAGTCTAGTTTCAAATGCCACTGACGGTGATCAATTTAGACTCCCGCGCAAAGAGTTACAACAGACAGAAGTACAGGGGTTGACAAGACTGACGGCTACAATTTTTAGATTTGAAAAACTGTGTTTGGAACAATATTTGGGCATCGAAATGAAATTGAAAAAGTATCAAATTTTGTACACTAAACCTCCACTAGATAGAATATGTGTGTACCAAATTTGAGCCAAAAACTCGCACGGGAAGATAACTTTTTGGATGGTGAAAGTTTGCGAAAATCTTAGAACTTAAACTGCCAGATTTTCTCCCTTTGATTTTCAAACATTTTGCTCAACAAAAACAGCCCTAAATCACTCAAACATTGACACAAAAGCTCCCGCATCATTCCTTTATCAAATGGAAGGAAAAATGGTAGCAAAATTTGGATCAAAATGTTTCCAAAAGTAGGCAATCATCAGACAAAGTGTAAGAAGAAAATTTCCAGCTTTTAACCCAACTTTCAAAAACTTTTAACACACCAATTGAACTCACCTTTGCAAAACATTTTACCGACATATGGTGTAACATTTAAGCTTTCAAAACAACCAGGAATCCATGAAAAGAGGTCCAAAACAAGGCTTGAAAAACAACAAGGTAAACCGGCAGCAACCACAACAAAATTCCATCTTCAGTTCATCAATTTTCACATGCTTTTGCTAAACGTTTTTATGCACCAAAAATGCTCATTTTTGCAAAGTATCTAGCCCTCATCTAGGACATCATCTTAGCAATGAATAACCATGAAATAATGGTGTTAAAACAGGGTAAAATGATCTCAACAACAACCGGCAATTTTGAGCATTCAAATTTCTTGATTTTAAACTTTCTTAGAAGAAGTTTTTAGTTTTGAGCAGTGTTCTTCGGAAAATCATAACTTAAGTTCTATAAATCCAAAAATTATGAATCTTATACTGTTGGAAAAAAGACTCGATGAACTAAAACTCTCAAGAAGACACTTATACAAGATTCAAATTGAAAACCAATCAAATTTCAGATTAAAGCTGCTGTCACAGTGAAAATAAAGCACATCAGTCTTGATTTTCAATCAAATTTGAAAATTTGTCAAAATTCACAGAAATTGAACTAGCCCTTGAAATTTGTACTGATAAAAGAACATAGATTCTAGTTTCAAACGCAACAAATGAACTCAATTCGGACCTTCCTGCGCCAAGTTACAACAGTTGTAAGTAGGCTGCATGACCAACCCTGATTTTCCAAAAATTCCAGATTCGAAGAACAACTTTGAGACATTATTTGAGCAATGAAATGGTACTATAAAAACACCAAATTTTTCAGGCAACAACCTCAGTATGTATGTTACGTTTTCACCAAATTTCACCTAAAAACTCACACAGAAAGGCTGCGATCAAAGCAACAAAAAACAGGGCAGCATGCATTTCCTTCCCTCCCAGTTTCCTCCTCTTCTTCCCTCTTTCATTTTTAGCAACTAAACACCACATAAACACCTCACACACACACAATACATCATCAACAGCCCCAAGTTCACATGTGGTGGGATTTCATAGAGCTCACTTTCATCAATTAACAACCAAATCCAACTCAAAGAGCTACAAGCTCTCTTAACCTAAGAAAATGAACCAATTGAACAAGATTTTGGTGTCTAGAAAGCTTGCCCACAATTCGAACAAGAAGCTTGATTGATGGTGAATGAAATGGCTCACAAAAGCCCTCAATCCTCAAGCTCAAAACCAGTTTCTCCTCTTTTCCAAGCTAGTCCGAATTTCCCAAAGAAAGTTAGCAAGATCTTCAAGTGGGTTTGGTTGCAAGGATGGAGGTTTTGTGGTTGATTCTTGAAAATGGAATGGAGGGGGAAGGGATGGAGAGAGCTGCCGTCAAGAAGAAGAGGAAGAAGAAGAAAATGAATAGTTCATTTGACTTTTGGGGCTTTATTGGAAGAAATAAAAGAAATGGAAGAAAGTTGCTTGATTTGACGTAAGGCCATTTTTTGTCGTATCTTGTCGTGAAAATTTACACGATGCGATACTACGATCCTGGTTTCTCTCATTGAGATATCCCGAATATATATTCTAACATTTGAAACTTATATCTAGTAGTCGATCCTAGGCCCGAGTGTGAAATTTAATCATTCAAACAGTTTAAATCGAAAACATAATTTAAATGTATAAAAATGAATTTTAAAACTTTTCGTGTCGTTACAATTGATAAACGACATTCAAATAATTCAAACTAATTGTAATGAAATATTTTGATGAAAATATGATATTTTGTAATTTTATAAATTGAATTGATGGTTAAACAATGTTTTAAAATAAAAGGAAGTAACGTATGGCGTATTTGCAATTAAAATGATCTAAATTAATTATTCAGAGAAAATAAATAAATAATTAATTATTTAAATAGGTCGAATAAAATTAATTTTTGGGTCCTCACAGGAGAGAGAGAGCCGAGAGCATTGAGAGAGAATAGGGAGAGATTTGAGAGAGTTCTTCATCTTCTTCATCTTCTACCTCAAGCTTGAAGACTCCATTGAAGGCTTGGCTTTTGCTTCATCTTCTTCCTTGGGCTGTTGTGAGAGAGAGGGCGAGAGAGAGGCTGGTCCGAGAGAGTGAGAGAGAGAGAAGAAAGGGAGCTCAAGCTTTGTCTCTTCAACCTTTTCTTCCTCAAAATTCTTGAAGCTTCAAGACTTCATTGAAGGCTTTGTTCTTGTTTCTTCTTGCTGTTTGGAGCTGCCATGAGAGAGAGAGAGAGAGGGAGAGTGATCCGTGAGAGAGAGAGAGAGAAAAGAAAAGGGAAGAAAAGCTTCTTGGGCTTGTCATCTTCTTGATTTTGGGTTTTGAGGAAGAAATCACCTTCAAACAAGTAGATCCTTGGCTGAGATTGGAGATTTCTTGGAGTTACTAAGCTTGAGAAGCCATCCTTGAGAAGAGCTCACAAGATCCTCCTTAATCTTGTTAGATCTATACAGATATTGAGGTATAACACTTGAATCTCTTAGATTTAGCTCTAGTAATGTTAAATCTTGAAGATCTATGGTTTATTTTGCCAAGAATGCTTATGTACAGAACAATGGAGTTGGGCTCTTAAATTCCCAACTTAGGTAGAGGACTTGAGGTGACTTTTAGGTAGCGGACTTGAGGACCTAACTGTGGTTGTGTTTGTTATTTATGAGATGAGATTCTTTTGTGGTAAGAACGTAGAATTGATGTTGAAAATTTTAAAGGAAAATAAAGAGGGCTGGCCGAACCTATGCTTGGGAATTTTGACTTTTGATTTCAAAATTTTATGATGTTTCTTTGCTGGATTTGCCTAAATAAATATGTATTATGTTCATTTATGAGTATATGTTTGAATGAAGTGAAAATCTTGAATTTTAATGGTGAAAAGTTGAGTTTTTGCTAATTTTTGGATAAATGTACTTTTGGACCGATTTGAGGGTTTGAAATGTTTTATCTATTCTTTGTGAATTTTGTGCTTTGAGATTTGGTGAAAATTGCTCTAAACATGTGTTAAAACCTTGACTTAAGTTTAGTGTTAAGTTTAAACACGAATGAGTGATTTTCGAGATGAAATGCCTCACTTTATTTCATTGTACTAAAGATTTAGAAGTTGCGTGAAAGGAGTACATCAATAGAGTATTTTGGTTAATTGATGTGTTAATCTGAAAATGGAACCTTTTAAGATGATTTTCGACTCGAATGACTACTTTTCATTCGAGTAAAGTTAGAGAAATTTTGTGAATAATTTTGATAAAATAAATGAATAAGTTATTTGAGTTAGTTTCGCTATTTGTGCGGCGAAACTTATTTCTTCCTTTTACTTGATTATAAGAAGTGGGGAAAGATTTGAACCGGATTGGAAATCGAATCTTGCCACTTTGGTGAGTTTCCATGCATGTTATTTGATTATGTGAATTTAATTTGGAATACGATTGATTAAGTGATTTGGTGTGAAAATTCTGATTTTTGATCCATTAGATGGAGTAGTGTGTATTTTATCGCACTTACTCCTATTTGAATGGTATATTTTTGTAAAAGTATTGTTGTGACATTTCAAGTACGTTTTGAATCTCTTGACTTTTGATATTGTGACAGCCCCACTTCTCCCTAGGGCGTACCCTAAGGTATCCGTGGACCACCTGCCTAACTCTCGTCAGGACTCACTCCCACAACGATCACTATTATACCAAACTAAAATACCATTCTCAAATCAAACCAAATGATAACTCACAAATACATTGTTCCAACTTACAATCCCAAATTACATAAAGTACTTAACCAGACATTCAAATACAAAACGCTCAAATTCACAAATCAAGTTTGTCATTCCAAATACAAAAGTGAACCCTAAGTCCAATGGTTGGCTCCTTCACTTGGGTTCTCAATCCCTGTTAAGGAAACCAAATTGGAAAGAATGAGCTAAAAGCCCAGTGAGTTCCAAAAGGCATGCAAAGCATATAACACATATATTGTTTCACTTCAGACATTAATATTCAGATATAAACAATTAGGGAAAGCGATTAACAATACATAAGTAAGATACGGGGGCTCTCAGGAGCCAAGATCCACGAAGCTTGACCGCGTTTCGAGTAGTTGACACTCCGTCAACTTTCATAACTGGAACCATGTAGACCTTCACTTACTCCTTACTCCACCTAACCCCTATCGGGCCCGTCTCCAAGCACATCACATCACATAGTTTGATTATTTTCCTTTTCCGAGACGGGTCCATATGCCAAGTCTAAAGCACATTTCACATCACATCACATAATTAACCCTATGGCTTGTCCTTTTCTCCTCGGCGTAGGCCTAGCCTACAGCTCGAATTGAACGACTTATCGATAGGTCGTGGGAATTCCCAAAATTTTACACACACACAAAGTTCACATCAAATGCTCTTAAATCACATCAAAACATTCTTATAACTTTTTCCGTTCAAATAGAAGTACGCGCGATAAGGTACACACCATCCCACTTGAAGGTTTAAAAATCCAATTTCACATTATATCGCTTAACTGATACAATTCGAATCATATTCACATAAACACATAACAAGCATTGAAACTCACCACAGCAGTAAAGTTCATTTTTCAAGGTAGGATCTGGTTCAAATCCTTCCTTACCTCTTATTAACACGAAAAAGGAAGAAATAAGTTTTGCCTTTCTCACAGCGAAACTAAACTCAAATAACTCATTTGACAAGATTCCATTTTCAAATCAAAATTTCAAATAACCAAACCACTCTATCGATGTACTCCTTCCAAACATCTTCCAATCTTTTAACACATTGAAATAAAGGGAGGTTTTTCACTTCAAAATCACTCATTTGAGTTCAAATTTAACATCAAACTTTTAACCAAAGTTCTAACACATCTTTCAAACAATTTTCACTAGGTGTCAGTGCTCAAAATTCATGAAAATTAACTAAAGTCTTTCAAACCCACAAATTTGTCCAAAATAGCACTTTTCTCTCACGGGTTAGTGAAATTCAATTTTTTCACCATAAAAGTTCAAGATCTTCATGCTGTTAAAGCTCATACTCATAGTTGAATATAATACATATTTACTTAAGCAAAATCTCATCAAAAATATCATAAAATTTCAAAATCATACATCAAAATTTCCAAGCATGATTCGGCCAACCCATAGCATTTTCCATCAAAGTTTTCAAGAACAAAATCTACTTTCTAACCATAAAATAAACTTATTTCACGAATATCAATCACATCCACAGTCAGGTTCTCAAATTCACTGCCTAAAAGCCACCTCAGGTCCGCTACCTAAGTTGGGAATTCAAGAGCCCAACTCACAATTCCAAATATACATATTTCTAACAAAGTAAACCGTAGATCTATCATATTTAACACTAATCAAGCTAGATCTAGGAGGTTTGAGTCTTATACCTTCAGATCTTTCTAGATCTAACAAGATCAACCAAGATCTTCTGAGTTCTTCCCAAGGATGACACTCTCAAGCTTAGCAACTCCAAAAGTTCCAACCTTAGCCCAAGATTCGCTTGATTTGATGATGGATTCCGTCTTCAAGCTCAAGATCAAGAAGTAACCAACCAAAGGAAAGCTTTGTTCCTCTTTCTTCTCTCTCTCTCACTTCAGGCCTCTCTCTCTCTCTCTCCCTCTCACACTGCAGCCAAAAAATGGAGGAAGAAAAAAGTGACAATGTCCTCAATGGAACCTTCAATCTCGAAGAAATGGTGGATGAAGAAGATGAAGAAGACTTCTCAAGCTTTTTCTCTCTCAAGGCTCTCGGACTCTCTCTCTCTCTTGTGTTCTAAGAATGGCTGAAAATGAAACACAAGAAGCAAGAATTAAGGCTTTAAAGGAGACAAAAATGTGCACTTTCCTCAATTTAAGGAAAAATGGTCAAAAGACCACTTTTCGTTGCGTCGCGCGCGACATTCTAATATTTACTGTTTTATCTCATTCTGACACTATCCAACCTTAAATATATCTCTGTAATATCTCTACATACGCTCGGTTTCAACTTAAAGTCACTATTCACACTTCAGAACAAAATTTAATGCTTAAATTGACCGAAACTACACACCGGCAAATAATTATCAAAAAATTCTCTAAATTAAAAAATAATCAATCAAAACATAAATTCACTCATATTTTAATGAATAAACATAATATAAACATTATTATGCATTTTAAAATAAAATTCAAAATTTTTTTTGAGGTCCTCACATCCTTCCCCCCTTACAAGAATTTTGTCCTCAAAATTCCTTACCTTTCTAGGTGAACAGCTCTGGATATATCTTTTGCATCTCCTTCTCTAACTCCCAAGTCGCTTCTTCGATATCATGATTTCTCCAAAGAACTTTAACCAAAGAAATCTTTTTATTTCTCAAATCCTTCACTTTCTTGTCGAGAATCTTCACAGGTCGTTCTTCATAAGTTAGCAATTTGTCCACCTCAATCTCTCCTAATTGTAGCACATGACTTGGGTCTGGATTATACTTCTTGAGCATAGAAACATGGAAAATATTATGGATCTTAGACATACTAGGAGGTAAATCCAACTGGTAGGCCACTTTTCCAACTCGTTTAAGGATTTCAAAAGGTCCAATGTACATTGGCTTCAATTTCTTCCCTCTCTTGGATACCACTCCTCCTTTCAAAGGTTTAACTCTCAAGAATACTTTGTCTCCTATTTCAAATTCCAAATCTTTTCTTTGGTTATCAGCATAGCTCTTCTGTCTACTTTGAACGGTCTGGAGTTTTTCTCGAATTAATCTCACTTTCTCATAAGCTTCTTCGATCCAGGGAATCGTGGTCGGATCCAAACTTTTCCTTTCACCTACTTCATTCCAATGAATTGGTGATCTACATCTCCTCCCATACAGTGCTTCATATGGGGCCATCTGAATTGAAGCGTGATAACTATTATTGTAGGCAAACTCGACTAAGGGCATGTACTGACTCCAACTTCCTCCAAAATCCAATATACACGACCTCAACATGTCTTCCAACGTCTGAATTGTTCTCTCAGTCTGTCCATCCGTTTGAGGATGATACGCAGTACTCAAATTCACCTTAGTCCCCAAAATTCCTTATAACTTTTGCCAGAAACGAGAAACAAACCTTGGATCCCTATCGGAGACAATACTCACCGGAACACCATGTAATCTCACGATTTCATCCAAATACAGCCTAGCTAATTTCTCCAAAGAGCATTTCATACTTACTGGTAGAAAATGTGCAGTCTTAGTAAGTCGGTCTACTATTACCCAAAGTGTGTCATGCCCTTTTTTTCTCCTTGGCAACCCAGTCACAAAATCTATAGTGATATGATCCCATTTCCATTCAAGTATCTCTAAAGGTTGCAAAAGTCCAGAAGATTTCTGATGCTCAGCCTTAACTTGCTGGTACACGAGACAGGTTTGCACGAATTTCACCACATCCTTCTTTAAACCATCCCACCAATACACCTCTTTCAAATCTTGATACATCTTATTGCTCCCAAGATGGATTGTATACCTAGATCGGCGTGCTTCTTCTAAAATTTCCTTTCTTAACCCTTCATTATTTGGCACCACTACACGCTCTCGAAATTTTAGAATTCCTTCAGGCCCCAACCTGAAATCTAATGTTTCTCCCTTGTTTACCTTATCTAACCATTTTTGCACCATAGGATCTCCCTTCTGCGCCTCTTTGATACGTTCTAATATTGGAGATCTCAACATCAAACTCCCAAGCATGACTTTCTGTTTCTCCAAATGAGGGTTCCATTCGCTCACCTTTTCTAACATATCCCATTCTCTAATCATCAATCCTGCTACTTGAGCCTTTCAACTAAGCACATCTGCCACCTTATTTGCTTTCCCAGAGTGGTAATTTATGGTACAATCATAATCTTCAAGAAATTCCACCCATCACCTTTGCCTCAAATTTAGCTCTTTTTGAGAAAACAAATACTTTAAACTCTTATGATCTGTGAAAACCTCAAATGTCACCCCATACAGATAATGTCTCCACTTTTTCAATGCAAAGATAACAGCTGCCTGTTCCAAATCATGCGTTGGGTAATTTTACTCGTAGGGTTTTAATTTCCTAGAAGCATAAGCAATGACTATTTCATTTTGCATCAGAACACACCTTAACCCTTCTTTCGAGGCATTTGAGTAAACTACAAATCTATCTTTTCCATTTGGCAATGTCAAAACAGGAGCCATAGTCAAACGTTTCTTTAATTCCTGAAAACTAGCCTCATATTTAGGATTCCAAGCAAATTTACCATGCTTCTTGGTCAAATCAGATAATGGTCCAGCAATCTTCGAAAAATCTTGAATAAATCGCCGATAATACCCCGCTAAACCCAAGAAACTTCTAACCTCGGTAGGGTTTCCTGGTTGTTTCCATTGAGTCACAACCTCTTCTTTGGCAGGATCCATAGAGATTCCTTCCTTAGAAATTTTGTGCACTAAAAAGGACACCTCCTCTAGCCAGAACTCACACTTGTTGAACTTAGCATATAATTGATGTTCTCTTAGAGTTTGTAGCACTATCTTCAAGTGTTGAACATGATCTTCTAGAGTCTTAGAATACACCAAGATATCATCTATAAACATAACCACAAATTGATCCAAATGGGGTTTGAAGACTCGTTGCATTAAATCCATAAATGCAGCAGCGACATTTGTCAATCCAAAAGGCATCACCACAAATTCAAAATGCCCATACCTTGAATTAAAAGCAATTTTTGGCACATCCTCCTTTTTAATCCTCAACTGGTAGTACCCTTGCCTAAGATCCAACTTTGAGAAGACCGCTGATCCTTGTAATTGATCAAATAATTCGTCAATAAGTGGCAAAGGGTATTTATTCTTTATCGTCACATAGCCCTCGGTAGTCTATACACAACCTCAAACTCCCGTCCTTTTTTTTAACAAATAGCACTGGTGCTCCCCAAGGTGAGTCATTTTCCCTAATGAAACCCTACTCTAACAAATCTTGCAATTGAATTTTCAACTCTTTAAATTCAGCTGGGGCCATTTGATATGGGGTTTTAGAGATTGGAGCTGTTCCCTGTACTAAATCAATCTTAAACTCTACCATTCGCTCAGGAGATAAGTTTTCTATTTCTTCGGGAAAAACATCTGGAAAATCCCTCACAATTGGCATCTCTTCTAACTTCGTCTCATCACTTGGAGGGTTTATAAGAAAAGCCAGGTAACCTTGATCTCCCTTACTTAACAATTTCCTAGCCTTAATCCCCGAAATAAGAGCAGACGAGGCTAACTTCCCTTTTACATCTAATCTCAAAGTAGCTTTCCCTGGAGTAGAAAATTTCACAACTTTTGCCCTACAATCCAATTTAGCATGATAATGGATTAGGCAATCCATCCCTATAATAATATCATACCCCTTTATATCCAAACTTAGTAAATCCACCACTAGCTTTCTCTTTCCTACCCAAATGTCACAATTCTTGTATACCTAACTTGTGATTAAACTTTGTTCTCCCGTGGGTGTTCTAACTTCCAAATCATAAGGTAATCTAACAGGTTTTACATCTATTCCATTCAAAAAGGAAGGATTTACAAATGAATACGATGCACCAGGATCAACTAGGATTTTAGCTAAACGATGAAAGACAGGTATGGTACCTTCAACCACCTCAGTGGGGTTGGGGACTTGCTGATGTTCTATGGCATAAACTCTAACTGGAACCCTGGGCCGATTCCCCGCTACACTTGCTGTTCCTCTCAACATCGCACCTCTAGGGTATGCTCCCCTTACTATAGACCCTCGTGACACTCCAGAAGTGGTTGTCATACCCATTCCTCTTCCAAATTTAGGGGCTGAAGCATCCACATCCACTGGCCCACGACTACTGCTAGGTGCATTCCTTTTTCTGGCATTAAAAGTCCTCACTTGAGCCTTGGCCCATTCAATTCTCTGGGCCTTTTCCACAGCCTTACTAAAACTATTGACTTGGGCAGCTGCCAAACTCTCTTGTAGCTCTACATTCAATCCCTAAACAAATCTCCTTATCCTTCTTTGCTCAATCGCCACTAACTCAGGGGCAAACCTTGATAACTTAGTGAATTGTGCCTCGTATTCCGTAACACTTGACAGTCCTTGCCTACACCCAATAAAGCCATCCTCCCTTCTCTCTTGAACTAGTGGAGGCAGAAACTTAGCATTAAACTCCCTATTAAAATTCACTCAGGTCCTAGGGGTATGCTCTCTATCCCATTTAGCCCTTACCATGATCCACCATGATCGGGCAGCCCCCTCAAATTGAAATGCAACAAAAGTTATTTGCCTCTCCTCTGTGTAATCCAAAACAGCAAAAATATTTGAAATTCTTTCTAACCAACCCTCAGTAGCTTCAGGGTTGGGTTAACCACAGAATTGAGGTGGGTTAAATCTCTAGAATCTCTCTACGGCTCTATCCTCACCACTCCATAGGTTAACAGGTTGCTGTTTAGGACCAAGGCCTTGTTGGCCAGCCAAACGGTCTTATATTTCTGTCATACAGTTGATGGCCGTAACCATCTGCTCTCCAATATCCACCCTAGCCCCTTGATTCTGGTCGGCGGCCGACTCACGATCACCTCCAATATTTTGGAGTTGTCTAGTCCCTCACCCTCGACCTCGGCCTCTTCTACCCTCTATAGCTCTTGAGAGGGCAGACAATTTTAATATAAACATAAGAAAATAAATACACTATCAGAGAAATCACTTCGAAAAATATACAAAACACTTTATAATCACATCTCATAATAAAGAAGTGCTAGGAGTACATCAAAAGAGCATGCTTTTTAACAAAAGGTACACATAGGTCACATCAAGTTCATATGTATAGATAAACAAAAGCACAGTACTTGAAAAGTTGGTAAGCATGCAACTATAGGGATTGAGAACCCATTCTAATGGTCTTTCTCACAAAAGATTACACAAAAACCTAATTTCATGCTAAACTAGACCATCAAGTCTCAAAAGAGGAAGTCTTTGTGGAAGCACTCTCCGGCGGGTCAAACTCCAGGTACTGGGATCTCCCTCAGCCATAGCGGCCTCCCCCTCAGACTCACTCCGATGATCACCTCCCATGTCTGCATCGGTAGGTGGCTGATCAACAAAAACCTCCTCAACCCGATTAGCCTCGTGCACCCCCTCCATCAGGGTCTCACACTCAGCTGCTATGCCCTCAACTCGCTCTCGTCCCACTCTCACTACTCTAGCTGCTCGCTCATTGGCCAAGCGAACCTCTTCCTCAAGCTCACGGATCTGCTCAACCTGATCCTAGGTCTCCATCAACAACTGGTCCACCTCTTCTCGTAGCTCTCTAGTGACCCTAGTCAGGACCTTCCTCTCATGGTAGATCGCCAAAACTACCCTGTCAAGGTAGGCATGAGTCCTCCAATAATCGCAATCATGCCTAGGTCAAGTCTTAGGGCTATAGGCCCTGCGACTACCCGTTGGCTCAGGTCAGTAAGTCACCACAGGCTGTCGGTCTCTCGAAATGTCGTCATTACCACCACCAAAATCCATAACCTATAAAATGGACCCCATTAGAACTTATTCGAATTTAAATGTCATTATCACTTAATCATAAACGATAACCATCACTTAGCATTCCTCTCTTAATCTACTAAACTCTCAAATAACCTAATAACTCTCACTATACCTAGATTATTCAAACCTAGACTTTGATACCACCTGTGACAGCCCCACTTCTCCCTACGGCGTACCCTGAGGTATCCGTGGACCGCCTGTCTAACTCTCGCCAGGACTCACTCCCACAACGATCACTATTATACCAAACTAAAATACCATTCTCAAATCAAACCAAATGATAACTCACAAATACATTGTTCCAACTTACAATCCCAAATTACATAAAGTACTTAACCAGACATTCAAATACAAAATGCTCAAATTCACAAATCAAGTTTGTCATTCCAAATACAAAAGTGAACCCTAAGTCCAATGGTTGGCTCCTTCACTTGGGTTCTCAATCCCTGTTAAGGAAAACAAATTGGAAAGAATAAGCTAAAAGCCCAGTGAGTTCCAAAAGGCATGCAAAGCATATAGCACATATATTGTTTCACTTCAGACATTAATATTCAAATATAAACAATCAAGGAAAGCGATTAACAATATATAGGTAGGATACGGGGGCTCTCAAGAGCTAAGATCCACGAAGGTCGACCGCGTTCCGAGTAGTTGACACTCCGTCAACTTTTACAACTGTAACCATGTAGACCTTCACTTACGCCTTACTCCACCTAACCCCCGTCGAGCTCGTCTGCAACCACATCACATTACATCACATCACATAGTTTGATTATTGTCCTTTTTCGAGACAAGTCCATATGCCAAGTTTCGAGCACATTTCACATCACATCACATCACATAATTAACCCTATGGCTCGTCCTTTTCTCCTCGGCCTAGACCTAACCTACAGCTCAAGTCGAACGACTTACCGATAGGTCTTGGGAATTCCCAAATTTTACACACACACAAAGTTCACATCAAATGCTCTTAAATCACATCAAAACATTCTTATAACTTTTTCCGTTCAAATAGAGGTAAGCGCGATAAGGTACACACCACCCCGCTTGAAGGTTTAAAAATCCAATTTCACATCAAATTGTTTAACTCATACAATTCGAATCATATTCACACAAACACATAACAAGCATTGAAACTCATCACAGCAATAAAGTTCGTTTTCTAGGGTGGGATCTGGTTCAAGTCCTTCCTCACCTCCTATTAACACAAAAAAGGAAGAAATAAGTTTCGCCTCTCTTATAGCGAAACTAAACTCAAATAACTCATTTGACAAGATTCCATTTTCAAATCAAAATTTCAAATAACCAAACCACTCTATCGATGTACTCCTTCCAAGTATCTTCCAATCTTTTAACACATTGAAATAAAGGGAGGTTTTTCACTTCAAAATCACTCATTTGAATTCAAATCTAACATCAAACTTTTAACCAAAGTTCTAACACATCTTTCAAACAATTTTCACGAGGTCTCAGTGCTCAAAATTCATGAAAATTAACTAAAGTTTTTCAAACCCACAAATTTATCCAAAATGGCACTTTTCTCTCACAGGTTAGTGAAATTCAATTTTTTTCACCATAAAAGTTCAAGATCTTCATTCTATTAAAGCTCATACTCATAGTTGAATATAATACATATTTACTTAAGCAAAATCTCATCAAAAATATCATAAAATTTTGAAATCATACATCAAAATTTCCAAGCATGGTTCGGCCAACCTATAGCATTTTCCTTCAAAGTTTTCAACAACAAAATCTACTTTCTAACCATAAAATGAACTTATTTCACAAATATCAATCACATCCACAATCAGGTCCTCAAATCCATTATCTAAAAGCCACCTCAAGTCCGCTACGTAAGTTGGGAATTCAAGAACCCAACTCACAATTCCAAATATACATATTTCTAACAAAGTAAACTGTAGATCTACCATATTTAACACTAATCAAGCTAGATCTAGGAGGTTTGAGTCTTATACATTTAGATCTTTCTAGATCTAACAAGATCAACCAAGATCTTGTGAGTTCTTCTCAAGGGTGACACTCCCAATCTTAGCAACTCCAAAGGTTCCAACCTTAACCCAAGATTCGCTTGATTTGATGATGGATTCCGTCTTCAAGCTCAAGATCAAGAAGTAACCAACCAAAGGAAAGCTTTCTTCCTCTTTCTTCTCTCTCTCTCACTTCAGGCCTCGCTTTCTCTCTCTCCCTCTCACACAGCAGCCAAGAAATGGAGGAAGAAACAAGTGACAATGGGCTCAATGGAACCTTCAATCTTTAAGAAATGGTGCATGAAGAAGATGAAGAAGACTTCTCAAGCTTTTTCTCTCTCTAGGCTCTCGGCCTCTCTCTCTCTCTCTTGTGTTCTAAGAATGGCTGAAAATGAAACACAAGAAGCAAGAATTAAGGCTTTAAAGGAGACAAAAAGGTGCACTTTCCTCAATTTAAGAAAAAGTGGTCAAAAGACCACTTTTTGTCGTGTCGCACGCGACATTCTAACTTTTACTATTTTATCTCATTTTGACACTGTCCAACCTCAAATATGTCTCTATAATATCTCTACATATGCTTGGTTTCAACTAAAAGTCACTATTCCCACTTCGGAACAAAATTTAACGCTTAAATTGGCCGAAATCACACACCGGCAAATAATTATCAAAAAATTCTATAAATTAGAAAATAATCAATCAAAACATAAATTCACTCATATTTTAATGAATAAATATAATATAAATATTATTATGCATTTTAAAATAAAATTCAATTTTTTTTGATGTCCTCACAGATATGATGAGAATTCTGTTTTGAATATATGATGTGAGGTAATGTGTTCTGTAATTATGATTCTCGAGAATACTTACTCCCTATGGTAAGTTATCGACTCGAGCCATTGGGAAGGCCCTGGTCGAGGAGATTTAACAACCTTGGACTATGAGATAAGTTGTGTGCTCTAGACTTGGCATATGGCCTTGTCCCTATTGAAGAGCAATACACAAAAATATAAGTTATGCGAGGTGGGCGAGGTTTTGGTGGAGAAAGGAGTAAGTGGTGGTCAACTTGGTTTTGTATGTGAAAGTTAACGGAGTGTCAACTACGAGATTTGTGCACTAGTCCAGGAACGTGCTCCAGTTTCGAGGACCTTAGCCCCTTAGGGCTACTCATATCCTATCTTTGTGTTGTTATTTGCTTTCCTTATTTACTTATTTCTAAATATGAATTTGAAGTGAGAATCTCATATGTGTTATGTTCTTTGCATGCATTTTTGGAATTCACTAGGCTTTTAGCTCATTCTATCAAATTTATTTTCCTTAACAGGGACTGAGAAACCAAGTAAAGGCGTCCACCCTTAGAACTAGGGTTTACTTTTGCTTCTGGCTTGGGAGATTTGAACTTTGAATTTTGGGGTATTGTAATGTGAACTTTGAATGTATATTTAAGTACTCTATGTATTTTGGGATCTCAGGGTTTGATGAATGAATTGTGAGTTATCGTTTAGTTTACATTGGTATCTAAACTTTGGGTTTGTAAGATTGATGTAGTTTGACTATGAGTTGATTATAAGTTTGGGATTGGTATTTAAATTGTTTCTTTGAAGAATTAGTGAGTGTTCGTGTGAGTGAGTTTTGGCGAGAGCCAGGCAGACAGGCCACCAAACCCTTTGGTACACCTTAGGGGGAGATGGGGCTGTCACAAAAACAACCAACAAAGCAAGTCATAATCATCCAATAAAGCCACAACCTTGTAAGCTAATAAAGAGGCAAACTCAAGCCCCCAAGAAAGCTAAAAATCCATGCTATATCACATGATCATCCAACCATTTTAAGCACATAAATTGTGAGGATTCGAAATTTTATTTTTATCTGACCTATTTATTTAATTATTTATTTATTTTCTCTGAATAATTGATTTAAATCATTTTAATTGCAATTTCACCATACACTACCTCATTTTATTTTAAAAAACCTTGTTTAACCTTCAATTTAATTTTTCTGCCGCTCAATTGTGAAAAAATGAGAAGACACGTTTTTCGAGGTAAATATTTGATCTGAGTGTGATGTAATCTTAGACATTAAGAGTGATCATTAGTAGATTAAGAAAAGCTAATTGAGGGATTAGAAGTGAGTGATTGGAAATTAACTTCAAATGGAGCATTTTGGCCACAAATTAAAGTTGATTTTTGGGCACCATAAAGATAAGCTTTATATCTTTTCTTCCCCTCACATTTTCACCTTACCAAAACCACACAAAATCCCTCTCTCTCTCTCTCTCTCTCTTGTTTTAGCCGCACCGCTCTCTGTAACAGCCTCAAAAATTTATTTTGATACTATTACAACTTAATATTTTCAAATAATGTTATTATTATTATTAATTCGTTTAATTATATTAAAATTACATTTAAACGAATTTTTAGAAAATTTAAATGAAAATTCAATTTATTTATTTATTTATTTGTTTAATTTATTTCATTTTGAGAAAAACTTAATTTAGCTCTATATTAATTTTTCAGGTAGATTTTCAACATTCCATTCATCTTATTTTAAAATTTACCCTTTTTGTATTAATTAGACAGAAAATGAGAAAACACGTTTTTCGAGGTAAAAATTTGGGCAGTGAGTGATGTAGCGATGGAGTGTAAGGATGATCACTCGTAGGCTAGAAATGTAATTTGGTGACTAGAAGTGAATTAAAATGAGAGATTAGTTAGAATTTTGAGACCTTGATTAAGATTTGGATTAACTTCATTTAACTTAGAATTTCAACCAATCATTATTTCATTCAACTAATTCCTTCTAGTTCTCACAAAATTTTTCTTTTCTTCTTTCCCCTCCTAGCCGAAAGTTAGCCCCTAATCTCAAGCAAAATTAAGCCATTTATTTTCCCTCCAAATAGATAAGTTTGGCATTAATAAAAGTTTGACTTTTGAGGCAAGACAAGACTAGTGTCTTGTCTTCCCTTTTTCTCTTACTCTTAAAAAAAAAATTTTTGCTCAAAAACTGTTCATTTCTTCCTCTCCCTCACCCGAACTCCCTTCTTCATTTTCCTCTTCATTTTCCATCAACTTTCCCCTTCATTTTCTCACAAAAATCACCAACAATCTTTCATCAACCTTGGCTTGAGCTTGCACTTGGATAAGAAGCTTGGAGTAGGAGCACTTGGAAGCTTCAATTTAGCATTTCTTGGTTGAACTTTGCTTGTTTCTTGGAAGAGGTATAAGCCTAGAACTTGAACTTTTGTCTCTTCAATTTCATTTACAAGCATGATGATAGGTTGGGATGTTGAAAGGTTTTAGAAAACCTTGACTTATGTGTTTGTAAATTTGTATGTGCTAAGTTTCATGGAGTGGTTTTGTGGAATTTGATGATTATGGTAAATGTGGGCTCTTGGATTCCCACTAGCTTGTAATGGTGTTAATTAGCATGATTATTGTTGCATTGTATGAATTTGAGTTGAAAGTTGTTGTTGGATTTTGGACAAAAACCTCAAGAGGAAACCGGTAGCAAGAATGGAATTTTGGGGGGTAAAATTTTCTGATTTTTGGCTTAATTTCGTGGCTGAATTTTTGGCTAGGTTAACTGCTGGATTTGATGTTTAAATGATGGAGATTAAGAAGTTAATTTTTCCCACAAAAAGTCCTTCATGAAAGGTTGCAATTAGGGTTGCTAAATTGGAAGTGAAATCTGGAAAATCTAGGGGCTATGCTGCCCAATTTTTGGGGGTTAATTTGTGATAATTTTTGATAAAAGTTGTGACCATTTTTGATCATCATTAGGTTAAGGGAAACTAATACTAGCTTGGTTTCGAAAATTAGGCTAAATGAAGTTGATTTGAGGCATGAAATAAATGCTAGAAATGAAGGATAGAAACTTCACAGTTTTGAATGAAGTAGTTGAGCTCACTTTAGGCACGTAGAAAACTGCCTTTCCAATCGAATTTTAATTTGAATTTTGGTATGAACCTAGTATATATATGGACATATTATTGTACCAAATTTGGTAGTTTTTGACCAAAAATTCGTCACTCAAACAGAGCCTAGAAATATGCCCTGCAAAACTGGAAAACAGAAATTTCAGATTTGTGAACCTGCCCTGTTTGAACTGCCCTAATTTCTTGCTCAAGTATCGGAATTGAGTTCCATTGGTGGAGTTTGAAACTTCTTTCATAGGTCTATAAACCGTGAAAATTTGAGAGGCCAATTCGTTTTCTGTAATTTTTGGTAAATTTTCAAATTGGCCTGGTCGGACAGCCTGCTATGTCCTGTTTTGTTACTGTAGCAGATTGTTAAATTAAAATCTGGGCTAATTCTGTCCAGAATTTTAACTGGGTGTCTTCTACAAAGTTTTATAACTTTAAGAGAGGTTTCCAACGGTACCAAGCTTGCAAGATTTGGACTTGTACAGCTCAAGTTACAATTTTTCAAAGATTTCAGCTCAAAATGGAATTTCATTGAACTTGACTTGAAACATTTTTAAAAGACATCTATCAAATATTTCTTTAGTGATTTGAATTAAAATACTCCTACTTGTCTCAGGTGATCGAGAAGATCTCGGAAAACCTCAATTGATCTTGTGTGCTTTTGCCTTGGACTTTTGACTTCGGTGAGTGTCAAGTGCATGATTTGTTGAATTACCTGTTATATGTATTTGAATGAAAACTGTTGAGGCGAGAGTGTACTTTATCGCGCTCATCCTCTTTTACTTGTCTTGCATGTACGTGATTGTTATTTGACTTGACTGAAATTGTACTTGACTTGACTGTAACTGAATGTCGATTGGAATAATCCATCGACTTAAAAAGTGATAAATGGGGACGCCCAAAACCTATTGGGGATCCTTGGGACCCGAGTCGGCAAGGGCTTGGTCGGGAAGCTTGGTGAACCTTAGGTACTGTTCTTTGAGCTTGGCCTATTGGAGAGGTCTTGCTCGGTATTGCTCGTTGTAGCTTTATCTCTTAAACTTACCTGTTTGGTTTCGGGCCCGAGATGGTGAATGGTTGGACGGAGGTTGTATTAAGTGGAGTTTCTACGGACTTTACCTGTGCTAAGTTGATGGAGGGTCAACGTTTGGGATGGAATGGATTCAACTGCTTAATCGTGGAAATTGGCTCCTGAGAGCCCTGTATCCTTACCCGTACTGTGTATTTTTCTTGTATAAACTGGTCACTGTGCTTGCACAAATTCACTGTAGATAGAGAGGCTCGAAGAGGGTTCTCCGAACCCAGCTAATGTGAGCCCTCGAGTAGTGATTCCTTGAGAATACAATCTCCTGGTGAAAATTGCAATAGTACAAGTGAATGTTTGATTTACGTGCTTTTATATCTGAATTTTCTGGTTTTCTTACTTACTTGATTACGTGCTTGCATGTTTCTCCTTGGCCTCGCTGAGCGGTAGCTCGCCCCAGTTTGTTTTCCTTAACAGGTCTCGAAGTGGAAAACGTAGATCGAGGATTTAGTTACTTTGGTAGGATTTTCATAAATTTTGTATAGGCTTAATGTTAAATTTCGAAGTTAAAGATTTATTGTACCTGAAATTGATGTTATAAGAGTTTTAATAGATATTATTGAGGTTTTACTTTTGTAAGTTAACTATCATTTATTGTCGGACCTCAATTAAGGCTTTAAGAGCGAATGCATGTATTATTATTTTAGAGATCTTGAAGTGTGATTATTTGGAATCTATAATATGCTTGAGGGTTTGTAGTGAGTCCTGGCGAGAGTTGGGCAGAGAGTCCGCTGATACCCTTGGGTTCGCCCTTGGGAGAGGTGGGGTTGTTACACTCTCCCCCATTTCCCCTTCATTTTTGTCTTCAAAACTACTCCAAATCTTCACCAAATCAACCAAAAAATCTTGAGAAATCTTCCACCACTTCACTTGAAACTTGGAGTTCATCTACTGTTGAGGAAGCCAAGCTTAGGAGAGGGAAAAATTGGTGGGTTTTAAGGCTCCTAGACAGCTTCATCTTGAGCTTTTTGTTTTTGAAAGAAGAGGTACTTTGCTTCCCTTAAATCTTATTCTTTTGGTTACCCATCTTGTGAGTTGAAGCATCATTTACTCATTAATCTCATTCTTGTTGTTTTGAGTGGGCTCTTGGACTCCCACTAGAGTTATTTGTGGCTGTGGTTGATGTTGTTGTTGTGTTATGGTGATGGATTTTAGCTTAGTTTTGGTGTTTACAAGTTAAGAAGAAAATCTGGTGAAGATGGGTTGTTGCTATCTGAATTTTCTTGGAGATTTTTCCCCTATTTTACCCTAGAATTTTCGTGGCTATTTTATGCTAAAATGGTTGATATATGTTGGGCTTTGTCTGTGTAAATTTTCTACCAAAAATCCCTCCATTTGGTTGTGTTAAAGTTGAGTGAAGTGAAGACAGCAAATCTGGAAATTTTTCTGTCTAAATTGCTGTCCATTTGTGCTACTATTTTGGCACCATTTTTGTCAAAATTTTTGATGCAATTTGATCACAATTCACTCAAGAATAATTTTTGGGAACTTGGCTTCAAATGTGGGAAAAATGGAGGTAGTTTTCTACTAGATTAAATTTTCAAAAGAAAAGCTTGAATGCTGGTACGTTGTTGTGCCGAAACAGGGGGGGCTGTTTGTCACCCTTAAAATCCTACTTTTCATGAGAATTTTTGGCTGAAATTTGGTACAAGCCTAGTCTATATAGTGAAGATTAAGTGTAGAAAATTTGGTAATTTTTCCATGAATTTTCGTTGGCCAAATAAAGCATGAAATTTCACCTTGCAATATGGAAAACGGATTGTCAGGTCAGCCAGCTGGCCCTCACTAAACGAAGTGTAATTTCTTGTACGGGGGTCGGAATCGAGTGTCGTTTCTGCATTTGAAACTAGACTCCAAGGGATTTACAACGCTAAAATTCACCTGTTAGTTCATTTTCTACAAGTCACAGAAATTTCAGAAAGTTGACTGATTTTGCAAACTGATATCACTGTACTTTGACAACTGCTGAATCTTGCGGCTTGATTTGACTTATCTTGCAAAATGAATTTGAAAGCGAAGTCTTCCAATGATTTTTAGTACGTCGAGTCTAATTTATAACGCCTTAAACCATGTCCATTTTTGACATGTATAGCTTTAGTTATGGGCTGAGTGAAAAACTGTGGCATGAGCTGTCTTGGTAGAATTGAAGTGTGATGGATATAGGTTTGGAATCTAGTTAGAATAGATAGTTTATGACAGCTATATTTTGCTCAGGTGATCAAGGTGACTTCGAGGGTGATCCGACTTCAGAAATCTAAACTCGCTATTGCTTGCTTATTGATGAGTGTTCCAACTCCTTTTCAAATGGAAATCTTGCTATTGTTTGTAAAAAAATGATTTGATGAAATGAATTTGAATTTTTTGAAAGACTTGAATTTCATAAGAAATATGCTTGATCTGTTTTATGATTTGAACTACCATGTGAGTGTTTTCTCCTTTTCGTGTGATTTTGGGAATTAAAAGACTAGTGTGCTATCTTGTGACTAATGTGACGTCGTTGGGTGAATACCCTCGACTAGTATGTGACGTCGTTGGGTGAATACCCTCGACTAGTTTGTGACGTCGTTGGGCGACGTCCCTTGACTAGTTTCAGTGAAATATTGTGACGTCGTTGGGCGAAATCCCTCAACTAGTTTCAGTGAAATATTGTGACGTTGTTGGACTAAGTCCTTCGACTAGTCTACTTTGTTGGGTGATGTCCCTCGAGTAGTTTACCTGATATACCCAGGCAATACCCATTTACGTGTTTATCTACTTGTTTTAAATTGTAAACTTGAAATATGCTTTGAACTGCTCTACATGAATTGAAAGTCTTTTCGGAACTCACTGGGCTTTTAACTCATTCTTTTAAATTTGTTTTCCTTAACAGGGATTGAGAACCCAAGTGAAGACGTGATTAGCTAGGGTTGGAACTTATCTTTTGAATTTTGTCCTGAAATGCTGAATTTAAATTTTAGACTTGTAAGATGAATTTGTGGTTGTACCTTAAGTACATTGAACTGTAATTTGAG
Source organism: Gardenia jasminoides (assembly GCA_013103745.1). NCBI lineage: Eukaryota > Viridiplantae > Streptophyta > Magnoliopsida > Gentianales > Rubiaceae > Gardenia > Gardenia jasminoides. The sequence continues at coordinate 20,419,392 of CM023102.1, read as the reverse complement.
AATTTGAGTTGTAAGTTGAATTTAGTAATGTTGTTAGTTGTGGTTTGGTTTGGAATGGTTATTTACGTTTACTTTCGAAGTGTTATTAGTTATTCGAGCGAGTGAGTCCTGGCAAGAGTTGGGCAGGCGGTCCGCCGAACCCTATGGTTCGCCTTAGGGGAAGGTGGGGTCGTCACATAAATACCTCAAGACCTCCTACCTAAGAGCAAGCTAAGAAAACAAGTAAAATCCTCAAGACCTTCTACCTAATGTCAAGTTCATGGAACCCATCAACAACCCAAGCTTATCTCGCAAAGAAAACAAAAGAAAGGTTGAAGTTTTGGAGAGATTTACCTTCTTCCAAAATGGCAAGCAAGAACTCAAGAAACCAAACACTAAACCTCCAAGAATCTTCCCTCTACCAAGTCTTCTACCAAGCTTGAAGATGATCCAAGGTGTGAGTAAGGTTGGAAGCAAGATTAGTGAGCAAGATTGAGAGGAAGAAGATGAAGTTTTCTAAGCTAAGGGAGAGAGGGAGGGGTTCAGCCACTAGAGAGAGAGTGTGTGTTTTGTGTGATTTTTGTGAAATGAAATGGTGAAGAAAAGAAGTGACATAAAGCCACACTTTATGGTGCAAAAGTCAACACTTGAATAGTAGCTCATTAATGCTCTTTTGTGAAATGAAATGGTGAAGAAAAGAAGTGACATAAAGCCACATTTTATGGTGCAAAAGTCAACACTTGAATAGTAGCTCATTAATGCTTATAATTGAGTTTAACTCTAATCACTCACTTCTAATCCCTCAATTTGCTTTTCTTAGTTTACAAATGATCATCCTTACTCTCCAAGATTGCCTCACTCTCAGACCAAATGTTTGCCTCGAAAAACGTACTTTCTCAAATTTTCACTAATTGGGCAATAGAAAAAAAATTAAATTTAAGAGCAAACGTGTTTTTGAAATAAAATGAGATAATGTACAATGCAGATGCAATTAAAATGAATAAAATAAATTAATCAGGGTAAATGAATAAATAAATAAATAAATAGGCCAGTAAAGGAGATTTTCGAGTCCTCACAATATGTATGTATGTATATATATCTCTGTGTGCCTGTATATATGTGTGTGTGTGTGTGTGTGTGTATATATATATCAAATTTATATTTTTTAGGAATTGGTTGGAATGTGTTTTTATTCATTAATAGGGCACGGATGTGAGGACCCGAAAATTTATTTTCATCTGACCTAATTATTTAATTATTTTTTTTTCTAAATAATTGACTTAAATCATTTTAATTGCATGCTTTTAGGAGTTCGGTGACATTTTTGGCTAAAAAAAAAGTGCAATGACCAAAAGACATAGAAGTCGATAGTTTAGTGACATTTTTGGCCACATATTCAAGTTGACTTTTTGCATATTAAAGTAAGGCTTTGTGTCATCTTTTCATTACATTGTTTCACTTTACCAAAACACCAAAATCCTCTCTTTTCCTCTCTTGTTCCAGCCGCACCCCTTCCCCCAATTTGCCCTTCAATTCACCTTCAAAATCCACTCCATCCTCCATTAAATCCACCAAGAAACTTGCTCAATCTTCCTTCCCTCTTCACTTGCACCTTGAAGACCATTTTGCCTTGTGGGAGAGCCGATCTTGGGAGGTTAAAAGAAGGGGCTTTGGAGCATTTCTTGACCACATCATCCTAGGGTTTCTAGTTCATCCATTGGAGGTAAAATCATCCAACAAATTCTTGTCTTTTGGGTTAATTAGTTTATGCTTAAAGCTTTAGGAGTTCTTTAGTTGCTATTATTGTTGTTTGGTTGTTTATGGAGGCTCTATGAATTCCTCCTTAGGTAGATGACTTGAGGTGGATTTTAGGTAGTTGCCTTGAGGATTTGGGTTGTTGTTGTGGTTGTTGTTTGTTGTGGTTATTGGATGATCAATGAACCTTAAGAAATTTGATTAAGAAATTTGGTAGCAAAAGGCCAAGAGTTGGCCGAACTTCCCCTTCTTCTTCTTGTCTTGATTTTTGAAAATTTTAGCATGAATTTTAATAGATTTAAGCTTCTAATGGAATGATTAATGTGTGGTAAAGGTAGTTTATGGAATGGGTTTGGGTTGATTGGTAAAAAGATTGAAAATCCCAATTTTCGAGTAACAAAAATCAGTTCTGGTAAACTGCTTGTAACTTGCTATAGAAAAACCAGATTGAGGCGCCGTTAGTGGCATTTTAAATTAGACACATAGGGCTTGATGCTGTAAAAATTTCACATTTTTCCTCTAAGTGTGCTGAAAACCGTGGCCTTGCAAAGTTGGCTGATTTTTGTCACTGTTTTGGTGCTTCAGGATTCGAATTTTTGACTTGTTTCAACTTTTTGACCTACTTGCCAATTTATTTTGGAAAAAGTGTCTTCTGAGATGTTGTAGTACTAAAAATCTCGTTTCCAACGGTATATCGTTTGTTTTCATCTGACCTTCGTATAATAAACTGTGAATTTTTAAAGTTGCCAGTTGCTATTCATCTCAGTAAACTTTCCTGAAGCTAAAATGGGTTTTTGAACTTTAAACCTTGGAATGGCCAACTCTCAACCTTTTTTTTGGTTTTTTCCACTCTTTTAAATTTACTTGTACCCTCGTGAGACTTCTCTCACTATTCTAACTAAAGGGTAGATTTGCAACATTTCTCGCGAACTTTGAACTAGTTACACTTGTAATGCTTTTGGTCGAACTTTTAAATGAAAATGTGTTCTTTTCCTCCATTTGAAGGTTAAGTTTGATTAACCTAGACTCCTAGGCTTACGCTCTCGGCTTAACTATTGAAATTGAATGATAAGTGAGAGTGTTATAAAAAAAAAGGAGACTTGAGAAAATCCATTTGTTTTACTTGTACCACTTGAGATGGTGGTTAAAGACTTTAATGAGCCATTAGTGGCCCTTTTCTAGTAGTTTTTGACTAAAAGAATTTAGAAAATGTTAGAGCTCACTCATACTTGAATCTTGGACATAAAACTTGGGAACTTTGACATGAAAATGATCGACCCTCTTTCTTGATTTTCGTGCCAACTTAGTGTTTCACTTGATTTTCAAATTGGAGAATCTTGAACTTGACTTGAGTCTAATTGAGACATTTTAAAGACATTTATCAAATATTACCCTAGTGGTTTGAATTAAAGTACTTGATCATTTCCCATGACTTGAAAATGTTATCTTTTAAATAAGGGTAGTGAGAAAACTACTAAACCTTGGTTGTATATCTAGGTAATTTATACTCGTACTTGTCTCAGGTGATCGAGAAGATCCCGGAGAACTCGATTGATCTTGCGTGCTTTTGCTTAAGGCTCTTGACTTCGGTGAGTGCCAAGTGCATGAATTGTTGAACTATCTGACATGTTTGCTTGAATATGAACTGTTGAGGCGAGAGTGTACTTTATCGCACTCGTCCTCCTCTACTTGACTCGCATGAACATGACTTGTTACTTGATTTGACTTGAACTGAATGTCGATTGGAGTGATTCATTGACTTAAAAGTTATAACTGGGGACGCCCAAACCTCTTGGGGATCCTTGGGACCCGAGCCGGCAAGGGCTTGGTCGGAAAGTTTGGTGAACCTTAGGTACTGTTCTTTGAGCTTGATCTATTGCAGAGGTCTTGCTCGGTATTGCTTATTGTAGCTTTACCCTTTTCACCTGCTTGTTTGGTTTCGTGCCCGAGAGGGTGAACTGTTGGTCGGAGATTGTACCAAGTGGAGATTGTACAAATGTGTAGCAAATCCCTTCAGAAGCAACTTAGACATTGGAGGATGAAGACTTTTGCTTTCAAACGTGGAAAACATACATGGAGAAATAAAGGATTCATATTCTTTGCAGAAAATAAGATCCAGAAAATATATGTCAAAAACATGATATTTTCTGAAGTAGAAAGAAAATGTCTAGAATTAGTTAATGTATACTTAGTACAATATAATTCAACCCTAAAAGATTCTTCGTACCAGAAGTGGACAATAATGGTGAAGAAGACGACTTGGAAGATAATATGGGACTAGAAGGATATGAGAATCTTATCAACATGATGAAAGCATAGTGGGACCCACAATACAAGAACCACCTTTATGTCCAGATGCCGTAGCATACTAAAATTTTTTAGTTTTCTTAGAATACCCTTGAAGTCTAATAAAGTAGGGACTGTAGGTGGAAATTTTGTAAAAATGTTAAGCAAAGAATTTGAAATTCGGAAGACTTTGCCTCTATAAAAAGCAATAAGACTCTGAGCTGTAGAAACATCTATGGCAGCCCATTGTGCTCCTGTGAATAAAAACTCTTTTACTTCAATCTCTTTTAGCACTTTAGTCTCCTTTAAAGGGTTCCAAAAGGGAAAACTCTCCGAAACATAATCTTAGAAACAAGGTTATAAGAGGCTCTTGTTACCTCTCTATAAATTCTCCTTAGTAAAAGACCTATGAAAGAAGGCCCTTGGAGCCACGAGGGAGTTATTGGCCGTAAAATACGCATCGGGTGAACTAAGGTAACATTTAGATGAAGTTTTGATCATTGATGTATATTGTTTGAAACATTATTAGTAAGAGAGAAGTACTGAGTAGAATTATTATTTATGCTTCCTCAAACTGCATATAACTATGCACTTATTGAACTAGGCACTCCAAGCACATACTTTTATTTTGATTACCAACAATTTGAAATGGTAGATCAATGTCTAGCATACCTTGTAATAGTAGATCACGAGGTCCAAGTGGTCTCTCACCACCACCCTTCGTCTTATATACTTAACATTAAAAGATCAAAGAAAGCAAAGAAAGATCTTGTTTTACAACAAATATTTGAACTAAAGTCTCGAAATATAGAACAGGTAGCCTAAATCTAAAGTGGAAAACATAGACCTAGTAGCAGCTTGTAGGTATGTGGGTTTCTGTCTTAAATAGGTATTCCCCCAGAAACTGGTATTAAAGCCCTCCAAAGGGTTTTGTTCACCTAAATAAAATAATTAGTTGGTAATGTGATAAATAGTATCAAAAATTATAATATTTAGATTTGGAGGAAAATAAATATTATAAGGAGTCTTATATAAATTCTTAAAAATATCACTCTGAACCTGAAGGATTTACCAAATATTTCTGAATAAATACAGACAATAAGATATATCCTAAGCAAAATAAAGTTATCATGGCATTATTAGTGTTATTGCATCAAAGATTAGATAAAATAGAAGAAAAACTAACAAAAGAAAAGGAACTAGTAGAAAAGAATCATGACAAAAAGCTAGAAGAAATTATATAAAATTAGAAACTATCAAAATTAGTAATAAAACAAAAAAGAAACCAAATAGGAAAACAGGGATTCAAGTCTTTGTATTAATAAAATGAGTAGATTAAATACAATTAGTTTCCTAGAACTACTAGAACTATTAGGGACAAGCCTAAATGAGCATATTGACATAGAAAATCAGACTTTTTTAGGAAGAATGTTTAGTACAAATAGCTTTAATAATTTAGAAAGAACTTTATAAGAAATAATAGATATAGATAGAGACATAGAAATATTTAATAATCATTAGATCAACATGTAAATCCTAAAATATTTATGGGATAGGCCCTTTAAATTTGCAAACATAACTTGTTAGAATAAATAGAGAAGAAAGAATATTAGTAACAAATGAGCCTAAAAACATGAAAATAATAAGTAGAGAATCTATAAATGATTTAAAGGCAAAAGGTAAAAAATTAATACATATAGGTAGGATAGTAATAGGAATCAAAGGATTAGCTAGAAACTAATTCAGTACAAAGGCATTAGTAGTTGTATTAGATAAAAGGTGGAAACAAGATGTAAAAAGGACGGTAATAGAATCTATAGAAGTAGATATGAATCAAAATAAAGTAACCTTTTATTGGGTACTAGATTTTCCAGTTATTATATAAGATATAGACTATTTAGAAATAGGAATTCAGACAAAAAGCTATAAAGACTTTGTAGGAGATGCTAATCTATTAATTAATCTAGGATTCTTAGGGAAAGTAACTAATAGTAGTACTACTCAATATAAATTAAATATAAAAGGAATAATAGAGGCAATAAGTGTTAATCTTGATTTGATTTTGATAGTTACAAAATAATTGGATAATTAATCTAATGTTTTTCAATTGAGAAAAATGTTAGTTCAGATCCTTAGGTGCAAATGGAGACAACGAAAGATTCAATCAAAAAGAGCAAAAGAAACTCAACTCTATTGGATGCTTGAAAGCTAGTACCGGACATCTGATAAAGATTAAGAACTCTCAGAAGAACTACTATCAGATGCTCAAACTGAAGTACCGGACGTCCGATAGATAGGAGAAGTATCAGACACTCCTATCGGACGCGTATCATCATCACCAGACGTCCGATAGAATTAAAGAGGAAATCCAAACTCTATGACTAGGTTCGGACGCAGACTCCATCGGACGCAGAAAATCCATCCGCCATCTGATAAGCATTGAGAAGAACGTACCGGACGTCCGATACTCTATCGGACGTCCAATACTCCAATGACCAGTGGAGGGTTTCTTGAGGCCATTTCTCACACTCTATAAATACCCACAAGTTCAAGAAGATAAGAGACTTTTGCCTACATGAAATACAAGCTTACAAGTGAAATATTTGGGTAGAAATATTCTTTGTTTGTTGTATAGGTGTGGGAAAAGTGGTTATTGTGAGGTTACTCATTTGAAAGAGTAAAACCTTGGTGAAGGTTGCTTCACTTGTAATAGTAGTTCTTAATTGGTTGAGTGAGCTTTCAATTGTAGCTTGTTGAGGGTTAACTAGGATAGTTGTAAAACTCCTTGGCTCAACTAAAGGCTTTTAAGGTGAGGAATGAGTGAACTTTCACTTGTACAAGTTGGTTAGCTTCACCAACAATTGAAGAAGCTACTAGTGGATTTTATCCAAGTTCGGTGCAACTTGGAAATTTGGTTTGCAATTCTTTCTATATCTCTTTTCTTTATTGCTCAATTGTGATATCTTTATTGTGCTTAAGTTGACATACTTTTGTGCATACTTGAGAAATAGCTTGTAATTGTTTTATTGGGTGAATTCTTGCTATAATTGATTGTCTTGTTAAACAATATAATTCACCCCCCTTAGGTTGCATTTGGGACCAACAATAAGTAGTAGAGGAATTAAAATGATAAAACCCCTAATCATAGAACCAGAATTGTTACCAAAAGAGGAATGGAATGCAAGTAAACATTTAGAACAAGAGACTAATCTAGTGCCAGAGAATAATATAATGTATAAAAATCAAAATGGAAGTTATAGTTTGAAATTTACAGAATATAATAAGAAAGGACAAGAAAATGAAAATAAAGAATCAGAATTAGCAAGGCATAGTACAAATACAAATTTGGTAGAAATAATAGACTGGGAATATGTGATAACCCACAATTCTATATTAATTTCACGTGTGGGTTTAGAGAATCTAATTACATGTTTACCGTATTTTATATAAGTACATAGGTATAAATCAAAATTTTTTATAATTGAGTAAGGACCTAATAGTTGCTAGAATAAAAAATTTTTGGGTAAAATTTGGAGTTATAAGAATTAGATTGGTTGGATTGAAATTATTTTGATATCATGCAAAGAATTAGGACAAGTGTCAATGGTATTGCTATTTGTCAAAAATCTTGTAGAAAGACCATATTACCCCTCATTTTGCAAAGAATGACCATACAACCAAGACAAGAAAATAAATAACAAAGTCCAATTCCATTTCTTCCATTCTTTGGTCCAAAGCTTGTTTCTTGAAGAGCCTCTCCAATTCCATTTGCTCCATTCCTTGTCCGAAGTCAAGAAACTTGAGAGGTTGAGAAACCATTCCATTTCCATTCCTAAAACCTGGTCCAAAGCTTGAAAATTTGAGTGAAGAAAAATTCAGCCTGGTTCCTTAAGAAAAATCAAGAGTTTGAGAAAGTATAATTGAGTGAAAACTCTTCATTTTCCTTCCAATCAAAAGGCTTGAGGAAAACAAGGGATTAGTTGTTCAATCATCCATTTCGTCACCAACTAAAAGGGAGAAAAGCTGGTGCACCTAGGCTACCAAGAGGAAGTGCAAATTGAGAGGGAGAAATGCTGGATAAGAAACCGTTGATCAACCTTTTCTTTTAGCTTTGAATTTCTGGAAAAAAAATAGAGAGGTACATGACTGCAAAATCTCCTCCTATACTAAGCACTTTTAATTCATAGAAATGCATGTTGAATTAGATAAGAAAAGAATAAGTTTTTGGGTAGAAAATTTCATTTGCATGGCTAAAAATCTACTAGCTGATGACAGATTAGCTGATGACATATTTTATCAGAATTTTTGGTGCCAATCCTTGGCTGAAAATGCATGATTTTTGCTCAATTTTGTGTTAAAGATATTGTACATTGAATGTTTGGTGTTTTAAGCAAGTAAAACTGAAATTGATGGAAGTTTGAGAGAAAGAAACCATTTTCTCCAGCTTGCCACATTCTGATAATTTTCGCATGGTTGCCTGAGCAGTCTTAGGAAAATGAGCATAACTCGATGTAGAAAAATTAGATTTGAGCTCTGTGTACAGTGTTGAAAACTAGACTTAGAGATATTTCAACCCTATCAATTTCAGAGTCTAATTTGTCTTATACAATTCCCAGTAAATCCACAAAATTGACTGAAATTCAAAACCTATTCTGTTTCTCAGGTTTAAAACAGAATTTTGAAAAATCAATTTGGCCTTCTTATGGACTTAATTTCATAGGGGTGTCTTCTAACGGTTTTTATATCTTTCAATCTAGTTTCTAATATGTGAATTTCATGACTTTTGGACTTATAGAATTTGAGTTATGATTTTTCAAAACTGTTGCCGGTGATGAACAGTTTTCCAGCCAAGAAGCACTCTTGGTTCTAAATGCATTCTATTCACTCCATGATACCCTTGACTTCTTGTTTTGGCATGTGCACGACTTTTCCTTAAGTGGAGCAAGCAAACCATGTAGTTTAGGAGAGTTTTGAGGGAAGAACATCTTGGGACTTCTTAGGAAGACTTGGAAGTAGTACTTGCAAAATTGTTATGATTTGGAGTAGTGGCTCTTATTGTACTTCAATTCCTTGATTTTAGGACTTGGAGGAGCCGAAGGAGCACTTGAACTAGACTTGTGAACTTGACATTAAGTGGTGAGTGTCCCAATCCGTTTTTAAATCAAATATTTTACTATTATTTGAAAATGGCTTGTGAAATAATTTACTCAACTCATATTTGCAAAGAAACGATTTACCACTATTTTCAAGTAAAATACTTTTACAAGTGAAATAATTTATGAAATATTTGTGAGTGTTCCTTGTTGCTAGTTGTGCTTAAATGTTTCCATGATTTGATTGGGTGCTTAATTGATTGATTGGGCATGTTCAAATATATATTAGTGCTTCTATGCAAAGTGAACTTTAATTGTTAATTTTGATCGTTATAAGTGAGTATTTGGATTGGTATTTTACTTGTCTTGATTTAAAAGTATTTTATTACTAAATGTGTTCTATTAAGCTATTACGTTTTGTTTTAAATAAAACTTGTTCCTCACTTCTAACGAGACTTTAGGTGAAGAGACTAACCGTCAAGGGTCCCTCACACATGAAGGCGAGTGTACACTTTATTGCACTCTCTTAATGCGCTTGAAGGCTGAAATTGATTGTCAGTTGTCCCTCGCTTCCAAAAATGTTTGATAGCTATTTATCAATGTTCGAATTACTTGTGCATGGATGCAAGCCATTGGCTGAACTGGGCCCTAGCCTCTCGTGGTTAACCATTCAAGCCCGTAACGGACTTGGTCGATGTGTTAGCTACATTAGAACACTGTTGGTAAACTCGAGTATTGTAACAGCCCCACCTCCCCCTAAGGCTAACCAGAGGGGTTAGCCGATTGTCTGCCCATCTCTCGCCAGGACTCAAGCATTCAAATCATTTCTAACTTAGACGTGCAAATTTCCCCATTTAACATAACATTAATACTAAAACTGAGAATAACATTTAAATTTAAAATTTACAATCATCCAATTCACATGGTTACAATCCTCGCGCCAAAGCTCATACACTTCCATAATCTTAAAGTACTAAACATCACATAAAAATATACAAAATGTCTCGCACTCGAGACCAAAAATCCAAATGATCAAGACGTTAGCCTTAACTACGCCTCGGGATTCTCTTCACTTGTTAAGGAAAATAAAAGGGAACGGGGGTGAGTTAAAAGCTCGTGAGTTTTCAAAATTCATGCACAGGCACTTAAAGCGGTAAAACTGCAAGTGAATAATTAAAGCACATAAATAAATACAATTAACACACAGTGAGGATACAGGGGCTCTCAGGAGCCAATTTCCACTTTTTCACGAGCAATTATCGTAGTCGACACTCCGTCGACTTTCAAACCAAGTAGACGACTCTTCACGCCAACTCCAACCACCTTACTCCCCCTACCGGGCCCGCACGCCACATAATTCAACAATATACAGTAAACAGGTATTTACTCAAGGCACACGGCCAAGAGTAAGTTTATTTCACGTATTCCATCTCCCCAATTCAATACATGCAAAAATCAAATTTCCGACTCTACAAAAAGGGAGCAGTAAAGTATACTCTCCTTTGAGTGAGCGGTCCATTAAATTCTCAGTTTCACATTCCAATCAAATAACAAGTCATGAAGCACGTGTATACATCAAGCATTTCAATGAAAGCATTTTAACATGCATTGAAAACTCACCGACAAAATAGGGGTCGGAGTCCAAGTTTTGATCAGTCGCAAAATCAGCACTTTGACCTAAAAATAATTAAAAGAGAACAAAAATGAGTTCTCCTAATCACAGGTCAAGTTTATTGCAAAAGGTCGAAAGTTCGACAATTTTCCAAGTTGAGCTGAAAATTTTGAAAAATCATAACTCAAGTTTTACAAGTCAGAATTCTACTCATTTGGTACCGTTGGAAACCTATTTAAAAGCTCTAAAACTTTTCAGAACACATCAAATTAAAATTATGGACGAAATTAACCCAGATTTCCGTTGAACATTCAGCTACAGTAGAATGACAGTGTTCGTCAGGCTGGTTATCCAGCACATTTTGAAAATTCGCCAAAAATTACAGAAAATTAATTAACCTCTGAAATTTATACACAATATAGTCCTACATAAGAAGTTTCAACAACCACTGACAGAACTCAATCCTGACATCCGAGCATGAAATGACAACAGTGCAAACAGAGGCCATTCGAAATTCTGCAGTTCTGGAATTTTGAAAATACAGGGCAGCTTTCAAGTTGCTATTTGAGTGATGAATTCAAGTCCAAAAATTGTCAAATTTGGTAAACTAACACTTACATATATCAACTAGATTCGAACCAAATTTCAACTTAAAATACCACCGGGAAGGCAGTTTTCTATGTGCCTCAATTTCGTCAAACTCATTCATTCAAAACTGGAAAATTTGATCCCTCACTTGTATCATCTAGTTCATGCCTCAAATCACTACCAATTTGCCTAATTTTCGAAACCAAGCTAGTATTGAACTTCCTAAGCCTATTGATGATCAAAAATGGTCACATCTTTTGGCAAGAATATCACAAAATAAATCCTCAAAATTCGGACAGCATTACCCCTCAAATTTCCAGCTTTCACTTTGCAACTTATTCAACCACATAACATCAACTCTTGAAGAGCTTTTTGTGGGACAAAATAGCAGATTAACATTCATCACTTAAACATCAAATTCAGCCTCTTAACTAGCCAAAAACACAGCCACGAAAATCATAGAAAAATCAAAAATTCAGCCCCCCAAATTTTTCCCTTCCTTAGCCGGTTTTCCCCTTTTTGTTTCTCATCAAACTTTAACCATCATCAACATATATAATGCACTTAAACAACATCATTTAACCATCTAACAATCAATTTCACACATTTAGTGGGAATTCAAGAGCCCACCGTTTCTTGCTCATGATCATCAAATTCCACAAATCAACTTCATAATCAAAGCTTTAAACACATGAGTCAAGGTTTCTAAAACCCTTCAACAACTCAACCTAACAACATGCTTTTCAATTGAAATGGATGGAGGAAAAATTCAAGGTTTCTAGTTTTACCTCTTGCAAGAAATGAGTGAAAGTTCTCCAAGGAAATGCCAAAGAAAAGCTTCCAAAATCTCCTAGTCCAAGCCTTTCCACCAAGCTCAAGCTCAATCCAAGAGGGTTGATGTTTTTGTTGGTGATTTTAGCAAGAAATGAAGGAGAAAAATCGATGGAAAAATGAAGAGAAGGAAGAAGAGAGAGTCGGGTGAAGTGGGAAGAAAAATAAACCGGTTTTGAGCTATTTTTTTTTTTTAAATAAGGAAGAAAGGAAGACAAGACACAAGTCTTGTCTTGCCTTAATGAGGGTTGACTATTAAGCTATTCTTATCTATTTGGAGGGAAAATTAAGGGCTTAATTGTGCTTGAAATTAAGGCTAATTTTCGGCCAGGAGGGGGAAGGAAGAATAGGAAAATTTTCGTAGGAGCAAGAAGGAATCGGTTGGTAGAAATAATTAGTTGAAATTCTAAGCTTAGCGAGGTTAATCCAAACCCTAATTAAAAATTTCAAAACCCTAATTAATCACCTTCAATGTCCCAAATCCAGTCATTTAATCACACTTCCAACTTATCCGTGATCATCCCTACTTATCTCCACTAGTTTACTCACAATCCGAATTTACCTCGAAAAACGTGCCATTGACATTTTTCCACTAATAAATGCTACGAAATGTAATTAACAGGAAAATAGAGTTAAAATCAAATGAGGCATTATAAACGAGGATAAAATCAAATATCACAAGATAAGTAAAGAATTAATTATATAAATAATTTTCAAAAATTTTTTTGGAAATTAAATTTAAATTAATTTTTTTTTTGAAATTCGAGGCCGTTACATTCTCCCCTCCTTAAAAGAATTTTGTCCTCGAAATTCTCACCTTGTTAAACAAATAATTCTGGATATTTCTTCTGCATTTTCTCTTCCACCTCCCAAGTTGCTTCCTCCACATCATGGTTTTTCCACAAGACTTTAACCAGAGGAATTTTCTTCGTCCTTAAATCCTTCACTTCTCGATCGAGAATCTTTACAGGTCTTTCCTCATACGAGAGTGTCTCATCCATCTCAATCTCGTCTAGTTGCAAAACATGGCTCGGATCTGGGTGATACTTCTTGAGCATTGAGATATGGAAGACATTGTGAATCTTGGACATACTAGCTGGTAAATCCAGTTGATAAGCCACTTTTCCAACCCGCTTAAGTATCTCAAACGGTCCCACATACCTCGGCTTCAATTTCTTCCCCTTTTTAGACACTACACCACCTTTCACGGGCTTCACCCGCAAGAAGACTTTATCACCTATTTCAAACTCCAAATCTTTTCTTCTATTATCCGAGTAACTCTTTTGCCGACTCTGGGCTGTTTGAAGCCTTTCTCTAACTATCTTCACTTTTTCATAAGCCTCCTCAATCCAAGGGATAGCAGTCGGATTAAGAACTTTCTTTTCCCCTACTTCATCCCAATGAATCGGTGATCGGCATCTTCTTCCATAAAGTGCCTCATAAGGTGCCATTTGAATCGTGGCATGGTAACTGTTATTATATGCAAACTCGACCAACGTCATATACCGACTCCAACCTTCACCAAAATCCATTATACACGACCTTAACATATCCTCCAAAGTCTGAATGGTCCTCTCAGACTGACGATCTGTCTGGGGATGATAAGCTGTACTCAAGTTTAATTTGGTCCCCAAGGTCTCTTGCAACTTCTGCCAAAACCTTGAAACAAACCTAGGGTCTCGGTCGGAAACAATACTTACTGGAATTCCATGCAATCTCACTATCTCATCTAAATAGAGTCTGGCCAATTTCTCCAAAGGATACTTCATATTTACCGGTAGAAAATGCGTGGACTTAGTTAGTCGGTCCACGACCACCCACACGGCATCATGTCCCTTTTGACTCCTTGGCAGTCCAGTGACGAAATCCATAATAATATGTTCCCATTTCTATTCAGGGATTTCTAAGGGTTGTAGAAGTCCTGAAGGCTTTTGGTGTTCAGCTTTCACCTATTGGCAAGTAAGACACGTCTGCACATATTTAGCCACATCTCTCTTTAATCCATCCCACCAGTACAGTCCTTTCAAATCTTGGTACATCTTATTACTCCCAGGGTGAATAGTATACTTGGACCGATGTGCTTCTTCTAAAATCTCTCTCTTTAATACCTCATCATTCGGCACTACTATCCTCTCCCGGAACCTTAACACCCCTTCTGGTCCAGTTTAAAATCTTGAGTCTCTCCTTTCTGGACTTTCTCCAGTAATTTCAGTACTACTGGATCTTTAGACTGTGCTTCCTTAATCCGTTCCAATAATGGAGACCTTAATTCAACATTTCCAAAAATAACCTTCTGCATCCCAAGACAAGATTTCCATTCACTTACTTGCTCCAACATTTCCCATTCTTTCACCATCAAAATCGCCACTTGAGCCTTGCGACTTAACGCATTAGCTACCACATTCGCCTTTCCGGGATGATATTTTATGGAGCAATCATAATCCTCAAGAAACTCTACCCATCTTCTTTGCCTTAAATTTAACTCCTTTTGAGAAAATAAATATTTCAAACTCTTATGGTCCGTGAACACCTCAAAAGTAACCCTATATAAATAATGTCTCCACTTCTTCAAGGCAAAAATAACCGCCGCTAACTCTAGGTCATGTTTTGGGTAGTTCTGTTCATGGGGTTTCAACTTCCTAAAAGCATATGCTATGGCTTTTCCATTTTGCATCAAAACACAACCCAATCCATCCTTAGAGACATCTGAATAAACCACAAATCCTTCTTTACCATCAGGTAGGGTTAAGATCGGTGCCTCCGTTAACCGTTTCTTCAATTCTTGAAACCTTTCTTCGCACTTAGGACTCCAAAGGAATTTTCCATGTTTCTTAGTCAAGTCGGTCAAAGGTCCGGTAATTCTTGAAAAATCCTGAATGAACCGACGATAATATCCAGCTAATCCTAAGAAACTTCTCACCTCAGTAGGATTTTCAGGTCTCTTCCAATGTATAACAGCTTCCACTTTAGATGGGTCAACTGCAATCCCATATTTGGAAATTCTATGCCCTAGAAAAGATACTTCTTTCAACCAAAATTCACACTTACTAAACTTGGCAAACAACTTGTGCTCTCGGAGGGTTTGCAATACAATCTTCAAATGTTCGGCATGGTCTTCTAGGGTTTTAGAATACACCAATATATCATCAATAAAGATCACCACAAACCGATCCAAATAGGGCTTGAATACATGTTGCATCAAATCCATGAATGCAGCTGGAGCATTCGTTAACCCAAAAGGCATCACTACGAACTCATAATGTCCATATCTTGAATTAAAAGCTGTTTTCGGCACATCCTCTTTCCTAATCCTCAACTGGTAATATCCCTGTCTAAGATCCAGCTTGGAGAATACCACTGACCCTTGCAATTGATCAAATAACTCATCAATGAGTGGTAAGGGATACTTGTTCTTAATCGTCACATCATTCAACCCCCGATAGTCTATACACAGCCTTAAACTACCATCTTTCTCTTAACGAACAGCACAGGTGCTCCCCACGGAGATTCACTTTCCCTGATAAAACCTCGCTCCGGAAGATCTTGTAACTGCACCTTCAACTCTTTAAGTTCAACCGGAGCCATCCTATAGGGAGTCTTAGAAATTGGTGTCGTTCCAGGTACTAGATCAACCTTGAACTCTACTGCCCGCTCAGGAGGCAAAGACTCCAATTCCTCAGGAAACACATCGGGGAAATCCCTAACAATCGGCACGTCTTCCAACTTCATCTTATTATTTGGAGGATTTATAAGAAAAGCCAAATACCCTTGAGCTCCCTTACTTAGAAGTTTTCTAGCCCTAATACCCGAAATAAGGGCCGATGAAGCCAACATTCCTCTAACATCCGATCTCAATGTCGCCTCCCCCGGCATATCAAATTCCACAACTTTCAACCTACAATCCACCTTGGCATGGTGTTTAGCTAAGCAATCCATCCCAATAATCACATCATACCCCTTAATATCCAGACTTACCAAATCAACCATTAATTTTCTCTCTCCTATCCACAATTCACAATTTTTATACACTAAACTCGTAATCAAACTTTTGTCCCTTGTTGGTGTTCTAACCTCTAGGTCAAAAGGTAACCTAACGGGTTTTATATCTATACCACAAACAAATGCAGGATTAACAAAAGAATGAGTGGCACCGGGATCAATTAAAACTCTAGCTAAGCGATGAAAGAGGGGAATGGTACCTTCGACCACTTCAGTCGACGCAGGCACCTCTTGGTGATCCAACGCATAGACTCGAGCTGGTACTCTTGTCCTACTCCCCACCGAACTAGCTTGGCTCGGGTTCGTCTTCTGGGCACCACTCCGATCTCGGGTTTGAGGACAGGAAGATATTTGATGGTCTAGACTTCCACACCTTAGGCATTTTCCTTGCTTCTTCCAACATTCATTGGCGGTGTGGTTTGGTTTTCCACAAAAACCACACGTAAGACCTGAATTGGAGGCTTGGCTCCCTTGTGGAATACTCCTAGTTGGGCCTCTACCGCTGATAGACCCTCTAGATGCCCCTCCTCGAGGAAAGGTTCCCCTAGATGTCCCCGAGGCACTGGCCCCACTTGAGCCCCTCCCAAACTTGGAAGGCGGGACACTCGAATCCATTGGACCCCGACTACTAGAAGGGGTACTCCTCTTCTTGGCATGAAAGCTCTTCAGTTGAGCCTTGGCGGTCTCGATCCTCTGGGCTTTCTCAATAGCCTCACTAAAACTGTTAATCTGGGCCGCTGCCAATCCTTCTTGAATCTCCAAATTTAAGCCCTGAATAAAACGTCTAATTCTTCTTGGCTCCGTAGCCACCAATTCTGGGGCAAACTTCGACAACTTGGTAAATTGTGCCTCGTAATCCGCAACACTCAGGAGCCCTTGTCGACACATAATGAAATCATCCTCCCTCTTTTCTTGTACCATGGGAGGAAGAAATTTAGAGTAAAAATCCCGAGTAAAATTCTCCCAAGTCCTAGGAGTCTGGTCCCTATCCCATTTGGCCCGAATCATGTTCCACCATGATCTGGCCGCTCCTTCAAACTGGAAGGCGGCAAAAGATACCCGCCTTTCCTCAGTATAATTCAGGGTACCAAAGATATCAGAAATACGCTCCAGCCATCCCTCAGCGACCTCCGGATCAGGTCCCCCAAAGAACTTAGGTGGGGCGAACCTTTGGAATCGCTCTAAAGCCCTATCCTCGCCACCTTCGTAGCCCCCAAGCTGATTGACTGGACCCTGACCTTGTTGGTCCACTAGACGAGCCAAGATGCCGTCATCGGTTTATGGCGGTCGCCACTTGTTCCCAGTCTACCCTTGACCTTGTCCCAAACCTCGTCCTTGACCTTGGTCAACTGCTGACCCTCGGTCGTCTCCCTCATTTTGGGGTTGTCCTGCCCCGCGCCCTCGACCTCGACCTCTACCTCGGCCTCGTCTACCGTCCATGTTTTCTATAATAGGTAGACATAATTAAACACAAATATAATATAAAATAAAAATTTTATACATGATAATATGGAACAAGGTAAAATGAGATAAAGGAGAAGAAAATGTAAAGAAGTAATACAAAGTAAAATAAATAATTTAACAAATTAAACCGAGAAGCAAATAAGAGAATTTTCTAAAGTTAACCGAATTTTCATATATATAGCGTGGAAATTGATTTTCTGATGGCATGTTTATCACAAAAGAGTACAAAAAGTGCTTTCACAGTCAATTTACCACACAAAATTTAATGGTGAAAGCGATAAACATGCATCCAGGGGGAGAATCCCCTAATACAGTCTTTCCTACGTCAGATTAATAAAAACCCTAATCCTAATAATCTAAGACTACTCCTCTAGTCCTCAGCAGGACCATCAGGTGGGGTACCCTCAGACGGGTCCTCCTCCTCCTCCGAAGGGTCGTCCCCCATCAGGATATCATCGTAAGGCTCCACCTCAGACGAGTCCTCATCAGAGGCCCCCTCCAACATAGTCTCTGCAATCACATCAGCTACAATATCCTCCAGGGTGGTGAGGTCAGCCCTAATCCTAGCAGCTCACTCATGGACCTCGTCAGACATCCTGTCAAGTCGGGCCCGAAACCTCTGGACCTGATCACGAGTGGCCCTAGTCCTATCTCGTTCGGTGTCCACCCGGTTCTCCAGTACCTCGACCCGATCCTCCAACTCTCGGATCCGCTCCTGACGATTAGCCATAATATCTCTCACCACCACGTTCTCCTCCTGCAACTCTCTAGTGGCATCCAGTAACTCCCGACGCTCATCATCCATAGATAAAACCACAGAATTAGGGTAGGAGTACCGACTCCTACACGGGCATCTCGAACCTCCCCCTTGATGTGGGGTGAACAACAGGCTGGTGTGGTCGTCCCCACTCACCCTATACCGAACTGGCCTAGCAGGTGGCTCATGGCCATTGGCCCACTGCCCATTAGCTCCCGTAGCTCCATTACCACCTTCCATACCTACACCAAAAATCAAAACTTAAAGTTAGGACTTTTTCAATTCAAAGTAGCTAAGATATCAAGCTTAAAATACAAGAAACCATTCTAAAAGAACTTTTTAAAATTTCCACTATAGACTTCTATCCTAGGCTCTGATACCACACCCACCTCCCCAAGGCTAACCGGAGGGGTTAGCCTGTCCACCCTCGCCAGGGACTCAAGCATTCAAATCATTTCTAACTTAGGCGTTACAAATTTCCCATTTAACATAACATTAATACTAAAACTGAGAATAACATTTAAACTTAAAATTTACAATCATCCAATTCACATGGATTACAATCCTCGAAGCCAAAGCTCATACACTTCCATAATCTTAAAGTACTAAACATCACATAAAATATACAAAATGTCTTACTTTTCGAGACCAAAATCCAAATGATCAAGGCGTTAGCCTTAATCTACTCGGATTCTCTTCACTTGTTAAGGAAAATAAAAGGGAATGGGGGTGAGCTAAAAGCTCGTGAGTTTTCAAAATTCATGCACAGGCACTTAAAGCGGTAAAACTGCAAGTGAAAAATTAAAGCACATAAATAAATACAATTAACACACAGTGAGGATACAGGGGCTCTCAGGAGCCAATTTCCACTTTTCACGAGCAATTATCGTAGTCGACACTCCGTCGACTTTCAAATAAGTAGAGCGACTCTTCACGCCAACTCCAACCACCTTACTCCCCCACCCCGCCACATAATTCAACAATATACAGTAAACAGGTATTTACTCAAGGCACATGGCCAAGAGTAAGTTTATTTCACGTATTCCATCTCCCCAATTCAATACATGCAAAAATCAAATTTCCGACTCTACAAAAAGGGAGCAGTAAAGTATACTCTCCTTTGAGTGAGCGGTCCATTAAATTCTCAGTTTCACATTCCAATCAAATAACAAGTCATGAAGCACGTGTATACATCAAGCATTTCAATGAAAGCATTTTAACATGCATTGAAAACTCACCGACAAAATAGGGGTCGGAGTCCAAGTTTTGATCAGTCGTAAAATCAGCACTTTGACCTAAAAATAATTAAAAGAGAACAAAAATGAGTTCTCCTAATCACAGGTCAAGTTTATTACAAAAAGTCGAAAGTTCGACAATTTTCCAAGTTGAGCTGAAAACTTTGAAAAATCATAACTCAAGTTTGGTACCGTTGGAAACCTCTTTAAAAGCTCTAAAACTTTTCAGAAGACATCAAATTAAAATTATGGACGAAATTAACCCAGATTTCCGTTGAACATTCAGCTACAGTAGAATGACCGTGTTCGTCAGGCTGGTTATCCAGCACATTTTGAAAATTCACCAAAAATTACAGAAAATTAATTAACCTCTGAAATTTATACACAATATATTCCTACATAAGAAGTTTCAACAGCCACTGATGGAACTCAATTCCGACATCCGAGCATGAAATGACAACAGTGCAAACAGAGGCCATTCGAAATTCTGCAGTTCTTGAATTTTGAAAATACAGGGCAGCTTTCAAGTTGCTATTTGAGTGATGAATTCAAGTCCAAAAATTGTCAAATTTGGCACACTAACACTTCCATATATCAACTAGATTCACACCAAATTTCAACTTAAAATACCAGCGGGAAGGCAGTTTTCTATGTGCCTCAATTTTGTCCAACTCATTCATTCAAAACTGGAAAATTTGATCCCTCACTTGTATCATCTAGTTCATGCCTCAAATCACTACCAATTTGCCTAATTTTTGAAACCAAACTAGTATTGAACTTCCTAAGCCTATTGATGATCAAAAATGGTCACATCTTTTGGCAAGAATATCACAAAATAAATCCTCAAAATTCGGACAGCATTACCCCTCAAATTTCCAGCTTTCACTTTGCAACTTATTCAACCACATAACATCAACTCTTGAAGAGCTTTTTGTGGGACAAAATAGCAGCTTAACATTCATCACTTAAACATCAAATTCAGCCTCTTAACTAGCCAAAAACACAGCCACAAAAATCATAGAAAAATCAGAAATTCAGCCCCCCAAATTTTTCCCTTCCTTAGCCGGTTTTCCCCTTTTTGTTTCTCATCAAACTTTAACCATCATCAACATACATAATGCACTTAAACAACAACATTTAACCATCCAACAATCAATTTCACACATTTGGTGGGAATTCAAGAGCCCACCGTTTCTTGCTCATGATCATCAAATTCCACAAATCAACTTCATAATCAAAGCTTTAAACACATGAGTCAAGGTTTCTAAAACCCTTCAACAACCCAACCTAACAACATGCTTTTCAATTGAAATGGATGGAGGAAAAATTCAAGGTTTCTAGTTTTACCTCTTGCAAGAAATGAGTGAAAGTTTTCCAAGGAAATGCCAAACAAAAGCTTCCAAAAGCTCCTAGTCCAAGCCTTTCCACCAAGCTCAAGCTCAATCCAAGAGAGTTGATGTTTTTGTTGGTGATTTTAGCAAGAAATGAAGGAGAAAAATCGATGGAAAAATGAAGAGAAGGAAGAAGAGAGAGTTGGGTGAAGTGGGAAGAAAAATGAACCGGTTTTGAGCTATTTATTTTTTTTTAAATAAGGAAGAAAGGAAGACAAGACACAAGTCTTGTCTTGCCTTAATGAGGGTTGACTATTAAGCCATTCTTATCTATTTGGAGGGAAAATTAAGGTCTTAATTGTGCTTGAAATTAAGGCTAATTTTCGGCTAGGAGGGGAAAGGAAGAATAGGAAAATTTTCGTAGGAGCTAGAATGAATCGGTTGGCAAAAATAATTAGTTGAAATTCTAAGCTTAGCGAGGTTAATCCAAACCCTAATTAAAAATTTCAAAACCCTAATTAATCACCTTCAATGTCCCAAATCCAGTCATTTAATCACACTTCCAACTTATCCGTGATCATCCCTACTTATCTCCACTAGTTTACTCACAATCCGAATTTACCTCGAAAAACGTGCCATTGACATTTTTCCACTAATAAATGCTACGAAACGTAATTAACAGGAAAATAGAGTTAAAATCAAATGATGCATTATAAATGAGGATAAAATCAAATATCACAAGATAAGTAAAGAAATAATTATATAAATAATTTTTGAAATTTTTTTGGAAATTAAAATTAAATTAATTTTTTTTTTGAAATTCGAGGCCGTTACAAGTATTACCTTAAAGTTTGGTGGAGTATTGACTGACAAATGACTAAACAAAAAGTGATAAATGCAATGGGGTTTTAAAATATTGACAAATGTTTCAGAGGAATAAGGCGAATGGTAGGCGAAATGAATGAATGGCTCCAAGCGAGCACTCGTATCCTTCTACTGACTATTGTGATTGATTAAATGTTAGATGATTGAATACTTGAAAGATTTTGTGATTTGAATGAATGTTTCTTGAATAGTTACTTGCCAAAAGTGAGTTATTGAAAAGAAATATTTGTGTTACTCTAATGCTTTTAAATACTTGTTGTTTTGGAACCTCACTGGGCTTTAAACTCATACCACGCCTTTGTTTCTCCTTAACAGGATTTGAAGATTAAGTTTGATCGAGGTAGTTTCTTGTTGGAACTTTTGTACTATGACTTTGGGCGACTATTAGTTTTGGGTGGATGTAAAAGACATTTCAACTTTTGGATGTACTTAAGTTAAATTGTGAGACTAGTTGTACAATCTTTTCTTCTTGGTTGGTAATTAAGTTTGAAGGTTTAATAGTTTGACGTAGGAGATTTTTTATTTATTTATTGAGGACTTTAATGTCATTCTTGAGGTCCTTGAAGTAATTCTTGTTTTGAATTGAAGACTGTAAGTTATTTGAGGACAATAGTGAGTCCCGACGAGAGTTGTGTAGGTGGCTTGCCTAACCCTTTGGTTCACCTTAAGGGGAGGTGGGGTCGTCACAGTTGGTATCAGAGTTTAGGTTTCCGATCTCTGTAGTGTGTTCTAGGCTAAAAGTTTAGAATGCTGGACTGTAGGACTGGTTGAACGTTCAGCAAATGCTTATAGGGTTGAATGCTTGTGATAGTTCGGAGATCCATTTGGTATGTCGGCAGGAGTGGGCATTGAGTTAATTTACACTTTAGGCGGCCGACCTTGGTGTGGATTGACTTTATTGTTGTTCTGGTGTTTGAATACAAATATGTTATAGAGATGGGAACACGAGACTGGTATTTTAAAAGAATAGGAATGGATTGGTGTGATACATTAATAGTTGTGAGAGGCTAATAATCATCTCATTAGAGTGGTGAGAAGTGCGAGGAATTGATTGAAAGAGTAAAAGGTGAACTTCTTGGACAATGATGATAGTTGAGATCTAGGGGACTAACTTTAACTTGTGTTTATGGTTAATTAGCTTGGATTTTTGTAATGGCCCATAACGTGATTGAGATTGGATTGTCGCTAATGTTGATTGTGACAATGTTGCTTGTGAAAATGGTTTAGTTTGGATTATTGTCCATCATTGTTGGTTATGTGTGTGCACATATAAATTGGTTTAGAAAATATGCATATATGTGTGTGTGTGTGTTCATAGTTAATGACTCTAATGAGATGGAGAACTACTAGAGGCCAAGGAACTTCTACTCAAGCCATTCAATTAGGCCCTAACAACAGCAGTTACTAAAATTCATCAATGAAGAGGCAGCATAATGTTATGCTATAGTCTCCTAAAATGGCTTTATTACTCAAAGGTCTATTAATACCACTAACTTTCATAAATATAACCTTCAATGGATCATTGATTAGTTTAAATTTAAAAAATGGACTCGTCTGTTGCATTTTCCTCATGTCATTTATCTAGAAATGGTCCACTAATTCTATGCTAATATTAGAAGAGGAAGATCACCTTCCAAAGTTATT
Source organism: Gardenia jasminoides (assembly GCA_013103745.1). Classification (NCBI taxonomy): domain Eukaryota; kingdom Viridiplantae; phylum Streptophyta; class Magnoliopsida; order Gentianales; family Rubiaceae; genus Gardenia; species Gardenia jasminoides. Next base: position 20,395,933 of record CM023102.1, on the reverse strand, counting down.
TCTCGAGTCAGTCATGTTGATATTCATCTTAATCGTACTTTAGTGGACCAATTTTCAATACAGCCATTGAGGAAAACTATGGAAGTCAGATTGATAATTTATTTTGAAATAAAGAACTTCCTAATTGGTATAACTATTTTGATAGTGCTAAATTGATGACCTATTCTAAATCTCATTTTAATACCGCTGTTGAACTTGGTTTGTATGATCTTGAGTCTTTATGTCTCATTCTCTTAATCATGATTGCTAATCTTTTAGTTCCTACTTCTAGACATCGCATAGATATGAAAAAAAAAGGAACTTTATCTATTTTATTATTTTATGGAAAAAATTAGATTTAATTTTGCATTTATCATGTGTCAATTTATGAACAAAATTGGCACTGATACTTATAGGAAACTCTCGTATGCAAAATTTTTGACCTCTATTTGCAAACATTTTAACATTCCTCTCATTGGTATGCTACTAAAAGAAAACTCAACTCATTTTTTCACCAAAACCTATTTTGAACACAAAAACATTAAGTTTCTTGATGGTTCATGGATTCACAAAGAAGCAGCTGCTGAAAAATGCTCTAAACAAGTTCATGATCTTGTTGTGTCCGAACCATTTTCTTCTAGGCCTACCAAACACCCTAGAGTTGAGTCTCAGCCATCTTCTTCTAGACCTCCTATTCATGATGAGTCTCAGCCTATTTCTGCTCATTCATCCTCTAATATTCCTTCATCTTCTTTGGACTAAGTGATAAATCTCTTATTGGAGTTTCAACAACATCTTCTACTAGTTAGGCATAGGCCACATAAGGTCATGACACTAGCTTAAAAGGAAGAATTTGTGAACATGAAGAACATATTGTTGGATACTCCACAAGAAAAGGTTATTCCTCCTCTATCCATTCCTGTGCAAGAGCCGAATCAAGAGGGTCTGAGTTCATCACTGTCCCCATCTACTCAATCACAAAGGATAAAGATACATAGTGATGATGAAGAGATGCAAGAAGAGGATTTCCAGTCCATTCAACAAGGGCCACCTACTTCACCGTCACATTAGACACTTTTTAAGACATCTAGACATATTAGACACTTTGTTAGAATCATTTGTAGGTAACTTTGACTTTCATTATTGCTTGCTTAGATGTTCTTATGTAAAAATGTTGAACTTGTTATGGACATTTGTTTGGTTTCAAATATTCTTATGCAATGGTTTTGATTTATGAATTTAGTTGTTTGGCTTGAATTTGAATGTGATATGAATGTCATGTTTTATATTTGTTTTGTATGGTTGTTTTTCCTCTAGATTGCTGCCAAGTGGATTAGTCAATTTTAAGGGGACACTTTGCCAAATTTTTCAAAATTATTCTCATTTAATCTGTTTTGGATTGATCACAAGAAGGGAAGAAAATTGGTAAATGATGATTTTTGTACAAGCTTATATTAATGGAAAGTTTAGATTGTTAAATTTCTAATGCTTATTCTGAGGGGCAGTTTAAGTATTTATTAAAGTTTTAAATGTGTTTTAGTTAAACAAGTTATCCTTTTGACGTAAGATTCATATTGTTTATCCAATGTGGAATTCTGTCCTCTTTTGCAATAGAAATCATCATTTGGCTTTGTCATCATAAAAAAGGGTGATAATGTTGAACTTCTCCCCTATTTTTTTTTTATGGATAAGAAAATAAAATGATGAATTGGATTGATGAATTTGTGTGAGAAATCACATAGTCCAAAAGAAAAGAAAAGAAAAGAATCAAATCAAGAGAAGTTGAAAACGTCAATGTTTGTTGGATGCATGCATCAGACATAAAACTTAGCATCGGACATCCTACAATTAGAAAGTATACCCTGAATGCAGCCTATCAAATGCAAAACAAAACTATAGGATGTTCAAAAGGTAGGGCAAAGCTTTGGACACCTCGATTAGATGCACAACACTCTATCGGCCATCTAACAAATTCAAGGCTCGAGCTCAAATTCTCTATTTCTGTTGGACAGAAGCCATTGGACACAAGTAAATTTCATTGGTTATCCAAAAGGAAAATTAGAAATACTATTGAAGCATATAAGATACATATGTCAAACGCAGTTCAAAGGATTGGACGTCCAGCAAGCCTAACAGCTAGTTTGCTCAATATTAAATACTTGATCGTTGGAGTCTCAATTACCACCATTTCTTGGCACGTTTATAAGTAGTTATGTTTGAAACATACAATAACTTTTGCGTACATCAATTACCAGCCTTCTAGAGTGATTTTAGCAAGAAAATACTCTATCTTTTCTACTTGTAATTTTTTGTGAGATGGAAAAGCTAGAAAGCTCTTTATTGTACGAGCCAGCAAATCAATTATAGCTTAGCAAGGTTAGCTAAGGAAAGTTGTAAAACTTCTTGCATCAACCTTTAAGAAGAGATTAGAGTGATCAAAAGGTAACCATTTTTTTTGTACAATGTGATGTTATTTCACCAATATTGAAGAGGCTTCATAGTGGATTAAATTTCAAATTTGAAAGAAACTTGCAAGTTTGTTAGTTTTCATCCTATCCTACTCTTATTGCTCTTTTACTTGCTTGTTTCAGTAATTTTAATTGCATTACCTTATTCATTCTCTTTGATTCTTTCTTGATGGTAAATTTGAATTGATCAAAATTTGTTTTTAATCTTAATTAGGTTTATAATTAATCTAATTCACCCCCTCTTAGGTTGCTAAGGTGTTGCGCTTCCACTAAGCAAGATGACTGTTAACATTAGACAATTGCCCAACTAAGAGATGGAAAAACTGAACAATATTTGATGATGCCATTTGAGACAATTTTCCATCATTGGTGCTGCAGAGGTGGGTTTATATAAAAGCTTCATTGCTTACAATAAGAGTGGTGCTTATCTAGAAGCAAGGAAAAAAAAGGAAAGAGAATCCCTTTGATGTGCAATCTCAATGACTAGCATAGGGAAATATGAAATTCTATGAATTCAGAAACTTAAATCACTTAATTGAAAAATCTAACAATTTAGCAAAATAGAAAAGGATCTTGTCAGTCGAATACATTAACCTAATTATATTTAAAAAAATTGGAAAAGAGGAATACAAATGAGATAAAAAAACAAGTTTATTCTTGTAAATCTGCCAATGCAACACCATCTCTATCCCTATCTTGCTGAAGTTTAAGGAGTTGGACCAAAAGTTGTGCTATTCTCTCTTTAGATTAAGAGGTATAATATTCTTGGTATATACTAAAGCTTGCTGTATCATGAGCTTCTATATCTTATAGGGTATTACATTTGATTATCCCCATTAAAAACTAAAGATACAAATTGGAAGAGGAAGATTTATCTCTATACCTACAAGTAATTCTTAATTTTGTTAGACCATGGGATGGCAAAAATATTGTGTCAATACACTAGAAAGTTTAAGTCTACTACAATGATAGTCTCTTTAAATATGTTGAATTAAGATGATTTACTTTGAATCATGATTATGGACATGTTATGGGATGTACCATACAATGTCCTCCCAATGGAACAAGTGTGTTTGTCACCGAAGGCTTGACCATATTCACAAATATAACAAAAAGAGAGATTAACAATGTCATTTAAGAATTTCTTATCATTGGAATGGTGGGTTTGTAGGAAAATTTGGTTGCATACAATGTGGTGTTTATAGAGGATCAAGAAAAGAAAGAGATAAATACTTTGATAAGCACGCAATCCTGATCACGATTTAAAGTACATATGGTACATCCAACATGTTATCAAACAATAAATGAATAAATGAATGAATAAATAAGTAAATAACACTTAATTATGGATAATCAAATTATGGCACCTTTTAAGTGAAAAACTTTCTAAATTATGAAACATTCTAAAAAGAAAACTTTCTAAACTAGGAAATTCACTAAAAGGGAAGCTTTCCATTCAAAGTTATCACTTACCTATAAAGATTCGAACATGTTTTTTAAAGTTATCCAAGATAGAAATGAGCACTTCAAGAATTGGATAAATGAACTAACTAAGATATACATATCACTCATTATAGGATTGAGGCAAATTCAAAGCACATGTTAAGGATCTCTTCAATTTAGTAGTTTGAGATAGATTTGCTTATTTGTATTTTTGAGATATTCAATGTGAATTTTGTCAAGTAAAGACTTTATTTTGATATATGTAAAATAAATCATGTATGCCTATTTTGAAATATTTTGCTATTCTATATTTTTGTAAAATGAGTGGCTTATTTTCATGGAATGAAAGAAATGTGTGTGTGACATATGAAATGATTTTATGTTATTGTCTTAAGTTGATTATTAAATAATTACTTTTAAAATTTTGCTATACAATTCTTTATTGCTGCTTCAATTAAAACTGTACATATACATATATACATACATACATACATACATACATACATATATATATATATATATATATATATAATAGACCTCACCCTAGCTTTAAATTACTCTGCTTGATCTAGGATATGGCGTTGAACACTAGATGTGGTGGAAACCGACGTAATGCCCTTTGTTATGAGAATGTTGAGAGTAATCAGGATTATGGATCAAATCAAAGAAATGGTAGCAAGGATATGAACTAGGGAAATGGACCTAATGGCAATGAACCCAATGGTAGCCAACCCTATATGATGATACCCATGGAGGTGGTAGCAGCCTTGGCTCCTAAGCATTGCAAGAGCAAACCCAGATTCAAGCAATGTTGGCCCAAACTCAGGCTGTCAATGCGCAAGTTTATGGTCAAGGAGGAGCCATTTTACTATGAGAAAATGAAAAGAACCCATTGTTCCCACATTTGATGGGATCCCTAACCTAGATTTAGTAGAGTAGTGGTTAGATGAGATTGAGAATAATTTTATGCTGTTATATGTGCTTGAAGAGATGAAACATCTTATAATAAAACCCTTCTTGGTGGGTGAGGCAAACAAATAGTGGGCAACCATTAAACCAACCATAGTTCCACCAATTAGTTAGAGAAATTCAAGGAAAAATTTCTTAAATACTTCTTTCCACACACGATTAAAATGTAGAAATTTGATCAGTTCAAAAATCTAAAACAAATGCCTAGAATGTCTATGGTGCAATATTCTAATAAGTTTACCACTTTGTGAAGGTTTGTTTCATCTATCATGGTGGATCTAGAACTGAAAAAATATAAGTTCAGAAGAGGATTATTGAGTCATATCTGGACTAGAATAAACATCTTCCATACCCCCACATTCAATGATGTACTTGATGCTAGCGTGAAGATTGAACCTGACTATAGGAGGTTAGAGGCTAGGAATAAGAGACCAAGACCTGGGAGTGAAATGGTTGTATTAAGAGCGCTGAAGTTGGTTGGATGATTTTGATTGATGAAAAAGAGTCACGGACCACCCTAAAAGCCAATTAGGGGAAGGACTAGCATCCTGGAGAGGTCGTCTCAGGACCGGAGCATGTTTTGAATGCAGGTAGCAAAGGCATAAGGCAATGGAATTGTCTGAACAAAAAATTCAGTGGGAAGAATTGTAGCAACTCCTTTGGTAATAATCCAAGGGTGCATGCTATGACTGACGTTGAGGCAGAAGCGTTAGGAGACGTAGTCACATGTATGCATTTGATCAATTTTGTGCCAGTATATTGTTATTTGATTGTGGAGTTAGTCATTCATTTGTTGCTAAGAAATTTACTAAGTATTTGAGCATGCCCGCTAAATGGATGGACTAACCCTACCAAATGGCTGCTCCAAGAGATAGAATATTAGTATTTTATACTAAGCACCCGAACTGTAGTGTAGGGTTAGAAAATAGAAAATTAGAAGCGAATCTAGTGCAAATCAATATGAATATGATTGATTTTGATATCATTTTGGAAATGGATTAGCTAACTAAATATTATGCATAGATTGATTGTAGAGGAAAGAATATGCTTTTTGCAAATTCCGATTGAGGAAATTCCTTATATCAGGGAAATACAAATGAGAGAAAAACTCGTAGGGTGCCAATGCTATACACCAAACAGGCTTATAGGATATTGAGCAAGGGCTGTGAAACATATTTAGCTCATGTGGTAGACACTGAGAAGGAAGAAATACCATTAGCTAAGATTCTAGTGGTAAAAAAGTTTTCAGATGTATTTCCAGATAATCTTCTTGGCCTACCCCTAGACAGAGAGATACAATTTGAAATTAATCTCATTCCAAAAGTTACACCCATATCTAAGACCCCATATAGGATGGCCCCTGTTGAGTGGAAGGAACTCAAGGAATAGTTGCAAGAATTGTTAGATAAGAAGTTTATTAGACCCATTGTTTCATCATAGGGTATACCAATGCTATTTGTTAAGAAGAAAGATGGTAGTCTAAGATTGTTTATTGACTACCAGGAGTTGAACCGAATTATGGTTAAAAACAAATACCCTCTGCCTAGAATTGATTATCTTGTTGAACAGTTTAAAGGAGCAAAGGTGTTTTTGAAGATAGATTTGAGATTGGGTTATCATCAATTGAAGATTAAGGCCAAGAATATCCAAAAGAGCGCTTTTCGTTCCAAATCTGGGCACTATGATTGGTTGTGGTATTTATTGATGATATTTTGGTATACTCCCAGAGCGGCACATCTTAGAGAAATTCTAGAGATATTAAGAAGAGACAAGTTGTATGCAAAGTTTAACAAATATGAGTCTTGGTTAAAGAGTGCTGCTTTCCTAGGACATGTGATATCAGTTCAAGGAGTGTCGGTGGATCCGAAAAAAATTGAAGCGATAGTAGAGTGACCATGACCCACTAATATGATGGAGGTAAGGAGTTTTTTGAAATTTGTTGGATATTATTGAAAGTTTATGGAGGGATTCTCCATCATTGTGGTGCCTCTAACTAAATTGACTCATAAAAGATTAAAGTTTGAGTGGACAAATAAATGTGAGATGAGTTTTCAAAAGTTAAAGGAGAAGTTAGTGTCAGCCCCAATACTTACCTTACCATCAAGGATTGAAGGATTTGTAATATATAGTGATGCTTCTAAGAATGGGTTAGGGTGTGTTTTGATACAAAATGGGAAGATAGTTGCATATGCTTCCCCTCAATTGAAACCCTATGAATAAAATTACCCGATGCATGATTTGGAGTTAGTGGCAGTAGTGTTTGCTCTAAAAATGTGGAGGCATTAACTAATGGGTGCAATGTGAAGTTGTTACGGACCATAAAAGTTTCAAATATTTGTTCACACAAAAAGAGATAAATATGAGGTAGAAGAGGTGGTTTGAACTAATGAAGAACTATGATTTGATGATCAGCTATCATCCAAGTAAAGAAAATAAAATAGCTGATACTTTGAATAGAAAGTCAAAAATTTTAGGAGAACCTTCGGTAGAGGAACAAATGGAGGATTTTGAACTAGAAGTGATGAATTTCACTACTGAAGTACTAGCAGCCTTAGTACTTACCCCCACTTTGATAGATAGGAATGAAGAGGCATAGGATGAGGATGAAGAAATTGCCAGGATCAGTGAGAAAGTTAAGGTTGAACCTTTTGAAGGGTTTGAAGTGATGGGCAATAGTAGTTTATGGAAAAATGGTAGGATATGTGTACCAAAGGATGAAGATTTGAAACGGGAGATATTAAAGGAAGCACACAATTCAAGATTTTCAATCCACTCTCGTGGGACTAAAATGTACCGAGATTTGAAAAAGAATTATTGGTGGAATGGAATGAAACGAGAGATAGCTAAGCATGTGGCGATATGTTCGATGTGTCAACAGGTCAATTCCAAGCATCAAAGACCGGCCAACTTATTACAATTTTTTGAAACTCCATAATGGAAATGGGAGCATTTGACAATGGATTTTGTCATGCGATTACCCCAAACAATTCGGAACAATGATACTATCGAGGTTGCTGTAGACAGGTTAACCAAATCTACCCATTTCCTACCAATAACAAATGGATTGGCGATATAAAGATTAGTGGAGATGTATGTGGAGAATATTGTCTGCCTTCATGGTATACCGGTAAGTATAGTGTTAAATCGAGATCCGAGATTCACCTCTAAATTTTGGTCGACCTATCAGCAAGTAATGGGGATTGATCTGAGATTAAGCATTACTTTTCATGTCCAAATGGATAGGTAGTCAAAAAGGACTATTCAGACGCAAGAGGACATGTTGCGAGCATGTGCCTTAGATTTTTCGGATAGTTGGGACAAACTAGTAAAATTGATGGAGTTCTCATATAATAATAGTTACCATAGTGGAATTGGCATGGCACCATTCGAAGCTCTGTATAGACAAAAATGTAGATCCCCATTATATTGGGATGAAATAGGAGAAAAACTTATCACTAACCCTGACTTGGTTGAGAAAACTCTTGAGAAGATTAAGATTATTTGAGAAACGCTAAAGGTGGCTCAAGACCAAAACAGGAGTTAGGCAAATTTGAAAAGGAGATCATTAGAATTCCAATTAGGAGAGAAGGTATATCTAAAAGTGTCCCCCATTAAAGGAGTAGTGAGGTTTGGAAGAGGCAATAAGTTAAGTATGAGATACGTCGGACTTTACAAAATCTTGGAAAGGGTTGAAATTTTAGCCTATTGGTTAGCTCTCCCACCAATATTGCCAATAATAGATAACCTTTTTCATGTGTGCCAGTTGAGGAGGTATGTACCTGATCCAGTTCATATTTTAGTAGATCAACCCATTGAAGTAAAAGAAAACCTGTTAGTTAAAGAAGTTCCTTTAAGGATTATAGATTGCAAAGATCAAGTATTAAGAACAAGGACAATACCTTGTGTTAAGGTACAATCCATACACCATGAGAAGCAATGTAGGAATTGGAGGAAGACATGCGGAATAAGTATCCCTACCTTTTTGATCAAGGTACGTAAGTTTTGAGAACTAAACTTTATATAAGGGAGGTAGAATGTAATACCTGTGAAAATTTTACATTGGGATAATTATGAGTTAACACCCTAGTTAGCAAAAGTAAAAGAATAAAAGATAACTTAGGGTAGTAAATATCTATTTGATTTGGATAAGGTAGTAGGGAGACAAAATCTCCCTTAACAATGTAATTTCTCAATGAGAACAGATAGTAGGGAAAAAAAAGGATTTGTAGGTAGTTATACTACACCGTAAATCAACAAACACTTCATTCTTCTCACGTTCCTTTTTCCTATCAAGAACACAACACTACTTGAATACACAAGATGTGACATCCCCACCTCTCCCTAGGGTGTACCTTAAGATATCAGTGGACTGCCTACCCAACCCTCGCCAAAACTCACTCACTCAAATGATCACTAACTCTTCAAAATAAAATTTCAATAACCAATCTACATCAATCAACAACTCACAAATTAGCTGCATCAACCTTACAATCCAAGGTACACAAAATACAAGTAGAAAATCATCTTACAAACCCAAAATATAATTTGAAATACTTAACATACAACCAAAAGCTTAGATAATGAATCCAAATACAAAGACCAAGTTTCTCAGGCAAGGTTCAAAAGAATAAGATCCATCCTAACAAGTAGCACCTTCACTCGGGTTCTCAATCCCTGTTAAGGAAAACAAATTTAAAAGAATGAGTTAATGCCCAGTGAGTTCCAAAAGACATGCAAGCACATAAGACAAGTAATATTCATGAGTCAAGTATATACATTATCACAATTAAAGAAAGCAAGTAAAAGCACATGAGAGGATACAGGGGCTCTCAGGAGCCAAGGTCCACGAAACTTGAGTCTCAGGAGTTATTTTCAAAAAGGCTTGAACACGTTCCACGTAGTTGACACTCCGTCAAGTCTCACATATGCATGCCATGTAGAACTTCACTTACTCCTAACTCCACCAAAACCCCCACCAGACCCGAACTCCAAACACGCAAGAAGGGTAACTCTCGAGCATACCAAGGGTGACTGATATGGATTAAGATGTGACTCCCGCCCAAATAGGCATAGCGCGTACTCCCATACCAAGGGTGACTGATACGGACTAAGAGGTGACTCCCGCCCAAATTGGCGTAGCACTTACTCCCATACCAAGGGTGACTGATACAGACTAAGAAGTGACTCCCGCTCAATTAGGCATAGCACTTACTCCCGCTCAGACATATAAATTGATTATTGCTCTTAAAAAGGGACAAGTCCATATGCTAAGTCCAGAGCACACGTCATGTCACGAATCCTATGATTCGTCAAATCTCCTCGACCTGGGCCTAACCAACGGCTCGATTCGATCGACTTACAACTAGAGCTCAGGAATTCCCAAAATTTATATGCACATGACACATCACAACACATCACGACACAACAAGATTATGTATGACACCATTCAAATAGAAGTGAATGTGATAAAATACACACTACCCCAATTTGAGAGATCAGCAAGCGAAGATTACAAAACACATCACTTAGCCAAAATATAAGCCATCTCAAATCATATATCATGCAGGGAAACTCACCATGTTAGCAAGATCAACAATCCAAATTAGGATCACTTTCCAAATCAGCACTAGGTCCTATAAGTAAAACAAATAAATAAGGTTCAAATTGACACTTCACGAAACTTAGTTAAGAATTGAACTATTCTCTAGTCCAATGAAAAATTCTCAAAATTTCCTTCAAGTTTTCATCGAGTGAAAAGTAGTCACTTGAGTCAAAAAATAACATGAAAATTTCTTTTGAACACTACACGTCGTTTAAAACCCAATTTTCTCAAAAAAGTACTAAGTGCATGCAACTTCTCATTTTTCTTAAAGACAATGAAATCAGGTGAGATCTTTCACCTCTAAAATCACCTATTCGGGTTCAAGCTCAACACTAAAACTTGAATTAAGATTTTAACATGTGTCTAGTACAATTTTCACCAAATCTCGACATACGAAACTCATGAAAAATAGTCAAAACTCTTCAAATACTCAAATCAGCCCACTTAGTATCTTTATTCAAAAAGTAGTGAAAAACTCAACTTTTCATCATTCGAATTTCAGGCTCCAATCAAACATATACTCAAGGCTGAACATAATACATATTTATTTGGGCAAAATCGAGTCAAGAAACATTATAAAATTTCAAGATCAAGAGTCAAAATTTTCAGCTAAAGTTTCGGCAAGCAGACAAGATTTTTCTACAAGATTTCTCCAACATTTTACTTCCTAATCCACAAAATAAACTCATCTCAAAACAACAACCACAACCACAACAAAATTCCTCAATTCTGCTACCTAAGGGGCTACCTCAAGTCAGCTACCTAAGTTGGGAATTCAAGAGTCCAACTCCAATATTCAAGATAACACTTTCTAGCAAAAATAATCCATAGATCTGGTGTAGATCTTGAAGATCTACCATTATTAAAGCTAAACTAAAAGATCTTGACCTCTTACCTCAAGATCTATCGAGATCAAGCAAGTTCAAGTGTACATCTATCCAAAAGTGAATTTCCAAATCTTGAACCTTCAAGTATCCTCAAAATTAGCCAAAGATCTAGTTGATCTCTTGATGGTTTATTCCTAAAAGTTTCAAGGATCAACATGGCAGCTCCTCCTTCTCTCTCTCTTCACTCTCAGCCTCTCTCACTCTATCTTTTTCCCTTGGCTGCACAAGAACAAGAAGGGGCAAGAGTTGGTGTTGATTCTTTAAGGAACAAGAGGATGAACAAGATGACTTCCCTTTCTCTTCCTTGCTCTCTCACTCTCAGCTCTCCTTCTCTCTCTCTCTAGCTCAGCTTGACAAGAAGAAGAAATGAACAAGTTGAAGCTCTCTCTCCAATGGAATTTCAAGGAACAAGATGAAGAAGAAGATGAAGTGTTGATGGCTTGATCTCTTGAGCTCTTCAAGAAGCAAGAAAATGGACAAGATGAAGCCTTCCTCTCTCTCTCTCTCTTGCTCTCTCTTGGCCGACTCTATGGGGAGAAAATGGAAGAAAAATTGAAGTGATAAGGGGACAAAAGGCTTGGCTTTCCATGTTTTAAGGAAAAGTTGGTGGACAACTCCACCAACTTGACTTTATGTCGTGTCGGCGCGCGACGCTCTAACTTTTACTGGATTTTCTCCTTCCAACACTGTCCAACCATAAATATATCTCTGTAATATCTCTGCATATGCTCGGTTTCACCTTAGAGCTACTATTCACATGACGGCTCGACAAATTAATGCTTAAATTGGTCGAAACAAAAATCGGGCAATCTATTCACGAAAAATTCTCTAAATTAAAAAATGATAACTCGATGTAGAAATTCACTAATATTTTAGTGAAAATATATAATACAATTATTATTATCATTATTATTTATTTTCTGATAAAACTACAATTTTCGACCCCTCACATCCTCCCCCCTTAAAGGAATTTCGTCCTCAAAATTCATACTTTGGTTAAGAAACAAGTCTGGATACTTCTTTTTGAATCTTTTTCCCTATTTCTCAAATTATTTCCTCGAGTTCATGATTTTTTCATAGAAATTTCACTAAAAGGATTCGCTTATACCTTAGTTCTTTCACCTTTCTATCCCAAAAGTTTCGCAGGTTTTCCCTCCGAAATTCTAACATTTACTCAAAAACTCCAGATGTCCCTTTTTCACATCTTACTATGATCAACTGTAAAATCTATTTCACTTTAGATATCATCCTTATTCGTCTTATCTCATGTAGATCATATATCTATTATATCTCTCGTAAGTAAAAGAACTAATCTCCTCATATACATTTACAAATCTACATATCTCATTAATAAGCCAATCAAGGGTAACAAAGGATCACTCACCAATTAAACTCATTTTCACCTCAACACAACAATCACAAGTCCATCTTCTTGACATAATCGAATCCTAAGATGAAACATGATGTAACGAGACTCTCACTAATCTCCAATCCACAAGAAACAAGAATTTTCACTTTAATAGCTCATTCAATATTACCAACTTTAATTCTCCAAACTTAATTCTAATCTCACAAGGACTTTGATGCAAATCAAGGGAAAGTCTACAAATATTTTAGGGCAAAAGTCTAGATATAAGAATAGAGTGAAAATGTTATTTAGAACCAAGGAAAGTGAATCGAACCAAGGAAAGTAAAGGAAAGAATGCAAAAGAGAAGGAGTAAGGTTGATAGCTTTGCCACCTTTTGGTTTTGATCATATCTGGAGCTCCATTTATTGGATTGAGGTGCATTTTATGCTGTTTCGACACTAGGACACAGGGCCACATTTCATATGAAGACTTCAAAATCAAATTCATACATTTCTATGGTCAAAACAGCAATCACAGAAGTGTAAGAAGTTGTCGGGTTAGAATCAGGTCACTTGAGCAGTTTCGGGAAAATGACTTTAACTCCAAGTAGGAAAGTCAGAATTGAATGCCATCAGTGGCATTTGAAACTAGATTCATAGAGATTTTAATGGTATAAAAAATTAGACTTTAAGTCATGTCAATTGATACTAGAAAATCTAAGAAATTGACTGAAATTGTTCCCTGATTTCAGCTCAGTTTACAAAATTTCCAACAAGAATTCAAGCAGAAAATGCATAGCTTTGGTTCAAATTCGACATACAAGTGAAGGTTGATGTGTTGATAGGTTCACTGAATGAGAACGTGCCCAAAATTATGAAGAAAAAGTGGAAATCAAAGCCGATTTACTTCCCCTGTTTTGGCCAGCACAAAGCAGAATTTCCACCGACAATCTCTCATCATTTGACCAACAAATCTTCCAACTTTCTCAAGCAAATCCACAAGATCCTCTCATTAACATATCAAGAAACGTCTAGCCAAGATCCTTAGCATGTATAACCATGAAAATTTGCACATAGATTACCCTAATTTAACTTGTCATCTTAAGCAACTCAAACTAATAACTTAACAAGAAAACACAAGATTCCTCCCTTAAAGTCATCCCTTTTGTCCTCAAATTCAACGTCCTACCATCAATGATAAATGTACTCAAAGAGTAAAGAGTATTTACCCCAAATCTTTATACCATGTCCTTAATCTATATACATTATTTTCCAATCTTAGAGTGGTCTAGATCTACACCTCGACATCACTTTTCGGCTTCCATTTCTCACATAAGTCTACGGCTGGAGATGTTCCAAGAGGTAATGTATCGTGTAAACTTAGATACATTACTAGGTAACTCAATCCAAACACATAACACCTCCATAATATTTTGAAAGTTAGACCAGTCAGTAATGCTAGCGTCCTACACATTCTGGGCAAGGATTCAATTTTAAATCAAACCACCAATAATTAAAATTCTAACTTGGGAGGAGTTACTAACTTTGCCCATGATTCTTATAGAGGACTCAAGTTTAAAATAAGTACAAGAAAATAGAATACGGTAAACTATTAGTAAACCAAACTCTAAAGAGAACCAAAGTACTTTATATATAATCAAAATGAGAGAAGTGTGTCGAGTACATATTCATATCAAAAGAGGCACAAAAGTCACATCAAGTCTGCAAATATGCTGAACAAAAGAGCAGTACTTAAAACAGTTAATAAACATGCATTTACAAGGATGAGAACCACTCTAATGGTCTCTCTCACAAAAAGGGGTACACAAAGCCCCAACTTTGAGCTCGACTAGTCTAACCAGCCTCAGAAGCAGAAGTCTCCGAGGTGGCCGCCTCTGAATCCTGAAGATCAGCCTCCACCATACCTGCACCACCCACAGACTCACTCCCTGACTCTCCTCCCATATCTGCATCGCTAAGAGACTAATCATTTGGGTCCTCCTCGACCCGGTTGGCCTCGGGAACTCTCTCTAACATAGCCTTGCACTCGGCTATTATGCCATCGGTTTGCTCTCGAGCAACCCTCATGACTTTAGCCAATCGCTCGATAGTAGAGTGAACCTCATTCTTGAGCTCTTGGATCCTAGCGGCCTAATTTCGTTCAATAGTCATGAGCCTATCCACCTCCTTTTGTACCTCCCTATTAACCTTGGTCAATCTCTTCCACTCATGATATATCGATAGAACTACCTCGGCAGGGTAGGCATGTATCCTCCAACACTCACACAATCACCTACATCTGGTTCTAGGGTTATAGGCCTATAAGCACCCCCTGGTCTCGGTCAGTAACAAATCACAGGTTGAAGGTGTCTGGGCACGTCATCATCACCGCCACGATCCATATCCTACAAGAACGAACTCGATTAGAACTTAATCGAACTTAAGTATCATTAACACTTAAATATAAATAATAGCTATCTCTTACATCTTTCTAACCTACTAAACTCTCAAATACTTAATAACTCTATTTCTTAGCCAATCATCTAGTGATAAAGTCGCCTTATACTCAACGCACAATCCAATCCCACAGTCCAGCATCCTAAACTTTAAGTCTAGGATACACTACAAAGATCTGAAACCTAAATTCTGATACCACCTATGACAACCCCACCTCTCCCTAGGGCATACCATAATGTATCAGTGGACTGCCTACCCAACTATCGCCAGGACTCACTCACTCAAATGATTACTAACTCTTCAAAATAAAATTTCAATGACCAATCTATATCAATCAACAACTCATAAATTAGCTGCTTCAACCTTACAATCCAAGGTACACAAAATACAAGTAGAAAATCATCTTACAAACCCAAAATATAATTCGAAGTACTTAACATACAACCAAAAACATAGATAATGAATCCAAATAGAAAGACCAAGTTTCTCAGGCAAGGTTCAAAAGAATAAGATCCAATCCTAACGAGTAGCACCTTCACTCCGGCTCTCAGTTTCTGTTAAGCAAAACAAATTTAAAAGAATGAGCTAATGCTCAGTGAGTTCCAAAAGACATGCAAGCACATAAGACAAGTAATATTCATGAGTCAAGTGTATACATTATCACAATTAAAAAAGTAAGTAACAGTGCATGAGAGGATACAGGGGCTCTCAGGAGCCAAGATCCATGAAACTTGAATCTCAGGAGTTATTTTCAAAAAGGTTTGAACACGTTCCATGTAGTTGACACTCCGTCAACTTTCACATATGAATACCATGTAGAACTTCACTTACTCCTAACTCCACCAAAACCCCCATCGGACCCAAACTCCAACACGCAAGAAGGGTAATGCTCGAGCATACCAAGGGTGATTGATATGGACCAAGATGTGACTCTCGCCCAAATTGGCGTAACACTTACTCCCATACCAAGGGTGACTGATACAGACTAAGAGGTGACTCCCGCTCAATTAGGCATAGCACTTACTCCTGCTCAGACATATAAATCGAATATTGCTCTTCACAAAGGACAAATCTATATACCAAATCTAGAGCACACGTTATGTCACGAATCCTATGGTTCGTCAAATCTCCTCGACCTGGGCCTACCTAACGGCTCGAATCGATCGACTTACCACCAGGGCTCAGGAATTCCCAAAATTTACATGCACACATCATATCAAGACACGTCACAACACGACAAGATTATATAGGACATCATTCAAATAGGAGTAAGTGTGATAAAGTACACACTACCCCTATTTGAAGGATCAGCAAGCGAAGATTACAAAACACATCACTTAGCCAAAATATAAGCCATCTCAAATCATATATCATGCATGGAAACTCACCACATAAGCAAGATCAACAAACCAAATTAGGATCGCTTTCCAAATTAGCACCAGGTACTGTAATCAAGTAAAACAAATAAATAAGGATCAAATTGACACTTCACGAAACTTAGTCAAGAATTGAACTATTCTCTAGTCCAATGAAATATTCTCAAAATTTCCTTCAAGTTTTCATCGAGTGAAAAGTAGTCACTTGAGTCGAAAAATAACATGAAAATTTTTTTGAACACGACACATCGTTTAAAACCCAATTTTCTCAAATAAGTACTAAGTGCATGCAACTTCTCATTTTTTTTTTCAAGACAACGAAATCAGGTGAGATCCTTCACCTCTAAAATCACCCATTTGGGTTCAACCTCAGCACTAAAACTTGAATCAAGATTTTAACACGTGTCTAGTACAATTTTCACCAAATCTTGATGTACGAAACTCATGAAATATAGTCAAAACTCTTCAAATACTCAAATATGCCCACTTAGTATCTTTATTCAAAAAGTAGTGAAAAACTCAACTTTTCATCATTCAAATTTCAGGATTTGACTCCAATCAAACATATACTCAAGGTTGAACATAATACATATTTATTTGGGCAAAATCAAGTCAAGAAACATCATAAAATTTCAAGGTCAAGAGTCAAAATTTTCAGCTATAGTTTTATACAAAATTTCTCCAACATTTTACTTCCTAATCCACAAAATAAACTCATCTCAAAACAACAACCACAACCACAACAAAATTCCTCAAGTCCGCTACCTAAGGGGTTACCTCAAGTCAGCTACCTAAGTTGGGAATTCAAGAGCCCAACTCCAATATTCAAGATAACACTTTCTAGCAAAAATAATCCATAGATCTGGTGTAGATCTTGAAGATCTACCATTATTAAAGCTAAACTAAAAGATCTTGACCTCTTACCTCAAGATCTATCGAGATCAAGCAAGTTAAAGTGTAGATCTATCCAAAAGTGGATTTCCAAATCTTTTACCTTCAAGTATCCTCAAAATTAGCCAAAGATCTAGTTGATCTCTTGATGGTTTATTCCCAAAAGTTTCAAGGATCAATATGGCAGCTCCTCCTTCTCTCTCTCTCTCTTCACTCTCAGCCTCTCTCACTCTATCTTTTTCCCTTGGCTGCACAAGAACAAGAAGGGGCAAGAGTTGGTGTTGATTCTTTAAGGAACAAGAGGATGAACAAGATGACTTCCCTTTCTTTTCCTTGCTCTCTCACTCTCGGCTCTCCTTCTCTCTCTCTCTAGCTCAGCTTGACAAGAAGAAGAAATGAGCAAGTTGAAGCTCTCTCTCCAATGGAATTTCAAGGAACAAGATGAAGGAGAAGATGAAGTGCTAATGGCTTGATCTCTTGAGCTCTTCAAGAAGCAAGAAAATGGACAAGATGAAGCCTCTCTCTCTCTCTCTCTTGCTCTCTCTTAGCCGACTGCTATGGGGAGGAAATGGAAGAAAAATTGAAGTGATAAGGGGACAAAAGGCTTGGCTTTCCATGTTTTAAGGAAAAGTTGGTGGACAACTCCACCAACTTGACTTTATGTCGTGTCGGCGCGTGACGCTCTAACTTTTACTGGATTTTCTCCTTCCAACACTGTCCAAGCATGAATATATCTCTGTAATGTCTCTGCATATGCTCGGTTTCACCTTAGAGCTACTATTCACATGACGGCTCAACTATTAATGCTTAAACTGGTCGAAACAAAAATCGGGTAATTTATTCACAAAAAATTATCTAAATTAGAAAATGATAACTCGGGTCACAAATTCACTAATATTTTAGTGAAAATACATAATATAATCATTAATATCACTGTTATTTATTTTCTGATAAAAATACAATTTTTGAACCCTCACACTAGAGGAGAAGACTTGGTGGATACTAAGAGTAGTCTGTAAACCGTGATCCCGGATTTTAACAATTACAAAAAAATTGAAGAAATCAATTTAATATTTTCCATTGAGAATATTCGCAACTCAGGTTATTACTGCAAATGGTGCAATTAAAGAACTCAATCAAAAAGGAGCAAAGGACATTAAACTCTGTCGGACGCTCGATAGCAAGTATCGAACGTTCCATAAAAGTCAAGAACACTCTATCGAACACTCAATCTGAAGTACCGAACGTCCGATAGATAAGGGGAGTATCGGACACTCGTATCGGACGCGTATCAGCATCACCGAACGTCCAATCGCATTCAAGAAAATTTCTGAACTTTCTGGCCGCTGTCGGACGCAGGCTTCATTAGACGCAGAAAAATGCATCAACAGTCTGATAAAGATAGAAACAGTCTTTCTGACGATTGCACTGAACGCACAATGTTGTATCGGACGTCCGACAGCCCCAATGGCTAGTTGACTCTTCAACTGCCTTCTATCCGTTGACCACTATTATCAAGGCACTTTTTGGTCTCCTTTAAATAGAACCTTGTCTGAACTTCATAGTAACTTTTACACATTTAGAATACAAGTTCTTAAGAGTGATTTTAGCAAGAAAATACTCTCATTGTAAGAATTGTAGGTCTTGAAGTGTAAGTTGGTTTGCAAGCTTTTCAATTGTGAGTGAATTCTTCAATAGTGTAGCTTTGAGAGGGTTATCCGAGTGATATTAAAACTTCCTAACTTGACTAAGTGCTGCTTGGGGCAAGGAGGAAGTGAGCCTTCCATTGTACATGAGATTGGTTGAAATTCATCAAATTGAAGTTGCTTGTGTTGAGATTTGTTCTTCAAGCTCAAGAGGAGCTTTGAAGAAAATTGGTTTGATTACTCTCATCCTTATTTACAGCTTACTTTACGATTCATCTATTGCTATATATTCTATCTTTCTTGATCTCTATTGCTCATTTGTTTGAAAATTTAATTGTGTAAAAGGTTACATTTCTTATTGTGAAAAAGGGGCATCATAACTTGATTAATTTTTAATCAACCTAATTCACCCCCCTCTTAGGTTGTCTTTGGACCTTAGAATTGGTATCAGAGTTTGGTCTCTAGGATCAAACTTAATCTCTTAAAGAAAAGATGACAACCAACAATGCTATATTTGTAGAAGAACAATCGGTTATTAGACCACCCATGTTCAATGGTTCAAACTATATTAGCTGGAAGGAACGAATGATCATCTTCTTACAATCTATTGATATTGATTTGTAGTTTATTGTTAATGAAAGTCCATACACTGCTACCACTGATGATCCCATTACTCATGTTCCTAGATTAAAAACAAGGAATGAATTGACTTGTGAGGATAGAGCTAATCTTACTTCAAATGCTAAAGTCATGAATTTTCTATATAGTGCTTTAGACACAAATGAATCCATTAGAGTTAAAGGATGTAAATCAGTTAAGGAAATTTGGGATAAGTTGAGGGAAATTCATGAAGGTAGTGAAGATGTAAGAGAACAAAAAAAATCTATCTTAGTCACTAAATATGAATCATTCAAAATAGAGCCTCATGAAAATGTAGATAAAATGTATTGTAGATTTAATGATCTCATCAAGGATTTAGAGGTATTAGATAAGGAATATACACTTTCATCACTTCAATCTGAAAGTGATGATAATGATGATAATCTTGAGTCATTTGTTGAAAGATTACATGATAGCTTGAAGGAATCTTATGCTAGGAATAAAGAGTTAAAACAGAAAATTACCTTTCTCTTGCAAGATAATGCAAATTTGTTTCAAGAAAACAAAAAAGTTGAAATATGACAATGATTGCTTGATAAGAGCTAAAATTGAGTTACAACATGAACTTGATAGAAAAACAAGTCTTTGTGAAATGTTTAAGGAAAAACAAAGTGACTTGAAAAGAAGAATGGATAGTCTAGATATGATTCTTCAACATAAGAAACAAAGCTGTTTTGCAAGAAATGAATTGAAACCTCATTTTAATGCTTATGAAAGAAAACTAACCTTTAGTGCAAATGAATTCACAATTTATAGAAAAAGAGGAGTAAGGTTTATTAAACCAATTCATGTGAACAATCCTACCATTATGTGCAGCTTTTGTTGTCAAATAGGTCACTTAAACCATGATTGTTATGTAAAGAAAATATGAGAAGAGGCATGAAATGTATGTGGTTAGTTAAACATGATTCTAACCATCAAGAACCCAAAGATTAAAAGGTACCAAATTCTTTATCTATTGTGTAGGTGAAGATGAAGAAATTCATAAAGGATTCAAAATGGTTCATAGATAGTGGATGCTCAAGGCACATGACCGGTGATCCATCACAATTCATTAAGCTAAAGTCAAAATCAAGTGGTAAAGTGACATTTGGAGATGACATGAAAGCCAAAACAAGTGAAGTAAGAGATGTTGGTAAGAATGGTGAAACATTTGTGCATAATGTTCTCTTGGTTGATAATCTACGTTATAATTTACTAAATGCTAGTCAATTATGTGAGGACCCGAAATTTTTATTTTTATTTGACCTATTTATTTAATTAATTATTTAATTTCTCTGAATACTTGTTTTACTTGTTTTAAATCATTTTAATTGCATTTACACTATACATTACCTCATTTTATTTTAAAAACTATTTTTAAACATCAATTTGATTTTTCTGTCACTTAATTGTGAAAAATAAAAAAAAGTACATTTTTCGAGACAAACATTTGGACTGAGAGTGATGTAAGTGTGGAGATTAAGAATGATCATTAGTAGATTAAGAAAACCTAATTGGAGGATTAGAAGTGAGTGATTAGGATTAAACTTCAATTGGAGCATTTTGAGCCACAAATTAAAGTTGACTTTTGGGGCACCATAAAACAAGGTTTTATGTCAACTCTTCCTTTCACATTTTCACTTTACCAAAACACAAAAATATCTCTCTTCCTCACCTTGTTTCAGCCGACTCTTCCCCTCCCTCTTCCCCTTTGATTTCATCTTCAAAAACTACCAAAATTTCACCCAAATCCACCAAGAAACCTTGAGTAATCCTCCACCATTTCCCTTGGAGCTTGAAGACCCTCTTGTCTTGAGTGAGAGCCGAGCTTTGGAGGGGAGAAAGAAGGGGTCCTAGTGCATCTTAAATCATCTCCAACTTAGGGTTTCTAGTTCTTCCATTAGAGGTAAAATCATCCAACCAATTCTTATCTTTTAGGTTAATTACTTTTATGCATAAAGCTTTATTAGTTCTTTAGTTGCTATTATTGTTATTTGGGTTGTTGAAGTGGGCTTTTGGATTCCCACAAAACTTGAATGTGTGGCTATTTTGATGTTGATGAAATGATATGGTGGTGATTTTAATTGATTTTTGATGTTAGAAAGATAGGAAGAAATGAATGAGGAAAATCAAGTGGATTGAGGGAAGTGCTGCCGGTTCATTTTGCTGATTTTATGCCCTATTTTAGCTACTGATTTTCATGAGTTTCTTGGCCATTTTGAGAGCTGAAATGTTTTTCTATATGTGTGTAAATTTTGTTGCAAAAATCATTCCATTTGGTGTAGTAAAATCGCATGAAAGAAGAAGCCAAATCTGGAAAAAATTTCACTGTTATCTGCTGCCCTGTTTTGGTCTCATTGAACACTGCTTTCCCATGCGATTTTTTGGCTAAATTTTGGTAAAAATATATCTCACATACTGAGGTTTATTCCTGCAAAATTTGGTGTTTTTCCAGTACCATTTCATTGCTCAAATGATGTTTCAAAACTGCCTCTTTAATCTGGAAAATTTTCCCCAGCTTTGAGCACTGTTTGAGTTCATTTTGGTTTGACATTCATTTGTTTGAATTTATGGCTGAAATTTTTTGTGAACCTACCCTTTATATGGTAGTTTTGTTATATCAAATTTGGTAATTTTTGGACAAGAAAATGTCACTCAAACAGGGCCTAGAATTCTGCCCTGCAAATCTGGAAAACAGAAATTTCAGAATTTCGAACCCACCCTGTTTGAACTGCTATAATTTCTTGCTCGAGAGTTGGAATTGAGTGCCATTAGTGGCGTTTGACACTTCTTACATATTAATAAACTGTATAAATTTGAGAGGCCAATTCATTTTCTGTAATTATTGGTGAATTTTCAAAGTGGGCTGATCGACCAACCTGACGTGCCCTGTTTTGGTACTGTAGCAGTTTCTTTCTCGAAAATATGGGCAATTTCTGCCCAGAATTTTAACTGGGCTCTGCAAAGTTTTAGAACTTTCAAAGAGGTTTCCAACAGTACCAAGTGTGTGAAATTTGGACTTATAACTCAAGTTGTGATTTTTCAAAGATTTCTGCCCAAGTAGGAAGTTGAACAAATTTCCAGATTTGAACTTGAAAACCTGGACACACTTTATACATTTGGAAACTAACCTTCCCGTGGGATTCTATGGCTAAAACTTGACAGGATTATATTCTATATATAGAAGAGTATGTGTACCAAATTTGGTGTTAATCCAATGTGTATTCGACCTCCAAATGATTTAACAAAGTCGGCCCTGTGAATCTGGAAACCTGCTTTGTCAGGCAGCCTGTCCTATTCTGTTCTAAAGACTGTCATTTCGCGCTCGAGAGTCGAAATTAAGTGCTATCAGTGGCATTTGAAAATATACTCGAAGATATTTCTAAAGGTATAACCCTTGCACACTAAATCCATTCCTACAAGCTACAGTGATTCTTGAAAGATGACTGAAAATTCTGCCTGTTTTCCTGGAATTTGTCTCAGCAGCCACTTAATCTCCAAAATTTACTTCCCTGCTTTGGTAATTTGCATTCGATGTTTTCTCATGACTTTTAGAGGGTTGAATCTAGTTTCCAACGGCTCAAGCCTTGCCCAATTCTGATGTGTAAAACTTTAGTTACGAATTTTCTTTGAAAGTGCCAATTAGTGGAACTAGTTATTTAAATTTCAAATGCACTGCTTGGCATACCGACTCGCTTGGCCTGGTTAGTGATTAAAATTTGTCTTCAGGTGATCAAAGTTTTCTCGAGGAAGGACCTACGGAAGTGTAATCCACCCGTGTGATCAATTACTTGCTCTTTTGACTTGGTGAGTGTTCAAGTGCATGTTTAATTGCTTTAAATGATGTAAATAAATTGAAAGCATGCTTGTGTTCCTCGGTGAGCGTGTACTTTATCGCGCTCACATTCTTGAATTGTCTCAAAATGAGCTTAACTGTTTAAATGGTTACTTGTTTGACTGCTTGACTTGATTGAACTATTGATATTATTTATAACTGTGGGGACGCCCAACCCCATCGGGGATCCCTTCACCTTGTCCGGCAACAGGGGCTTGGGCAAGGGATGGGTGAACCATGGGTTTTTACTGTTTAAAGTACGTCGGTTGGAATGAGTCCGCCGACTTGGCATACTCATAGTGGGTTGCTGATCACTGTTCAAATTTAGGAGTTCGGACCCGGTCAAGGGGGTGTAAGTAGACGGGAGAGGGAGAAAAGTGATGAATATGGACTGTGAGAGTAAGTGGTTGACGGAGTGTCAACATGTAGCTTGAATTGATACTTGTGAAGCAGAGAAAGTAACTACAGAGATTGTGGAAATGTGGAGCCGACAACTGTATCCTTCAATTTGTACTGTTTAAATGTTTTAATGCTAAATTAACTGTTTTGTTCTTTTACCGTTGTATTTATTTATTTATCTGTTTTGATTTGCCTGTGCATGTTTCTCTTGGCCTCACTGAGCGTTAGCTCACCCCAATTTGTTTTCCTTAACAGGTTTTGAGGTGAGGCACGTGAATCGAGGAAGTTAGTACTTTTGTAGGATTTCCTCATTTTGTATAAGATTGAAATTAATGGACGAATTTGATGGTTTATGGTACTTTGGAGTTGTTATCAATGAGTTATTATCAATGTAACTTTGATGAAATTTTAGAGTTTGTATTTTGTGAGAGTTTATTATTAGTTTTAATAACTTTTAATGATAACTTTACGAATGAATATTTGGATCGATATTTGGGTGCCCGGCGAGAGTTGGGCAGGCGGCCCGCCGCCCCCTTTTGGTTGGCCTTAGGGGAAGATGAGGCTGTCACAAATTATGTGATAGGGATTTATTTATTGTATTCAAAAAATATGAATGTTTAGTTCTTGATTCAAGGTTTAATATCGTTTTCAAAGGAAAAAGATTCAATGACATTTATGTTGTGATTCTTGAAAAAATTGATTCTTCTAGCTTTAAATGTCTTAAAATTTCAAATGAAGATCATTGGTTGTGGCATAGAATATTTTGTCATTTCAATATGGATGTATTAAATGAAATTTCCAAAAAGGAACTTGTTAGAGGTTTGCTTAAAATCAAATT
Source organism: Gardenia jasminoides (assembly GCA_013103745.1). Lineage (NCBI taxonomy): Eukaryota > Viridiplantae > Streptophyta > Magnoliopsida > Gentianales > Rubiaceae > Gardenia > Gardenia jasminoides. The sequence continues at coordinate 20,371,153 of CM023102.1, read as the reverse complement.
TGAGAAAAATAAAATTTGTGATGCTTGTCAATTGGGTAAACAAACCAAAGTCTCTTTTAAACTTAAAAAGTGTGTTTATACATCTAGACCATTGGAGTTTTTACATCTTGATTTGTTTGGTCCTATACGAATTGCTAGCTTAGGTGGTAAAAGATATTCGATCTGTTTGGATTCTTGTTTTTTGCACCTGTTTTTTAAAAACTATTTTTCATACCCCAAATGCTACAGTAATACACCAACCAAAAACAATCCCAAAAACACCAATCCAAACAAATATTTCAAAAACAACTTATACATACAAAAATAAAAAATTATCCCTTCTTCTTCCACCCCAACCGCACCATCATCCACCACCGCCACCACCTACCCCCACCACCATCTCCTCCCCCCTCTCTCCCTCCCCCCTCCACCTTCCCTCTCTCTCGCCCTCCCCCTCTCTCTTATTTGGGGCATTTTTGGAGCATTTTTAAAATTAAAAATTTATTTGAGCTAATTTTTTGGGGCATTTTTAATATTAAAAATTAATTTGGGATAATTTTTGGGGCATTTTCAAAATTAAAAATTTATTTGGGGTATTTTGGGGCATTTATAAAATTAAAAATTTATTTGGGGTAATTTTTTAGTTCATTTTTAAATTTAAAAATTTATTTGGGGTATTTTTGGGGCATTTTCAAAATAAAAAATATCTTTGGGATAATTTTTTGGGGCATTTTAAAATTAAAAATTTATTTGGGGCATTTTTAAAGTTAAAATTTATTTTGGACAATTTTTTGGGGCATTTTTAAAATTTAAAATTTATTTGGGGTATTTTTGGGGGCATTTTTAAAAATAAAAATTTATTTAGGGTATTTTTGAAATAATTTATTTGGGGTATTTTTTTTAAATTAACCCACCCGCACCACCACCCATCAAATAACTTTTAATTTTAAAAATACCTAAAATAAATTGTTAATTTTAAAAATCCCCCAAAAATACCTAAAATAAATTTTAAATTTTAAAAATGCCCCAAAAATTTATTCCAAATAAATTTTTAGTTTTAAAAATGCCCCAAAAAATTGACCCAAATAAATTTTTACTTTTAAAAATATCACAAAAAAATATCCCAAAAACACCCTCAAAAAGTTTTTGAAAGACAGCTACAGTAGCTTTTGAAAGACAGTTACAGTAGTTTTTCACATCCCAAATGCTACAGTGCTGTTTTTGAAAAACAACCCCAAAAACAACTAATCCAAACGGATCCATTGTTTTGTAATTGTTGAAGATTTTTTTAGATACACTTGGACTGTTTTTCTTACTCATAAAGATGATGCTTTCAAAGGTTTTGTTTCCTTGTTTGCAAAAGTTCAAAATTTGCTTGGCTTAAACATTGTCAAAATTAGAAGTGATAATGGCTCGAAATTTAAGTATTGTGGCTTAATCACAATGGAATAACTCATGAGTTTTTAATAGTAAAAATGCCTCAACAAAATGGTGTCGTTGAAAGAAAAAATAAAACACTTTGTGAAGCCGCAAGAACTATATTAAGTGAAAATGATTTGCCAAAATATTTTTGGGTCGAGACCGTGAATATGGCATGTTATGTAATGAATAAAGTTATCTTACGACCAATTTTGAACAAAACTTCTTATAAATTAATGTTTGGTAAAAAGCAATTGTTGGCTACTTCAAAGTTTTTGGGTGCAAATGCTTTATTTTAAATATCAAGGAACATCTTGAAAATTTTGATAAGAAAACCAATGAAGATATTTTCTTGGGCTATTGTGAAAAAAAAAGAGGATATAGAGTTTATAATAGAAGAACTCTTGTGATTGAAGAAGCTATACACATACATTTGATGAGTCTAATGGTGATTCTTCTAAAGGCACTTGTATAGATGATGATGTAGGTATTCAAAATGGACTTGAGAAGCTCACACTCCAAGAAGAAAACAATGCTGAAATGGAGGAAAACTCAAAGGAAAATGGCTCTCAAGAAAACCAAGTGCAAGAAGAAGAAGACAACAATGATGATCTAACCAATGATCTTCCTAAAGTTTGGAAGTTTATTCAAAATCATCCCAAGTAAGAACTTGTTCCTCAACAAAACCATTACTTGACAATTTTGTTTTAGTGTCACATTTTGAACCTAAAAATGTTAATGATGCATTGAAAGATGAAAATTGGATTCTGGCTATGCAAGAGGAATTGAATCAATTTGAAAGGAATAATGTTTGGACTTTAGTTGAGAGGCCTCAAAATCACCCTCTTATAGGTACAAAATGGGTATTTAGAAATAAATTAAATGATAAAGGTGAAATTGTAAGAAATAAGGTTAGATTAGTGGCTAAGGGATATGCTCAAGAAGAAGGTATAGATTTTGATGAAATATTTACTCCCGTAGCTAGATTAGAATCTATTAGAATGTTTCTTGCATTTGCTTGTTTCAAAAATTTTAAATTATATCAAATGGATGTTAAAAGTGCTTTTCTAAATGGTTTTATTGATCAAGAGGTTTATGTGGATCGACCTCCCGATTTTGAAAGTGATAAATTTTCAAATCATGTGTTTAACCTTTCAAAAGCCTTGTATGACTTAAACAAGCTCCTAGAGTTTCGTATGAGCGTTTAAGTGGATTTTTGAATGAAAATGGTTTTAAAAGAGGTATTGTAGACACTACTCTTTTTATAAAACAAAAATTGAATGATCTTCTTATTGTGCAAATATATGTTAATGATATTATTTTTGGTGCTACTAATGAACGTTTGTGCAAGGATTTTTTCACCATTATGCAAAATGAATTTGAGATGAGTTTGATGAGAGAATTAAATTTCTTCCTCGAACTTCAAGTCCTTCAAACTCAAGAAGGAACCTTCATTAATCAAATAAAGTACACCAAGGAACTTCTCAAAAGGTTCAGAATGGAGGATTCAAAGCAAGTTGGGACACCAATGTGTACATCTACCAAACTTGACAAAGATGAAGAAGGTACAAGTGTTGATGAGAAGAAATATAGAGGTATGATCGGAAGCCTGCTTTATTTAACCGCAAGTAGACCAGATGTTATGTTTGCCGTTTGCTTGTGTGCTCATTTTCAATCTTGTCCTAAGGAATCTCATTTAAATGCCGTTAAGAGAATTTTTCGATATTTGAAAGGAACCTTGAATTTTGGCCTTTGGTATCCTAAATGTCATGAATTTGCTTTATGTGGATATACGGATGCTGATTTTGGTGGATGTAGAATAGATAGAAAAAGCACTTGTGCTTCATGTCATTTTCTTGGCAATTGTTTGGTATCTTGATTTAGTAAGAAAAAAAATGCTATTTCTTTGTCTACAACCGAAGCGGAATATGTTGCCGCTAGTGCATATTGTGCTCAATTATTATGGATGAAGCATACCTTGAATAATTTTGGTTTGTTATATGATAATATGCCTATTTTCTGTGATAACACAAGTGCCATAAATTTGACAAAAAATCCCATTCAACATTCTAGAACAAAGCACATAGACATAAAGTATCATTTCATTCGTGATCTTGTTCAAAAGGATGAGATTTGTGTAAATTATGTTTGTTCAAAAGACCAAATTGTTGATATTTTCACAAAAACTTTGCCTCTGGATCAATTTATGTATTTAAGATCGAAATTGGGAATTTTAGAAAAGAACCCTTGAAAAATTTTTGTCAAAACTTATTGGACGTCTGATAGCTGATGAATGGACATCCGACAGTGTTCTAAGTTGTTTTCTAGAAAATTCTATCGAACGGATGTGTCGGACGCTTCACGTCGTTCGGACGTCCGACACACCAACAGACGCAGCTTGTAAGACTATTTCTTCTCATTTCCATCAGTCAAATCTCATTTATTTCGAACAGACCTTCCCAACTATTCAGATTACAAAAACCAAAATTCACACTTTGATTTGAAACAAATTTCAAAATTGAAGGAACAAACTCGTTCATAAGCCTTTTACAAACTATTCTGTGTCAGCATTTTCCATTAACTATAGCAATCCTTTCCAATCCCAAATCTCTTCAAAAACCCTAAAACTCACCTTCCTCATCTTCTGAGCTAATTGATCACGACATTCTCATCAAAATTGTTGTTTCAGTCCTCAGCATCTCATTCCTCATCTCACTCATCACTCAAAACTCACACACATTACAATGGTCCGAATTCGGGGAGGATCCTCAGCCACTGGACGCAAGCGTACTCTCAGAGATGAAGAGGTGCAAACTCCTACTGTTAAGCGGACTTCAAATAGGAAGAAAAAAGATTCTGCAAGTACCTACGAACCTCACACTACTCAGACTGGTCCTCAGGTTTCTTCCCAACCCCCTCCATTGCCTCAAATTATTGATGATGAAGTTAAGAAAAAATTTGCTCTGTTTTCACAAAAAAGCTTCATTATTCAGAGATCAATCAATCCTTCTGAGTTTCGTAAAATTGATCTCGATTCTGTTCTCAAGCTTTTTGATTTTCAGAAATGGTCTCACATTATCACCATGCCCAATATCTACTACCCTGAAATGCTTTATCAGTTTTTTACTAACCTTAAAAAAGGGTCTGAACGTAATGAATTAAAGATCACGTGTTCATAGAGTTGATCTTGTGTTTGATCCTGATGTTGTGAATGAGATTTTGAAAACCTCTATTGAATATGGTTGTAAAAGTAAAATTGCCAATTTTTTCTCCTATGAAGAAAATCTGACAAGCATCAATCATTTTAATGCTGAAAAATTGATGTCAAATTTTCAATCTCCATTTCAAGCTCCTGCTGATGCTAAACTAGAGGACCTTTCTCCTAAAAATTTGATCATTTTCTCAATCATCTCAAATCTCTTGGTTCCTACTGATGGGCATCGTGCTGATGCAAATAAGATGGAATTATATCTGTTTTACTGTTTTGTTGAGAAAACCCGAATAGATTTTGGTTTTGTCATGTGTAAGTTTTTTTTGAAATTGAGTACTGATACTCGAAGAAAATTGTCTTATGGGAAGTTTTTAACTCCAATTTTTGAACATTTTAAAGTTCCCATCACAGGAGTATGTCCTAAGGACACTACTACTTCTGTTTTCACAAAATTCTATTTTGAAAGGAAAAATCTGAGATTTTATGATGGTGCTTGGTGTACAAAAGAGGCCACTCCTATCACTCCTGGCACATCTCAAACACTTCGTTTCACTCTTGGCCCCTCCATTCACCCTAGGAAATGTTGTTCTAAAATCAATCCCTCTCAGTCTGAAGTAGTTGAATTGCTCAAGGAGATCAAGGATCATGTTACCCTTCTTGAACATGGTCTCATGCTCACCATGACTCCTAAGCAGCAATCTGAGTTCTTAGATAGGAAAAATCTCCTGTTTCCTACTGCTATGGTTGAGGATGCCTCATATGCAAAAGAACCTCGTCCTGATCCCACTCTTGGTAGTCAAGAAGTGACAGAATCTCAGACCCCTCATCGTGATCTCTCCACATCTGAGAAGGGCAAGGAACAAGCCACTGATGAACCTGATGAAAAAGATGATGAAGACACCGAGGAGGAAGACCACTCTGCCTATCGCATTACCAAAAGAAGACTTGGATCTAAGGCCACATTCACTCTTTAGGCACTTTAGGATCATTTGCACTTCACCATTAGAATGCATATTTTCTATTTTGTTCCCCTTTGTCAATGGTCAAAATGTATAATGTATTAAATACTTTACTACTCTCCTTATTGCTACTTTGTATTAAGTATGTCTATTGGATGTTTTGCATATTAAGTAATTCAGTATTTTGTTCTTACTATATGGTATTTATGGTATTATATTGAAACTTATGTGGTATTGATATTGTTTTGGTACTCATCTTGGTTTTGTGGATTTGGTTCTCTTGTTGAGATATTGGTTCTGTTAGATATGTGATGGCCTTGTATTGCATTATGATCTTGGTTTTTAAGGATTTGTGATGTTGATATTAGCCTTGTTTTGCATTTTGGTCTTATATAGACTCATTGGATTTCTGGTTGAATGTTATATTGGCTAGTATTGGTGCAGTCGATGGAATTATTGGCATTAGATGATTTTTGATATTGGAAATGTGTAACACATTATTGAAGATTTCAACTATTTGAATTGTGACACATTTGGCATTGAAGATTTCAACTATTTGGTATTGAAGATTACAACTTGTTTGATTCTTTTTGAGATGACAAAAAGGGGGAGAAAGGCTATATGGCCTAATTGTATATTGACTTGGATGAATTCTTGGCTTGTTAAATGAATTCTTGGCTTATTAAGGCTATATTTGCCTGAATGAATTATATTAGATGAATTTTTTGACTTGAATGAACTTGATAAAAAAAATGGTTGATCTAGTAAGGGGGAGTTATGGCCTGGATATGGTCAAATGGTTTGAATGCTCAATCTAAATAAATTATGCTCAAAATACAAGTTGAGTATAATTCACAAAATGAGGGGGACTTATATACGTTTTATACATCAAAAGTTTTACTTTACCAAATGAATTCAAGTGTTTTGTCATCATCAAAAAGGCGGAGAATGTAAATCATGATTCCGGATTTTGATAATTACAAAACAATTGAAGAAATCAATTTAATGTTTTCCATTGAGAATATTGGCAGCTCAGGTTATTACTGCAAATGGTGCAATTGAAGAACTCAATCAAAAAGGAGCAAAGGACATTAAACTCTATCGAACGCTCGATAGCAAGTATCGGACGTCTAATAAAAGTCGAGAACACTCCATCGGACACTCAATCCAAAATACCGAACGTTCGATATACAGGGAGAGTATCGGACACTCGTATCGGATGCGTATCAGCATCACCGGACGTCCAATAGCATTCAAGAAAAATTCTGAGCTCTCTGGCTGCTATCGGACGCAAGCTTCATCGAACGCAGAAAAATGCATCGGCCATCCGATAAAGATCGAAACAATCTTTCGAACGATTGCACCGGACGTACAACATTGTATCGGACGTCCGACAGCCCCAACGGCTAGTTGACTCTTCAACTGTCTTCTATCCGTTGACCACTATTATCAAGGCACTTTTTGGTCTCCTTTAAATGGAATCTTGTCTGAAGTTCATAGTAAATTTTGCACACTTAGAATACAAGTTCTTAAAAGTGATTTTAGCAAGAAAATACTTTCATTGTAAGAATTGTAGGTCTTGAAGTATAAGTTGGTTTGCAAGCTTTTCAATTGTGAGTAAATTCTTCAATAGTGTAGCTTTGAGAGGGTTATCCGAGTGATTTTAAAACTTCCTAACTTGACTAAGTGCTGCTTGGGGCAAGGAGGAAGTGAGCCTTCCATTGTACACGAGATTGGTTGAAATTCATCAAATTGAAATTGCTTGTGTTGAGATTTGTTCTTCAAGCTCAAGAGGAGCTTTGAAGAAAATTGGTTTGATTACTCTCATCCTTATTTATAGCTTACTTTACGATTCATCTATTGCTATATATTCTATCTTTCTTGATCTCTATTGCTCATTTGTTTGAAAATTTAATTGTGTAAAAGATTACATTTCTTATTGTGAAAAAGGGGCATCATAACTTGATTAATTTTTAATCAACCTAATTCACCCCCCTCTTAGGTTGTCTTTGGGCATTACATAGTCAATGTCAATCACTCAAATTTGTTAAGTTTCATCGCACACAAAACTCTTACGTTTGATTAATTATAGAATTTGCTGACTTTTGTCTATATATGCCTATGTAGTTAGTATTTAACCTTTAGAAACGAAATTCATGTCTGGATTGTTACAAATATCTAGTTATACATATGTATGATAGGCATAGTTTTTTGGAGTTGTACGAGAAATTTTTGTGGTTGTACGTAGGACGTAATTATAGAAATAATTAAACTGTGGGGGTGGAACTTTAGAAAATGAAATCTATTGGGGCAAAAAAAAGAGGAAAAAGGAGTGGCTAAAGCTTTAAAGCTTCAGCCCTGGAGGAAAGAACAAGGAGGGTCATTGGACCCTCCTTCAATCTCAACGTCGTCGGCAAGAGCCAACGACGTCATCGGCAGCAAGGGGCCAGTGCTGCCAAAATATATATATATATATATATATATAGCATGTTGCTATTGTCAGTGAGTGTCCCTACTGCCGCTGTCACAACTGCTGCTTCGGGTATTGTTGCCGGTGGCGAAGAAGGTGATGAAGACAGTAGTGAAATTAATGGTTGGGTTGATGGTGATAAAAATTGGGGTTTTGTTTTAGGGTTAAAAAATTTCTAGAAACTGGAAGAAGAAGAAGAAGACCCATTTTGTGTGCTGGTTTAAAGAAACGGGTCAGACCAAGGCGAATCGGATAGGGTTTCTCGACTTAGAGCAGGTCAAGTAATCCTCCATGGGTCGGACTTGGGTTTAGTTTAGAATAAAAATATGGTTGGGTTAAGGAATTGAGCTTTTAGGTATTAGAAGGATTGGATAACCTTTTAAGTAGATGTTGGGCTGAAACTAGAAACCAAAGGCAGAAAATGGTTGGACCTTGACTGGGTTTGAGTAAGTAGTTAATCATTGGGCTGATTATTAAGCTCAACTTAAATAAACTATAAAGACTTTGATTTTATTAATTAAGTCCAAGATCCCTTAATGAAAATTCAAGTTTACTGACTAAATATAATTAAGACAATTAAGCATGATAGAAAATAATAGTAATACTAATAATGATAATAATAATGATAATAAATGAATAAGTAATTAATCAATGTAGTGATAATTAACTAACGATGTGGTTAATTAATAATTACAACAGTAGTTAGCTACATGATCGATTAATTTAATAATTAATAATAATTAGTAAATGATAATTAATTAATTAATTAATGATAATAGTAATTAGATAAATGACCAATTAGTTTATGAATTAGTGAATGATTAATTAATTAATTTATGATAATAAATAGATAATAATTAATTAATGTATAACAATTAGTGGATGATTAATTAATTAGTTAATAGTAATTAGTTAAGTGATTAAGTAACTAATTGATAGTAATTAGCTAAACAATTAATCAACTAATTAATAGTAATTAGATAAATGATTAACTAATTAATTAATAGTAATTAGTTAAATCATTAATTGATTAAATTAATTAACTAACGATAATAAAGATAAAAGGAAATAACTAATTAACTAATTAGTTGATAATAAATAAAATTCCAATTTAGGAAGTTTTCTTTAATATTGATTATCAGTTGTCCAGACATGAATGCTAGAGGTTGTCTTACGGTCTCATGCATTTGAGATAACAACTAATTAAGATACTTGTGTATACGTTTAGGTGCAACAAGAATTAAGGTTGTTTTCACGAGCAGTCAGTTTAAGGTAAGTGGTGCTATCTCTCTCTGTTTTTTTAATGTTTTCACATGAAACTTTAAGAATGCAAATTCTATATTCTTATATATAAATGGATCATGTAATGTTATTCAAGATGCTTTACTCGCTATTGTTATAATTGGGTGGCATGTTTTACGAAATTAAAAGAAATATGCATGTGATGTATGCAACAAGTTTTTAAAGCTCTATACGGTCATGAAAGTGACGGTAGTGATTATAATCCTGACTATGTATGTAGTCATGGAATCAGTATAAAACCTGGTCGATTGACTTAATCATGGAGTCGGTATAGAGCCCAACTGATTGACTCATGTCATATCATGTGACTAATTGGAAGTCATGAAACCTATTGGTCACCATCCTAGAAGGGATTTAGATCTTTAAACTGAGTACTCAGAAGTATTTACATGTACTTGTTATGAGTTTATATGAAATATTTTACAGTATCATGATTCCTCAAGTATCACTAGTATTATATGTATTTAATTGAAGTTTATCTTGGACTTGCTCTGCATGTGATGTGTGTGTAAATGTTTTAGAATGAAAAACCATAGTTACAAGATCCAACAGAGGTGTAATGCTATCTACTAGATGATTATCGCTCAACCCATTTTATTAACATTTTTACAGATCTTGAGGACTATAAGATAGTGTACGTTGAAGAGTCTGAAGATGATTTCTACTAATGCCTAGTAATATTGGAATTAGAGGAATAGACTTCTTTTGTTGATCTTACTAGTTTATTGCTAGAGATAGTATCCATGTTAGTTTTCAACCATTTAACTCATCAGCATGTAGGATGTTTTCATTTTGCATTTTTACTGCACAAAAAAAGTCGGTTTACTCTTATTGAGATTGTATTATTTATTTAAAATCAATGTAGCTGTAAATCGTGATCCCGAATTTTGACAATTACAAAACAATTGAAGAAATCAATTTAATGTTTTCTATTGAGTATATTGGTATATCAGGTTGTTAATGCAAATGGTGCAATTGAATAACTCAACCAAAAGGAGCAAATGAAATTAAACTCTGTCGGACGCTCAATAGTTTGTATCGGACATCCGATAAAAGTCGAGAACACTCTATCGGACACTCAACCTGCAGTACTGGACGTCCGATAGACAGGGGAAGTATCGGACGCATATCATCATCATCGGACGTCTGATAGAATTAAAGATGAAATCCAAACTCTCTCACCACCATCGGACTCAGACTCTATCGGACACACAAAACCCATTGGCTGTCTGATAGACGTTAAGAAGTGTTGGAATGTATGCCTTAAAACAATTATTTTGTTTAAATACATTCCTAATTAAGTTTTGTATTTTATGAACTTCCAATTTTATCTGTTAAATATTTGATATAACTGATAAAGTCCTTAGAATATTTATCAATGTGATGATAGTCACAAGAGTTGATGACTATGAGATATCAATCACATTTATAATAATATTCTTAAATTTTTCTAGTCATAGTATTAATGAGACAGGACATCATTAATACGGAAAGACTAGTACACAGTTAGCCTCTACTTAATGTAAGTGGTGGTTGTTCTCATCAACTGTGGTATAGGGATACCTAGACTAATGTGTAGATGAATTGTAAAGTACAAATTCATTGGAGAGATCCACACAGAGATCCCATTAGGATATCTATCTAGTGCCAATGGTTGAATCTCTTATGGGAAATTGTGTAAGTGATCCTAGACTTGAAATTACCATAGTAGCTTGAGTGTGAATCACTGCCTTTTGATTCTATTTCTTATTGCTCACCGAGAGTGATTTAAGGAATAAAAATTGGGGGTAGTGTGAAGTATGGAAAGATAGTGAGTGATCAAGAGAGGATTCACCACTTCAATAGTGGGAGTTGATATCCTGAAAGGCCACTAGTTGGAATTTAACCTTAATAGTCGATTACATTAGGTAATTGAAAAATGTCTTCAAGTTAACCTAATCTAAGGTTAATTCCGGAAACTAGCAAATTAATTAGTCATTAGGGAATTGGCACTTGTTCCTTATTCCCTGACTAATTAGATATCGATGGTGAAAGGATAATAATTACATGGTAATTTTCCATGGAAAGGTTAGGTCGGAATTTCCCTTGACCAATTCCGAATACCTGGGTGGTTGTGATGTGTTGCTAGACACCGTTCACAATTTATAATTATGAATGATTAATTATTGTAATTAATGATAAAATAAAGTTATTTATTTTATCAAATTCTTTTGAGAATTATAATTCATAATTATTACCAGTCTATTTGGAACCTATTGGATCACACGCTTAGAGATTGAATTCTGAATTAAAATTGTGTGTCCAATTAGGGATTTGAAAATAAATACTTCTGGGGTTTAATTATAAAGGAAAATAAATCTTGGGGTCATCTAACAGATATGATAAAATGATTATCTCTTATCCGCCAGATAACAAAAGGATAAGATATCATCAGATGTTACGGTGGTTTGATTTTAAATCAAACCACCTGACTCTATCCTTTTGTTTCTCTTCCTATCTCACACTCTCTCTCCCCTATTAATACCAACACATGTTACGATAGGAGGGTTAATCACTTCTGATAGTCAGAACACAGAGAGTGAGGCTAAGGCTTCTGAGACCTTACGTGGAGAGAAAAACAGAGAGTCTGACAGTTAGAGTGAGAAAGACTAGCACCTGTTCTTCATTCATATACACACACAGAGTGTGACGACCTCACCGTACCCAGAGGCGTACCAAAGGGCTTAGCGAATCACCTGCCCAGCTCACGCCAAGACTCGATAGCAAAAACGATATAAGCGATAAATTCTCACAAAAGGACGATATGTCCGTTATATATATATTTAATATCCACTACAAGACCACGAGAGTTAGAGAATAACTCCCGTTAAGGTTTCTCACACCCGCTATCCAAAATACAATATACATGGCCAAAACCCCAACCCAAAACAAATGCTAAAGCAAAAGGCTACACTATACTTCCCACGCATCAATTCCCGCTTCAGCCCCCTGCTAAGGAAAACAAATTGAAAAGGGGTAAGCTATATGCTTAGTGAATAATCAGGAGGGGAAGCACATGTAAATCACATTTTCACAGATTATCAAATCAAAAGCAAAAGTAACACCACAAGTAAGGATACGGGTGGCTTCAAAGCCATTTCAATTTCCACGCTTGATCTTCCGTTGACACTCCGTCAACCGATAATCCGTAGACCCCACTTATACTTCTACCGTCCACCTTATCACCCACTCTGGCCAGTCTACAGTACATAACAGCTTGAGCAATAATATCATTGAGATCCCAAAGGCATTGAGATCAGACCATCTACTTGGTCAGAAAATAACATTCATCATTGAGACCCCAAGGCAACCCCTTGAGATCAGACCATCCAAGTGCTCAGAGAATAACATTTACCGTTGAGAGCCCAAAGTAACCTTTGAGATCAGACCATCTAAGTGGTCAGAGTTCCACACTAACATTGAGATCTCAACGGCATCCCTTTAGATCAAACCATCCAAGTGGTCAAAGAGCAACATTGACATTGAGACCCCAAAGGAACCCCTTGGGATCAGACCATCCAAGTGGTCACTCATCACCAATAATATCACATGTACAGTTCATATATCACTCATCATATGCATTCATATATCACACAACACGTACATTCAAGAACCATATATGGAGCTTTGGTCGAGTGCGATAAAGTACACCCTCGTCCAAACGTCCACTTAACAAATTTCACATTATATTCACAGATAAAGCCCTAATTACTCACCAACAGTAGTACAAAAGCAAACAGGTTAACAAAGTTCCCCGGTCTCCTCGACCCCGTCACTTCCTGTGAAAAGTTGAGTCAGAAGATTACTCAAACAATCAAGAGTTGATACTTGACGGATCTAGAAATTACAAATGGGTTGTAATTGGTAAAGTACCTACCTGTTAAAATTATTTTTGATTTGTTGGGATTCACTCAAAGTCAAAAATAATTAAGATGGGATTCTAACCACTATGGATTTTTAGAAAATCCCAGATCAATTTTTAGAGGGTAATTGATTTGAAGAAAATTAATGGAAATAAAATCATAATTTTGGAAGTTTTATTATTTTATTAAACAAAATTTTTTCTATCAAACTCTATCTTTATTTTGTTGTAGAATGAGTAATAATCTGAACCTACGTACCATTTTCACTGATTGTAAACTAAACGACACAAATTTTCTCGACTGCCATCGCAATGTCCTACTCGGTCTCACCCACGAAAAAATTGAGTATGTACTTGATGGGCCTATGCCTAACGAACTCGAACCAAACGCACCTGCTACTGTTAAAAATGCTTACAAGAAGCATAAGGATGATAATAGGACGGCGTCATGTATCGTGATAGCCTCTATGACTCCTCAACTTCAACAGCAGCATATGAACATGTGGGCATATGAAATTGTTCAACACCTGAGAGAGTTGTTTGAACAACAATTTAGGACGATGAGCTATGATACCTCCAAGGAACTGTTCAGATGCAAAATGGCAAAGGGAGCACCCGTTGCTCCACACGTCTGGAAGATGATTGGGCTAATTGAGAAATTAGCCGAATTAGGCTTCAAGATGGACCAAGAGCTAAATGTTGATTTAGTTCTTCAATCTCTGCCAGATTCTTTCTCTCAGTTAACCTTAGCTAATTGATGTTGGATTAATTATTGTAATTAATGATAGAATAAAGTTGTTTATTTTATCTAATTCTTCTTGAGAATTATAATTCATAATTATTATCAGTGTATCTGGAACCTATTGGATCACACGTTTAGAGATTGAATTCTGGATTAAAATTGTGTGTCCAAATGGAGATTTGGAAATAAAATATTTTGGGGTCTAATTATAAGGAATAATAGATTCCGGGGCTTTTTGAGCAAATGGGATAAAATGGTTATCCTATATTTGTTTTGATTTGGATCAAAATAAACAAGACCCTATCTTTTCTCTCTTCCTCTCTCCTATTAATATACAGACTATACGATACGTCTCTAACACAATAACGACTGACAGAATAGAGAGAGGCTAGAGTTTTTGAGAAAAACCTACTTAGAGAGAAATTCCAAAGAAAGAGAGAATAGACTAGCATATTTTCTACACTTTCGTACACACACATAGGATCATAGAGACGATTCAGGAGAAGATCCAGACTTCTCTCTCGCGTGGATTGCAGTAGAGGCAGGACGTTTGGATTGTTCAAAGGGGCTGACCACTCTCTACATCGCAACAGGGAGTCACTTTCAGGAATAAGGTAATCCTACAACTCCTCTTCTCTACAAGTCATACGTAACCTAGGGCGATTCCTAGTGGGTTATTGGGGCTAAAATTTTTGTTTTTTGCTGTGTCTGCTACCCCAAAATCTAACAGTGGTATCAGAGCCATCCCTAGTTCTTTGCGTATGACTTCATATGTTCTGTTGATTATTGTTCATGGATTATATGATTAATATCTATACATGTGCTGAATTTTGGTTGAAAAGTTTGTAGCTTTAATTTGATTAAAGTGTTTCTGAAATCTGAAAAATTTTCACAAGACAAAGGTTTATGTTTTGGTAAGAGTACCGCAGTAGCCAATCGTTGGTTGCTAAACTGAGAGACACGACTTGACTGATCCGCGGTATACCCCGGATCCCTGCGGATCCAGAACCGTCCATCACGGATCGGTTCGAGGATCCACCCCGTGGATCAGAAACATGCTGGATCCGTGACCGAGCCTCGTGGATCGGTTCGCAGATCTGATTTACGGATCCTTTACGGGACTCTTAGAACCTGATCCTCGAAGCTTGTTCACAGATCGGGTCGTGGATCCTTTGAGAAACTGAATTCTGCGAAATAAAATTTTTGAAAAACTGAGTTTTCAATTTCTAAAATTACTCTGATTCTAATCTGAATTTTAATTGTTAAAATTTGTTATGAAATTTGTTATATCATGTTTTATTAGGTCAGAAATTGATTTGAATTGTAATTTGATTAATTCAAATAAAGTTCCAATTTATTTTTTAATTTAGTTAGAATTGAAAGTGACCTAATAAAATTATTTTTACCAAAATTTTTTGCACATATATGATCTCAAAATTTGTTTGGGATCTTGAGATATAAAATCCAAATAATCCATGAATGGTTGTTATTACATGCTTTCTTTTAATTTAAAATTGTTTAAAGTTTTATGAATGCATGGTGGATGGTTGTGGATATAAGCCCAATGTGATTGTGGATGAATGGTTGAATGGTTGGAATTTTTTATAAATAGGGCCTGCGTGTCCTGCCTTTCTTATTTTTCTAATTGTAATTTCTCTTCTCATCTATTTCCCTCCCAACGTAAGTCGGGGTTTCTTATATTCTATTTGTAATATACAATAGATAGGAATAGATGATAGAAAATTGTAATTAGTATAGAAATTGTAAATTGGAAGATGAAGAAAGGAGTCGTGCAACCGGAAGGAGCAAATTCGATTTAACCTTAGTCAACCATTAATTTCCCTAATGGTTAGAAAAATTAATTTAGGAATATCCACAACCATCCACGTTTTATTTTATACTATATTTATTTTTGAAATATTTATATGCATGATTGTTGATGAAACCGGCAAATGATTTTTCCAAAACTTCGAATTAAGTTAAAATGTTTTGGAAAAAGGCAAACAAATCTCTCAAATTCAATATTAAATCAAGACTGCCTTCCATCATTATAATACAAAACAAAATGTGGTTATTAAATGCTAACTGGTTGGGATTCACCCAAAACTGCCTTACTCACTACATGTTTTTACTATAAGAAATGTTCTTAAGAACGATGGGTTTGATTTAACTAAAATTATGGTTTGTTGGGATTCACTCAAGACCATGAATTTTAGAGGCAAGGGTTAGGTTGATACATAAGATGTAAAATCAAGAGTTGATACTTGACGGATCTAGAAATTACAAATGGGTTGTAATTGATAAAGTACCTACCTGTTAAGATTATTTTTGATTTGTTGGGATTCACTCAAAGTCAAAAATAGTTAAGATAGGATTCTAGCGACTATGGATTTTTACAAAATTCTGAATCAATTTGTAGAGGGTAATTGATTTGGAAAAATAGTGGAAATAAAATCATAATTTTGAAAATTTTTATGATTTTATTAAACAAAAATTTTTCTAACAAACTCTATCTTTATTTTGTTGTAGAATGAGTAATAATCTGAGCCTACATACAATTCTCACTGATTGTAAACTGAACGACACAAATTTTCTTGACTGGCATCGCATTGTCCTACTCGTTCTCACTCATGAGAAAATAGAATATGTACTTGATGGGCCTATGCCTGATGAACCTGAACCAAATGTACCCGCTACTGTTAAGAATGCTTACAAGAAGCATAAGGATGAAAATAGAGTGGTTTCATGTATCATGATAGCCTCTATGACTCCTCAAATCCAACAACAGCATATGAACATGGAGGCATATGAAATTGTTCAACACCTGAGAGAGTTGTTTGAACAACAATCTAGGATGGTGAGATATGATACCTCCAAAGAATTGTTCAGGTGCAAAATGGCAGATGGAGCACCCGTTGCTCCACACGTCTTAAAGATGATTGGGCTAATTGAGAAATTGGTCGAATTGGGCTTTAAGATGGACCGAGAGCTAAATATTGATTTAGTTCTTTAATCTCTGCCAGATTCTTTCTCTCAATTTGTTATGAACTATCATATGAACAATCTGCAGCACACACTGTCTCAATTATTGAATGTGCTGAAAACTGCTGAGAAAGAAATCAAAAAGGTGAAGGGTCCTAATGGGGTGCTTGTTGTTGCTTCATCTAATAAAAGGAAGAGGCAAGAGAAAGGGCCTAAGAAGCCCAAGAACAAGCCCGCCAAGAAGCCTAAGAAGGCCAAGGCAGACCAATCCAATGCAACCTGCTTCCATTGTGGACAAACTGGACATTGAAAGAGGAACTGCAAGGCTTATCTGGAGAGCTTGAAGTAAAAGAAGTTTGGGGAAGTTTCAATACCAGGTACATGTATGATTAAGATTAATGTTTCTACTTCCAAATCAAACTCTTGGGTATTAGATACCAGATGTAGTTCTCACATTTGCACATCTATGCAGGGCCTAAGGGACAGTAGAAAGTTGGGAAAAGGAGAAGTAACCCTACGTGTGGGCAATGGAGCAAAAGTTGCTGCTTTAGCTGTAGGGACTTACTACATTAGTTTACCCAATGGGTTAATTCTAGAATTATCAAACTGTTATTATGTTCCAACACTTACTACAAACATCATTTCTATTTCCTATTTGGATTTAAATGGGTTTAAGATAACTCAGCAAAATAAATGTTGTTCTTTTTCAAAGAATGGTGTGTTTTATGATTCTGAAAATTGGAATAATGGTTTATATATTCTAGATCTTGACAACCAAATTCTCAATATACAAGAAAAGAGAATGAAGTTAGATAAACTAAATAAAACCTACCTCTGGCACTGTAGGCTTGGTTATATAATTGTGAAACGCATTTCCAAGTTACACAAAGGTGGTTACTTGGACTCATTTGATTATGAATCATATGATGTATGCGAGACTTGTTTACTTAAAAAAATGACCAAAACGCCTTTTACTGGTAAAGGGGAAAGGGCCAGTGATTTACTTGGGTTGGTACATACTGATGTATGTGGCCCAATGACAATCATAGCTAGAGGTGGATTTTCATACTTCATTACCTTCACTGATGACCATTCTACATATGGTTATGTGTATTTAATGAAATACAAGTCTGAATATTTTGAAAAGTTCAAAGAATTCAGAAATGAAGTAGAGAAACAAACGGGTAAAAGTATTAAGACACTACGATCTGATCGTGGTGGAGAATACTGAAGTGATGAGTTTCGATTTTATCTAAAGGACAATGAAATAGTTCTATAATGGACTCCTCCAGGCACACCACAACTAAATGGTGTATCTGAAAGGAGAAACCGCACCCTATTAGATATGGTACGGTCCATGATGAGCCACTCGAGTGCCCCAAAATCGTTATGGGGATATGATTTGGATACAGCTTCCCATACTCTTAATAGAGTATCCGTAAGGTTGTTGATTTCACACCATATGAGATATAGAAAGGAAAGAAACCAAAACTGTCTTACATGAAGGTTTGGGGTTGCCCAACCTCTATGAAGAAGGCAGAGTCAGATAAGCTTGAAGTTAGATCTGACAAGTGTTTGTTTGTAGGGTATCCAAGAAAGTCTATAGGATACTATTTCTACAACCCAACTGAGCACAAAGTGTTTGTCTCAAAACATGCTATCTTTCTAGAAATAGAGTTTATTCTAGAAAGGGGCAGTGGGAGTAGAATAGAACTTGAAGAAGTTCAAGATACTAACATAGAACTTGAAGAAGTTCAAAATGATCAAACAAACATTGAACAACCTATTAAAGAAAGGGTTCAACCACATAGTAATGAGGCACAAACGGAAGCTGTGAACATTCAAGAGCCCCGTAGGTCAGTAAGAGTATGCTCAGCTTCCAAGAGATATGAGTTCCTTGTGAGCCAAGGCAGTGATGTACTAGTCATTCAAGATGACGAACCTACTACCTACCAAGAGGTCTTGAATAGTCCAGACTCTTCCAAATGGTTAGAAGCCATGAATTCTGAAATGGATTCCATGTATGACAACAAGGTATGGACCTTGGTTGATCCACTTGAAGGGGTAAAATCCGTAGGATGCAAATGAGTCTTCAAGAAGAAGACCGACATGGATGGTAATGTGATTACCTATAAAGATAGACTAGTAGCCAAAGGCTATAAGCAGAAAGAGGGAATCGATTACGATGAAATTTTCTCACCAGTAGCTATGCTTAAATCCATTCAGATATTGTTTACAATAGCAGCATGCCATGACTACGAGATTTGGCAGATGGATGTAAAGACTGCATTCCTTAATGGAAATTTGCAAGAAGATGTGTATATGACACAACCTGAAGGTTTTACGTCATCAAATCCCAATCAGATATGCAAGCTACAGAGGTCCATTTATGGACTTAAGCAAGCATCCAGGAGTTGGAACATTCAGTTTGATGAGACAATCAAAGAGTTTGGTTTTCTCAAAAATCCGGATGAGTCTTGTATATACAAAAAGATTAGTGGGAGTTCAATCGTTCTCCTAATATTATATGTGGATGACATATTAATAATGGGAAACGATATCCCAATATTACAATCAGTGAAGGGTTGGTTATCCAAAAACTTTTTCATGAAAGATTTAGGAGAGGCAGCCTATATACCAGGTATTAAGATCTATAGAGATAGGTTTAAAAGGCTGCTTGGTCTTTCATAATCTACATACATAGATAAAGTGCTAAAGAGATTTAACATGGATCAGTCCAAGAAGGGTTTCTTACCTATGACTCATGGTATAAGCCTTTCTAAGAGCATGTGTCCTAAGACATAAGTTGAGATTAATAAGATGCATAATGTTCCATATGTTTCGGCAATTGGATCAATTATGTATGCTATGTTATGTACAAGACCAGATGTCTCCCATGCTCTGAGTGTCATGAGCAGATTTCAAGCTAATTCAGGTAAAGGTCACTGGACAGCCGTTAAGAACATTTTTAAGTATTTGAGTATATGGAAAGAGTGAGTTAGAACTTAAGGGCTACACAGATGCAAACTTTCAGTCTGACAAAGATGACTGTAAGTCACAGTCAGGCTTCATCTTTACTCTCAATGGAGGTGCTGTCTGCTGGAAGAGTTCCAAACAAGACACCACAGCGGATTCTACAACAGAGGCTGAATACATTGCAGTCGCAGAAGCAGCTAAGGAAGCCGTTTGGATCAAGAAATTCGTGTCTGAACTTGGTGTGGTTCCTAGCATTGTTAATCCAGTAACTCCGTACTGTGATAACAATGGGGCTATTGCCCAAGCAAAGGAACCTAGGTCTCATCAACGGTCCAAACATGTACTTAGAAGATTTCACCTAATTAGGGAAATCATTGCCAGAAATGATGTAAAGATAGGAAGAGTCCACACTGAGGATAATATAGCTGATCCTCTTACTAAAGCACTATCCCAAAAGAAACATAATAGTCATGTACTTTCATTTGGACTGAAGGTCATGAATGAATTGTTTTAGTGCAAGTGGGAGGTTGTTGGAATGTATGCCCTAAAACAATTATTTTGTTTAAATACATTCCTAATTAAGTTTTGTATTTTATGCACTTCCAATTTTATCTATTAAATATTTTATATAACTGATAAAGTCCTTAGAATATTTATTAATGTGATGGTAGTCACAAGAGTTGATGACTATGAGATATCAATCACATTTATAATAATGTTCTTAAATTTCCCTAATCAAAGTATTAATGAGACAGGACATCATTAATACGGAAAGACTAGTACACAGTTAGCCTCTACTTAATGTAAGTAGTGGTTGTTCTCATCAACCGTAGTGTAGGGATACCTAGACTAATGTGTAGATGAATTTTAAGGTACAAATTCATTGGAGAGATCCACACAGAGATCCCATTAGAATATCTATCTAGTGCCAATGGTTGAATCTCTTATGAAAAATTGTGTAAGTGATCCTAGACTTGAGATCACTATAGTATCTTGAGTGTGAATCACTGCCTTTTGATTCTATTTCTTATTACTCACCGAGAGTGATTTATGGAATAGAAATTGGGGGTAGTATGAAGCATGGAAAGATAGTGAGTGATCAAGAGAGGATTCACCACTTCGATAGTGGGAGTTGATATCCTGAAAGGCCACTAGTTGGAATTTAACCTTAATAGTCGATTACATTAGGTTAATTGAAGAATGTCTTCAAGTTAAACTAATATAAGGTTAATTTCGGGAACTAGCAAATTAATTAGTCATTAAGGGAATTGACACTTGTTCCTTATTCCCTGACTAATTGGATATCGATGGTGAAAGGATAATAATTACATGGTAATTTTCCATGGAAAGGTTAGGTCGGAATTTCCCTTGACCAATTCCGAATACCTGGGTGGTTGTGATGTGTTGTTAGACACCATTCACAATTTATAATTATGAATGATTAATTATTGTAAATAATGATAAAATAAAGTTATTTATTTTATCTAATTCTTTTGAGAATTATAATTCATAATTATTACCAGTCTATTTGGAACCTATTGGATCACACGCTTAGAGATTGAATTTTGAATTAAAATTGTGTGTCCAATTAGGGACTTGAAAATAAATACTTCTGGGGTTTAATTATAAAAGAAAATAAATCCTGGGGTCATCTGACAGATAGGATAAAATGATTATCTCTTATCCGCCAGATAACAAAAGGATAAGATATCATCAGATATTACGGTGGTTTGATTTTGAATCAAACCACCTGACTCTATCCTTTTGTTTCTCTTCCTATCTCTCTCTCTCTCTCCTATTAATATCAACACATGTTACGATAGGAGGGTTAATCACTTCTGATAGTCAGAACACAGAGAGTGAGGCTAAGGCTTCTGAGACCTTACGTGGAGAGAAAAACAGAGAGTCTGATAGTTAGAGTGAGAAAGACTAGCACCTGTTCTTCATTCATATACACACACATAGTGTGACGACCCCACCGTACCCAGAGGCATACCAAAGGGCTTAGCGGATGGCCTGCCCAACTCTCGCCAGGACTCGATAGCAAAAACGATATAAGCGATAAATTCTCACAAAAGGACGATATGTCCATTATATATATATTTAATATCCACTACAAGACCACGAGAGTGAGAGAATAACTCCCGTTAAGGTTTCTCACACCCGCTATCCAAAATACAATATACATGGCCAAAACCCCAACCCAAAACAAATGCTAAAGCAAAAGGCTACACTATGCTTCCCACGCATCAATTCCCGCTTCAACCCCCTGCTAAGGAAAACAAATTGAAAAGGGGTAAGCTATATGCTTAGTGAATAATCAGGAGGGGAAGCACATGTAAATCACATTTTCACAGATTATCAAATCAAAAGAAAAAGTACCACCACAAGTAAGGATACGGGTGGCTTCAAAGCCATTTCAATTTCCACGCTTGATCTTCCGTTGACACTCCGTCAACCGATAATCCGTAGACCCCACTTATACTTCTACCGTCCACCTTATCACCCACTCTGGCCAGTCTACAGTACATAACAGCTTGAGCAATAATATCATTGAGATCCCAAAGGCAATGAGATCAGACCATCTACTTAGTCGGAAAATAACATTCATCATTGAGACCCCAAGGCAACCCCTTGAGATCAGACCATCCAAGTGCTTAGAGAATAGCATTTACCATTGAGACCCCAAAGTAACCTTTGAGATCAGACCATCTAAGTGGTCAGAGGCTGCATTCTGTGACAGCCCTGCCTCCCCCTAAGGCGAACCAAATGGCTCGGCGGACTGCCTGCCCAACTCTCGCCGGGACTCACTACAGATCCTTAATCATATTACAAATCTCAAATAATTACAATGCAAGATCTTCAAATAATAATTATATTTCCAACTAATCCAAATACACCAAAAGTCCGACCGTCCAAGGTTACAATTATACAATAGATAATCAGGCGAGTCACACTAAGAAATATCACTACATATGCTTTCTTTCGTCTCGAGCCCTGTGGGGGGGAAAAATAAAATATTTTGGGGTGAGCTAGAAGCTCAGTGAGTATCCAGTGAAAATAAGTTGGCAAATAAGTAACTCAATAATTCAGTTTATCGAACAGTGATTAGGTATCAAATGAACAGATTTTATTTGCTCTGGTGAGCCAGTGGAGTCATTGCACTCAAACACCCAACGCTCAAACAAATCACTGAACAGTAGAACACTAATCATTAACAGTAGAGCCGTTGGCTCAAACGAATCATTGCACTGGATATCAAGTGGAGCGGTTGGTGTCAAGTACAAGACCACCACATACTCACCGAGCCAAATCATGTACACACAAGTACACACATGTCATCATGAAGTGATGCAATTAATAGTAGAAATTTTTGATTTGAAACAGTTTTATGAACACTCACCAATCATAGCTTGCTTCACTTGTCCGTAACAGAGATCTCCATTTCAAGCCAAGTCCTAGAATCACAAGTTTCATACCAAACATTTGATCAAACACTTGATGTGCATAACCACTAGTTTCACACAAACATTTTATCAAACACTTGGTAGGCAAACTATCAAGTTTCTATCATCTCTTGGTGTTTTGATCATAACTAGAGCTATACTTATCATATTGAGATGAATCTTATACTGTTTCGAAGCTAAGACATATAGTTACAACTTTCATGCAGAGGTCGACCCTCAAATCAGACTTAATCAGGGTTAAAATGAACAAAATCAGAGGCACAAGAAACCTGTTGGATCAAGAGCAGGTTGACTGAATAGTCTCCGAAGAATGGCTATAACTCGATGTAGAAAAATCAAAATCGAGTTCCGTCAGTGGCGTTTAAAACTAGATTCATAGATCTTTCTAACGGTATAAAGTTCAGACTCTAGTTCAATTCCTATAATCACCAAAAAGTTTGGGAAGTTGACTGAATATGAAAACTGTTAGCTGAAACAGAGTAATGGGACAGTCAGGGGTATTTTGGTCATTTTATATGATACAGTGCTCCGATTGCTCTGAAATTTTCTGGGTGGAAAGATAACTCAAATCCCTACAACTTTCATGTTTTGTACAAAAGCTAGTTTGGCCTTTATCAAGGACGAATTTGCAGGTCAATTTGACACAAAAATGGGGCAATACATCAAGGAAAACCATCAAACTCTTAACACTTTCCATCTCCAAGCATCAAAAACACTCTAATACATCCTAAAATTCATCTAGAATCAAGAATCCATAAGTTTAACACCATCAAAGAGAAGTCAAGGGGTAGTTTTACCTTATGCCAAGCAAGAGAAATCCACCAAAAGCTTCACCTCCTCCAATTAAACTTGGTAGCCAAGTGATTGCCTAACCTAGATTTTCTTCTCAAGTGATTTTCTCAACTAAAAGCAAGAAGATTTTGAGCTAGGGTTTTGGTGTTTTTCTTCCCATGAAGTTCAGCCAAGAGAGAGCAAAATGGAGGGAATTTTGGCTTGAATTTTTGAAAACAAGAGATTAATAGAAAGGCTTAAGTCAAGACATTAGTGGATGATTGACAAGTGGTCAAATTTTGGCCAAGAATTGGATAAAATCTATGCAATTGTCTTCAATCCCTCAATTTAAAATATAACCCATTTAATGCCATATAAGTTTATGCATTTGGCTACATGAAACATGTAAAAATGAAATTCCAAATTAATGTCATATAATGCATACAAAATAGAGTACTTTACTTAAAGGAAAATAATGCACTTAATGAAAATTTTATGCTACCAATGTTTAAAGAAAATGATATGCACTTAAATAAATACAATGGCAAATATTTCATGAAAAATTTAGAGTTCTCGCAAGAAATATAAGCAAATAATTCAAGAAATTTTGGGTGTATAATTCAAGAAATTTCGGGTCATCACACATTCGATCCTTTGTGAAAAACTTTCTTGAAGAACTTCAGACGTCTAGTCATCTTGTTGTGCATGCGAAGTTTCATCTACTACTCAATGATAAACTTTATTTGTTTTTGTTCTTGACTCTTTCTTTTGTAAATTGTTTGAGTGCCTGTGCTAGTAAAAGTCACACATATAATATTAGTCCAAATCATTATTTTAATTTGTTATTCATCAAGACTAAGGATTTTATGACCTACGGTCTCTAATATCTCCCTCCTTAATGATGACAACAAAATAATGATTTTCTCTAAAGAACTCACTTGAAATGAACTTCCTTTAACTTTATGGCTTATATAAAATCAAGTAAATAGATAACTCCCACTTAGTTGGATAAAGGAAAACCAAAGTAATGAAAATAATGAAAACCAATATAATCATCATTATTATTGGAAAACCAAAAGTAATGGAAACCAATATAATCATCATTATTATTGGAAAACCAATATAATCATCATTATTATTTTTCCTCTCTTGTCATGAATAAAAAATGTGAAACCTTTATATAAAAAATGAATAGAGCATCCCCTTTAATAAAGACGCATTCCACCTACTAGCAGTCCTAACAGATATCAAACAAACATCTTGAATATCAAAACAAACATTTTGATGTAAGAACATAACAACTAGAAAAAAAAAAGTTATGACAATAAACATCAACCACAAAAGCAATAAGAGTCATAAGTACGTATCTTTAGTGAATGTTCTGATAAAAGGAAATGTTCAAATGAGATGCTATTGAACTAATGCAACTAAAATGAGCCTAAGTAATGCTAAATGAGCCTATAAGAGTGGCTGAATAGTGTGAGAATGCTGAACAAGCTCAAAAGCAATTGTCTCGGTTGCTTCATCATCGCTATCTCCTTCTATTGGCGTGACATATCTGGATGGACTTGAATGTTCTCCTTGAGGTAATTTTTCAGCTTGATTGTTTTCTTCTTATTGAGAAGGGGTGGTGACTAGAGAAGGCATAATAGATGCTTGATTTCTGTTTCCATCACCATCAAAGAGTAGATTCTTCATGCTCTTGAATTGAAGTTTTTGGTTAGGAGTTATTACCATATGCAGCCTGATGAAAGAGCTAAAAGCTGTCCAAAGAGAATTCATTATTCAAGAAGTCATTCATCATTCAAGTAATATTCAAGAGGTTAGAAATGAGTATCACAAGCTTTATACATTAATCCCAGTGCTTGAAGATGAGGACGTTGCATGGGAGAAATAAAATAAGCCCTAAATTCTAGGGTTTAAATTCGGCCACTTAGGGTTATTGCCAAAACCAAATTATTTCTTTAAATTGCTGGCCGAATGGTTGTTGATTAGATTAGGAATTTAAGTCCAATTGTTATTAGTAGTTTAGCTTTTTGTTAGTTTCCTAATCTAAGCCAAAAAGGGTTAGATTCCTAAAAGGCTTAGTATTAGTTATTTCCTTAATTGTTTCCTAGTAGTAGTAGGATTAGTTTTTCCAAGGCTATAAATAGGCCTTGTATTGGACAAATTATGAACCAAGTTTATCAATCAAATTTTCAGCTTATTCTTGTAAGAATAGCACGTCTCTTTTCTAAGAGATTCTTCATTGAATACTTGAGAGAGTTTGAGTGTTCAATCGACTTATCAATCAAGAACCACACTTGATTGTGGCGTCATCTACCTAAAGCCTTGGTTCGCAAATTCATTGTTCTACTGGTTGAGATTAAATTCAAGATTCGTAGTTCCGCGAGTTAGAGGGGTCGAGTGTCTTCCGCAACTCCAACTTGATATTCATCTAGATCCAAATCAACTCACATCACAGCCCATGCTCAATAACAAGTGAGTAATTCTTTAGCTCCAACAAGAGGCTCATCGCTTGATAGAAAGAGGAGGTAGGAAGAAAGGAACAAGGATCAAGAATGGGCTATCTCAAGGGAGAGGAGGTGATGCCAACGCTAACACATTATGAGGTGGTCTAGAGAGGGATTGAGAAGATGGATCATGAGTTTGCTTACTCCTAACCTCGGAAGGGACAAGTTCTTGATAACATACCAAGGTGAACCATTCATTTTCATGAAAATGAAAATGTTTTCTCTCAAAATAAGATTTTTTGAAAAATGATTGTTTGTTTCACCAATAGGTTCTCCAATGAAAGGAATTTGAAAATGCATAAACAATATAGTCAGAAATTTTGTAAAAAAGGAAGCTTCATACAACTATCAGTGCCAACGTTTTCATGCACCAACACATGATAAAACCAAAGTCAATGTAAATTTTTCCATAAAATAGTACAAATAGAGATCTATTTTGTTAGTATCAGTCCTATGACCTCTAACGGGAACAAGCAAATTACTAATCATGAGCAGAAGCATTTGATGAAGAGGTTTAAGCTCATAAAGATTTCCCTCATTGGGTGTTTCAAATTTGGTTTTGAAATGACAAAACAACTTTTCCAGATCATTATGATCAATTGAATTTGGAATCTCTTCATAAGAGAAAAATATTACAATTTGACTACTACAATTTTCTTCAATCTGACTATTAAAAATTTATTGCAAATCTATGGAGTGAGGCAGATATCAACATGATTGACCCTAGAAATAAAATCCCTACTGGTCTCTCCTTGTCTAAGATTACCATAAGAATGATAGACCATCTCAGAATAAACAATACGATGAATGTGGAGCAAATAGGACCATTTTTGGAGTTTGAACTGATCAAGAATCTACTAAAGATGATTCTTTTTGAAATCAATAAGCCTAACAATTTTTTGAGTGATGTTGCCTTTGTGGACGACTAAAGAATATTTCTCGACTACTACTTGATTGATGAATTTGTCAAGTTATGGTTGTTGCTACTATTGTTGTTGACTCTCAAGGTTCTCATTATTCTTATTAGCACCATCAGAATTTTGTGGTGTTCATCTTCTATTGGAGGAACCATGCTCAGTGCTCCTTATGGCCGAAAAGGAAGCTTCTCACACTCTCACCATAATAAGTGAAGCTTGAATGTGATGAATATGTCTGCTACTCTAACTAATGTAGGGAAAGGAAATATATACTGAATAAAATCAATTGAAATCATGTCTGAAGAGGGTTTTAGAAATTTGGGAAAGATTTGGGAATTTCATCCTTGAGAAATCTAGAGTGATTAGGGTTGAAATTCCATGAAAAGAAGATGTTTGGAAGGTTAATAATTGAGCCTTGATCATCGATTTTGGAAGAAATTATTGGACGAATCAAGAATTTTGAGAGAGAAGTGAGTCAGGGTTCTTCCAGACAAAGAAGAATGTGAAGAGGGTCTGGAACAAATCAACGTTTGAAGCAACTTAAAATACTTAGAAAAATATCTATTGAATGTTTGAATGTTATTAATATTTGGAGGACCATCCGACACTTTAAATTTTAAAATTTTCCAAAGAAAATCTTCGAACAAGGTATAGAAGACTTGTTTTAGACTGATGGACATCTAGTAGACTAAAATTCAATTATTCAAAGAGATTTTTCCAAACTGCCCAATTTTAATCTTAAAGACAATAGCAGTTCCAAGAGCAAGACTTTTGTGAAAATATTTGCAATTTGATTTTTTGTAGAAACATTATTTATGTAAATCTCGCCTCTTTGAACCAAATCACAAATAAAATGATACTTGATGTCTATATACTTAGTTCTAGATTCTTCGACAAATTAATACACTAGTATCATCACATAAAAAAGGCACACAATCATACACTAATCCATAATCAAGCAATGTATGTTCATCCAAAGAATTTGTGAGCAACAACTATTGGTAGCGATAGACTTGGCTTCAACTATGGACAAAGAAATGGACCCTTTCTTCTTACTAAACCATGAGGTTTAAGAAATTACTAAGAAAATGGCAAGTTCCATTAGTGCTTTTTCTATCGACTCTATATCCGGTAAAGGCCACATCTGAATATCTTATTAGTTCAAAATTATGAGACCTAGGATACAATAATCCATAGCCTAAAGTTTCTTTTAGATACATAAATACTCTTTTAACCACCATTAGGTATGATTCTTTAACATAAGACTAAAATCTAGCACATAAACACATTACAAACATAATATCCACTCCACTTGCAGTTATATAAAGTAAATTACCAATCATTCCTCTATAACTCTTTTCATCTATTTAGGCACCTTCTTCGTCTTTGTCGAGCTTTATGGATGTGAAAATTGGAGTTCCGACTTACTAGAGTCTTCCATGCCAAATCGTTTAAACAACTCATTGGTGTACTAGGTTTGGTTGATAAATGTCCCTTCTTGAATTTGATGGATTTGAAGTCTAAGAAAGACGTTCATCTCCCCCATCATGCTCATATCAAACTTTTTTTGCATAAAATTAAATTTGCACAAATTTAATAAGTGGCACCAAATATGATATCATCCAAATAAATTTGAATAACTAACAAATAATTGGCACAAGATTTTGTAAAAGTGTGGTATTAGCATTTCGTCTTTTAAAACAGTTTTCAATCAAAAAACCACTCAACCTTTCATATCAACCTCTAGGAGGTTGTTTTAAATCATATAAAGCTTCTAAAAGTTTAAATTTAAACATAATTTGAAAATTTCTCATTCCCAAAACCTGGAGATTTTCAACATACATCTCTTGGTCGATAAAAGTATTTAGAAAAATACTTTTAACATCCATTTGAAACAATTTAAGTTTTTAAAACATGCATAAGCAAGATGCATCCTAATTGATTCTAGCCTAGCTACTGGAGTAAAGATTTCATCATAATGTATTTCTTCTTCTTGAGTATAAACTTTAACTACCAAGCTAATTTTATTTCTAACTATTTCACCATTATCATTCAACTTGTTCTAAACACCCATTTAGTTCCAATTATCAAGTGATTTATAGATCTTTCAACTAACTTCCATACTTTATTCCTTTCAAATTGATTTATTTCTTCTTGTATGGCCACAATCTAACAATCATCTTTTAAAGTCTCATCAATACTTTTAAGTTGAAATTGAGAAAAATAAAGAAAAGTTATATGTCAAATGTCTAGTAGATGACCGAGTTCTTACCCTTTCTAAAGGGTCACCTATGATAAACTCCTTCGGATGATGATGAGCATACTTCCAAGCTTTTTAGAGATCTGTTGATGCATCATCATCATTCTTCTCTTCTACTTCTCAACTTGGAGAGGTTTCCTCTTTTGGTACTTGTTCTTCAATTCAAATGGTCAACTTTTCAAGTTTTTGTTATACACCTACATTATCATATTCACAAGATTCTTGTGTAAATGTATTGTTAGATTCATTAGAAGTAATGTGAATTGCCTCTTTAACCAGAAAGAGTTCTTTGATTATAGACTCCATAGGCCATCTTATCACTTAAATAATCTAAGAAAATGCTTTCGTCCATTTTCTTATCAAATTTAACAAGATATTCTTTAATATTCAAAATAAAACACTTACAATCAAACACTTTAAAATAACTAACAACAGACTTCTTGCCAAATAAAAGCTCATACGAAATTTTATTCAAAATAAATCTTAACACCCTATTCATCATATAAAAGCCATGTTTACCATTTAGACCTAAAAATATTTTAACAAATCACACTCATTAATAATAATTCTTGTTGTTAATTGAAGAATTCTATTTTTTCTTTTTACAACACATTTTGTTGAAGAACCTAATGGTAAAAAAATCATGTGAAATTCCATCATGATCACAAGATTTAAGAAAGCCACAATATTTAAATTCGTTGTTATTATCACTTATAATTTTGAAAATATTCAAATTCAATAAATTTTGAACTTTAGAAAACAAAGAAACAAAAAATTTGAAAGTAGTAATTTTTGTTTTTTTTTTCAAAAGAGAAATTTGTCAAATTAATCCCTCACATTTTCAAAAAATACATCTTTAGTCCCTCACATTTAAAATTAGTCACATTAGTCCCTCACATATAAAACAATCTGCCTGATTGGTGTCAAAGCTCATTTTTGCTCATTTCTCCTACCAAAAAGTGCATACCTTTGTCATGTGCTCATAATTCAATGGCAAAAATTGAAACCTATTCATTCTCTCTTAACAAACACATTAGCAAAAAGTAATCTAATGCAAACCATAATTAAACAATTTTCTTCCCTCTTCAAAATAGCCTTAATCTAAACAGTGCCAAAAATCAAGATCACTATTAATGATCAAATAGGTCTTTACTTTAAATGCTTTATTTCCTCTTCAACAACAAAGTGAGTCACCATCAAGAATAATGTTGTAAAGATGGCAGGTGAAGAAGGAAAATGGAGTTTCAGATCTAATTATGGTTTTTTTTAGTTCTTTGATAAATAAAGGGATTATTGTATAAAATCTAGTCTAAATAGTCTAGCATCATGATTATTTGCACATATTTTGTATTATTAGAAACTATGTATGTTATTTAATTGTCAATGGCTGCAAAGGTCCCCTAGTAGAAATAGTGCAATAATTTTTAATTGAAAAAGGTTCCATCTTGGATTCTTTTTAAGTAATTATCATTTTAATGGATGACAAGAGCTACTGAGATCCGTGTTTCAATTTGCATATACTTTGGAGGTGAACTTAGGGATTCACAAAATAGAAATTATGTAGGGGAATTAATTGATATAATTGATGGTTGTGATCCCAAAAGATGATCTTTATGTAAATTGGACGAAGAAGTTAAACAACTTGGATATGACCTATTGACCTTCGAGTAATACTACCTGACACCTATTAGGAACATGAGAGATAGGTTGGTATACATGGTATGTGAGGATGATGCTACTGATTTGGTTAAACTTGGGATGAGCAATAGGTTAGTTGATGTTTTCTTTATTCATCAAATGATATACAATGCTATAGGTGCTACAAGTGAAAAACAAAGTTTTGTATAGTTTGGTGTAGCTGTCAATGAAGAGGAAAGAAGAAATGAGATAGTTCAAGAAGAGATACATGTTGATGACTACAATGATGGCTTTGAGGACATTAATATGTCAGGAGGAACTTCTTCAAGTAAAGGAGAAATAGGTATTGTTGGTGAAAGAAGCAAGAGAATAAAGATAGTTCAAAGAAGAGAAACCCACCTACAAAAAGACTTAAACTTCAACAAAGAAGGAAACATACTGGCCTTGAAGATGTTACTGCAGAAATAGATTCTGTGAATTGAGAAAGTACTGGGATTGATGCTGAAAATGGTTGAGCTGGTAAAAATAGTTTATCTGAAAATGGTTTTGATGCTGAAAGTGGTGTAAATGCAACTGGTGTTGCTATTAAAAATGTTGCAACTGAAGTGAGTTTTGGTGATGAAAATTATGTTTATGAAACTGAGACTCAAACTGAGGCACAACAAACTGGATTTGGGACTGGTGAAGATAACATACATGGAGATGGTATAGCTGTTGAAAGTGATCAACACACACCTGAAATGGGTCCTACTTCACAAGTAGAAAAGAGCTACAGAGACTAGCAAAGAATAGCTAGAAGTAGAGCAAGAAAAAAGTCTAAAAAGGGACATACAAAGACAATTTCCAGGAAGAACATAGAGTAGATTATGGAAGATAGACAATCGAGGCTGAGAGTCTTTATGACCGTGACTATGATATAAGTGATAAAGAAGATATCATGCGTTCCATTATTGGAATACAAGAAGCGTGGACTAGTGTAGCTAAACAATTTAAGGCAGCAAATAAAAGTAAAGACAAAATACAGAAAAATATTGATAATGAAGGAAAAGATAAGCACAACATGGAGGAGTTAGAAAATTCATCACATGATGATTTACATAGCAATGCTAGCTCCGAAAATTAAAATGGGGGCAATTGAAAAGAGCAAAAAAAGGTGTTTGTGACAGCCCCACCCAGGAGAAGCAATTTTGAAATTAGATATAAAAGGTAGACTAGTCTCGTCTGTTCTAATTTCGGGGATTCGAGTTAGAAAATTGTTGAGTAATGGGGATAAAGAATACTTAGCCTTTCTTATAAACACACCTGGAAAACGTGCTAGTAGTGAAGGAATTCCCCGATGTCTTTCCCGAGAAATTAGAGACATTGCCTCCGGAGAGAGAAGTAGTGTTTAAGATTGATGTAGCTCCGAGAACGGCGCCTATCTCTAAGACACCTCATAGAATGGCTCCAACTGAATTAAAAGAATTGAAGTTGTAGTTGCAAGATTTATTGGAAAGAAGCTTTATTAGAGAAAGTGATTCATGTGACAGCCCCGCTTCTCCCTAAGGCTAACCAAAGGATTGGCAGGCTGCCTGCCTGGCTCTCGCCAGGACTCAAGCATTCGAAAATACTAACTCTAAAGGATAATTCTAAAATTCATATCAAAAGTGAAAATGGAGACTGTAAAGTAATATCTAATCTTAAAGTAAAACCATTAACTCAAAAGCACTTAAAGTCTCGAGCCATAGTCTAATACATTCCCATGAGTTCAAAATATAAAAAACCAAAAGACTATACAATCCATTCTTACATACTCGGGACAAAAACCAAAATCAAGATCTAGACCTATCTAGGTCTCTGGATTCTCGTCACCTGTTAAGGAAAAACAAAGGGGAACGGGGGTGAGCTAAAAGCTCGTGAATTTCCAAAAGATCATGCACAGGCATAAAGCGGGATAAATGACATATTTAAAACAAGTAAAAGAAACACAAAATCACACAAGTAGGATACGGGAGCTCTCAGGAGCTCAGGTCCATTTCGCACATTCAATTCACGTAGTCGACACTCTGTCAACTTTCCAATCCATGTAGACGACTCTTTACTACCATATCCTTCCACCGAACATCCCCCTTTACCGGGCCCGCAATCCAAACACTTAAACACTTACTACTCAAGGGACACGGCCAAGAGTAGTTTATAAACACTTTATACACATTTTCCCCACTAATGTGTATATATTCAAGCAAAGCAATTAAGTCACCTACTCTACTTACAAGAGGGCAATAAAGTATACCCTCCTCAAATGAGTGGTTTAACACTTTCAAAATTCACGTATTTAACACATTCACGCAAAGACACTCAATTAAAGCGATTAATATGCATTGGAAACTCACCAACAAAGTAGGTCTCGGAGTTCAAGTTTTGATCACTTTGAAATTCAGCATCACTTTCTAAAATAATTAAATAACAACGGAAATAAGCTTTCGAGTTCATCGATCAAATCTCGTTCAAGAAAAAGCAAGTTCGATAAACTTCCAATTTAAGCAGAAATTTTTGAAAAATCGTAACTTGAGTTGTATAGGTCCAAATTTTGTAAGCTTGGTACCGTTGGAAACCTCATTTAATGTTTTAAAACTTTGTAGAAGGCACCATGACAAAATTATGGACAAAAACTGCCCGGATTTTCGTGTTAAGAATCAGCTACACTACAAAACAGAACAGCTAAGGCTGGTTTTCCAGCTCATTTTGGAAATTTGCCAAAACTTTTAGGAAATGAATTAGCCTCCGAAACTTACACAGTTTAAAGCCCTATATATCAAGTTTCAAACGCCACCAACGGCACTCAATTCTGACTCTCGAGCAAGAAATTATAACTGTCCAAACAAGGCTGGTTCGAAATCCAGCGTTTTCTGAAATCCAGATTTACAGGGCAGTATTTGGAGCCTCAAATGAGTGACGAATTCTAACTCAAAAATCCCCAAATTTTGGT
Source organism: Gardenia jasminoides (assembly GCA_013103745.1). Taxonomy (NCBI): domain Eukaryota; kingdom Viridiplantae; phylum Streptophyta; class Magnoliopsida; order Gentianales; family Rubiaceae; genus Gardenia; species Gardenia jasminoides. The sequence goes on along the minus strand of CM023102.1, from coordinate 20,336,678 downwards.
ACACTAACTCTACCATATATAGATTATATTCACACCAAAATTTAGCCAAAAAATCTTATGGAAAGATAGTTTTTTTAACACTCAAAGTGTGCTCAGCAACATTGCTTCAAATCTGCAAAGTTTTGATCTCTTTCTTTTACACAACTCTAACCTATCTAAAACACCATCAATTGCCCTATTTTTGGAACCAACATAGCATTAACCTTCCTAAGCCTAATGGTGATAAAAAATGATGAAAGCTTTTATCAAACTTTAGCACTAAACAGCCCCAAAATTTCGGACAGCATGTTTGCCCATTTTCCAGCTTTTCTTGCTCCAACTTAATAACCATTCTTGCTATATCTTTTGAAGGGCTTTTTGTGGGGAACATTAACAACTTAAACCTCAACATTTAAGCATTAAAGTTCAGCCCCTAAACCTACAAAAAGGTAGCCACGAAATTAAGGAACAATCAGCAAATTTCAACCTCCATTTCTTCTCTCTCCTACTCGGTTTTCCCTTGAAGCTTTTCCTTCGATTTTCAACCACAAATTCCAACATATGCACCCACATTTCATCATTTAGAAATACTAGCAAATAATGTCACACATTTTGTGGGAATTCCAAGAGCCCGCATATCAACCATCAACAACAAATGCAATCTTAAAGAAGCTTAGTAACTTGAAATTCCAAACCAACACAAGTCAAGGTTCTAGGAACCCATCAACATCCCAATCCTAATTTCATGCTTGGAATTTAAAGAATGAACAAAGATGAAACTTTTAGGGTTTTACCTCTTCCAAGTAGTTAGCAAGAAAACCCCCAAGAACTTAGCTTCAATCACCTACAAGCTTCCTCCTCAAAGTTCTTCACCAAAGCTTCAAGCTTGAACTAAGATTATTGCTAGATTGTGGTTGATTTTGGGTCGAAAATGGAAGAAGAAAATGATGAAGTTTCAAGGGAAAAGAGAGAGAGAGGAGTCGGCCAAAGAGAGAGAGAGGTGTGATGATTTTTGAGGTAATTTTTGTGAATAAATGAAAGGAATAGAAGACAAGACTTAAAGCCCAATTTTAAGGGTCAAAAAGTCCAAATTGAAATAGTAGTTTTGTTAGCAATTTTGGAGGGAAAAATAATTAGCTCTCTTGGCTGCAAATTAAGGGATAATCTCGGCTAAGAGGGAGAGAAGAAAAGGAAAAATTAAAGTGAATTGGAGGAAATTAAATGGATAAACAATCGCAGGTTAAAATCCTACTAGGTTTAAGGTTTCAAAACCCTACTTAATCTCACCTTTAACAATTCACTTCTAGTCTCTTGTCTGTATTCTTAACCTACGAGTGATCATCCTTACACTCCCTCGCTACTTCACTCACTGCCCAAATTTTTACCTCGTAAAACGTGTTTTTCTCATTTTTTGTCTAATTGATACTAAAAGGGTGAATTTTAAAATAAAATAAATGGAATATTAAAAATCTACCAGGAAATTAAGCGTAAAGTTAATTTAGGTTTTTCCCAAATTAAAATAAATTTTCATTTAAATTTTCTGAAAAATATGTTTGAGAACGACATTATAATAATCAAACGAATTAATGATAACATTAACAATATTTAAAATAATAAATATTTAAAATATTTAAAATAATAAATTTTGAGGCCCTCACATCCTTCCCCCCTTAAAAGAATTTTGTCCTCAAAATTCTCACCTTGCTACACAAATAATTTTGGATACTTCTTCTGCATTTCTTCTTCCACTTCCCAAGTTGCCTCTTCAATGTCATGATTTCTCTAAAGAATTTTAACCAAAGGGGTTTTCTTAGTTCTTAAATCCTTTACTTTTCTGCTTCGGAAGTTTTCTAGAAGTTACCTTGAGCACCTGAGACAATTACACCTAATGTCCACCAAAGTGAACGATCTCTAATTAATTCCAACCATCACGGTACTTAATTGAAAAGGGAGAACCACACAATTAAACAACTACTGTAACACTTAAAGAGGAGGTGAAAGCTTTCGAAAACCATCATTTAAGAGAGGAATTAAAACTATAAGAGACCTCATTTTTTTATCTAGGAAATTAAACTCGGATCAAATCAGCATTTCCAAAGTAAAGTCATAAGTTTTAAAAGAACACTTTTCCTTCAAACCAGAAAATTCCAACTTTACGCAACGTTACTTGAAAAATCATACCCTAAGTTACATATCCATAAATCGAAAAATTACCAGCTGTATACCATTGAAAAATAGACTCAAAGTACTACAACCGTTCAAAAGACATCTTCTCAAGATTTAATTTGTAAATAAGACAAAGTTGACCTCAAGTTACAGTTTTAACTAGTAGAAAAACATAACAGGTTTAACATTTTAGTGAACTTTGAAAAACTATTGGTGCTTATAGAGATTGAGAAAAAATCTAAAATTTACAAGGTTGAAAAAGCTCTTGTCTAGTTTCAAATCTAACAAACAAAACCCAAATTGAAATTTCGTTTTACACCGCGATATCAAAATTTTCTAAAATTGTGCAATGCTCCCTGAGGAGATGTCTAGCAGAATAAAGTTCAAGAAATTATCCCCCTTTTTAACTTCTAAATTCACATTTAAAAGTCAACATCGAACAAAGATTATTGAGCAATATTTTACCAAAAATTTTAAGAAAATAGGGCTAAAGTTAACGGAACGGATTCGTCCAGCAGTGGGTATTTCTAGATATTCTACCAAGATTCTCACATCAATCTCACAACTATAGTTCATCAATCTCATGAGAAATAACCATAATACATAACAATCAACATATATCAAGCTATTAACCATCTAGATTCACCAAAAAGTTTACAGTACAAAGCATGGAGAATCTTCAAGTCATCTAACCTGGTACTCGAGTTTCAAGAGATCCCTTCAATAACCTAAACTCATCTAGTCATAAATCATTAGATTTAAACCGTAAAACTTATAGGTCTAAAGAGTTCAAGCTCTTCCCGCTAGCATAGTTTCAATCCTAGTCAAGATAAGTCTTAGATCTCCAAGATTCACCACAGGATTTACCTTTCTCTCAAACTCAGTCAAGGGGCAAGTGAAGTTGGATGTGGTAGTGGTCTTGGAGCAAAATTTATGGAAGAAAAGATGAAATCTTCCTCCTCTATTTGGAGCTTGAAGAACCGGCTAGAAAAGAGTAAAAGGTGAAGAATATTGCTGAAAAATCTCGCCTCTCTCATCTCTATAGGTCCGGCTACAAGGAAGGAAGAGAATGGAGATTCGTGTTGGTGATTTTCTTGAAAGATGAAAGCAAGAATGAAGTCAAATATGAAGCAAGACTCTCTTTCTCTCTCCAGTTGTTTTCTTGCGAAGTCAAAATGAAATGGTAGAGTGAAGATTAATTGAAGTCTTGCAAGGAATGAGTGGTGGAGGTGATGCCAATTGTCACCCTCCCATTGCTTGAAACTCTAGTGAAATCTTATCTTATTCATTAGTTCGCCTCTTTCGCACTTAACTTCCTTTAATTTCAATAAAGTGCAACATACACCCCACGAATTATCTCTTTACCCTTATTCACTAACCCTCAACTTCGACTCTTGCTTATCTCCCATGTTTTGGGGTTGCCTAGCCCTTCACTCTTGGCCTCGATCTCGGCCTCGGCCTCGTCTACCGTCCATAATCTTTATAGAAGGTAGACATGAAATAAATGCAAAAATAAAATAAAATACAGTAAAATAAGGTGAAATAAAATAGAATAACATAAAATAGAATAAGCAACTAGCAAATTAAATTTTGGAACTAACAATAGAATTTCATAGAACCGTCCAAACTTCATACATATATTTACCGAGAGAGTCAAGTACACCACGGTGGCATGTTTATTACAAAAGAACGCACAAAAGTCACTTTCATGGCCATTTCACTACACAAAAATACAATAGTGAAAGCGGTAAATAAATATGCACCCATAGAGACGAGAATCACCCTAGTTGTCCTTCACGAAACTATTTACAAGTCCACGGTTCAACTTCCTAGCCTAGTTGGCTATGGTCCCCGAAGACTCCACGGTAGGAACAGGGTTCACCTCTATTACATTCAAACATAGTCTAACACCAAAATGACGAATGAAAAACTTAAACCTCAGGAGAGACATGCTAGGAAGGTCATCAAGGTCACATTAACATATTTTCCCCAAGTTTAACTATTGCACTCCGGTTATCCATTTATACATTTACCACCACCCAAATGCAATGACAATCTTCAAAATCAAATTACAATGTACTTCCATAATACCGAATTTTCAATGATTAACATTCTTAGTGATATTCGCACTAGTTACACAATTCAATTTTCTCAAGCACTATTATTCATTCGTACCCAAGCTCCAAAATAATAACTAAGTCATTTTACACTAAGGTCGGCTACTCTAAAGGGTAATTTAGCTTAATTTTCTCATCTTGCTCAATCCAAAGACAATTCAAAGAGATTCAACTGCCCATGAAATCACCAAAACATTAAGTTATAAATTTACAAGTCAATTCCAAAGAAACATCAACATTCAATATCACTTTTCAAACATCAGGCATCGAGTTCAACATTTTACATCATGAGTTAACAAGTCCCACAGTTCGGTATCCCAAACTTTAAGCCGAGGATACACTACAGAAATCTGAAACCTAGAGCTCTGATACCACCTATGACAGCCCCACTTCTCCCTACGGCTAACCAAAGGGTTGGCGGGCTGCCTGCCTGACTCTCGCCAGGACTCAAGCATTCGAAAATACTAACTCTAAAGGATAATTCTAAAATTCATATCAAAAGTGAAAATGGAGACTGTAAAGTAATATCTAATCTTAAAGTAAAACCATTAACTCAAAAGCACTTAAAGTCTCGAGCCATAGTCTAATACATTCCCATGAGTTCAAAATATACAAAACCAAAAGAATATACAATCCATTCTTCCATACTCGGGACAAAAACCAAAATCAAGATCTAGACCTATCTAGGTCTCTGGATTCTCGTCACCTGTTAAGGAAAAACAAAGGGGAACGGGGGTGAGTTAAAAGCTCGTGAATTTCCAAAAGATCATGCACAGGCATAAAGCGGGATAAATGACATATTTAAAACAAGTAAAAGAAACACAAAATCACACAAGTAGGATACGGGAGCTCTCAGGAGCTCAGGTCCACTTCGCACATTCAATTCACGTAGTCGACACTCTGTCAACTTTCCAATCCATGTAGACGACTCTTTACTACCATATCCTTCCACCGAACATCCCCCTTTACCGGGCCCGCAATCCAAACACTTAAACACTTACCACTCAAGGGACCCGGCCAAGAGTAGTTTATAAACACTTTATACACATTTTCCCCACTAATGTGTATATATTCAAGCAAAGCAATTAAGTCACCTACTCTACTTACAAGAGGGCAATAAAGTATACCCTCCTCAAATGAGTGGTTTAACACTTTCAAAATTCACGTATTTAACACATTCACGCAAAGACACTCAATTAAAGCGATTAACATGCATTGGAAACTCACCAACAAAGTAGGTCTCGGAGTTCAAGTTTTGATCACTTTGAAATTCAGCATCACTTTCTAAAATAATTAAATAACAACGGAAATAAGCTTTCGAGTTCATCGATCAAATCTCGTTCAAGAAAAAGCAAGTTCGATAAACTTCCAATTTAAGCAGAAATTTTTGAAAAATCGTAACTTGAGTTGTATAGGTCCAAATTTTGTAAGCTTGGTACTGTTGGAAACCTCATTTAATGTTTTAAAACTTTGTAGAAGGCACCGTGACAAAATTATGGACAAAAACTGCCCAGATTTTCGTGTTAAGAATCAGCTACACTACAAAACAGAACAGCTCAGGCTGGTTTTCCAGCTCACTTTGGAAATTTTCCAAAAATTTTAGGAAATGAATTAGCCTCTGAAACTTACACAGTTTAAAGCCCTATATATCAAGTTTCAAACGCCACCAACAGCACTCAATTCTGACTCTCGAGCAAGAAATTATAACTGTCCAAACAAGGCTGGTTCGAAATCCAGCGTTTTCTGAAATCCAGATTTACAGGGCAGTATTTGGAGCCTCAAATGAGTGACGAATTCTTACTCAAAAATCCCCAAATTTGGTACAATAACTCTACCATATATAGATTATATTCACACCAAAATTTAGCCAAAAAATCTCATGGAAAGATAGTTTTTTTAACACTCAAAGTGTGCTCAGCAACATTGCTTCAAATCTGCAAAGTTTTGATCTCTTTCTTTTACACACCTCTAACCTATCTAAAACACCATCAATTGCCCTATTTTTGGAACCAACATAGCATTAACCTTCCTAAGCCTAATGGTGATAAAAAATGATGAAAGCTTTTATCAAACTTTAGCTCTAAACAGCCCCAAAATTTCGGACAGCATGTTTGCCCATTTTCCAGCTTTTCTTGCTCCAACTTAATAACCATTCTTGCTATATCTTTTGAAGGGCTTTTTGTGGGGAACATTAACAACTTAAACCTCAACATTTAAGCATTAAAGTTCAGCCCCTAAACCTACAAAAAGGTAGCCACGAAATTAAGGAAAAATCAGCAAATTTCAACCTCCATTTCCTCTCTCTCCTACTCGGTTTTCCCTTGAAGCTTTTCCTTCGATTTTCAACCACAAATTCCAACATATGCACCCACATTTCATCATTTAGCAATACTATCAAACAATGTCACACATTTTGTGGGAATTCCAAGAGCCCACATATCAACCATCAACAACAAATGCAATCTTAAAGAAGCTTAGTAACTTGAAATTCCAAACCAACACAAGTCAAGGTTCTAGGAACCCATCAACATCCCAATCCTAATTTCATGCTTGGAATTTAAAGAATGAACAAAGATGAAACTTTTAGGGTTTTACCTCTTCCAAGTAGTTAGCAAGAAAACCCCCAAGAACTTAGCTTCAATCACCTACAAGCTTCCTCCTCAAAGTTCTTCACCAAAGCTTCAAGCTTGAACTAAGATTATTGCTAGATTGTGGTTGATTTTGGGTCAAAAATGGAAGAAGAAAATGATGAAGTTTCAAGGGAAAAGAGAGAGAGAGGAGTCGGCCAAAGAGAGAGAGAGGTGTGATGATTTTTGAGGTAATTTTTGTGAATAAATGAAAGGAATAGAAGACAAGACTTAAAGCCCAATTTTAAGGGTCAAAAAGTCCAAACGAATTAATGATAATATTAACAATATTTAAAATAATAAATATTAACAATATTTAAAATAATAAATTTTGAGACACTCACAATTCACCGTGAGAAGCTCCAGTGCTCTTTGTTAAGAAGATAGATGGAAGTTTAAGGCTATGCATAGACTATCGAGACTTGAACGATGTGACCATTAAGAACAAATACCCTTTGCCTCACATAAATGAGTTGTTTGATCAACTGCAAGGGGCCTTGGTATTCTCCAAGTTGGATTTGAGGCAGGCTATTACCAGTTGAGGATTCTAGAAGCGGATGTACCTAAAACTGCCTTCAATTCGAGATATGGACACTTTGAATTTGCAGTTATGACTTTTGGGTTGACTAATGCACCAGTAGCCTTTATGGACTTGATGCATCGGGTCTTTAAATAGTATTTGGATCAATTTGTTGTGGTATTCATAGATAACATATTGGTGTACTCTAAGTCTCGAGAAGATCGTGAATAGCAATTGAGGATTGTCTTGCAAACCCTGAAAGAGCACCAACTTTTTGCTAAGTTCAATAAGTGTGAGTTTTGGTTGGAAGAGGTAGCCTTTCTAGATCATATAATCTCTAAGGATGGGATTACTGTAGATCCAGCTAAGGTAGAAGTTGTTTCTAAGTGGAAACAACCAGAAAACCCTATCAAAGTTCGGAGTTTCTTAGGGTTAGTGGGGTATTATCACCGGTTTATCAAGGACTTTTCTAAGATCATGAAACCCCTAACCGAGTTGACTAAGAAATATGGCAAGTGCCTATGGGATCTTAGATGTGAGAAAGGTTTCCCAAGAGCTGAAGAAGCATTTGATCGAGGCACTTGTGTTAGCATTACCGAATAGAGGAAATAGTTTCATGATTTATACCGATACTTCGAGGGATGGTTTGGAATGTGTGTTAATGCAAAATGAAAAAGTAATTGCCTATGCCTCCCGTAAGTTGAAACCTCATGAGCAGAATTACCTGACCCATGACTTGGAGTTAGCGGCTGTGGTGTTTGCCTTGAAGAAATGGAGACACTACCTGTATGGGGTGACTTTCAAGATTTTCACCGATCATAAGAGTCTTAAGTATTTATTCTCCAGAAGGAGTTAAATTTGAGGCAACGTAGATGGGTGGAATTTTTGGAAGATTATGATTGTAAGATTAGCTACCACCCTGGAAAAGCGAATGTGGTAGCGGATGCTCTAAGTCATAAGGTGCAAGTGGCTGGTCTAATGGTGAAAGAATGGCATATGTTAGAAGAGATTAGTGTGTGGAATCCGCACCTTGAGCCATAGAAGATGATTTTTGGAAATATCACCGTGAAGTCTGCTTTATTGGATCGAATCAAAAAAGCTCAAAAAGGAGACCTTGAGGTGCAAAAATGGATTGAGAAAGTTCAAAAAGGGAAGAAGTCTGACTTTAATTTGGGGACCAATGGAGTGTTAAAGTTTAGAAATAGTCTGGTGGTGCCAAAGGATAAAGGGCTAAATAAGGAATTTTGGATGAATCTCACCATTCCAAGTATACGATGCACCCTAGAGGTAATAAGATGTATCAGGACTTGAAGAGTCTCTATTGGTGGGGAAATATGAAAAGAGAAATTGCCCAATTTGTTCAGTCCTATCTCACTTGCCAACGAGTTAAGGAAAGAAGTTGCAACCAAGATTTGTAGGGCCCTATAAGGTTATCCAGCGGGTAGGGAACGTGGCTTACAAGTTGGAATTCCCTTTGAGCTTATCCAAAATTCATGATGTTTTCTATGTCTCCATGCTTAAGAAATACCATCCCTATCCATCCCATGTGTTATGATCGGAAGAGGTGGAAATTGATGAAAATTTGTCATATGAGGAAAAGCCAGTGAAACTCTTAGATCGAAAAGTGAAGGAGTTAAGACACAAGCAAATTCCTTTGGTTAAGATTTTATGGAGAAATCATGGAATCAAGGAAGCAACTTGGGAAGTTGAAGAAGATATCAGAAAGAAATATCCAGAGTTGTTTGTAAATCGAGGTATAAATTTCGAGAACGAAATTCTTTTAAGGGGGGAAGGATGTGAGGACTCAAAAATTTACTTTACTGGCCTATTTTTTATTTATTTATTCTTTTGCCCCGATTAATTTATTTTATTCATTTTAATTGCATCTGTATTGTACATTACCTCATTTTATTTCTAAAACATGTTTGATCTTAAATTTAATTATTCTGTTGCCCAATTAGTTAAAATTTGAGAAAGTACACTTTTCGAGGCAAATATTTGGTCTGAGAGTGAGGCAATCTTAGAGAGCAATGATGATCATTTATAAATTAAGAAAAGTTAATTGAGGGATTAGAAGTGAGTGATTAGAGTTAAATTCAATTAGGAGTATTAATGAGCTACTATTCAAGTGTTGACTTTTGCATCATAAATTGTGACTTTATGTCACCTCTTTCTTTCACCATTTCATTTCACAAAAATCACACAAACACACACACTCTCTCTCTTAGCTTAGAAAACTTCATCTTCTTCCTCTCAATCTTGCTCACTAATCTTGCTCCCCACCATACTCACACCTTGGATCATCTTTAAGCTTGGTAGAAGACTTTGTGGAGGGAAGATTCTTGGAGGTTTAGTGTTTAGTTTCTTCAGTTCTGCTTGCCATTTTGGAAGAAGTTAAATCTCTCCAAAACTTCAACCTTTCTTTCATTTTCTTAGCTAAATCTTAGCTAGATAAGCTTGGGTTATTGATGGGTTCCATGAACCTTGACATTCTTGAGGATTTTACTTGCTTTCTTGGCTTACTTTTAGGTAGGAGGTCTTGAGGTATTTATGTGCTTAAAATGGTTGGATGATCATGTGATATAGCATGGGTTCTTGGCTTTGCTTGACGGCTTGATTTTACCTCTTTATTAGCTTATAAGATTGTCGCTTTGTTGGTTGATTATGACTTGCTTTGTTGGTTGTTTTGATAGCATCAAAAGTGAGTTATAATGCTTGAATCTTGGTGGAAAAATTTCAGTTTTGGCATTATCTTGTTTTCTGAAAATTGCAAGAAAATTTTCAGCTTTTCAAGGCTACTAGTTGGCCAAAAATTTAAGCTTAAAATTTCAGTTTTGAGCCCCCCTTTTGGATGAAAATGGTGCTGAAATTTTTTGGTTTTGGTGAAGTTCCTTGGCCGAGTTTTAAAGCTGAAAATTTTCAGTTTTTGAGCCATTATTTTGGTTGAAAATGATAGCTAAAATTTCAGGTTTTTGAAACCTTAGTTTGGCCAAAACTTGTAGCAAAGTAACCACTAGTTTTGAGCATACCTTGTGGCCGAAGGTTTGAGCAGAAAATTTCAGTTTTTGGAGTCTCTTCTTAAGGCAAAATCTTGCCAAAACAACGGCTCTTAGATGGACTTTGATCGGAGCAATGAAGCTAGCTTTCAAAGAAAGGAAAAGAAAAAGATTTCACAAGTGTATTTGCTGGAATTTTTGTATTGCAGGTTTCAAAAAACAGTTTTTTAAAAAGTATTGTATCTTGGTGTAGAAAAATCCAAATTGGGTTCCATTTGTTGCATTCTTTTAGTGATATAAATTTCAAGGGCTAGTTCGATTTCTATGAATTTTGGCAAATTTTCAGCTAGGCCTAGGCCGAGGAGAAATGATGAACCATAGGGTAAGTGAAGTGATGTGTGCTCTGAACTTGGCATATGGACTTGTCCCTTTGGAGAGCAATATATAAAGTGCGTGTTGGGTGAATAGCCGGATGGGGGTTTTGGTAGGAGAAAGGAGAAAGTGAAGTTCTATATGGATTATATGAAAGTTGACGGAGTGTCAACTACGTGAAAAGTGCTCAAACTTCATGGAATTTAGCTCCTGAGAGCTACATGTATCCTCCTTGTGTTGTTACTCGCTTTCCTTAATTGCTCCTAACTATGAATTTGTCGTGAAATTTCAAATGTTCTATGTGAATTGCATCTCGTTTGGAACTCACTGGGCTTTAGCTCATTCTTTTAAATTTATTTTCCTTAACAGGGACTGAGGACCTGAGTGAAGGTGCCATTCATCAGGATTGGATCTTACTTTTGAATCTTGCCTGAGAAACTTGATCTTTGTATTTGGGATTCGTATTATAAGCTTTTGGTTGTACATTAAGTACTTAGAATTTTATTTTGAGTTGTAAGATAATCTTCTAACTGTATTTTGTGTACAAGGTTGGAATAGTTAAGTTATGAGATGTTGACTAGTTTGGAATTGTTATTTGAGATTGTCTTTGGGGAATCAATGAACATTTGAATAAGTGAGCTCTGGCGAGAGTTGGGCAGGCGATCCACTGAGACCTTAGAGTATGCCCTAGGGAGAGGTGGGGCTGTCACAGGTGGTATCAAAGTTTAGGTTTCAGATCTTTATAGTGTATCCTAGACTTAAAATTTAGGAAGCCAAACTGTGGGATTAGATTGTGTGTTAAACATAAGGTGACTGTATCACTTGATGATTGGCTGAGAATTAGAGTTAGTAAGTATTTGTGAGTTTAGTAGGATAGAAAGAGATGTTAGGAGATGGTTATTACCTATGTTTAAGTGTTAAGGGTACCTGAGTCCTAATCGAAGTTGTTTTGTAGGTTATGGACCGTGATGGAGCTGACGAGTATCCTAGACAACTTCAGCCCACGATAGTTTATCGAGCGAGGCTAGGGGTGCTCGAATGGCCTATAACCAGAGGACCAGTGCTAGGCGGCAGTGTTACTGCTATCTGACGCATGCCTACCCTAACGAGGTGGTCTTAGGCCTATACCACAAGCGGAGAGGGTTGACTAGAGTCAGAGATAAGCTACGAGAAGAGGTGGATAGGCTAGTGACAGTGGAGCAAATTGGCTAGAGTCATGAGGGTTGCTCGAGAGTCGAGTGCGAGACTATGGTTGACGGAGTCCTTGAGGCTAACTGAGTTGAGGAGGATGTAGTGGCTAGTGATAAGGACATGGGAGGGGATGCCGCTCTGGCCGAGGCAGATCCCCAAGATTTGGATTCTGGCCTTTCGGAGACTGCCACCTCTGAGACCTCCACTTCTAAGGCGGGTTAGGGTAGTTGGACTTAGAGTTAGGGCTTTGTGTACCCCTTTTTATGAGAGAGACCATTAGAGTGGTTCTCATCCCTATAAATACATATTTGTTAACTGCTTTAAGTACTGCTCTTTTGTTCGGTGTATTTGCAAACTTGATGTGACTTTTGTGCCTCTTTTGATATGAATATGCCTTATGATGTACCCGACACACTTCTCTCATTTTGATTATATATAAAGTACTTTGGTTCTCTTTAGAGTTTGGTTTACTAATAGTTTACCTTATTCTATTTTCTTGTACTTATTTTAAACTTGAGTCCTCTATAAGAATCATGGGCGATGTTAGTAACCCCTCCCTAACTAGGATTTTGATTATTGGTGGTTTGATTTAAAATTGGATCCTTGCCTAGAATGTGTAGGACGCTAGCATTACTGACTGGTGTAACTTTCGATATATTATGGAGGTGTTTCGTGTTTGGATTGGGGTTACCTAGTAATGTATCTAAGTTTACACGATCTTTACCTCTTGGGACATTTCTAGCCGTAGACTTGTGTGAGAAATGGAAACTGAAAAGTGACATTGAGGTGTAGATCTAGATCACTCTAAGATTGGAGAATAATGTATATAGATTAAGGACATAGTATAAAGATTTGGGGTAAATACTCTTTACTCTTTAAGTATCGTTATCATTGATGGCAGGACGTTGAATTTGAGGACAAAAGGGATGACTTTAATGGAGGAATCTTGTGTTTTCTTGTTAAGTTATTAGTTTGAGTTGCTTAAGATGACAAGTTAAATTAGGGTAATCTATGTGCAAATTTTCATGGTTATACTTGCTAAAAATCTTGACTAGATGTTTCTTGATATGCTAATGAGAGGATCTTGTGGATTTACTTGGGAAAGTTGGAAGATTTGTTGATCAATTGATGAGAGATCATTGGTGGAAATTCTGCTTTGTGTTGGCCAAAATAGGGGAAGTAAATCAGCTTTGATTTCCACTTTTTCTTGATAATTTTGAGCAAGTTCTTGTCCAGTGAACTTTTCAACACATCAACCTTCACTTCTATGTTGAATTTGAACCAGAACTATGCATTTTCTGCCTTGAATTCTTGTTGGAAATTTTGTAAACTGAGCTGAAATCAGGGAACAATTTCAGTCAATTTCTCATATTTTCTGGTATCAATTGGCAACGACTTAGAGTCTGATTTTTTATACCATTGAAAGCTCTATGAATCTATTTTCAAAAGCCGCTGTGGCATTCAATTCCAGCTTTCCTACTTGGAGTTATAGTCATTTTCCCGAAATTGCTCAAATGACCTGATTCTAACCCGATAGCTTATTACACTTCTGTGATTACCGTTTTGACCACAGAAATATATGAATTTGATTTTGAAATCTTCATATGAAATGTGGCCCTGTGTCCTAGCTTCGAAATGGCATAAAATGCATCTCAATCCGATAAATGAAACTCCAAATATGATCAAAAACCAAAAGTTGGCAAAGCCGTCAACTTTGCTCCTTCTCTTTTGCATTCTTTCCTTTACTTTCCTTGGTTCTAAATACCATTTTCACTCCATTCTTATACCTAGAATTTTGCCCTAAAATATTTGTAGACTTTTCCTTGATTTGCGTCAAAGACCTTGTGAGATTAGAATTAAGTTTGGAGAATTAAAGTTGGTAATGTTGAATGAGATATTGAAGTGAAAATTCTTATTTCTTGTGGATTGGAGATTAGTGAAAGTCTTGTTATATCATATTTCATCTCAAGATTCGATTATGTGAAGAAGATAGACTTGTGATTGTTGTGTTGAGGTGAAAATAAGTTTAATTGGTAAGTGATCCTTTGTTACCCTTGATTGGCTTATTAATGAGATATGTGGATTGTAAATATATTTGAGGAGATTAGTTCCTTGACTTACGTGAAATATTATGGATATATGGTCTACATGAGATAAGATGGATAAGTATGATATCTAAAGTGAAATAGATTTTACGGTTGATCATAGTAAGATGTGAAAAGGGATATCTGGAGTTTTTGAGTAAATGTTAGAATTCCAAGGGGAAAACCTGTGAAACTTTTGGGATAGAAAGGTGAAAGAACTAAGGTATAAGCAAGTCCTTTTAGTGAAAGTTCTATGGAAAAATCATGAAGTCGAGGAAATAATTTGAGAAGTAGGGAAAGAGATCCAAAAAGATGTATCCAGACTTGTTTCTTAATCAAAGTATGAATTTCGAGGATGAAATTCTCTTAAGGGGGAAGCATGTGAGGACACTAAAATTTTATTCTTTTCCAAAAATAATAATAATAATAATTTTACTTGAATGCACAAAAATTAGTAGTATATTTGATTTCTTAGTATTTGTTTACGAATAGTAAGTTTTATTTGAAGTGCTTGTTCCGTTTCCTGTCGGCCAGCGTTAAGTGTTAAAATTTTTAGACATGATGTGAAGATTAGTTTTAAGACGAACATCCAGTAAGAGATAATTATTGACTTGGGGAATGAGTTTTAAAGAAACCAGAGGGAGTTATAGTGAAAAAAAAAAAAAAGAGGAAGTTGTGGATAAGATAGGATTACCTTAAGATTTCGAACCAAAAAGAACTTGACATGTGGCATAGTGTTTGACCAATTGTTATAATAGCCAAAAGACAAGAATTGAACTTCATTTCTTCCCATTTCTTCTTCCTTCCAACCGGCCAAAGAGAGAGGGAGTAAAGAGGGAAAGCTTCAACTTCTTCGTCTTCCAATCTTCAAGCAAAACCTTTGAAGAATCCACGAAAGCTTCCATCTTTCTTCTTTTTCTTGTGGTAGCCGAAGAGAAAGAAGGAGAGAGAGCCGAGAGAGAGAAAGAGAGGGAGAGCCGAGAGAGAAATAGAGAGAGAGAGAGAGAGAGAGAGAGAGTGTTTCTAGCCTTGGGTTCTTGAAGATATTGAAGAAATCATCCTGTAGATGAGGAGATCTTCCATCATCCTTGAAGAAATTCGAAAGAGAAAGCTTGTGAGGAAACTTTAGAGGAAATATTAGTAGATCTTGCTTAATCTTGAGGTAAAACTTGAAACTCACTTACATCCTTTAATTTTAACTGTAAAAATAGTAGATCTTCTTTATTTGAGGATGACCCTTGGTGGTATAGTAGATTTACTAAAGATGTAGCACTAGCTGTGGTTGTGGCTTAACTACTAGTAGTATAGATTTTGATTTCTTGAATGGATTTGGTTGGGAATTGTTACAACTAAGGCCTTAATATCAGGATTAGCCTCTATCCATGTCCTATCCTCATCTGGAATCCTAGCTATATAGTTCTTGTTTCTTCTTTATCGAACAACAGCATGAAAATATGCCATGTTAGCATCACCTACTCACCCAGAACTCACATTCCATAGACAAGAGATGAGTGTATTTTGCCCTTACCTCATGCAACTATACCCGTAAATCCTATTCTCATTGAGTCTATTTTTCAACAGTATAAGATTTGCGATTTTTGGACTTATGGAACTCAAGTTCTGATTTTTCAAAGAACGTTACAAACACTGAAATTCTCCTGATAAAGTGATAAAAACTTAGAAGTTTCTTGGAAACATTTTCCGGTTTCAAGCGTAACCTTCTTGATTATTTGCACCCTGTTTCATACTTGGAAAATAGATTTCATCAAGCACATCAGATTTCTCTTGACTTGGATCGGAGAGCTTGATTGTTTGGAAGTTGGCCTTGATTGAATACCTAGGTAACCGTGATTATGCATATCTCACGTGATCACGTGGACACTGAGGACCTCGTTTGATCTCTTGTTTTACTCATGCTTTGCTCTTGACTTTTGGTAAGTGTCAAGTGCATGCCTCATGTTATTATGATTGAAGTGATACTTGCACAAATGCTATGTGATTCTTGTGATTTGTAAACTTGTCACGGCGAGGGTACTTTATCGCCCTCGTTCTCTCTCTCTTCTCTCTCTTGAATATTCGCTACTTGTTATATGACTTTGTGTGACTTATACTTGTACTCGAACATGCTTTTAACTCAGGAGCACCGAGCGCAGTATGTACCACACCCTATTCGGGTGGGGAGTGCCTCTCATACCGACTTAGTGTTATGATCGATTCTAAGTCAATTGGAGCGTTGTCTCATCGACCAACCATGCTTGTGGGGATGCCCCGACCCATTGGCTAGCCTCCTCGAGCCGGCAAGGGCTTGGTCGAGGAGTTTGGGAGACCATAGGAAATTTTATAGCTTGATCTTTTGAGATCTTTCTTGGTATACTCGAAGAGTATTACCATCTCATGCTTGTTTGGTTCCGGATTCGAGAGGGTGATATGGTGGATGGAGGAAGTAAGTGGAGCTCTACGGACACGTTACTACTTTAGTTGATGGAGGGTCAACCAAAGATGACTTGAACCGGCTATGATGTGGAAATAGCTCCTGTGAACTCCCATATCCTTTCTACTTGTGTTTTACTTCCTACTTGCTCGCTTATGTGATATTCATGTTAAGTCTCTTTTAAGTGTACTATTTGTTTTATTCCGTACTACTTGCTTGCTTGCTTGCTTGTTTTTCTTGGCCTCACTGAGCGTTGGCTTACCCTAAGTTGTTATTCCTTAATAGGTTTTGGAACGGGAAACTTGGAGACTCTAGACTAGCGATTTTTGTGTGGAGCTAGTAAATAACTTTTGTATGGCTTTTGAGATAATTGAAGTATAAACTTTGTTATATATGGGGTTTTGGATTGTAATAGTAAATGGTAGCCTTAGAGGAATTTGGCTTGTATATTCGAAATGTTCCTTTAATCTGAAATCTAAATTTGACTTGTGAATCTCTATTAAGTTAGAGTGAGTGCGTGAGTCCTGACAAGAGTTGGCAGGTGCCCCACTGATACCTTAGGATTCGCCCTAGGAAGAGATAGGGGCGTCACATTAGCACCACTATTCGGTTCCGAAATCTCAGCTATCCATTTCCAAGTTAAATTCTGATGTTTCCTTTTTGTGAACTTTCTCTACCCATTTTTGCATCTTGGGGTTTTTCTTCTATATTTCCTTGATACAATCCAATAGGGTGGACTTCACAATAATATTTCCAAGGATTGCCTTCTTTTGCTGAAAGCAAGGATTCCACATGCTAACTTCCTCTAATAGGTGCCATTCTTTTACCATTAAACTAGCCACTTGAACCTTACGACTTAAAGCATCGGCCACTACATTGGCTTTCCCTGAGTGATAGTTGATTGTACAGTCATAGTCCTCTAAGAACTCAACCCACTGACGCTGTCTCAAATTCAGCTTCTTTTTGAGAAAATAAATACTTAAGACTCTTGTGGTAGGTATAAACCTCAAAGGTCACCCCATACAAGTAATTTCTCCACTTACATAAGGCAAACACCACTACAGCTAATTCAAAATCATGAGTTAGATAATTCTGGTCATAAGGTTTTAACTTTCGAGAAACATACGCGATAACCGTATTAATCTTTCGAAACGTTTAGAAAGAAACTTCAAATAATCAGTAACTTCAAGAATCACATCTAGTTCCATACAAATGTATACAAATATCAAAACACTAAATGATATACCTTAAACTCAACAATATCTTATCGCAGTCCCTATGTCGGAGTTAGTAAACCCATAAAACTTTCAAAACTTCACTGCTCTACTAATCGTAACTTACTCCTATCAATTCAAATCTTACATCAAATACAATAACACTCGTGGGTTCATTCCTCTCCAATAAAGATAAAAATATAATTTTATATATCAAGAATCAAAATGTTAGAAGTTTTAAGAAGAGGGTGTAAGATTACCAAAATAACTCTCGCAAGAATGAATTCTTGCATTCTTGGTTATTTGCAAAAGACACTCTTAGTTAACTTTAAATTGAAAAGGGTAAGACGGTGAGGACAAAAAAGGCTAGGTTAAAACTTTTTTTTTAATAAAGGAAACCACTCTAATAACTCAAGTTTCACGAGAACATCGTAAACAAGAAGTATCCAAATAACTTAAACAAGAAAAATAGGGTTGCAAATACTAAATTGCTCCCAAAACATGTTTATATCAAATTTAAATATCAATATCTAGAAAAGCAAAAAGGTACAATATTGAATTGAAAACTTTTGAGTTAAACTTCACACGTAACAGATAAAATTGGAGTATGAGGTTTAAATATGAAACACCGAGTATTTTCCCCAAAATCAAGTACAACAGGTTCCATTATCAAAAGTAGATTAAATTTCTTCCCATAAGCTATTTAGCTTGTATCTAAAACTTGAAGAACCATTCTATATTCCTTTATTCATGGATCGTTGAATCTTAACTACTAATTGTAGGACAAAATCTTTCACCATCACACGAATAAAAATTTACAACTCTTAAACCCTAATTGTCTTTACACACACAACTATGTTTAAGCATAAATCGAATACCAAGTCATCATTACTATCTAGCCATTCATGAACTAAAGTGAACCATCAATTTACTTTACAACTTAAAAATGACTAACTCACATCATGATTAGAACACCAATGTATTCAACATATATCTTTAAACCGTACTCCTATACTATCTATATCCTCAACATCATTCTCCGATTTCCATTTCTCACACAAGTCTAAGGCAATATAGATATCAAAGGGTGATGATCACGTAACCGTAGATGCAATACTAGTCAATCATAATCTAAAATACAATTATTAGATTTCACAATATTAATGCAGGTAATCACAACAGATACAAGCAATCATATAAAAAATCCAGATATATCAGAAACTAAGCAAGTCTGCAGTGCTAGCACAATACACATTCAAAACAAGCATCAAATTTCAAATTAAACCACCATCGATAGAAACCCTAACCAGGGCATTACTAGCTTAGGCCATGATAATCCTCATAATTTCAATTTCTTTAATTTGTTCAGCCTTAGATTCAGCACTCAGATTGTGACAGCCCCACCTCTCCCTAGGGCGTACCCTAAGGTATCAGGGGACCGCCTACCCGACTCTCACCGGGACTCACTACAATCCTCAAACAAATCTCAGTGCCAGCTTTTAATAATTATAATAAAACTCCAATCATTACATCCATGTACTTCCAAATAACAACATAACCATAAATCTCATAAGTTAATGTCCAATACTTACAAATTCCAAATATTTCCAAAATAATATTACAACCATGAGATGTTATTCCCCAATTACTTCAATACCATGAATACATTTCACAAGACATCAAAATAATATACCCAGATGGAACAAGAGGTAATCCAGCCAGTCACACTAGTAAGTCCCTACAAACTTCCTTTGCCTCGAACCCTATGGAGGGAAAATAAATATTTTTGGGGTGAGCTAAAAGCTCAGTGAGGTTACGAAAAATGAGCAAATTCACATTTGGTCAAAATCATAACACTTGAATCAAATAGCACTTTTGCAAAACACTCATCATTCAACTCAAATCATGAGCAAAGCATTTCATGTAGAATAATAATAAATCATGTCTTATTTAACTTAAAACAAGAGTAAATCTTTTCAGAGAAATTCATTTTATTAATTTCAGCATTCGGATAACAATTAAACAAACAATTCACTTTAATCAAATCAAAGGTACTGAGACGGGATGAGAGGTGCCTACCACTCTGATTGGGTGAGACACATACTACCGTTCAGATTTAATCACACCTAAGGTATTGAGATGAAATGAGAGGTAACTCCCACTCATAAGTGCGAGGACCCGAAAATTTTATTTTTATCTGACCTATTTATTTAATTAATTATTTATTTTCTCTGAGAAATTTACTTAAATTATTTTAATTACAATTGTACCATACATTACCTCATTTTATTTTAAAAGCTATGTTTAACTATCAATTTGATTTTTCTGTTACTCAATTATGAAAAATGAGAAAAGACACATTTTTTGAGGCAAATATTTGGACTGAGAGTGACATAATCTGGGAGAGTAAGAATGATCATTTGTACCTTTAGAAATGTAAATTGGAGGAATGAGAAATGAGGGATTAGCGTTAAACTCGATTAAGAGCATACATGAGGCATTTTACACTAGTTGACTTTTGAACCAAATGAGTGGCCCTAGTTTCTTCTTGCATTTCTCTAATAAAATTACCCAAAACAATTCACCAAACACTCATTCTTTCTCTCTCTCCTTACCCGACTCCTTCTCCTCCATTTTCTCTCAAGTGTCATCTCATTTTTCTTGCCAAATCCTTGCTAAAATCTTGCACAATCCACCATTGAATTTCCTTGCAACTTTGAAGATTGCTAATCTGTGAAGAACCCAAGCTATTGGTGGTGAAGATTGGTGAATTTGAGGGCTCCTAAGCACTAACACATTAGGGTTTCTAGTTCTTCCATTAGAGGTAAAATCATCCAACCAATTCTTGTCTTTTCGGTTAATTATTTTTATGCTTAAAGCTTTATTAGTTCTTTAGTTGCTATTATTGTTGTTTGGTTGTTTATGTGGGCTCTTGAATTCCCACAAAGGTAGAGGACTTGAGGTGGCTTGTAGGGAAAGGATTTGAGGTTGATTATAAGTGCTTTATGATTGTTGTTAATTGAGGATATTAGATTGTAACGGAAAGAAAATGTGAAGCTTGAATTTGGAAAAAAAAAATTGTAGCTGCTGCCGGCTGTCTTGCTTCTATTTTGGCAACTTTAAACTCAGGTTTTGTGGCTTTAAGTTGATGATAAACACTTGTTATACGTTGGGCTTGGTGTGTAATAAATCTCCCTTGCAAATATTTTCAATTGGCTAAGTAAAAATGTGGTGAAAGAGGGATGAACAAAACTGGAAAATTTTTCCCAGCTTTGAGCACTGTTTGGATTCATTTCGGTTTAACATTCATTTGTTCGAATTTAAGGCTGAAATTTTGTGTGAATGTAGCCTATATATATTATAATTGGTGTACCAAATTTCGTAATTTTTGAGTAAGATACCGTCACTCGAATGAGGCCTAGAAACATGTCCTGCAAATCCGGAAATCAGAAAAACTAGAATTTTTGAACCTGCCCTGTTTGGACAACTATAATTTCTTACTCGAGAGTCAAAATTGAGTGCCGTCAGTGGTGTTTGAAACTTGATACATAGGGATTTAAACTGTGTAAATTTCAGAGGCCAATTCATTTCCTACAATTTTTGACGAATTTCCAAAGTGAGCTGAAAAACCAGCCTGAGCTGTTCTGTTTTTCACTGTAGCTGATTCTTAAACGAAATTCTGGGCAATTTTCGTCTGGAATTTCATCATTGTTTCTTCTACAAAGTTTTATAACTTTAAATGAGGTTTCCAACGGTACCAACCTTGCAATTTTCGGACCTATATAACTCAAGTTATGATTTTTTAAAGAATACTGCACAAAACTGAAAATTCTTCTAAGAAAACGACGAAAGCTTAGATACGCCTTGGAAACATTTCCTAGTTTTCAGGCGTAACCTTTTGAGTATTTGTACACCATTCCAAATTTGAAAAATAGATTTTTCCAATTACATGATATTCCTCTTAATTTGGAATCAAAAAGCTTAACTGTTTGAAAATTGACCTTGAATGCATACTTAGGTAATTTTGATTGTGCATCTCTCAGGTGATCACGTGGACACCGAGAACCTTGTTTGATCTCGTGAATTTCTCTCACTTTCTCTCGACTATTGATGAGTGTTCAAGTGCATGTTAACTAATGTAAATAAATTGAAAGCATGCTTGTGTGCCTCGGTGAGCGTGTACTTTATCGCGCTCACCTTCTTTGAATTGCCTCTAAGTGAGTTCAACTGTTTAAAATGTTAACTGAATGACTTCTTGAGTTGCTTGAACTGATTGTTTTATTTATAACTGTGGGGACACCCAAACCCCAATAGGAATCCCTTCACCTTGTCCGGCAATAGGGGCTAGGACAAGGGATGGGTGAACCATGGGTTATTACTGTTTAAAGCACGTCGGTTGGAATGAGTCCGCCAATTTGGCATACTCATAGTGGGTTGCTAATCAATGCTTAAATTTAGGAGTTCGGGCCCGATCAAGGGGGTGTAAGTAGACGGGAGAGGGATAAAAGTGGTGAATATGGACTGTGAGAGTGAGTGGTTGACGGAGTGTCAACGTGCGGCTTGAATTGATGCTGGTGAAGAAAATAATTGCAGAGAATTACGGAAATGTGGAGCCGGCCAAATGTATCCTTCAAAATTGTGCTGTTTAAATGTTTTATTAACTATTTTGCTCTTTTACTGTTTCATTAATTTCTTTAATTGCTTTGAGTTGCCTGTGCATGTTTCTCTTGACCTCACTGAGCGTTAACTCACCCCAATTTGTTTTCCTTAACAGGTTTTGAGGTAAGGCACGTGAATCGAGGAATTTAGTTTCTTTTGTAGGATTTCCTCACTTTTGTATAAGTTTGAAATTGTATGTAACATTGATGAAATATTGTACTCGAGGTGATTATTCCTGGAACTTT
Organism: Gardenia jasminoides; assembly: GCA_013103745.1. NCBI lineage: Eukaryota > Viridiplantae > Streptophyta > Magnoliopsida > Gentianales > Rubiaceae > Gardenia > Gardenia jasminoides. The sequence continues at coordinate 20,314,077 of CM023102.1, read as the reverse complement.
AAAAAAATTTATGGGGCTTGTACTCTTGAAAGTCGAACTAGTGATTTTTGGTAAATTTTAAGTGTGGTTCGAAGAACGAATGTTTGTATTTTTATTTGTTTTTAGTGAGTGAGTCCTGGCGAGAGCTAGGCAGATACCTTAGGGTTCACCTTAAGGAGAAGTAGGGCTGTCACAGGTGGTATCAGAGCCTAGGATTCAAATCCTTGTAGTGTATCCTAGATTAGATGTTTAGGATGCCGGACTGTGGGATTAGTTTGAAAGTTAAGTGAAACGATTACTTGTATACATTTGGTTAAGACTTGCATTTTAAGTGGATGATTTGGAGTTTAGGAATGTAGCACTATATATGGTCGAGGTTTAATTTATGATTAGAGGAATTTGGATGGTATGTCGGGCAAAAATGAGGATTGAGTTGATTTACACTTTGGGGTGGCCAACCTTAGTGTTGATTGACTTTGTTCTTATTTTGGTGCCTGAATACAAATATGTTATAACTATGGATATTCACCATACTTGGAGGTTATCTAAGGCCTCGTGAGAAGGTAGAAGAGAGAGTTGAGAGCATGGCTCGTGAGGAGCCTTGGAGGAGGATCCGAGGAAAGAGGGGCTCTCGGAGAAGCAACCATTCAAAGACCCATCTGGGGACTCCCTGAGTAGCGGTTGGGCTGTGAGTTAGGTTAGGGTTTCCAATCTTTGAATGTTTTGTAATGGTTTAGTTGGGGTGAGGCTAGTGAGGCCTACCATTGTAACTGCATGACTGTTTGTATTTCTATGGCATCTGTATGTGTTTTGTCTTATAATACCCCATGGTTTGCTACTTACTTGTGAACTTGCAAATATAAATGTATGTTAGTGTTTCTATTTTAAATGTTTTCACCATTGATTTTTATACTTAATGTGCTTTTACGTAATGGCTTTATTTCTGCATTTAGACATAACTAAGACAAATAGATGCTTGAGGTCGAGGTCGAGGTCGTGGTCGAGGACGTGGGCGTGCGTAGCCCCAACCCTCCGCGAGTATTCACCTTTTTGGGACTGAGTCTGAGGGGAGACCGGGCGGTGATAATGAGGATCAAGTGGCTACGGCCATCAATAGAATGACTGACATACTTGAACGTTTGGCCGATAATCAAGGCCTTGGACAGTAGAATCAACCTTTAGGGCCTGAGTATGGGGATGATAGGGCTTTGGAACGTTTTCTTAAGTTCTCACCACCTAAGTTCATAAGAGGGGCTGATCCCGAGATAGCTGAGAATTGGCTAGATAGGATGTCTGATATCTTCGCCGCTCTAAATTATTCCGAGGTGAGACAAGTGAGCTTTGCCACTTTTCAACTTGAGAGCGCGGCGAGATCTTGGTGGAATGTAATCCGAGCTAAGTGGGAGCGAGAACAAACTCCTTGGACTTGGGTGAACTTTAAGAGAGAATTTGATGAGAAGTTTCTGCTCCACTGATCCAGGAGAAAAGGGAGGATGATTTTATCAGATTAAGGCAGGGATCTATGAGTGTGGCCGACTATGAGACCCAATTTACAAAACTCTCAAAGTTTGCACCCGAACTAATGGCCACTGATCGGAAAAGAATTAGGCGACTTGTGCAAGGACTTAACGTTGAGATCCAAGAGGCATTGGCTGCGGCCCAAATCAATACCTTTACTGAGACTTTAGAGAAAGCTCAGAGAGTTGAGGGTGCTAGGCAACAAATGAAGGCTTTTCATGCTAAAAAGAGAAATGCTCCGAGTAGTAGTGAAGTAGGATTATCTGATAGAAGTATGCTAGCCCCTAAGATGGGAAGGGGCACGGGTAGAGTAAGGACTGCCGGAGTATCGAGGGAGTCTATGGCTAAGGAAGCCTCTTATGGACGTGGTCAGTCTTGGAATACCTCCCAAGGAGGTTCTAGCTCAGTATTGATGCCATAAGTAGGATGTGAATATTGTGGTGAACCAAATCATACGATGGGTGATTGTTGGAAGAAAGTTGGAAAATGTCTGAGATGTGGGAGTGCAGAACATCAAATTATCAGCTATCCCATGTCACATAGTGAGGGTGGTGGATCACAACAATCCGCTAGGCCGACGTCTAAACAGTCGAGTATGGGAGATAATCGCTCGAGAGTGCTCGCCAGGGTCTATGCCGTGGACCAGCATCAGACCCCTAATCCTACAGAGGTCATTGAAGGTATAACCCTCCATTTACCATTGCCTAGTTAGAGTTTTAATTAATCTTGGTTCAATAGACTTTTGAAAACCCTATTCTCATGAGTGGGGTATACGTGAGATCATTTTGGCTGCCCTACAAATTGGAAGTTAAAACGTATATGGGAGAACCAAGGTTCGATTGCTAATTTGATGTGTAAAGATCATGAGGTATGAATTTCAAGGATGAAATTCTTTTAAGGAGGGGAGGTTATGAGGACCTGAAAATTTTATTCTTATCTGACCTATTTATTTAATTATTTATATATTTTCTCTGAGAAATTGACTTAAATTATTTTAATTACAATTGTACCATACATCACCTCATTTTATTTTAAAAACTATGTTTAACCATCAATTTGATTTTTCTGTCACTCAATTATGAAAAATGAGAAAAGACACATTTTTCGAGGCAAATATTTGGACTGAGAGTGACATAATCTGGGAGAGTAAGAATGATCATTTGTACCTTTAGAAATGTAAATTTGAGGAATGAGAAATGAGGGATTAGCGTTAAACTCGATTAAGAGCATACATGAGGCATTTTACACTAGTTGACTTTTGAACCAAATGAGTGGCCCTTGTTTCTTCTTGCATTTCTGTTATAAAATTACCCAAAACAATTCACCAAACACTCATTCTTTCTCTCTCTCCTTACCCGACTCCTTCTCCTCCATTTTCTCTCAAGTGTCATCTCATTTTTCTTGCCAAATCCTTGCTAAAATCTTGCACAATCAACCATTGAATTTCCTTGCAACTTTGAAGATTGCTAATCTGTGAAGAACCCAAGCTATTGGTGGTGAAGATTGGTGAATTTGAGGGCTCCTAAGCACTAACACATTAGGGTTTCTAGTTCTTCCATTAGAGGTAAAATCATCCAACCAATTCTTGTCTTTTAGGTTTATTATTTTTATGCTTAAAGCTTTATTAGTTCTTTAGTTGCTATTATTGTTGTTTGGTTGTTTATGTGGGCTCTTGAATTCCCACAAAGGTAGAGGACTTGAGGTGGCTTGTAGGGAAAGGATTTGAGGTTGATTATAAGTGCTTTATGATTGTTGTTAATTGAGGAGATTAGCTTGTAATGGAAAGAAAATGTGAAGCTTGAATTTGGAAAAAAAATTGTAGCTGCTGCCGGCTGTCTTGCTTCTATTTTGGCAACTTTAAACTCAGGTTTTGTGGCTTTAAGTTGATGATAAACACTTGTTATACATTGGGCTTGGTGTGTAATAAATCTCCCTTGCAAATATTTTCAATTGGCTAAGTAAAAATGTGGTGAAAGAGGGATGAACAAAACTGGAAAATTTTTCCCAGCTTTGAGCACTTTTTGGATTCATTTCGGTTTAACATTCATTTGTTCGAATTTAAGGCTGAAATTTGGTGTGAATTTAGCCTATATATATTATAATTGGTGTACCAAATTTGGTAATTTTTGAGTAAGATACCGTCACTCGAATGAGGCCTAGAAACATGTCCTGCAAATCCGGAAATCAGAAAAACTAGAATTTTGAACCTGCCCTGTTTGGACAACTATAATTTCTTACTCGAGATTCAAAATTGAGTGCCGTCAGTGGTGTTTGAAACTTGATACATAGGGATTTAAACTGTGTAAATTTCAGAGGCCAATTCATTTTCTACAATTTTTGGCGAATTTCCAAAGTGAGCGGGAAAACCAGCCTGAGCTGTTCTGTTTTTCACTGTAGCTGATTCTTAAACGAAATTCTGGGCAATTTTCGTCTGGAATTTCATCATTGTGTCTTCTACAAAGTTTTATAACTTTAAATGAGGTTTCCAACGGTACCAACCTTGCAATTTTTGGACCTACATAACTCGAGTTATGATTTTTCAAAGAATACTGCACAAAACTGAAAATTCTTCTAAGAAAGCGACGAATGCTTAGAAATGCCTTGGAAACATTTCCTAGTTTTCAGGCGTAACCTTTTGAGTATTTGTACACCATTCCAAATTTGAAAAATAGATTTTTCCAATTACATGATATTCCTCTTAATTTGGAATCAAAAGCTTAACTGTTTGAAAATTGACCTTGAATGCATACTTAGGTAATTTTGATTGTGCATCTCTCAGGTGATCACGTGGACACCGAGAACCTTGTTTGATCTCGTGAATTTCTCTCACTTTCTCTCGACTATTGATGAGTGTTCAAGTGCATGTTAACTAATGTAAATAAATTGAAAGCATGCTTGTGTGCCTCGATGAGTGTATACTTTATCGCACTCACCTTCTTTGAATTGCCTCTAAGTGAGTTCAACTGTTTAAAATGTTAACTGACTGACTGCTTGAGTTGCTTGAACAGATTGTTTTATTTATAACTGTGGGGACACCCAAACCCCATTGGGAATCCCTTCACCTTGTCCAGCAACAGGGGTTAGGGCAAGGGATGGGTGAACCATGGGTTATTACTGTTTAAAGCATGTCGGTTGAAATGAGTCGGCCGATTTGGCATACTCATAGTGGGTTGCCAATCACTGTTTAAATTTAGGAGTTCGGGCCCGATCAAGGGGGTGTAAGTAGACGAGAGGGGGATAAAAGTTGTGAATATGGACTGTGAGAGTGAGTGGTTGACGGAGTGTCAACGTGCGACTTGAATTGATGCTGGTGAAGAAAATAATTGCAGAGAATTACGGAAATGTGGAGCCGGCCAAATGTATCCTTCAAAATTGTGCTGTTTAAATGTTTTATTAACTATTTTGCTCTTTTACTGTTTCATTAATTTCTTTAATTGCTTTGAGTTGCCTGTGCATGTTTCTTTTGACCTCACTGAGCGTTAGCTCACCCCAATTTGTTTTCCTTAACAGGTTTTGAGGTAAGGCATGTGAATCGAGGAATTTAGTTTCTTTTGTAGGATTTCCTCACTTTTGTATAAGTTTGAAATTGTATGTAAAATTTGTGGAATATTGTACTCGAGGTGATTATTCCTGGAACTTTAAAAAAATTTATGGGGCTTGTACTCTTGAAAGTCGAACTAATGATTTTTGGTAAATTTTAAGTGTGGTTCGAAGAACAAATGTTTGTATTTATATTTGTTTTTAGTGAGTGAGTCATGGAGAGAGCTAGGCAGGTGGCCTGCCGATACCTTAGGGTTCGCCTTAAGGAGAAGTGGTGCTGTCACAGGTGGTATCAGAGCCTAGGCTTCAAATCCTTGTAGTGTATCCTAGACTAGATGTTTAGGATGCCGGACTGTGGGATTAGTTTGAAAGTTAAGTGAAAAGATTACTTGTATACATTTGGTTAAGACTTGCATTTTAAGTGGATGATTTGGAGTTTAGGAATGTAGCACTATATATGGTCGAGGTTTAATTTATGATTAGAGGAATTTGGATGGTATGTCGGGCAAAAATGAGGATTGAGTCGATTTACACTTTGTGGTGGCCAACCTTAGTGTTGATTGACTTTGTTCTTATTTTGGTGCCTGAATACAAATATGTTATAACTATGGATATTCACCATACTTGGAGGTTATCTAAGGCCTCGTGAGAAGGTAGAAGAGGGAGTTGAGAGCATGGCTCGTGAGGAGCCTTGGAGGAGGATCCGAGGAAAGAGGGGCTCTCGGAGAAGCAACCATTCAAAGACCCATCTGGAGACTCCCTGAGTAGCGGTTGGGCTGTGAGTTAGGTTAGGGTTTCCAATCTTTGAATGTTTTGTAAATGGTTTAGTTGGGGTGAGGCTAGTGAGGCCTACCATTGTAACTGCATGACTGTTTGTATTTCTATGGCATCTGTATGTGTTTTGTCTTATAATACCCCATGGTTTGCTACTTACTTGTGAACTTGCAAATATAAATGTATGTTAGTGTTTCTATTTTAAATGTTTTCACCATTGATTTTTATACTTAATGTGCTTTTGCGTAATGGCTTTATTTCTGCATTTAGACATAACTAAGACAAATAGATGCTTGAGGTCGAGGTCGAGGTCGTGGTCGAAGACGTGGGCGTGCGTAGCCCCAACCCTCCGCGAGTATTCACCTTTTTGGGACTAAGTTTGAGGGGAGACCGGGCGGTGGTAATGAGGATCAAGTGGCTACGGCCATCAATAGGATGACTGACATACTTGAGCGTTTGGCCGATAATCAAGGCCTTGGACAGCAGAATCAACCTTTAGGGCCTGACCATGGGGATGATAGGGCTTTGGAACGTTTTCTTAAGTTCTCGCCACCTAAGTTCATAAGAGGGGCTGATCCCGAGATAGCTGAGAATTGGCTAGATAGGATGTCTGATATCTTCGCCGCTCTAAATTATTCTGAGGTGAGACAAGTGAGCTTTGCCACTTTTCAACTTGAGAGCGCGGCGAGATCTTGGTGGAATGTAATCCGAGCTAAGTGGGAGCGAGAACAAACTCCTTGAACTTGGGTGAACTTTAAGAGAGAATTTGATGAGAAGTTTCTGCTCCACTGATCTAGGAGAAAAGGGAGGATGATTTTATCAGATTAAGGCAGGGATCTATGAGTGTGGCCGACTATGAGACCCAATTTACAAAACTCTCAAAGTTAGCACCCGAACTAATGGCCACTGATCGGAAAAGAATTAGGCGATTTGTGCAAGGACTTAACGTTGAGATCCAAGAGGCATTGGCTGCGGCCCAAATCAATACCTTTACTGAGACTTTAGAGAAAGCTCAGAGAGTTGAGGGTGCTAGGCAACAAATGAAGGCTTTTCATGCTAAAAAGAGAAATGCTCCGTGTAGTAGTGAAGTAGGATTATCTAATAGAAGTATGCTAGCCGCTAAGATGGGAAGGGGCACGGGTAGAGTAAGGACTGCCGGAGCATCGAGGGAGTCTATGGCTAAGGAACCCTCTCATGGACGTGGTCAGCCTTGGAATACCTCCCAAGGAGGTTCTAGCTCAGTATTGATGCCATAAGTAGGATGTGAATATTGTGGTGAACCAAATCATACGATGGGCGATTGTTGGAAGAAAGTTGGAAAATGTCTGAGATGTGGGAGTGCAGAACATCAAATTATCAACTATCCCATGTCACATCGTGAGGGTGGAGGATCACAACAATCTGCTAGGCCGACGTCTAAACAGTCGAGTATGGGAGATAATCGCTCGAGAGTGCCCGCCAAGGTCTATGCCTTGGACCAGCATCAGACCCGTAATCCTACAGAGGTCATTGAAGGTATGACCCTCCATTTACCATTGCCTAGTTAGAGTTTTAATTAATCTTGGTTCAATAGACTTTTGAAAACCCTAGTTTCATGAGTAGGGTAGACGTGAGATCATTTTGGCTACCCTACAAATTGGAAGTTCAAACGTATATGGGAGAACCAAGGTTCGATTGCTAATTTGATGTGTAAAGATCATGAGGTATGAATTTCAAGGATGAAATTCTTTTAAGGAGGGGAGGTTATGAGGACCTGAAAATTTTATTCTTATCTGACCTATTTATTTAATTATTTCTTTATTTTTTCTGAGAAATTGACTTAAATTATTTTAATTACAATTGTACCATAGATTACCTCATTTTATTTTAAAAACTATGCTTAACCGTCAATTTGATTTTTCTGTCACTCAATTATGAAAAATGAGAAAAGACACATTTTTCGAGGCAAATATTTGGACTGAGAGTGACATAATCTGGGAGAGTAAGAATGATCATTTGTACCTTTAGAAATGTAAATTTGAGGAATGAGAAATGAGGGATTAGCGTTAAACTCGACTAAGAGCATACATGAGGCATTTTACACTAGTTGACTTTTGAACCAAATGAGTGGCCCTTGTTTCTTCTTGCATTTCTCTAATAAAATTACCCAAAACAATTCACCAAACACTCATTCTTTCTCTCTCTCCTTACCCGACTCCTTCTCCTCCATTTTCTCTCAAGTGTCATCTCATTTTTCTTGCCAAATCCTTGCTAAAATCTTGCACAATCCACCATTGAATTTCCTTGCAACTTTGAAGATTGCTAATCTGTGAAGAACCCAAGCTATTGGTGGTGAAGATTGGTGAATTTGAGGGCTCCTAAGCACTAACACATTAGGGTTTCTAATTCTTCCATTAGAGGTAAAATCATCCAACCAATTCTTGTCTTTTAGGTTTATTATTTTTATGCTTAAAGCTTTATTAGTTCTTTAGTTGCTATTATTGTTGTTTGGTTGTTTATGTGGGCTCTTGAATTCCCACAAAGGTAGAGGACTTGAGGTGGCTTGTTGGGAAAGGATTTGAGGTTGATTATAAGCGCTTTATGATTGTTGTTAATTGAGGAGATTAGCTTGTAATGGAAAGAAAATGTGAAGCTTGAATTTGGAAAAAAAATTGTAGCTGCTGCCGGCTGTCTTGCTTCTATTTTGGCAACTTTAAACTCAGGTTTTGTGGCTTTAAGTTGATGATAAACACTTGTTATACGTTGGGCTTGGTGTGTAATAAATCTCCCTTGCAAATATTTTCAATTGGCTAAGTAAAAATGTGGTGAAAGAGGGATGAACAAAACTGGAAAATTTTTCCCAGCTTTGAGCACTGTTTGGATTCATTTCGGTTTAACATTCATTTGTTCGAATTTAAGGCTGAAATTTGGTGTGAATGTAGCCTATATATATTATAATTGGTGTACCAAATTTGGTAATTTTTGAGTAAGATACCGTCACTCGAATGAGGCCTAGAAACATGTCCTGCAAATCCGGAAATCAGAAAAACTAGAATTTTGAACCTGCCCTGTTTGGACAACTATAATTTCTTACTCGAGAGTCAAAATTGAGTTCCGTTAGTGGTGTTTGAAACTTGATACATAGGGATTTAAACTGTGTAAATTTAAGAGGCCAATTCATTTCCTACAATTTTTGGCGAATTTCCAAAGTGAGCTGAAAAACCAGCCTGAGCTGTTCTGTTTTTCACTGTAGCTGATTCTTAAACGAAATTCTGGGCAATTTTCGTCTGGAATTTCATCATTTTGTCTTCTACAAAGTTTTAGAACTTTAAATGAGGTTTCCAACGGTACCAACCTTGTAATTTTCGGACCTATATAACTCAAGTTATGATTTTTCAAAGAATACTGCACAAAACTGAAAATTCTTCTAAGAAAGCGACGAATGCTTAGAAATGCCTTGGAAACATTTCCTAGTTTTCAGGCGTAACCTTTTGAGTATTTGTACACCATTCCAAATTTGAAAAATAGATTTTTCCAATTACATGATATTCCTCTTAATTTGGAATCAAAAAGCTTAACTGTTTGAAAATTGACCTTGAATGCATACTTAGGTAATTTTGATTGTGCATCTCTCAGGTGATCACGTGGACACCGAGAACCTTGTTTGATCTCGTGAATTTCTCTCACTTACTCTCGACTATTGGTGAGTGTTCAAGTGCATGTTAACTAATGTAAATAAATTGAAAGCATGCTTGTGTGCCTCGGTGAGTGTATACTTTATCGCACTCACCTTCTTTGAATTGCCTCTAAGTGAGTTCAACTGTTTAAAATGTTAACTGACTGACTGCTTGAGTTGCTTGAACAGATTGTTTTATTTATAACTGTGGGGACACCCAAACCCCATTGGGAATCCCTTCACCTTGTCCGGCAACAGGGGTTAGGGCAAGGGATGGGTGAACCATGGGTTATTACTGTTTAAAGCACGTCGGTTGAAATGAGTCGGCCGATTTGGCATACTCATAGTGGGTTGCCAATCGCTGTTTAAATTTAGGAGTTCGGGCCCGATCAAGGGGGTGTAAGTAGACGGGAGGGGAATAAAAGTGGTGAATATGGACTGTGAGAGTGAGTGGTTGACGGAGTGTCAACGTGCGGCTTGAATTGATGCTGGTGAAGAAAATAATTGCAGAGAATTACGGAAATGTGGAGCCGGCCAAATGTATCCTTCAAAATTGTGCTGTTTAAATGTTTTATTAACTATTTTGCTCTTTTACTATTTCATTAATTTCTTTAATTGCTTTGAGTTGCCTGTGCATGTTTCTTTTGACCTCACTAAGCGTTAGCTCACCCCAATTTGTTTTCCTTAACAGGTTTTGAGGTAAGGCATGTGAATCGAGGAATTTAGTTTCTTTTGTAGGATTTCCTCACTTTTGTATAAGTTTGAAATTGTATGTAAAATTGATGGAATATTGTACTCGAGGTGATTAGTCCTGGAACTTTAAAAAAATTTATGGGGCTTGTACTCTTGAAAGTCGAACTAATGATTTTTGGTAAATTTTAAGTGTGGTTCGAAGAACAAATGTTTGTATTTATATTTGTTTTTAGTGAGTGAGTCCTGGCGAGAGCTAGGCAGGTGGCCTGCCGATACCTTAGGGTTCGCCTTAAGGAGAAGTGGGGCTGTCACAATAAGAGTGTGGTACATACTATCACTCAATACGTATGGTCGACGAGACAACGCTCCAATCGACTTATTTAAAGTTAAGGTTCAGGCGGGATAAGAGGTACCTACCACTCATTGAACATGGTACATACTGCCACTTATCACATATGGTCGACGAGACATCGCTCCAATCGACTTATTCAAAGTTAAGATTCAGGCGGGATTAGAGGTACCAGCCATTCATTGAGCGTGGTACATACTACCGCTTATCGCATGTGGTCGACGAGACATCGTTCCAATCGACTTATTCAAAGTTAAGATTCAGGCGGGATGAGAGGTACCTACCACTCATTGAGTGTGGTACATACTTCCGCTTATCACATATGGCGGGATGAGAGGCACCTACCACCCATTAGAGTGTGGTACATACTTCCGCTTATCACACACAAATCAAAATTCACGCCACAACACAACACTACATATATTCAATATATAATTCATTTCTAGTCATAGTTTCAAAATCATGGAAATAAATCACCATCTCATTTAGTATTTACGAACTAAGACAAATGACATGCTTGGAAAGTCCCAAACTCTTCATAAATTATTTCACTTGTAAAAGCATTTTACTTGGAAATAACAGTAAATCATTTCAACAAATTAATCACAGCTGACAATCCAACTTAGGATCTAGCTCAAACTCTTCCCCACTTCCTATGATCAAATAAAAGAAGAAATAAGTTTCGCCCCACAAATAGCAAAACTACTCTTAAATAAACTTAGTCATTTGTTTGATCAAAATCATCCCAAAATTCCTCTAATTTTGCTCGAGTGAAAAAGTAGTCTCTCGAGTCAAAATTCATCATAAAAGATTCCATTTTCAAAATGACACATCATTACCCAAAATATTCTATCGATGTACTCCATACTCGCGACTTCTAAATTTTGATCAAAGACATAAAGTGAGGTCTTTCACCTCCAAATCACTCATTCAAGTTTAAACTCAACGCTAAACTTTTAATCAAGGTTCTAACACATGTTTAGAACAATTTTTCACTAAGTCTTAATGTACAAAATCCATGAAAAATAGGTAAAACATTTCAAACCCTCAAATCTGTCCAAATAACACATTTACCCCAAAATTTAGTGAAAACTTCACTCTTCACCATTAAAGCTCAAGATTTTCACTTCATTGAAACATATACTCATAAATAAACATAATACATATTTATTTAGGTAAATCTAGCCAAGAAACGTCGTAAAATTTTGAAATCAAAAGTCAGAATTTCCAAGCATAGGTTTGGCCAGCCCTCTTTATCTTCCTTCAAAATTTTCAACATCAATCCTACATTCTAACCATAAAATAATCTCATCTCATAAACAACAAATACAACCACTATCAGGTCCTTAAGTTCGCTACCTAAAAGTCACCTCAAGTCCGCTACCTAAGTTGGGAGTTCAAGACCCAACTCGAATATTCCAAATATAAACATTTCTAGCAAAATAAACCGTAGATCTGACAAGTTTAGATCTAATAAGATTAAAGCTAAGGGTTTTGAGTGTTATACCTCAAGATCTATTCAGATCTAGCGAGATCAAAGAGGATCTAAGGTAGATCCACCCACGGATAATGTTCCAAGCTTTGAAACCTCGAGATCCTTCGAGCTAAGCCAAGATCTAGCTCGATCCTTGGTGAGTTCCTCCACAAGTTTCAAGGCCAAGAAGAAAGAAATAAGATGAAGCTTTCTCCCTCTTCCTTTCTCTCTCTCACTTATGGCTCTCTCTCCTTTTCTCTCTCTCACTCTCGGCGGCTACAAGGAGAAGGAAGAGCAAGATGAAAGCTTTCCATTGTTGTCTTCAAGCTCCAAGAAATTGATTAAGAAGATGAAGTTGAAGAAGTTTGTTTCTCTCTCTATTTCTCTCTCTCTCTCAAGATCGGCCCTCTCTCTCTCTAAAGCTCCAAGAATTGCAGCTAAAAAATGAGAAGGCAAGGAGCAAGATTGGTGGCTTTATATAGACAAAATACTTGGCCATCCTTGATTTAAGGAAAAAGGTGACCAACTTCACTTTTTGTCGCGTCAACGCGCGATGCTTCAACTTTTACTGGTTTGTCTCATTCCGACACTGTCCAACCTTAGATATATCTCTATAATATCTCTACATATACTCGGTTTCATCTTAAAGTCACTATTCACACTTCGGAACAAAAATCAGACGCTTACACTGGCCGAAACCACACACCGGCAAATAATTCTCAAAAATTTCTCTAAGTTGGAAAATAATCACTCAAAACATAAATTCACTCATATTTTAATGAATAAACACAATATAAATATTATTATGCATTTTAAAATAAAAGTCAAATTTTGAGGCCCTCACACAGATCCTCCATATCATAACCTTCACCATTACACTTTATTAAACTTTAGCCTCTCCATTTTATTCTTTAGTGGTCTTTCCTTTTAGTCAATGCAGTTATTGGACTCCTAGAACTGTTCATGAAATGATTGGTCCACTCTTGTTCCTCAATCACAATAACTTTAAGCTCTCGGACTTGATCACTTTACATCCTCAATGTCCCCTCAGTCCTTATACCTGGAGATAAGCTCTCTTCTTGAAAATCAGGAATTTCATTTACAAACCCGAAATAAACTTTTGAAAACGTAGGAAGAGTGATTGAAATAACAAAATCTCATCAAGTTCAGGATTTACATTACTAGAATGCAAGTTCATAGTTCTTCCAAAACCCAAAGGTTTCTTGTTCAAAATATGGGCAATTTTATGTGCAAAAATATACCAGTTTACAATTGGAAAATTTTAACTTATCCTTTATACAAAAAATCCAACAAAACTCAGCAATTTCTAATTTCAAAATCTGGTGGAATTCACATACATGTAAAGATTAACATGTTATAAAGTATTTGGAGCACATATGTGTCATTTTCAACCATCATTGTGAACATAAAACTAGTATATCTCAATTTTCTTTTAGACTTCAAAGCGGGAAATTTTTCAGCAGATAAATAGGTGGAAAAATACATTTAGTTCCTTTGAAAACTCTTTTGTTTTTGCTCAAATCCATCATATAAGAAGTTAATTAGCAATTCTCTATTTCTCATCTCTTATAGCTTATTCCTTCCATTCCTACAAGTACAATGATAGTTCAAGTCTTACTCAATCTTTCACATAATGTTTCACTTCAATACAACATTACATAATTCCTTAATTTTGTCTTTCCACCATCATATTGTAAGTAATTCTCAAGCAATTCAAGTGAGTCCCACAGTTTGACATCCCAAACTAGAAGATTAGGATACACTACAATGATCTGAACCCTAAAACTCTGATACCAGCTGTGATAGCCCCACCTCCCCCTAAGGCAGATCAGAAGGTTTGGCGAGCTGCCTACCTAACTCTCGTCAAGATTAACTAGCAAGCCAATTGAAATTACTAGGTTTAACCAACTAAATTCCATCTCATAGAACCAACCATTATCAATAATTACACCGAGTTCCAAGTCCTACCTCTATTACAACCCAAATATCATAATACATCCCAAGTACAATTTGTGATTTCTAAGTACTTGTCAAAACATACAAAAGATACCAAAAGCTTAAAAAAAAGATTGATCATAACTAGTATTGCCACGAACCCTTCACTTTACTGCCCTGTTAAGGAAAACAAATTTAAAGGGGTAGGCGACAACTCAGTGAGACCAAGAAAACATGCAGGCAAGCAAGTGCGATAATAAAAGCGCCAACAACCTTAAACAAGTACGGTATCAATAAAGTCAAATAAAACTTAAGAAGGAAGTAAACACACATTTGAAAGGATACAAGAGCTCTTCAGGAGCTAATCCATAATCGATCTTTTCAAACGATCTTGGAATATCATTTCAATCATTGACACTCCGTCAACCAAGCAATAACAATTTCCATAGATCACCACTTTACACCATTTTTCATCCACTATTTCACCCCCTACAGGGCCTGTAAGTCAACAGGGGTGGTAATATTCGAGTATACCAAGATTTCACTCAAATGGATAAGTCCATATGCCAAGTCCAATGAACACAAACCATTGCCCTATGGTTCGTCAAATCTCATCGACCAGGACCTCACAACTGGCTACGATTCGATTGACTTACAAATGAGATTAGGCATCCCCACAATTTAGATACTGATGTGGACTCTAGAGGTGGCTACTGTGACGACCCCACTTCGCCCTAGGGCGAACCCTATGGTATCCGTGGACCGCCTACCCAACTCTCGCCAGGACTCACTCATATAAAGATCATTAACATATCAACTAAAACTACTCTCAAACCAAATCCATTAGATACATTATAGATACATAACTCCAATCTTACAATTTCATAACTTTCAGATTACAAACCCAAAATACACAGGGTACTTTTCCCTTACATAAGGGTTCCTCAATACAAAAGCCCTCACTCAAAACATTCAAATCTCTTCCACACACATACAAAAGTAAACCCCAACACTAGGGGTTGGCACCATTACTTGGGTTCTCATTACCTGTTAAGGAAAACAAATGGAAAAGAATGAGCTAATAGCCCAATCAGTTCCAAAACATGCAATTCACTTAGCACTCATGAAATTTCACTTCAAAATTCATAATCGAAATAAACCAGATAAGTAAACATTAAACAGCACAATGGTAGGATACGGGTAGCCCTTAGGGGCTAAGATCCACGAAACTTGATCACGATCCGAGTAGTTGACACTCCGTCAACTTTCGCAATTAAAACCATGTAGACCTTCACTTACTCCTTACTCCTCCAAAACCCCCCACTAGGCCCGACTCCAAACACTTAACACTTTATATCACTGCATTTCACTTCACTTCACTTAGTTTGTGTACTCTCCAGTATTAGGGACGAGTCATTATGCCAAGTCCAGAGTACATTTCATTTCACTTAAAGAACCCTATGGCTCGACCTTTCTCCTCGGCCTAGGCCTAACCTCCGGCTCGAGTTGAAAGTCTTACCTACAGGTCTCAGGAATTCCCGACATTTCACATATACATATAAGTCATTACACAACACTTTTACAATCAATCATTACACTACATTCTCACAATAAATCATTACACTACACTTTCACAATAAATCATTTCAAAACACTTTCACGATTATTTTCACTCAAATGAGGGTAAGTGCGATAAAGTACATACCACCCCATTGAAGGGTTAGAAAACTAGGTTTCACTTCAAAATCACTTCACTAAATACAATTGCAATCATTTTCACATAAACACATAACAAGCATGGAAACTCACTGAAATAGTAAGGTTCAACTTCCAAGTTAAGGTCGATTTCACCTCCTTCCACAACCCCTAAAAAAATAAATAAAAACAATATTTGAGTTTCACTTTTCACTCGTTCACTAAAATAAATCACTTTCACTTCTTAGTTTCAATCGATATTTTTCAAAATTTCCCCCAATGAAAAACATTCATTCTACACTATACAATGTTTTAATCGGATCTTTTACAATCACTATATCATTACAAATGTAGCACTCCATCAATGTACTCCCAAACCATCAGTTTTCAAATTCTTTTTATTACGAAATTTATGTGAGGTCTCTTACCTCAAAATCACTCTTTTCACAATTACTCAACACTTGCTCTTAATCAAAGCTTTAGCACAAGTTTAAACATTTCTCATCAAGTCTTTACATTCAAAATTCATAGAAATTAACCACAATATTGTAAAGCCCTCGAATTTGTCTAAATAACACTTTTATCCAAATGTTCAAGAAAACTTCACTTTTTGTCATTTAAAATTCATGACTTCACTCTATTCAAACATACACTCACAAATAAATGTAACACATATATACTTAGGCACAATCACTTTAAGAAACATCATAAAGTTTCGAAATCACACTTCATAATTGCCAGGTAAGGGTTCGGCCATCACACCTCTTTTCTTTCGAAATTTTCAACAACACAAACTAATTTCTAACCACAATATAAACTTATTCCACGAAATTCAAACACATCGACAATCAGGTCCTCAAGTCTGCTACCTAAAATCCACCTCAAGTCCGCTACCTAGGTTGGGAATTCAAGAGCCCAACTCAATCATTTCAAACATTATCATTTCTACCAAAAATACACCGTAGATCTATCTTATTGTACATTAATCAAGCCAGATCTAAAAAGTTCAAGTCTTATACCTTCAGATCTGAGTAGATCTGACAAGATCACCCAAGATCTTGTGAGCACTTTAGAATAAGGACACTCCAAGCTTGATTCCTCCACAAAGTTCCAACCTTAGCTCGAGATCTTCTTGTTTTGACAGTGATTTCCCCCAAAAACTCAAGAACAAGTACAAGACACTCCCATAAGCTTTCTTTCTCTTCTTTTCTCTCTTCTCAAGTTCAAATCTTCCCCCTCTTCCTCTCACTCTCACACGGCTACCAAGGATGAAGAGGGACAAGCCAAAATCCTCCACTAAAGCCTCACAACTTCAAGATGATGGATGAAGAAGAAATTGGAAGAACAAGTAGCAAATTCCTCTCTTTTCTCCTTCAAATTTTGGACCAAGCCCTCTCTCTCCTTCCTCTCTCACGGCTGCTCCAAGCAAGGAAATGGGCGTCTTCAATGGTGGTTTGAAGCTTCAAGAAAGGAAGGAAGAAGAAATGGAAGACAAAGTGCAAGATTTTCTCTCTCTCTCTCCTCACTTCACTCTCTCGGCCTCCCTCTCTCTCTATGCTCTAAAATGGCAGCTGAAAATAAAGTCTCAAGGAGCCAAGAAGTCAAGCTTTTAAGAGACAAAAAGGTGGAAATCCCCTGATTTGAGGAAAAGTGGCTTTATGGCCACTTTATGTTGCGTCGAGCGCGACAATCTAACTTACAATATTTTATTTTATTCCAACACTATCCAGTCTTAATAATATCTCCGTAATATCACTACATATGATCGATTTCAATTCGAAGTCACTATTCACACTTCGGAGTAAAATTTAACGCTTAATTCGGCTGAAACCACACACCGGCAAATAATTCTTGAAAAATTTTCTAAATTAGAAAATATTCACTTTAAACATAGATTCACTCGTATTTCAATGAATAAACATAATATAAATAATATTTGCATTTTTTGAAATAAAAATCTGAATTTTGAGGCCCTCACAACTACTGCCCTAATGGACGTAACACTTAGCTCTGGCAGCCCTCCTTCAATAGTAATCAATCAATCAAGTCATGACAATCAATCATTCAAGTGATATTTCAATCATTCAAGTTCAATAAGGTAATAATTCAATCCAAGAAATTCAAGCGTGATAAAGTACACGCTTGCTCTCACAAGATCATGCCAAATTCAAGCAATTCAATCATAACACGTCAAGTACAAATAAACTCGCACTTGAACACTCACCAATGAACAAGTAGACAATAGGCAAATTTTTAAACTTCCATGATTGGCTTGTCCTCAAGGTCACATTGATCGCCCGGGCCAAAAATAACCATTAAAACTATCCATTCCAACTTTAGTGAGTGGCTAAAACGTACTTCTCTCACATCACTCAAACTTTCCAAGTTTGTCTCAAGCATCACAGTTTCTTTTACAATTTATAACTTGGGTTATATAAATCTAAAATTGACATGGTTTACACCGTTAGAAACTAGATTCAAAACACCAAAAGTTGTTAGAAGACATCATTTGCAAATTCAATTTACAAAATGAAGGGTTAAAGAAGAAAATTTTGAATGAAACTCACCATTCCAAGTATATGATGCACCCTGGAGGAAATAAGATGTATCAGGACTTGAAGAGCCTCTATTGGTGGGGAAATATGAAAAGAGAAATTGCCCAATTTGTTCAGGCCTGTTTTACCTGTCAACAAGTTAAGACTGAGCATCAGAAGCCGTTTGGGTTATTATAGCCTTTAGAGATACCTGAATGGAAGTGGGAGAATATCACTATAGATTTCGTATCAGGGCTACCAAGGACTCAAAGAGATCATGACGTTATTTGGGCAATAGTGGATCGATTGACCAAGTCTGCTCACTTTTGCCGATTAGTATGAAGTACTCCTTGGCAAAGTTGGCTAAATTGTATTTGGATGAAGTTATAAGGTTGCATGGGATACCGGTAAGTATAGTATCAGATCGGCATCCTCAATTTGTGTCTCGATTTTGGCAAAAGATGCAAGAAAGCATAGGGACTAAGTTGAACTTCAGTACTACCTATCACCCGTAGACAGATGGACAGTCAGAGAGGACAATTCAAACCATAGAGGATATGTTGAGGTCATATATTTTGGATTTCAGAGAGAATTGGAGTCAATACCTCACGTTGGTGGAATTTGCTTATAACAACAGTTTTCACTCCTCGATACAAATGGCCCCTTATGAAGTCCTTTATGATCGAAAGTGTCAGTCTCCAATTCATTGGGATGAAGTTGGAGAAAAAAGGACTTTAGACCCGACTACTATACCTTGGATTGAGGAAGCCTATGAGAAGGTGAATATGATACGCCAAAGAATCCAAATAGCTCAAATCTAACAAAAGAGCTATGTGGATAATCGGAGGAAAGATTTAGAGTTTGAGATCGGAGATCAAATATTCCTTAAGATTACACCCTCGAAACAAGTTTGATGGCGGGAAAAGGAAAGAAGTTGCAACCAAGATTTGTAGGGCCCTATAAGGTTATGCAGCGCGTAGGGAACGTGGCTTACAAGCTGGAATTGCCTTTGAGTTTGTCCAGAATTCATAATGTTTTCCATGTCTCTATGCTAAAGAAATATCATCCTGATCCGTCCCATGTGCTACGACCAGAAGAGGTGAAAATTGATGAAAATCTATCATATGAGGGAAAGCAGGTGAAACTCTTAGATCGAAAAGTGAAGGAGTTAAGACACAAGCAAATTCCTCTGGTTAAGGTTTTATGGAGAAATCATGGGAATCGAGAAAGCAACTTGGAAAGTTGAAGAAGAGATCCACAAGAAATATCCAGAGTTGTTTGTAAACCAAGGTATGAATTTTGAGGACGAAATTCTTTTAGGAAGGGAGGATGTGAGGACTCGAAAACTAATTTTGTCTGATCTATTTATTTAATTATTTATTTATTTACCCTAAATAATTTATTTAAATCATTTTAATTGCATTTTCTCTATACATTACCTCATTTTATTTTAAAAACATGTTTACTCTTCAATTTAATTTTTTTCTATTGCATATTTGTGAAATATGAGAAAGGCACGCTTTTTGAGACAAACATTTGATCTGAGAGGGACGTAATCTTGGAAAGTAAGAATGATCATTAGTAGATTAAGAAAAGCTACTTGAGAGATTAGAAGTGAGTGATTGGAATTAAGCTCAAGTTGAAGCATTAATGACCTAGTGTTCACTTGTTGACTTTTGCTCCTTAAATTTAGGCTTTATATCACTTTTTTCTTTCATTCTTTCACTTCACAAAAATCACAATTTCTCTCTCTTCTCTCCCTTCCCTTGGCCGATTCTCCTCCCTCTCTCTACCTTGGAGAAACTTCATCTTCTTCCTTCTAATTTTGCTCTCAAATCTTACTTCTAACTTTGATCTCACCGTGGATCATCCTCAAACTTGGTAAGAAGGCTTGAAGAAGGGAAGATTTTCGGAGGTTTTAGTGCTTGAATCTTGAGTTTTTACTATCATCTTAAAGGAAGGTAAAACACTCTAAAAATCCAACCTTTCTTCCATTTCTTGGCTAGATCTTAACTATAGAAGCTTGGATTGTTTATGGGTTTTATGGATTTTGACATTTGATGGAAGATCTTGAGCCATTATCTCTCTCTCTTGTCTCTCTTGGCCGAATAGGAGGTGAAGGAGAAGAAGGCCTAAAGTTTCAATTTTTCTTGCTAAAACTTGCTAGGAAGGAAGGTAACTCATGCATTTAACCGTCCTTGCACCATTAATCTTAGATCTAAGAAGATCTATGGTTTCTTTTGTTAGAAAATTTGATATCTTGACACATTGGAGTTGGGCTCCTGAATTCCCAACATAGGTAGAGGTCTTGAGGATATTTTATTTGCTTTCTTGATTTGCTCTTAGGTAGAGGCCTTGAGATATAATGTGCTTAAAATGGTTGGATGATTATGTGATATGGCTTGTATTTGGTGAGAAAGTTTTGAAAAAAAATTTGGAGAGAAGAAACAACCTTGCTACCCAAAATTTCTGCTGCAATTTTCCTTGTTTTATTTCTGAAATTTTGATACCTCTTGATGTTAAAAAATTGCCATATGTTGGGTAATGTGTGTGAAAAATATCTTTCAAAAATCACTTCATTTGGTTGAGTAAAATTTGAGTTAAAAGAAGAGCAAGAAAGTTGGAAAACTTTCTGCTTTTAAGCTGCCCGAATTGCTTCTTGATCTTGGCTTGGTTTTTGTCAAAATTTTGGGGTGTTTTGGTCTCAAACTACTCAAGAAACTTTGCTAGATATTTTGATTCAAATGTGGATAAAATGAGTGAGAAATACCTGCTCAACCAAGTTCAAAAAGAAAGAAATTTTCGTGTGCATTCCTGCCGGAAATTCTGGTAGCAAGTCAGCGAATCAGCCTTTAGAAAACAGACCATAACTGAATGTATGGGAGTTAGAATTAAACACTATTTTTTGCGTTTGAAACTAGACTCCGAGCTCTTTCAGTGGTATAAATTTCAGTGACTATTTCAATTTCTGTGAATTTTGGCAAAATTTTTAAAATTGACTAAAATTCAAGACTGTTATGCCCTGTTTTTACTGTAGCAGCGATTTTAAACTGAAATTTAGCTGGTTTCTGATTTGAATCTTGTATAATTGTTTTCTAGAAAGTTTTAATTCACTAAATCTATTTTCCATCGGTATAAGATTCGTAGTTTTTGGACTTATAGAACTCAAGTTATGATTTTTCTAAAAATATCGCACAAAACTGAAAATCCTTCTAAGGAATTGTCTAAAGTTTAGAAGTGCTTTGGAAACATTTCCTGGTTTTCCAACCTAACCTATTTGGTTATTTGCACACCATCCATACTTGATAAAGGAATTTTTCTGATCACATGAGATTTTCTTGACTTAGATTGGAAAACTTGATGGTTTGGAAGTTGACCTTGGTTGAATACCTAGGTAATTTTGATTATGCATGTCTCAGGTGATCACGTGGACACCGTGGAGCTTGATTGACTTTCTGATTTGCTCTCGCTTGCTCTTGACTTTTGGTGAGTGTCAAGTGCATGTTTCATGATAATATGATTGACGTGATACTTGTACAAATGCTATGTGATTCTGTGATTTGTAAACTTGTCGAGGCGAGGGTGTACTTTATCGCCCTCGTACTCTCTCTTTCTCTCACTTGGATACTTGATACTTGTGATATGATTTTGTATTACTTGTTCTTGTACTTGATTATGCTTGTAATTCGGTAGCACTGAGCAGCAGTATGTACCACACCTTAATCAGTGGGAGGTGCTCTCATCCTGACTCAGTGCTATGATCGAATCTAAGTCGATTGAAACATTGTCTCATCGACCAACCGTGCTTGTGGGGACACCCCAACCCATTGGCTAACCTTGTAACCTGAACCAACAAGGGCTTGGTTGAGAAACTTGGTGAACTATGGGAAATGTTATAGTTTAATCTTTTGAGGTCTTGCTTGGTATACTTAAATAGTATTACCACCTCGTGATTGTTTGGTTCCGGATCCGAGAGGGTGATATGGTGGTTGGAGGAAGTAAGTGGAGTTCTAGGGACATATTACTACTTGGGTTGACGGAGGGTCAACCAAGGATGACTTGAACCGGCCATGATGTGGAAATAGCTCCTGCGAGCTACCATATCCTCCTACTTGTGTTTTATTTCCAACTTGCTTGCTTATGTGATAATTTTACTAAGTGTGCTAATTACTTTGTTTAGTGCTTCTTGCGTGCTTGCTTGTTTTCTTGGCCTCACTGACCATTGGTCCACCTAAATTATTTTCCTTAACAAGTTTTGAAAATGGAATTTAGAGGCTTTAGACTAACAATTTTTGTGGGGTGCTAGTAGATATCTCTTATGTGGTTTTTGAGATAATTGAAGTGTAAACTTTAGTATATTTATGGGAATTGGAATGTAATAGTAATTGATACCCTTAGAGGAATATGGTTTGTATATTTGAAGTGTTTCTTTAACCCGTCATCTAAGTTTGACTTGTGAATGTCTATTAAGTTAGGATGAGTGCGTGAGTCCTGACGAAAGTTAGACAAGCGTCCCGCTGAGATCTTAGGGTTTGCCCTAGGAAGAGGTGGGGGTGTCACACTTTTGGTAAAATCTTGCTAAATTGACATGTTGTTATCAACTTATCTAGTAATTCGGCTAAGAATAACTGCTCAAGCATGGTTGTCCACCTTGTCGCATGCCTGGCAAGTGGTTTTCCTCCACCCCTTCCTCCCATTTAACATTATTCCCCAATAATAGAGAGTCGTGTCCTCCTCACGCTCCTCCTTACTCCTATGGCTATTGCCTTTCTAGCTGGATATTATCTGAATTCTTAGATTTTGGGTTAGAGTACTTTCTCCTCATCGGAACCTTCTAACACCACCTACTCTATCCTGATTTCCAAGAAGATTTTTGTTTTGGTGCATTTTCTATAAATTTCCAGGACTCTCCCTCTCATCACACTCTTGCCCTCTTCCTTTCTCTCATTCTCTCTCATTCTCTTGCTGCAATCTCGTATGAGCTTCATTTTATTCCTTTATACTAAGTAATGAATGTAAGTCTTAGATGATAACCACACTAAAAGTTGCCAGCTTAAAACTAGAAGCAAGCATTCGCCAGCTTAAAACTAGAAGCAAGCATTCCGGCACATAAGTAACGATGTCTATAGCTAACCAATGACTTCACCAGGTTAGTAAAAAATGCCAACTTCAATTCCAATGCAAGTGGTCCTACGGAATGCACCAATGAAAATATGTAGAAAATGGACTCTGTTTAGGAGTGAAATTTTTTGATTGTTTGTATAAAATTTTACTGTAACTTACTGTAGAAGTTGTAGAAAAAATTTTTAGGAGTGAAGCTTTTTGCTTGTTTTGGGGATGGTATATTAAAAATTTTGAGAGTTTTTAGAGGGTTCTTGTAGTTAAAGTGGAAAACAAACGAGTTTTATATAAACTTGATAAAAATTTGAGTTAAAACTTTGAAAGTTTTTAAACGGTTCCTATAATTAAAATAGGAAACAAACAAATTTTATATAAATTTGCTAAAAACTTGAACTACGAAACAGGGCTGTTTTTGAATCCATTCATTCTCAAGAAAGATAATACTTATTAAATAATTGAGAAGAGAAATGTGTCAGTATGGGAACGAGGACACATATCATTCTTTGATACCATGCTCTAAAAGGAGATACTATTCACATTATTTTTTTAAAAAAATGAATGGTAAATATCATTTTTACTATTCCCATGCAATGAACGGGAATAAAACTAGAATAGATGTATTTTTTATAATATATGTATTTTTTTCAAAAAGGTTTATCAAACACATTTTTTCAAACTGATAAATGTGGTATCAATTTAATCTAAAAGAAATGATAAGTATTATTTTTTAAATTAGTCTATACTTATATTTTACTACAGATAAAGAATATATGTCAAGAGAGATAAGTACTATTTCTTATTCTAGAAAAAGTGTAGCACAACATTACTTCACTATATACAATTATGAAAAATCGTGCTCTTATTTTTACAAACTTCTCAAAGTACAATCCCATTATCAGATTCTCTATTAGTGCAATTTATTTTAAGGACAAATTAGTACAAAAACTACGTACAAAAAGAGTTAGAAATTTAGACAATAAATAATTTTCGCGTATCTGTTCCAAAACATCACACTTTCACAGTTTACTTTATATGAAACTGCATAATGATGATGATGATGATGTTGAATAATTTATTTTAAAAATTTAACTATTTTTCATAGATATGAAAGTCCCGTACATAGCACGGGAATAAAACTAGTTCTATTAATAAGGTAAATAAATATCAATTGCCATCATCCCACCTCTTATCTCATCCTAAAATAACTGACACCACTTGATACGATCCATGGCTGCCCAAGACAACCCTTAGGCCTCCTTATTACAAGTGCATGACTAGGGGTCCAAGCCCTTAAGCCTTTTGGGCCGTAGGGAAGTGCAACAAGTGGGCCAGCCAAAGAAAAGTGCGGAAAGGAAGTGTCCGCCACTGATGAGCAAGTGGGAGGCCCAACTAGTGGCCCGATTAGTTATTAGTAGTATTTCAATTAGTTGGAAGATTGGGCACGACCGACCTGTGGGCCGACCCAAGTTTTTTTTAATTAATTAGACTAGATGTAGTTAGCCTTATAGGGCATGAATGGGCCGACCCAATGGCCTTAGGAATTTCGATCCAAAGGCCTTAGGAATTTCGACCAAGGCTTTTATTTTGTTAGCTAGTTAGTTAGTTAATATTTAAGACATTCTCATGTACGTAAGTATTATTCATTCATTCATCAGATTAAGAAAAACACCTCTGAGAGTTTCTCTCTCTTGCTTCTTGAAGCAATCTTGAATATCTTAGATCATTCTAGGCTATTCGACAGACTTATCAATCTAGGAACGCGCTAGGTTGTGGCGTCTCTACCATATCAAGAGATCGTTGACCGTGTGATCAACGGGTTCTTGATTCTTCCGCCGTGTCGTCGTGTCAAAAGCAGATTTACCCTTCTAGATCCGTGGTAGTCTATACGGGTTTCGTCACAGGTTGGCGACGTTCGTATCAACTGGTATCAGAGCTAGTTGAAAGGTTTGCGTTATATCAATTTTCGTTGTCTTTTGTTCATTGAAAATTTCGTGTTGTTCTAGCCATCTAGGGTTTCTCCTTCTTGAGTCATCTTTGTGTTGTTCAATCTAGTAACCATCTACAATTTTTGATTGAGTTGTGTTTGTGAAAAAAAAAAATTGAAAATCGTTCACGCGCATCACGTCGAGGTTCGCTCATCCCAAAAAAAAATTTTGATTGTCGTGTTATGTTCTTGTTCTGTTCTTGTTCAAGTTCTGGTTGTGTTGGATTGATTTAAAAAAAAGAAGAAAAGATTCGAGCAATAAAAAAAAAAAATTTTCGCCGCTACTGTTCACGAGCACTGTAGCACCATTACTGTTCACGAGGCGCAAATTACTGTTCATCCGATAAAAAAAATTTTTGTGTTTGGTTCTTGTTCAAGCCGTGTGTTTGTGTTGGATTGTTAAAAAAAAAATTCTGATTTTGTGTCAAGTCTTGTGTTGTTGATTTTGTGGAAAAAAAAAAAAGAGAGTACTGTAGCAATTACTGTTCACCCTTTCTTACTGTTCATCCGAAATTTTTCCCTAAATTATCTCCTATATTCTAGTCTTTTCCCTAATCTCAAACTCCTCAATCATCTCCTACATTTTAGCCTTTTCTTATCTCCTAACATTAGCTTATCCTAATCCCACAATACTTACCTCCCTAATCTCTTAGGAACCAATCCAAATTCCACTACTCTAAAGCTTATCCGTCACTTAAATTTCATCAACCCTAGCCGCCCCTACAACCCAAACAAACCCTAACTAGTTTTTCTCTTTCTTTCTTATCCTTCTCATTCTTTCTTTCTTTTCTCGTTTGAGTCAACTGTCTTTTGGTATAGTAGAGTGTTATCAACTCGTGTGTACTACATTAATTAAGTTGATCGTTTACCTAAGGAAATCTAGTTTCTTCAAGATAAGCCTTCAAGTACTTGAGAGAGTAAGGTGAGCTCATCATCGAGATATACTGTGTGATACACGAGTGTTGAGTGAAAATACTTCAAGGAGTGAGTGAGGATTATACAACATATATTTGTATTTTCTTTGCTAACTTTTTTGCAGGTACACCTCATAGAAATGGCAAGTGAGGGTGATAAAGCTCAATTTGATCCAAAGTTGTACGCCGAGGCGTTGATGGGAAAGATGCAACAAATGCTCCGGGAGCACTTCGAGCCCCTGGAACAGAGACTGAAGCGTCTTGAGTTAGCCCAAACAGCATCTGCATCAGACAAAAACAGGGCTTTCCAAAACGACAATTTGACCAATGACAGTGATAAGGAGGAATCATGGTGGGAGATTTATCAACGTCTTCTACATGAAAAGCAATTGAGGGAGCAAATTGAGAGCAATATCCAAGAACCTCCTAAAGAAGAGCTTGTAGAGATCATTAGTCATGAAAGCCAACATCATCTCATTCAAAATGCAGTTGAACTGGAAGAAATCATCATTGAACCTGAGGAATGGGAGAGTGGAGTTGAATGTGCCATACAGAATATGAGTGTGAAAGATGAAAGGATTATCGAGCAATCTTATTGTCCTAACACTTGGAACTTTGTTTTGCTTAGTGTCTCATGTTTTATGCAGATTGAGCAAGGGCAAGTGGTATTGGTGATACCCTGTTCTATTCCCATCGCTTGTTCAGTTCGCAAAGCCTCCGTGGAATCTATCTCGTTAGTTCACTCTACTTGGAGTCGTTTTGTCCAAGCAATTGAGTTCGATCGACCATGTCCATGGAGAAGGCGACTCTCCCCGCTACCTTCGTGGAACTTTATCAACTCAAAGCCTGCACTCATGGAAAGCAACCTCGAGTTCAACCAAAATGGGACATGCCAGGGCTATTACCTCCGAATGTTCATGAGTTCAAGCAACTTTATTCCTCCAATTGCCTTTTGTGCCAAAATCATGTGGATCCTACACTTGTGCGAGAGACATGTCCGCGTGGATTATTTTCATGAAGGTGATGTCATTGGCGATCCTCCAACTTCGATTTGGGGACAAATCGCCTTTAAGAGGAGGAATGATATGATCCATGGCTTCAAGACAACCCTTTCCTTATTACAAGTGCATGGAGGGGTCCAAGCCCTTAAGCCTTTTGGGCCGTGGGGAAGTGCAACAAGTGGGCCAGCTACTGATGAGCAAGTGGGAGCCCAACTAGTGGTCCGATTAGTTATTAGTAGTATTTCAATTGGTTGGAAGATTGGGCACGACCAATGGGCCGACCCAAGTTTTTTTAATTAATTAGACTAGATGTAGTTAGCCTTATAGGGCATGAATGGGCCCAATGGCCTTAGGAATTTGATCCAAAGGCCTTAGGAATTTCGACCAAGGCTTTTATTTTGTTAGCTAGTTAGTTAGTTAATATTTAAGACATTCTCATGTACGTAAGTATTATTCATTCATTCATCAGATTAAGAAAAACACCTCTGAGAGTTTCTCTCTCTTGCTTCTTGAAGCAATCTTGAATATCTTAGATCATTCTAGGCTATTCGACAGACTTATCAATCTAGGAACGCGCTAGGTTGTGGCGTTTCTACCATATCAAGAGATCGTTGACCATGTGATCAACGGGTTCTTGATTCTTCCGCCGTGTCGTCGTGTCAAAAGCAGATTTACCCTTCTAGATCCGTGGTAATCTATACGGGTTTCGTCACAGGTTGGCGACGTTCGTATCACCACTTCCTTCATAGGATTATTTTACCCCTCATATGCGAGATTAGTTCAGTTAGGTGGGATATATCATCTTATATGTAAAATACAACTAAACATGAGACTATATAAAATTAGTAATTCAATTTTATGTCATCCAACGAACCAAACGGATCCTAAAAGAAAACTATCGAAAAAATTAATAATAGGGTCCAACCTAGCGTTAATACCATCAATAAGTTACAGTTCTATTATTGTTAAGGCTAAAATACAAGAAACCCCATGATCTGGGGATTGGTGATGATATCTTCAAATTGTTTAAAAACACCTGCATAACCTATCGTGCTTTAGATGAAAGTAGAATCGTGCCTTTTGTCCTACTATGGAACCAGTAAACTGTCAGTTATTATTTTTTTCTTATTTTCTTTTATTTTCCTATTCTTTTCTTTCCTATTTTTTCTTTCCTTTTTCCTCCACTGCTATAGTGCTATTGCTACATAACTGCTGCTGCTGAGCAACACCAGCCACCACCTCTTTCGCGGATCGTCCTAACCACAAAATCACCATTTTGCATCAAGTAAATTGGTTCCAAGCCTACCACTGTTTCCAAATACGGAATAGAGATAATATTAGTCGAAAATCTGGTATTGCCATAATCTATTTAATGACTACACAACAAAATATTGGTTGCAGAAGTTCTCCATTGCAGACTAAGCTGGCCATCCAAAAGCTTCAAGATTGGGACTGCCCCCACAACCTCACAAGGAGGAGGCAACAACTCACCAAATCTTTCTTCAGCCATACTAAAGGATAGTATCGTATACCTCTTTCCTCGTTTTGCACTTTTTTTTCAGCGACAAAATGGGCAAAACTCTGGTCGTCGCTGGTTGCGACCAGACCAGATCTCCTCCCCAGAGAGAAAAGAAGGCCGGTGGTGGCGAGTGGCGAGTGGCGAGTGGCGGTGGAGAGGGGTTAGCGGCTGGTGGTGGCAAGTAGCAACAAGTGGCGGTGGTGGAGACGGAGTGGGGAGGAAAGAAGAAGAGGGAGGATGAGAATTAGTAAAAATTTTGAAAGTGCATCAAAACTTTTAAAACTTGTGAAAATACCCATGCCAGTTAAGTTACAGGAATTTGAGCACCAAACTTAAAATAAAAAATGAAAAGAAAATAAAAAATAATAATAGTACATCACTTGCAAATCACATACTGATTATATGTTATAATTCACTTTAATCTAAAGCACAAGGGGGTTGGGTGGATGTTTCAAAATCATAGAGGTTAGTTGATCTTCAGCCAAACTACAAGAGAGTTTTCTGTATTGACCTTATTATTAAATATTTAAAAAAGTATTGCCTGATATAGTACTACTCATAAATTACGGTATTGTCCAATATAATATGTGCTATGTACGTTATGGTGCTAAAACTATCAAATAATATTAAATGAAGTACTAAGGAAACAAATAATACTAATCTAATTCACGTATAGGATGGTTTTTTGTTCAATTTAGTTTCTGGTTTTGAATAAGTAAAGATTACTTTTCTAGTGTCAAATAAAACTTTACTTAGGAACATTTAGCCATCCATACTCTTGCTGTGGATCATTACCAAATTATTTGTCAAAGCATGAAGGACTCTAGAAAATGTACATAGCCAATTAACAGAAGGGATCTCTCTACTATTACTTTGAGAAGAGAATTGTTGGTTTGACCAACGAACTACGTGGGAAAATAGACCTTCTTTCTTGTACGCAGCTCTTAGAGCATCTCTTCCAAGTTGACTCCGGTCTGACTGACGGGCTGGTAGAATCAACACATCAAGGAAAGGGTAAGGCGAATACTGAAGCGGCCAGTTAAAATTAAGGAATTTTTCCTAAAGCAAGATGGTTCTCTCATCGCTCATTACGCATGTTGCTAGAAATAACAAGGTATCGAAATATGCTACTCTGATTTTAGATACAACGCAAGATTGAGATTCCAACTACTGAGGTTACAAGTGTAAAAATTACCAACAGCTAACTAAATCAGATCATGCATGAAAAAAAAAAAAGAAAAGGAAAGAAAAAGATCACAGTATGAAATCTTAAGATAAATCCAAATACCGGAAAGAAATTCATTGCAGAAACTTACATTGTAGCTGCGGACATTTGGAAGAATATGCGAGCTTAAACGGAACACAACATTGAACATTGGGCCTATAATTTTACAATTAACACGGGTACCACTCTGACAGAGTATATCACCTTAATAGTTCTATGGATAAATCTACATTAAAAGTACGCTGAAGTAAGCATGATCCAAAGCCATTGTTGGAAGTCTCTACATTACAAAGAAATAACCACCTTCCTTATGGCACTTATCGAACTAACATTAGTTATTTGAGTCGCTAGTCAATTCAATCAGAGGAACAATGGAAGTCCACAATCAACAGTTTTGTTCATGAATACATCTCACTGCTGTAATCTTGGATAAGAACCTGCAAAAATTACAAAAGTAGGAATGAACATGTTTGACAGTCAGAAAGTCATATTTGGATAGAAATCGAGAGTATAAGACAAAACCATATGCATCCAAGTGGAAAATTAAAAAAAAAAAAAAAGCCAGTAGTGTTACTCAAGGAGAGGAGGAAGGAAACAAATTTCAGCTATCCAACTGGTTCTCATGAATAAACGGCAGTTTTTTCAGTGGTTAACCAAAGTAATGAAATTTGGTTGTATAACTTGAGGCAATGACTCTTTGTAAAAACCAGAACACTGAAGATTCAACATTGGACAAGGATACATAGTTTTCTCATCCAATAGAAAATTGCATATACACAACTAAAATCCATCACAAAGTAAGAAAAGGAAAAACGTAAAAAAAGACCGTTATTGCATACAACAGTATGCTATAAACAAGTGGAAACATAAGCATGCTATTTTCCCCATATTAACAGACAACTGCCTTAGTCTCAAAACATCACAAATCCAAAATCCAGTATGCCATACCAAAGCACTGGAACTAACAAGTCGGGATGTAAACCTGGGTCCCCAACCCAAAAGGAAATTTATGCATATCAATCACATGAAGTCTAAAACTTAAATAACCTGTTAATTCCAAGTTGACTACTAAGCTAATTCTTATATAAGCCCCTCTACCAGCATTTTGAGCTCATCATTTGCGTCAAAAATAAATTATAAGATACTGTTTTAACAAGGACACCTCAGAGAGATTGGTTGGTTAGGCGGCAAAGGAAAAAAGGAGCTAAAGGGTGAGCAATAAGAACGCCAACAGAAGAATGTTTACAAACAAACCGATGGTATGTGATCAAATACTCACCTGTTACTGATAATTCAGCAGTGTCGAGTCTTACTTGTCAGAAAAACAATATCGAACTGAATAGACTAAGAACACAAAACTGAAATGATCTTTCATTTTTCAAATCATCAATGGAAAATGGTACAACCACTAATTATTCAATCAGTGGACAAATTACATGCCTTACAATTCAAATAAATGGCATACAAAACTGACAAAGATATCAACATATTCAAATTACAACATTAGATCAAAATAGAATGAAGTACTCAAACTGGGGGAAAAAAGATGATATGAGTATCACAGTTCTAAATCCCAAACTAAAAACTAAAACTAGAGGAGTGAATCAATACATGTCAATACACCAGTAGAATACTGAGAAGCAAAGAGGAAATAAGAAACCAAGATTGAGAAACTTCATATGAAAACAAATTTGACCTGATTACAACATCTGAACAAGGATTAAAAGAGAGCAGAAGATAATCATAGTGGGATTCTGGGATGTGCAATGGAGGAGTTTGTGCAAGTTCAAACTCTAAGGAATAGGAAATCTGGACCGGAACCAGTTTCCCATTATTAGGGTGAGGATTATATGCTTTAGTCTACATCATCATGGTATTGTTCTTGATCAAATCTAACAACCAAAAATGTTCCTAAATATCATCCGGTTAATTAAAAAGTTAGGGTATAATACCTAAAAGGTACTATAGAAGAAGCTCTCATAACTTCACTGCTCCTTCAACTGAAGACCTGCTAAACTTTCTTGTACAATCAAGCATACAATGCAGAAAACTTCTGGAGAAAACTTCCCAGAAGTACTTTCGCCTGAAAACTTCCTCACCAGGAACGAAACAGCAACCTTGAACAGAAACCTTGATAAAAGCCCTTCTCCTGGAACTGAAAACTGATCAAAAGGTACAGTATCCTTCAAGAATTTCTAACAATTTTTCTGTTCAACCTTATTATATTCCTTTCAAGTACTTATCAACTTATTTTTCATCAAACCATTACCACCATAAGTACTTTCTGAACCATTAACTACAGCAATCTTTTCAAAGAAAGCTCTTCTTTTTCTCATGCACAAGTTGACCCTCTACGTCAATAACCTTGCTTACCCCATTTTATAATATTACATGTACAAAAAATTAGAACTATAGGACAAAGCTCTCTTGCCCAACATTAAGAATTCTCCTCCCACTAATTTGTAACAACCTACCAATACAAATGCTGACCTGGACATGCAATCTGCAGAAATAGAACTCACAATGATAAGTAAGTGGAGTGTCCCAGAAGACCCACTGTGAAACAAAACAGCCAAAATTATTCTAGAATCACCCACAATTTGCGTTTGAACTTCTAACGGCAATGAAAATCTTATAAAATATCAATCTTTAAACCATAAACCAGGTACATCACGCAAAACACATCAGAAAGAGGGCCTCAACACATACCAATTACAATCTTAGGCAGCCATAATCTCCCATCGACCTTCTACAACAGCAGGTAAACACAAACCAACATCAAGCACACTCTTGAAATTTTGCCAGTCTACCTGAACGATAGTAGTTCAACCCCCCCCCCCTCTCTCTCCTTTCCCCAAAAAAATCCATTACAAGGATAATGTCTCTCTTTCTTACTCAAAAAATGGAAAGAAAATGGTGGTAGAACTCCCTAGCACGAATGAAAGGTCGAAATTCAGTCAAAATTGTGGCATAACAAGCAACTAAACTTAGGTAAATTGGTGCACGATTTTTATGTGGTAACACAAAAATCAATTAATACATAATAATCACAAATCATGTCCTCAATCGAAGTTGTCTAAATCAAAATTTTACCATCAAGAAGCTGAATTTCGGGCATCAATGCTGTTGTAGAACTGCGTGAGTCGCCGGCGATTCTCCGGTTTGGGCTTAACCTGTTTTTTACGCAAACCAAAGATCTCTTGGACCAAAGGGACATGAACAAGCACCAGCTTCCACGCCAAAAACCAACCTACCCAAAAACAAAAAACCATCAAAATTGAACTGATATTTCACTGAGAAATACTGTCAAATAACGTTTTACAAGAACCATGTCTTCTCTAAGGAATTTATGCAAACGGAGACTGTGCAATTGATAAATGGTTACCAAAAAGTAATAAAGATAGGGCAAAGAGTATGGCGAGAAAGGGGCGGAGGATGTATAAGATGATGTAGTCACAGAGGGAGGGAGAGAATGGTGGGAATAGAGAAACTGAGGAAGATAAATAAGAAGACGAAGACTCCATTATTGATGAAATGAAGATTTATTTTTGATTTCATCACATCAAGACTGTCAAGTATCTTCCTAATTTTCCTAAAAGGGTTTTCTAAGGAGTAACGAGTATCCGCAATCTATATATTTAAAATTTAGGGTAAATGATAAATAAAAAAAACCCCTTATGATCAGGTTAACACGTAGAAAACCTCCTATAATTGATCCTACAAAATTAGAATCAATTTGGAGTTTTATTGAGGGTTAAAGGGTAAAATCTGCATATTAGGTCAAATTTTATGTTAAAAAATATTTTATAACTCAAACGTATTAATTTTAACGATTTCCGTCAATTTTCACATTTGTTCAAATTATGAGATATCGAAATATAGGATTTGAAATTACAGATTTTTGTATATTAGCCTAATCAAGCTAATCACAGGAGATTTTTTTATTTTTTACCCTAAAAATTATCTAATCTACCATGTATTTACATATATTAACAATTATTATTCCCCTTGTATTTATATAATTTCTCTATTGAATGCTACCAACTCTTGTATTTATTTACTTTTTCTAAATAATCTTCCATTTCAAAACAACATGGCACCTAAAATATATTTTAAAGAGTGCCAGTGAACACGCGTTACGCAAATCTTATATAAATGCACAATTTTTCTACTCTCACATTCACGTGTTAGCATTTGGGGTGAGGCTACTGCGCAAATGTTCCTTGAATGCTTGACTTTTGGTCTGAATTGTGCCCGAGTACTGAGGGACTTTCCGTCTTTTTGCTTCTAATGATGACTTTGCCCTGCAAGAAATAACTACCCCTCAAAGTAGTAGCTAACTATTGAGGGTTGTTCTTGATATTTGGCCGACCATTCTTCCGCTTTTCTGTTTCTTTCCCGTCTCTTTCTTTTTTCTTTCAGGCGAAAAGAAGCAATAGTTCAATTGTTCTTGCACACAGTTGCCCAGTTCTTCTTCTTCCTTGAGTCTCAAATCAATCCACTTTCCTTTAATTTCTTGCTATAGAATTTGCTTACCCACATGATAGTTGTACTTCACGGGAGAAG
Source organism: Gardenia jasminoides (assembly GCA_013103745.1). Classification (NCBI taxonomy): domain Eukaryota; kingdom Viridiplantae; phylum Streptophyta; class Magnoliopsida; order Gentianales; family Rubiaceae; genus Gardenia; species Gardenia jasminoides. Next base: position 20,279,580 of record CM023102.1, on the reverse strand, counting down.
AGTTGGGAACTTTGGCCTAGATAGTATCTCTTATCCTCCACCTCAAACCCCAATATCTGCCCCAAACCCAACCCCCACCCAAAAAACAGTTTTTACTACAACTAGGAGGGAATCACTCTGCAAATGCGCAGTGCAGAGTTAGTGCTCAAGGCTGCTTTTGTGAGAACCCAACAATTCAAAATGTTTTTCATATCTTCTACCTTGGATTTTAGTTAAGTTTTAGTGATTGGAAAATGATTTATAAATTTTATTACTTTTGTTTTTCCATTTTTGCAAGTAATTGGTCAAGGGTTTAATTTAGCCAATACAAGAATTTGTGAGATAATACCCTATTAAATTTGGATTTTTCATGACACAAATATTTTTGTATATCTATAATTGCATTGGCTATCGACTCATATGAATGTACATGGATACCTTAATATTAGGATTTTCATTCGAGTGCCAATAAGTTGAACCGTAATGAATAGTGATCGAATGAATAATAAGTTGAATGTGTAAATTATTGATTGGAGTTTAAAAAGGAGTTTGTGTACAAGAGATTATTAGACATAAGTTAATTAAGAATTACGAAACTTCCTAAGATAAAACCCTAGACTAAACTTAAGTTACGACAAATTATTGGCGGGATCCAAAACACTAGCAAGAGTTGACTACACTTGCTTTATTAAATAGAGCTTTATCATTGTCTTGCCATTTCTTTCAAGAGAGAGAGAGAGAGCAACCTTCTTGCTTCTATTTTAATCGATCTAAGTGAAGATCTATCGAGGTTATCCAAGATCCGCTCCGATTAAAAGCTTTCCAAACTCTAGAGGAAGGTTTCTACCAATTTGAATCAAGAAAATCCAACTTGTTTTGCTTCATTTGGACCATCTAAGAGGTAAAACTACTAAACACCTTTGAATCTCCTTTATCTAGGCTAGATCTTACTAGATCTAAGTAGATCTATGGTTTTTGTTGGTGGAATTTTGGTGGGTTATGTTGGATGACTATCTTGACTATATATTGAATTGATGATGGAAATCGTTGATGAAATTGGTGACTCAATGTCTTGATATATTGTGGGTAACTAGTATGTTGTATGGGTTGAAGATTTAAGTATGAAAGAATGGAATTTTGTTGGTGTAATTTCAAGAATTGCTTGCTGGAATTGTTCACTGCTGGCTAAAAATATACCAAATTGACTTGCAAAATCATCCTTGATAAAGGCCAAACTAGCTCTTGTACAAAACATGAAATTCTAGAGATTTGAGGTGGCTTTCCACCCAAAAAATTTCAGAGCAATTGGAGCACTGTAGTATGTGAAATGACCAAAATACCTCTGACTGTCCAAATGCCCTGTTCTACTGGATAACTTTCTGTTGCTTATGTGATTTCACTTTCTGACCATAAAAATGCATGATTTGGCTTTCGATGTCTTCATGAGAAATGTAACTCTGTGTCTTATTTTCAAAATAGCATAAAATTCATCTCAATCCGATAAGTATAGCTCCAGATATGATCAAAACACCAAAAGGTGTCAAAGCTATCAACTTTGTTTCTATTTTGGTGCAGGTCCAGAAATTTTACCGATTTCCCTGATTTACTGGTACTTGTAGAAAACAAATTAGAGGGTGAATTTTATACTGTTGGAAAACCCTTTGAGTCTAATTTTAAACGCCATTGATGGCACTCTATTTCAATTTTTCTATACCAAATGATAGCCATTTTCTCGTGACTGCGCAATGAGGACTGACGGCGAAATTTTCAGTTTTGAAACTTAAACTAAGTTGAACTTTTGTAGCTTGTTTTCCTCACTTTCCTTGGTTTAATTCACCTTTCTTGGTTTAAAATAACATTTATTGCTTCACTAGACACCTAAACCACTGCCCTAGCATGCTTATAGTCATTTCCCTTGACTTGAATTAAAAGCCTTATGAGTTTGGACACTAAGTTTGGAGAATTAAAGATGGAAATGTTGAATGAGATGTTGAAGTGAATATTTCTTATTTCTTGTGGATTGAAAATTAGTGAAAGTCTTATTATATTATGTTTCATTTCAGGATTCGAATATGCCATGAAGGTTAATTGGTGATTAGGGATTGATGTGGAAGGATGCAAAACTTGGTGAGTGTTCCAACTTCTTTTTCAAATGAAAAATCTTGCTATTGTTTGCAAAGAAATGATTTGTTGAAATGATTTGCTAGTATTTATAAAGACATGATTTACTGTTATTTCCAAGTAAAATTGCTTTTACAAGTGAAATGATTTATGACTAATTTGTGAGCATTCCAACTTGTTTTCCATATGAAATGCTTTTACTCTTGCCAATGATCTATGAAATGATTTACTTGCGTTTGCCTTGAGTTTTGTGGCCGGAGCAGAGCTATGTGTTACATCCATATGGGATGGGAGTCACCTCTAGAGATCCGTCTTAGTGCTTGAAATGCTTGTTAGAGCGGATTTATGTGCTACATCCATATGGGACAGGAGCCACTTCTAGAGATCCGTCTCACTCCTTGAAATGTTTACCTAAGCGGAACTATGTGCTACGTTCTTGGAGACGGGAGCCACCTCTAGAGATCCGTTCAGTAATGATGTTTGTGGCACTATTTCCTTTGAGTTAATTATGTTATATGTCCATCTTATTTTTGATACATATAGAAATGCCTATGTGTTGTGCATGCCTTGGAATCTCACTGAGCTATAACTTACCCCAAAATATTTTATTTCCCCTCCACAGGGTTCAAGGTGAAGGAAATTACTTGTATCAATTCATTAGTGTGACTGGTTGGAATCCCATGTATGTTTTGAAGTTTGATTGACTAGTGGAATGTAAATTAGTGGAGTATTTGATGTAAATATTTGAGATTGCATTGTAATATGTTTGAAGACTGTATCTGTTGAAGTTCAAACTTAATTTATTCGAGTATTATAGTGAGTCTTAACGAGAGTTGGATTGGCAGTCCGCCGAATCCTTTGGTTCGCCTTAGGGAGGTGGGACTATCACAGCTTTGTGCCCATAATTTCTTTGTGTGGAGTTTATGCCTAGTATTGTTTAGCAATGATATAAGTTGTGCATGAGAATAAATTGTACAATGCTAAATAAAGTGTGATTGCATATTATCTATATCAAAAACTTGGTTGCAAGGGGGAATAATAGTTAGTACCGCAGTTAGATAACTTATGAAGAACTTGGTTGTATGCAAGAATAATAGTTAGTGCAACAATTTAGATGGTCTTCCGAATGTTTTTAATCAAATGCCATGCATTAGGAAACACATTATAAAATATAAGTTCTATTCATAAGTACATAATCTAATTTTCTAAAAATATAAAAAGAAAGAAAAAACTAAACGTCAATAGTGGGACTAAATTAGCTTCCTAGCCTCCATTATCTGGATCTCAAAGTATATTAGAAATTGATGGTCTTCTATACATATCTTTTTCCAGAATAAAGTGTCATTATAACAATCTTGTTAACATCATAGGCAACACACTACTATTCATTAACCAAACCTCTAGTTCAGTGCGCATTCAACGTCCCCTCTAGTGCAGAAGTTTAGTGATAATATCAAATTCAACTTTTTTGTGAAAATAATTCACAATCAAAATACCAACTTTAATAGCAAAAATTTAGCCACATAGAACAGTAATAAAATACTCAGCAAAAAAATAAAATTAAAAATAATGCTAACTCCACCTACAAAGTCTCTAAATAGTTTTTTTGAATGTAACGCCTTTTTTTATAGCTTATCTCAAGAAAGTCTGACAAAAATATATTTCTAGATAATCAAAATAAAATAAATAAATCAATAAAATTAGGGATACACGTACAAGAGTAAGTACAGAAAAATTAAAGGTTGAGTAAAAGGAAAACAGATAAACAAAAAGGAAAAGGAAGTTAATGTCTTAGAATCCTGTTTGCTTCTTTTTCTCAAAAACTCTCTATTTAAAACTATATTTTGAAGGAGATCGTAGAGTTTCTTTGATAAAAAGATCAAATTTTTTAAATACAATAAGAATCTATAGACTTAACCACCATTTAACAATTCGCAATCAGCTTAAATCATGTATATGAATGAACAAAATTTAAAATATTCTAAACTCTACTAAGGCATGCTGATTACCCTCCAACAAGCATAGGCACACCACAATTCCCCCCAATTATGAGACAGCATATTTTGCTTCATCAAAAAGTAAAATAAATTTCCCTCGTTCCCAAGTAAAGAAAAAACCATTTGAGCCTAAGCAAAATGTTATGCAAGCAACTTAGTTTAAATGGCAACAATCAGACAAAATTTCCATAAAAGAGGAAGAATGTAGGCAAGGACAGTACAAAAGCATTCAAAATCCAATAATTCCCTAACAAAATTGTTGAAATCTATAAAAGACACTAAGAAGAAGAAGAGAGGAGAATAAAAATCCACAGTACTTTTTGTTAATATACCAGTTGAAAATCTCCAGTTCAAAGCTAAATTCACTTGAGTAGCATTCATGTTCATCAATTTCTAGAAGCACAACTGTTTGATAAATTGTAATAATGCTTGTTAGTCCGGACAAGATAGAAACCAACCATCTTGTAACTACAAGGACTCTTATAATGACATCCACAAATGCAGGACTAAAATGCAGATATGGGGGAAAAAGAAGCATTTTTCAAAGAATGGGAAAAAAAAGGAATTTAAAGTTTTTTTTGGGTTTTTATCCCTAGATGCTATTAGCTACATCATTGCTTCTTTTCCAAAGAGGAAAGTAAAACTTATGGTCATTAACCAAAATTAATCATACTCCATTCTAAATTAATCGAGGTCCAATAACAATTAGCAAATGTCTAGGAGTTTTACATCTAGAAAAAGGGAGGGGGGGCTTGTCACACCATATGTACACACTCTCATAGACAAAATATATCTTAAAATACACGGGGTTTCGATTTTGAGTATTATTTGATGGAGTTCATTCTAGGCATTAAATTAATTTGTAATTGGTAATCAGAAAAATACAATTTTAAGATCAAATTCGGCCTAATACTGGCCATTAGCCTTTCCAAAGCTCCCTTTCAATGTGTGGAGAGCTTTATTCACTGTGATCCAAAACTTATTATGCGTGCAACTTTTCTTCGACAATGCATTTGAAATTCTCATATCTAACTCCTCGTTCCTCATGGCTTAAGCATCATCAGAGAGCATTAAGTAATTTCATCCACAGGAAGTTGAATGCAATAATTCAATCACTTGTTAATGCAGACTTTGATTCGAAAAACACAACAATAAAAAGTTGAAAAAACCAAAGAGTGATTAAATAGACATCAACTACTCAATACATATAATGCTAGAAACTTATATTTAAAATAATAATACAAATAAATGATTTATTTATAATAGTTACATGAAAATAAGCTAAAAATTAATGATTATTATTTCAGAATCTAATTTATATTCTGTCTATATGTCTTATCTAAAACATTAAAATATATTAAAACATATAGGAAAGGATCATAAAAATATTTAAAGAAATATCAAAAGTGCAGCAAACATATTTATATTCCCATCACCTCTTCAAACAACTTTTCCCACCTCACAACTCCCCTTTTCTCACCATTCTCTCTTCTTCACCTCTTTGATCCAAACTTTCCACATTCTTGCAACTCTTTTCCTCACTCCTAAATCCTATCTTTTCTTTACCCTACCCTATTCTCATTCAATTGTCTTTCCTTTGACCTAATTTTATAGCACATTTATCTTCTATTTTACTATACTTTCCAACTATTCAATAGATATGAGTTTGGATATTTAATTTAATTGGGTTCAAATATGTTTATATTTCAACCTCCAAATTAAAAAATTAATTTTTAAAGAAAAAGAAAATACTTTCATAACTTTCAATTTAGTTTTAAACTTTTAAAATATACTTATTTTCGTATTTTCAAAATAAAAGCGCCAAGTATAGTTATTTATAGTATGAATCTAGATTGAATGGTGAAAACTTTTCTTTTGAAAATGTTTTAGTTGATTTCATATTCATCCTACAAATTGAAAGATATGATTTGAAACAAAAGGGAAAAAAGAGAACCCATGACCTATAATTTTTAGAATATATTTAATTTTACCTCCTAGAATATGAAACTATATAAAACCAATAATTAATCACAATAGTTGTAATTATTGGCATCTAAAAATGCAAATGAAAAATAGTACCAACAATTAAAAAAAGTACCAACAATAGTACCAACAATTAAAAAAAGATTTAGTCATTTTTCTAATAATGACATAATAGTGTTACATATTTACATTGAAGAACATAAAAATATATAAAATAATCAATGATACTCAAGATTATTCTTAGTTATTGGGTTTTACACTCTTATTTAAACCTAATTAGAATAAAATTTAGATTAGATATATACAAATTTAGTATATACAGTTTACCTAGAAATGTATTATATCTTTCTCTTAAACTATATGGAAGGACTGACGTTGTTGTTGTTGTTATTAGTATTATTATTATTATTTATCAAAGATAAAGATTTTAAATACTAATTTCCATTTTGAAGCACCAATAAAACTTTGTTGTTAATTTAGTGATTTCATAATTTAGCTTTCAGGATTAGTACTCTTATTGAATTTTTAAATCCTTGACCATTGAATATTATTTTTTATGTAATTTATCCTTTTAGTAGCATTACTAAGTTAAACGGTAAAATATTGTTATTTACTCTTTTAGCTTTTAATAGGACTTGTAATGTTTTATTTTGATTTAACCTCCTATAAATAAACTTTATCCAAATTCCTACATTTATGGTGCCATTTCTTACATTGTAAATCCAAAAGGCATGAATGGATATTTGATAATTTAAAAAATTCAAAATTCTATTAAAAAGAATAGGGAGTTAGAAACTTTATGATTCAACCATTCTAAAACCCCTATATATATATATATATATATATATAGAGAGAGAGAGAGAGAGAGATTGATAGATAGCAATGAAATGTTGTGGTTTTTTTTCTTTTCTTTGCTTTTCTTTTTTGGAAAGAATGAAGTACTGCTCTTGCAGAAGTCGTAACTTGAGTGGTGTCTTAAATTAGGCAAGTGGATGGAGAAAACATGTTGGAGTTGGAACATGTTTCATTCAAATAATAAGAGAATTAGTCAAGATAGATATCTATTAGTTAGCATGGATAATGTTTTCAAAAATCAAGTAATTAGTTAGCATGGATAGTGAGTTAGTAGATGTGGATGAGTAATCAGTTAGTGAAAGTTACTTCATGCAGACGTGAATGGGAGTTTAGGGGAAAATATTTGACCAATTAAATTAAATATAAATTGCTAGAAAAGGGATTGAGATTTTCTTGACTTGTGGAGGCTCCTGATGAAAAAGTTGCCCTGCAATACATAGATGATAGTACATGTGTACTCATAAAAAATCGAAAAAACTTGAAGAAGATTCCATTTCCACAATTTAACAACCATCCAATATTGTAATTCATCTCTAGAATCACATGTTATATCGAATAATTAGCTATACTGTGACGTCCCCACCTCTCCCTAGGGCGTACCCTAGGGTATTAGTGGAACGCCTGCCCAACTCTCGCCAGGATTTATTTCAAAATCCCAATATAAATACAAGCATTCATTCCTAAAACCCTAGTTAAAGTCCAATAAAATTTACTAGCTAACTTACAAGAGTACAACCTCAATAATTTTATCAAAATTACAATGATATTAACTTCAAATACAACAATCCATCAAGTTTTTGAATAATTTCAATCTTATACAAAAATTACGGAAATCCTACAAAAGAAACTAATTCCTTGATTTACAATCTCCACTTCAAGACCTGTTAAGAAAAACAAATATATTGGGGTGAGCTAATACTCAGTGAGATCAAGAGAAACATGCACAGGCAAGACAAAGCGGATAAATAAATAAATAAATAAATAGTAAAAGAGCAAAACAGTTAATTTAGCAATAAAACATTTAAATAGTATAAATTGAAGGATACAGTTGCCAACTCCACATTTCCATAATCTCTGCAATTATATTTTTTTCCTTCACAAGCATCAATTTCAAGTCACACGTTGACACTCCATCAACCACTCATTCTCACAGTCCATATTCACCACTTTATCCCTCTCCCGTCTACTTACACCCCATTGGTCGGGCCCGAACTCCAAAATTTAAATAGTGATTGGTAATACCTATTATGAGTATACCATAGTCGGAAGACTCATTCCAACCGACATAATTAAACAGTAATAACCCATGGTTCACCCATCCCTCGTCCTATCCCCTATTGCCGGACAAGGTGAAGGGATTCCCAATGGGGTTTGGGCGTCCCCACAAATATAATTAGAAACAAGTAGTTCAAGCAGTCAAATAATTAACAATTCAAACAGTTGAACTCATTTAGAGGCAAATCAAATAAGGTGGGTGCGGTAAAGTACACGCCCACTGAGGCACGTTAGCATGCTTTTCAAATTACTTGCAGACAGTAAAGCAAAAATAAACAAGCACTTGAACACTCACCAGTGATTCAGTTAAACAAGCGAGCAAGCAAGAAGGTTAAACTTCAGTAGTTGGATCAACTTCCGCAACCTCTTGATCACCGGAGCCAAAACGGAACTATCACACTCAATCCAAACGGTTAAAACTCAAGATTTAACCTAACTCTCCAAGTTCAACAAAATCACTCAATTATAGCTTCTTTTTCAAGTCATAACTCACTCAATATATGTCAGAATTGAACAAAGCTTAAAGTTACAGAAACTAGATTCAACATACTAGAAATCACTAGAAGACATCGCTCGAAGATTCATTGAGCAAGATGGACTAAAATGAGTCAGAAAATCTAGCAGAAACAAAAATAAGAAATCAGGCTGGAAAATCAGCCATTTTTGCAACTTCGCTGGTATTGATAGGGAAAGAACTAGCATATTAACCTTACACCGTTAGAAAGCTTGTGAAGTCTAATTTTAAACGCCACTGACGGCACTCAATTTTGACTCCCGAGCAAGGAATTACATTCATTAGAAGAACAGGGGTTCGTATGGACTGACGACAGAATTTCCAGATTTGAAGAGCTAGATTTGGAACAACATTTGGGCATTGAAATGCCACTGGAAAATCACCAAATTTTGAACACTCAATCCTTACTAGGTGGACTATGTGTGTACCAAATTTGAGCCAAAAACTCGCACGAAGGTAACTTTTAAATGGCCAAAGTTTGTGAAAAATCTGAACACTAATCTGCCAGATTTTCCTTCTTTGATTTTCAAAAATTTTGCTCAACTAAATCAGCCCCAAATCATTCAAATGTTTGATACAAAACTCTAGCAACATTCCTTTGACAACTAGAAGCAAAATGGTAGCAAAAATTTGAATCAAAATGCTTCAAAAATAGGGCAATAGTTCGGCAAAGTGCAAAAGGGATAAAATTCCAGATTTTTAACCCAACATTCAAGGGCTTTTGTTACACCAAATGAACTCACATTTGCAAAGCATTTCACCAACACATAGTGTAACATTTAAGCTTTCAAAACAACCAAGGAATCTACGAAAATAGAAATCCAATATTGAGCTTGAAAAATGGCAAAGTGAACCGGCAACTTTGAGTATTCAAATTCCAGATTTTGAAGCTTCCTTAGAAGAAGTTTCAGTTTTGTGCAGTATTTTTGAAAAATCATAACTTGAGTTCTATAAGTCCAAAATTTATGAATCTTATACCATTGGAAAATAGACTCAGTGAACTAAAACTTTTGAAAAGACACTTATACAAGATTCAAATGAAAACCAATCAAATTTCAGTTTAAATCTGCTGAAAACAGAACATAACAGGCTTGATTTTTAGTCAACTTTGAAAATTCACCAAAATTCACAGAAATCGAACTAACCCTTGAAATTTATACTACTGAAAGAACTCAGATTTTAGTTTCAAATGCACTAAATAGAACTCAATTTGGACCTTCCTACGCCAAGTTAAAATAGTTTTAAGTAGGCTGATTCATCAACCCTGTTATACGAAAATTCCAGATTTTAAAGCTTTCATTCTCAACCATTTTGTAACATCAAATAAAACTATTTTTACATGAAATTCCTCCCAACCTTAGGCCATCATATAAGCATCAAGAATCAACAAGAAAGACATGGAATCATTGAGCTAAAAATGGAGGAAACAAAGCTGCAAAACCAACCTCAAGCTCTCTCTCCTCTCTCGGTTCCTCTCTTGTTTTTCCCTCTTTCATTTTCACCAACAAATTTCCACATAAACACCTCACACACACACATTAAGATCATTAACAACCCCAAGTTCCTACATGGTGGGATTTCATAGAGCCCACTTTCATCAATTAACAATAAAATCCAACTCAAAGAGCTAACCTAGGAAATGAAACAAATGAGCAAAGTTCTTGGTGGTTAGCAAGCTTACCTCAACTCAATCAAGAAGTTTAGTGAATGGAGAATGAAATAGCTCACACAAGACCTCAATCCTCAAGCTCAACAACCGGTTCCTCCTCTTCTCATAGCTGGACCGAAATCACCAAGAGAGCTAGCAAATCTTCAAGTGTTTTTGGGTGCAAAAATGGAGGCTTTGTGTTGGTGATTTTTTAAGATGGAATGGAGGAGAAAAGAAGAAGAGAGCGCCAAGCTTGGAGGAAAAAAGGAAGAGAATGAATAGTGTCTTTGACTTTGGGGCTTTTATGGAAAATGGAAAAAATGAAAGAAAGTTGTGTGATTTGACGTAAAGCCACTTTTGTCGGTCGGATCAATTCATGACACCACACTACATCCCGGTTTCTCTCATTTATATATTCCAAATACATATTCTAACATTCAAACTTATGTCTAGCATCAACCCTAGACTCGAGTGTAAAATTTAAACATTCAAATAATTTAATCACGACATAATTTAAACGTGCATAATGCATTTTAAAACTTTTCATGCCGTTACAATTGATATATGAAAATCAAATAATTCAAGATAAATTAATAAGATAATTTTATGAAAATATGGACTTTGCAAATTTATAAATTAAATTGATGGTACGGGGCCTCACATATACCATTAGTTGAAAGCTTCAATACCAATCACTTGATAAGAAAATTTAACAAACCTAGCTAAATATTATCCAATAATTATTGATCTCAATAATCTTTGATTGATACCCTGTCACGCAACAATGCATCTACACTGCAATTGTTCTCCATTATCATCATTGTTCCTATACCATGTTACCAAGAAACAATTCGTGGATGTAAAACAGAGCTCCAGCTAAGGAAGAAAAGCCACAAAAAAAAATAATTTAATGAGGAGATTTCAGCAAAATTAGAAATGTATCATATGCAAAGTGGAGGACCAAATGACAGCATGAATTTCTCTTAGAAGGAAAAAATTTCCCTTTAAAGTAGTATGCAAAATTGTTCACCTCAACCAGAAAGCTGAAATGCGTTAGTTTAAATTGTCCCATATCTATTGTCCCTATATCTCGTTGTTGCTCGAGGATGAGCAGGATAGTTTCCCCATGAAGCCAGACTTTGGATCATTAAGATCTTCTAGCGGTCTATTTGAATGCCCTCCTCCATTGACCTGTGATTTTTCCAAAAGGCAGAGTCGCCTGTGGGTGTACTAGTATTTGACATCCTCAATTTGAATACTGGGGGAAAAGAAGTATGAAATTTTGGACTTTGGCCAGGATAGCTTGATTAAACAAACTAAGATATTAAGTAAGACTTGTGATTTCCAAACATGCAACTAAAATTATCATTTCGAGAAAAGCATCAAATCCATGCTATACATGACGCATATTAAGTGTAAAGAATGTATCAAATCCACAGACACGTCCCAAAGAAAAAGATCTTTTTCCCAAAGATATTTGGTTTTCCACTCGTGTTTTATAGACAAAACCGCCAACACAGAACAATGTTGAGAGAACAATGAATTTGTGTCAACCCGACACATTCAAATATGAATTAGAAACAAAAGTGTAATACTTATATATTAAAAAAAAACCTCAAACATAGAAACATGAGCCATATAGCAAACTTCAAAGTTGATATGTGCATCTACACTATAGTCCTTGTTTGACCAGCATTAAAAAAAAAACCCGAAAATTTAGTGACACAAGTGGTAAATAAGTAGAACTAATAAAATTAAAACTCAAAAGAAATTGTTTTGCACATAACCAAGAAAGTTAAATATAAAAAATTTAACACTGGGCAAATCAGCTTGAGCCATGAAACAAGACAAAGGAGAGTTGGGCATGAGGGAAGTGAGGGATGAACAACAATGATAATGGGTTATATATTTGAAATCATCTAAAAATATAGATGAGATTTACATGAAAAGGATTGTTTTGAAATTATATTTTTTAAAAGTAAAGATTGGGAAATTTTGAAGAAATAAAGAACAAAAAGAGAGGAAAGTGGTTGAGAAAAAACTTGGAGAGATTGTTTGACAAGAATAAGGATAAAGAAAGAAAAAAAAAAGAATACCGTGAAAGAGAGAGATTTGTGAAATTTTAAGAGCGCGTAGATGATGAGAGAGAATGTAGATAACTCGCTCTATCAAGTAACCATGTAGAAAAGAGAAAACATAATGAGATAAGGATGTGAATACAATTTTATTATATATATATATATATATATATATATATATATGATAATACTTTATTCAAATAACTATACAAATCTACTATTCTCTATAATATTATCTAAATTTTGGTCTAATTTGCCCCTATTAATCACATAACAAAATTTTGGACAAATTTGTCCTTACTAGCAAAAATCAAATTTTGGACTAGTTTGCTATATTAATGATATACCATAATTTTGGACTATTTTACTCATGCCATTAATAAAACTAAACTTTTTACTCATTTATCTATATTAATGAAATAACTAAAATTTTAAACAAATTTTCCCCTATGAATAAAAAAATTTTTTTAAACTAATTTACCCATTTTATTGAAATAAATAATTTTGGACTAGCTCACCCCTATTATTAATAAATTAAAATTTTGACTAATTTGGCCGACTAAAATTCTAGACTGATTTACCCCTACTAAAAATGAGAGTAAATTTTATATTATTTTGTCTCTATTAATTAATTATAAAATCATATGTTCTTGGTCAAATTTAATTCATAAAAGATTAGACATATAAATTGAAACTTGTGAATCCATTTAATAATGTTATACTCAACCCAAAACAAAAAAACTTATATGTAGGTTTCGGTTAGAACTGCACAAAGCTCACATGAGCATATATATATATATATATATATATATATATATATCTTTTACAACTCGAGTTTAGGTTTATCAAAAACTCGAAAACCCCTAGTTGTAGATCTATCAAAAAATGTATTTTAATCTATAAATAAGTAATTCCATCTCATCTTATCTCTAACCAAATACGGGACGAAGATTTTTTTAAAATATCCCATCCAACATAAAACCAACCAACACTGAATAATAAGATTACTCATCCGAGGATGGTTCAACCCAAGATGAGTAATTCAAGGATAAGTGTGAGGACCCGAAAATTTATTTTTATCTGACCTATTTATTTAATTATTTATATATTTTCGTTGAATAATTGATTTAAATCATTTTAATTGCATTTGCACCATATATTACCTCATTTTATTTTAAAAACCAGATTTACCTTTCAATTTAATTTTTTTGTGAAAAACGAGAAAAGGCACATTTTTTGAGACAGACATTTTGACTGAGAGTGACGTAATCTTGGAGAATAAGAATGATTATTAGTTGATTAAAAAAAGCTACTTGAGGGATTAGAAGTGAGTGATTGGAATTAAACTCCAAATGGAACATTTTTTGCCACACATTAAAGTTGACTTTTAGGCACCATAAAGCAAGGCTTTGTGTCATCTCTTCATTTTATTTTTCCACTTTACCAAAACACACAAAATCCCTCTCTCTCCCATCTCATATCGGCCGACCTTCCTCCTCCATCTTTCTCTCAAATTTCAACTTCAATTCTAGCAAGAAAATTGGCCAAGAAAAGCTTGAGAAAACTTCCATTTCTTCACTTGAAACTTGAAGATTATCTTGCCTTGAGGGAGACGGCTAGGAGCTTGAAGAGAGGCGCTGTTTGGGGGCTAAGACACATCACAAACAAGGGATTCTTCTTGAGCCATTAGAGGTATTTTGACTTCAACAAAACCCTTGTTTCCTTGTTTCCATTTTATGTAGCTTTAAGCTTTGTAGTTCCTTGATTTTCTTGTTGGATTTGGGTTGTTGAAGTGGGTTCTTGGATTCCCACAAGACTTGAATGTGTGGCTATTTTGATGTTGATGAGATGCTATGATGTGTGATGGAGTGAGTTGTGTTGAATTCATGAAAGTTAGGAAGTTAGGAAGAAGGAGGAAGGAAAGTTATGCTGCCGTTTCTTCTCTATTTTTATGCCCTATTTTGGTTGCAATTTTTCATGAGTTTATTGGATATTTTGAGAGCTGGAATGTTGAGTTTTAAGTGGATATTTTCCTAGCAAAGAAACTCTCTTAATTGGTGCTTTAAAAGTTCATGAAGTGATGACCAAAAATCTGGAATTTTCGTATGACAGGGTTGGTGAAACAGGTTTCTTAAAACAGTTGTAACTTGGTGTAGGAAGATCCAAATTGAGTTCTGTTTATTGTGTTTGAAACTAGAATCCAAGTTCTTTCAGTTAAATAAATTTCAAGGGCTAGTTCGATCTCTGTGAATTTTGGTGAATTTTCAAAGTTGACTAAAAATCAAGACTGTTATGTACTGTTTTTATTGTAGCAGTGACTTTAAACTGAAATTTGACTGGCTTTCAATTTGAATCTTGTATAAGTGTCTTTTGAGAGTTTTAGTTCATTGATTCTATTTTCCAACGGTATAAGATTCGTAATTTTTGGACTTATAGAACTCAAGTTATGATTTTTCAAAAAATACTGCACAAAACTGGAAATTCTGCTTTTAAGCTGCCCGAATATTTTGCCCTGTTTTGATGGTGTTATGGTCTGAAATTTTGCTATCATTTTAACACCATTTGATCAAGAAATGTTGTTAGAGTCTTGGTTTTAAAAATGGAATGGAATGAGGGCTGTTTTGGATGAACCAAATGTTGCAAAAGAAAAAGATTTAAGTTTGGCAGAAATGAGTTCAAAATTTCAGTCAACTTTGGTCGCTTTGATCACTGCCTTCCTGAATGAGTTTTTCACTGAATTTTGGTATAAACATAGCTTACATACTGAGGTTTGTGTGTACAAAAATTGGTGTCTTTCTAGTATCATTTCATTACTCAAATGATGCTCCAAAGTTACTCTTCAAACCTGGAAAATTCTGCTGTCAAGGGAGCTTTGCGCCCTCTGTTCAAATGGCTATATTTTCTTTCTCGGGAGTCAAAATCAAGCGCTGTTAGTGGCATTTGAAACTATACTTCAAGGCTTTCCAACGGTATAAAATTCATGTGCTAGTTCATTTTTTACAAGTCACAAAAATTTCGGGAAATTGACTGATTTTTCAAACTGATAACACTATGCTTTGACCATTGCTGAATCTTGTGGCTTGATTAATGAATTTGAAAGCGAAATCTTCTAGTGAAATGTAGTACTTCGAGTCTAGTTTCCATAGCCGTAGGCCTTGTCTAATTTCAATGAGGGTAACCTAAGATATGGTCCGAACAAGAAACTGTGGCAGTGTGGTCTTGGTGATTTTAGTAGTTAAGTTAAGGTTTTAATCTTTAGTTATCTTAGCTAGTGTTTAATAGTTGAAATTTGGTTCAGATGACCAAGGCTTTGACGAGGGCGAACCAACTACCTAAATTTAACCTTCTTACTTGCTCACTTGTTTAATTGAATCACGGTGAGCGTTCCTTGCATGTTTGTGAATAAATTGCTTAAGTGTGAAATACTTTATGATGAATTGCTCATTTGACATGTTAGATGCCTTTCAATGCTTTTCAATGATTATGTGAAGGGCGAGTGTGTACTTTATCGCACTCGACCTAATTTTCATTTTACTGTTCAACTGTTTACTTTCCCACTGTTTGTATATTATTTGTACATGACTGTAGGCCATGTGTGCTAACACATAGGTTGAACAAGGCCTTTCCCCCTTCGCTATCGACCTATTCGAGCCAGAAGCGGACTCGGTCAGGTAGGTTGGTAACCTAGGGCACTGTATGGTATACTCGAGTATTACCACTGGGAGTTATAAGGAGGATTAGGGGGTTGAGTGATGGACCAAATGGACTGCAACTGCTTCCAGTGAAAATTGTATCCTTTTACTGAGTGTTTTCACAGTTTATGTGTTTTATACATTTTATGCTTCCAAAATGAATTATATTGATCTATTGAGTGCTTAACTGATATATATATATTGTTACACTGCTACTATGAGATTGCATGTTATTAGGATCGCTCGCTGAACTTTTAGCTCATTCTTTCCAACTTTGTTTTTCCTTAGCAGGGTTTGAGAACGAGAACTTCCAAGAGTTGCTCTAGGTTGTCTGGTTTGGAGACTTTAATCTTGTGTTTTGATGTAAATCTTGTATTTTGGATTGTACTTATGAGATTCTAAAGGGATAATCTTTTGTATTTGTAACTTTAGTCTGGATGGTTATGAGCATCTAATGAGGTTTTAAGATTTAAACGTTTTGTTGGACTGATGGATATTAAGTTATCTTGTTATTCGAAATATTTGCTCGCTTTTAAATTGAGGACTGTACTGAGTCCAGGCGAGAGTTAGGCAGGCGGCCTGCCGATACCCTAGGGAAAAGTGGGGTCGTCACAATAAGTAATTTCCTTTCATCCAATTCATGAAATGCACCCTAATGGTTCGTTTATTTCATCGGATAACTTAAAATTAATCATCCTATGTTACCCCATATTTGGTTGCATTTTATAAATGGGATGGAACATTCCAATTAATCAAATTAATCCTCTATTCATAGGATAAATTTATCTTATGGGAGAAGTCGTATTAGTCACGTGGGGATAACTATGAGATGGGATAATAAAATTTTAGACTAATTTATCCGTATAAATAATACAAATTTTAGTATCTCTCAGTACTAATACTATCTATAATTTATTAGAGTACTACTACTATACTAACTTATTAACACTATATTGAATAATTTTAATACTATATTGAATAATGCTACCTTTTTACTTCCACCACCACCACCCCCTTCCTCCTTCTTCTCTCTTTCTCCTCCTTCTTCCATGCTTCCTCCTCTTCTTTTTTACTCTCTTCCCCTCCTCTCTCTTCCCTCTGCAGAAGGAAGCTGCTTCCTTCTCTCCTCTCCTCTTAACTCCCCTCCCCCTACGCCTTCTCTACAGGACAAGGAGAAGAGAGGGGAGGGGAGGAGGGCAGAGAGGGGAGGGGAGGGGAAGAAAAGGAAGGAGGAGTAAGGTGGAATGAGGAGAAGAAAGAGACAGAGGAAGGTGAGAGAAATAGAGAGGGGTAGCGGTGATGGATTCTTTTTTTAAATTTTTAAAAAATACTCCAAATAATAATTAAAATTCTAAAAACATCCCAACAAACAACTATAATAACAATTTTTTCATAAACATCACTATAGTAAAATTTATGAAAATAACCCAAAATATACCTAATCCATATGAAGCAAAGGTAATGATCTGATATATACGAAACAAAAAGATGGATGAAAAATGCATTTATGATACAAGTAAAATATTATTTAAAATTCTTTTTGTATCCAAATACAGGTTATTTGGAAAAAATTTGTAGTATTATTTACTGTACTATTTTGATATAATGTATGTAAGATAAAACAAAGTGTTTGGGAAATGTATTTTTTGAATAATAAGAAAATTTTCTAAATAGCCACTTCCATATAAATTTGGTTTGTTTGAAAACAATATTAAAAAGGTAAAAAACAAAAAATCCCTCTATGGTTAGCCTAATATACAAAAAAGTCCCCTGTGATTTCAAATCATACATTTCGGTACTTCATGATTTGAACTAATATGAAATTGACGGAAATCATTAAAACTAACACATTTGAGCTGGAATTTAATTTTTCAACACAAAATTTAACCTAATGTGCCTATTTTGCCCCTCAAACCTTAATAAAACTCCAAATTAGCCCCAAATTTGTAGGAAACAAGTTAGAGAAAAATAAAAAAATATCAAGACAAATCAACAAAACTTGCAATTGCAATATTTTCTTAGAGGGTGTTTGTAAGAATTTAAAATAGAAAAATTAGGAAAATAGTAATACCTTTATATAATGAAGAAAAATTAGGAAACTTGTTGATACTTTTAAATTTGAAATTTGTAATTGCAATATTTTCTTATTGTATATTGTAAGGACTTAAAATAAAAATTTATAATTGTAATATTTTCTTAGATTGTGTATTGTAAGGATTTAAAATAAAATTTTCAACATATTTTCTATCTATATGGTGAAGAAAAATTAGAAAAATATTTGATAACTTTAAATTTGAAATTTGTAATTGTAATATTTTCTTAGAATGTGTATTGTAAGAATTTAAAATAAAAAATTTAACACTTTTTCTATGTATATAGTGAAGAATAAATTAGGCAAATAGTTAATGATGTATTCATTAGGGTAAATCTGTCATTTTACTCAAAACCGTTACTTTTAACTATTTCCATCCTATTTTCACCTTAATTCAAACCATGAGATACCGAAAAGTATGATTTGAAATTATAGGGTGCTTTTTTGTATATTAAGCTAACTATAGAGGGTTTTTCTATCATTTACCCTATTAAAAAAGGTAAACAAATTTTGTTAGTTTTTATTTACAACTTCCTAAATTTTTTTTATTATCCCATTCTCCCCACATACTTCCTACTCTTAACTGTCAGGTACAGGATTCAAATCCTAAACCTAACAATGGGAAAAACCCTAAAAGTCCTCCATTGGCCAATCAATTTGCTAAAATTTATTAATTGATTTTCTTTTTTTTTACACACTTTTTTCATAAATAATGGTAAATTACATTCAATCCATTTGGATAGGAGATTATTCAGGAAAAATTATGTAAAATGATATTATAGCACTTTTTGCAATATGACATATGTAAGATAAAAAAAATGGTTGAAAATTGTCTCTATGATATAAGCAGAACAAAATTTGAAATTTCTTTTGCAAATATTGATAATCAAATAGATCAAACAGATAAGAATAACGTTTAGAATGCATAAGAACAACGTATGGAACAACCATGAGAACAGATGCCCATTGATCCAATTTAAAGCACAATTTTAAACAATTCACATTTCCACCAAATTTATTACATTTAAACATGTAATTGTGGGTCTAAGGAGAGAATGATAGGATAGGGTATGCTGGGAATGTATTTCTTATCATTCTATCAATAGTAACTAGCACTTTCACATCTCTGTTGGTAGCGATTGTTTTCTGAATACATATCAAACCCACTGTTATGAAACAACTAAAAGTATGGATTTTTTTTTATCGAAACGATAAGAATTTCATTGAACCAGATAAAGTAATTACAGTAGGAGAAAAGGCCCCAGATTTAAGAAAACAACATGCATTTAGCATAAGAGGTTGGGATAAACCCACTCCCTATCACTAAGATTGCTCAAACCTTGAGTTGCAAGTTCTAAACACGGGTCATTACTTTCCATTTTTCCTACTTGATAGGAGCACATGCAAAACAATCTGCGCATAGCTTGTATATCCTCAATGATTGTGCCCACCCAACTCTTCCTAACTCTCCTTCCTTTGAGCAGATCAAGGAGCTCCTTGTTTGTTACTTCCACTGTTATCCTTGGCCAGTGTTGTTCCAATGATTTAGCTAAAGCTAATTTCACTGCTTCAACTTCTTGTTGCAACTACTATCTAGCTTTGCTTCCTTGGGAGCCCATTCAATGATTATATTCCCTCTTCCATTCTTTGTAGTTATACCATACCCAGCACTGCTATTATCTTCTGTTCTATGAACTGCAATATTTAGTTTTTTACAATAAAGTATTCTGCTTTCTTGGGCACCTTCTCTCCCATTTCATTCTTGCTGCCGTCTGGTTGTTTCTTCTGTGCTCCTATTCTCAGATTTCTGTGCTTCTCTCTATTCCAACCACTCATTGCAGGCCATGTTGATTATATGTGCTGGATCTTTGTCTTTAGTATTGAAGACAATATTGTTCCTTGCTTTCCATATTTGCCAAAGTACATTGGTAGTAAGTTCCACCCGATCACAACCATCCTTTTTGCTTACAGCATCCACCAGTGTTGACCACTAGTTCCTAAAGTTTCCTGTCAGTCCTTGGAGGCCTTCCCATTGAACTGGGGCAAGTTTCCAGATAGTCTTCGCCCGTGTACATTGTAGTAGGAGATGCTCTACTGTTTCCACATCCTCTCCACAACACTTACAAATTGGATCCTCTTGTCTTGTCCTGTTCCAAATCTGCTCATTCACTGGTAACCCATCATGAAGACATTTCCATATAAACACCTTGATCTTCTGTTTTACGTGCAGTTTCCACGGGATTTTCCAGCTTTTATGGTTTTCCAACTTGAAACTCGAGCTGCCTGATCTTTCCTCCCTTCTTGTTCTTTTCTGTTTTTGTTTCCAAAGGTGCTGATATCCAGCTTGAACAGAGTAATCTCCTTGCTTGCTTCCTATCCAAAAGGTGTTGTCCTCTTTCTTTGAAATGCTTATGGGTATGTTGAGTATTGCCTTGGCATCCTCCTCATTGAAGGTCTTGAAGATCAAAGCTTTGTTCCACCTACAATGAATGATCAATTCTGACACTCTTTGCAAATCATAGTTTTCTGGTTTTGTTATGGTAGGTCTCCCTTGGTTGGTGTTTGAAATCCATCTTTCTTCCCAGATTCTTGTTGTTTTGCCATTGCCAATTCTTTTTCTAATTCCAGTTTCCATATCCTCTCTGACCCCAGTGATGTTCTTCCAGAACCATGATGCATTTCCTGGAATCTTACTTGTCAGGATTGAAGTTGTGGGGTAATATTTTGCTTTCAATATCTTACTGACTAAAAGTTTTGGCTTGGTAATGAAACTCCAAACCTGCTTAGCCAATAAAGCACTATTGTAGCATTGAAGATCCTTGTACCCCAGTCCTCCCTGATTTTTTGGTTTGCTGATCTTCTTCCAAGAAGTCCAGTGAGTATTCTTTTCCTTCTCATCTTCTCCCCACCAGAAGTGTCCATCAGTGAGTTGATTTCCTTGCATAGCGTATTAGAGAGCGTGAAGCAGGACATTGTGTAGGTTGGCATGGCCATTGCAACAGCCTTTAAAAGTACCTCCTTGCTTGCAGAGCTGAGCAGTTTATTCTTCCAATTTTACATCCTCCTCGAGATGTTGTCCTTGATGTATCCAAAGATCTGATTCTTAGATCTGGAAATTACCATAGGCAGACCTAAATACTTCCCTTGGGCCACTTGATGCATGTTGCCTAGTTCCTGGCAGATTGCCTCTCTCGAATCTCTGTCTACATTCTTACTGAATAAGACACTTGACTTTTCCAGATTGATTAGTTGACCAGATGCAATTTCATAATGTTTAAGGATGTTCATTAGCTCCTATGCTTCCTTTATTCCTGCTTTACAGAAAACTAAAGAATCATCAGCAAAAAACAAGTGTGTTAGTCTCGGACCACTCCTGCTAATTTTCATTCCCTTAATTTTCCTTCCCTCAGCAGCTTTCTTTAGCATGTGTAAGAATCCTTGAAAGCATAAAAGGAACAGATAGGGTGAGAGAGGGTCACCCCGTCTTATCCCTCTTTCTGCTCTGACATATTCCTTGTGCTCCCCATTTATATTGAAAGAGAAGCTCAGTGCTAATGCAGTTCATCACCCACTTAATCCATTCCCCACAGAACCCCATTTTACTCATCATTGCCTTCAAGAAGGACCACTCAACTCTGTCATAGGTTTTGGACATGTCCAGTTTCACAACCATAAAACCTTCCTTACCATATCTTTTATTATTGAGATGATGAATGAATTCATGGGAGATGATAACATTGTCCAAAATTTGTCTTCCAGGGACAAAAGCAGATTGGTTTTACTAATGCAATTGCTAAGAAGAGGTTTCATCCTATTGACCAGAATTTTCGAAATGATCTTGTAGACAACATTACACAGGCTGATAGGTCTGTAGTGTTTCAGATCAGTAGGACACTCTACTTTGGGAATCAAAGAAATGACAGTATGATTAAACGCTTTAAGCAGAGAACCAGTATAAAAGAAACTTTGAACAGCAGAAGTAATATCAGATTTGATAACATGCCAAAAATTTTGGAAGAAGCAAGAGGTCATACCATCATTGTCTGGAGCTTTGTTGGGATCCATAGTGAATACTGCTAGTTTGATTTCTTCTTCTTCCACAGGCCTGGTTAGCTCCTGGTTCATTTCCTCTGTGATTATGCATGGTAGACCTTCTAAGATGTGTGCAAAATCCCCTACATTCAAGGGGGTGAAAAGCTGTCTGTAGTATCTCGCAACCTCAATCCCAATCTCCTCTTCATTTCTGGTCCAACTACTATCAAATTTCTGGATGTGTTGCATTCTATTCCTTCTTCTTCTGCCTTTCACCCATGCATGGAAAAATTGACTATTTTTATCACCCTCTTTTAGCCAACTCAGCCTAGCTTTTTGACTCCAGAAAGTTTCTTCTTCATTGTAAGCTTCCTTCAAGTGGCTTTTGAGCTCAATTATGTCACCTTTCACCATGTCATCTCCATTTTCTTTAAGTTGTTCCAGTTGATCTTTTATTTGTTCAATCTTCTACCTTGAATTCTTTTGGAAAGTATTCCTCCACTTCAGGATAGGCAGCCTGCAATTTTTTATTTTCCCAACAACCTTGAACATCCTAGATCCCTCGACTGGATTGTTCCAAGCCTTCTTCACTACCTCCTTGAATTCCTCCTGCTGCAACCATCTTTTATCAAAGAAGAACCTCCTCTTTCTTGCTCTGATTTGATCATTGGTGTCAACCATCAGCATACAATGGTTCGAAGCCTGAGTGTTTATATGGGCACATCTTGCTTTGTTGAAAGTTTCTAACCAGCTAGAGTTACATAATACTCTATCCAATCTTTGTTTAACCAATCCTTCTCCATTCCAATTATTGCACCAAGTCCATGGATGACTAGAATAGCCCATGTCAGTTAGTTGGTTCCCATTAATGAATTGCCTAAAGTCTTGGAAGCTTTTTTCTTCTCGGATTTTGCCACCCTACTTTTCTTCATTTGACCAAAGATCATTGAATCTCCAGCAATGCTCCATTTCTCGTCCCTTAGATGTATCCTTTGTTCTATCATAGACCATTGTTTTTTCCTTACTTGAGCATCACAGTTGGCATAAATTCCAATTAACCACCATTTATAGTTGCTGTTTGAATCCTAGATTTTAACTTCTATAGTAAAGGCTGTTGAGAAGGATTCCAGAACTTTGGTTTCTGTATCCCAGAACATTACCATTCCACCAGTTTTGTTCATAGCCTCCACTACAATTCCATACTCAAAATTGAGAATTCTTTGGATCTTGTCCATATATTGTCTCATATTTTTTGTTTCACTAAGGAATAAAATGTTAGGGGAGAGGAATTTTTTGGACTCCTTCAACTGGGGAATTGTCAAGGGGCTCCCTGCTCCTTGACAATTCCACACCATAGCTCTCATTCTTGATTGGAGGTCTAGAGAAGGCTGGTCCTCTCCCCTTCAGAAGCTCCCAATGGTGGTGCTTGGTCTTGCTCACTCTTGGTCCTTTTCTATTTTTGCACCATATTCTCCGAGTCCACCATCTCTTCATCTCTCAGGTGGAACTTTCTCTTTGTCACTTGTTGCTGACAATCACTACTATTGCCAATGTCCTTTAGAGGTTGTCTTGATCTAGTCATACATGTTCTTTGAATTTTTTTGAATTTCTTTCCTTGGTTCCTGCTACAGCTGCCCTTTTCATTATGGATTGAGTTTTCCACTTGCATCTCAGAGTTTGTATTCTCTTTATCACAATGGGTGCTTGGTGGCTATTCTTCCACAGTTGTGAAATTATTTTGCCATTTTTTGGCCAGCTTTGACTCTTCTCTTGTAAGCTCCATATGTTGCAGTAGTACCACTTCATGTAGCTGCTCCATTGGGTATTCCTCCAATTGCCATGGTCTCATTTGACTTCCCTTGTTCTCATTTTTTCTATCATCTTTACCTCCTTCCTCCTTGCTTGTCTCTTGGTTCAGTTGTTTTCTGGTTGCTTCCTTATTTATTATTATTCCTTTTGGAGCTACTCTGGCCTCCAACTTACCACTGTTGCTCCATGCTTCCATCACTTTTTCTTTGCCTTTCCCTTTATTTCCTGTAGTTGTTGATGTTGGGCTCGGATTCTGCCTTGACTCTTGAGGGCTATTGTCTTTGTCATGGGGGGCAATTGTGTCAGCTTTGTATTTCCTTAGTGGTTCCCCATTTTGGATTCCCCAATGTACTCTGTCTGCACTAAGATTGTTCTCATTCCTTTCATTTTGAGGTGATCCCTTGCCAGAGAATGCTCTCATCCATGGTCTATACTGATTCCCTTGCTGCTCCTACTGCACCTTGTCGATGCATTTGCAATTCTTGTCACTGTGTCTAATCCTTCCACACTGGTAGCAGAAATCTGGGCATCTTTCGTATCTGAATTTTGCCCATTTAGTTATTCCATCTATTCTCACAGTGGTTCCTCTCATCAAAGGTTTGGAGATATCCACCATCACCAGCAATTTCATATGCTTACCTTCTTTCCCTCCAGATTGGGGGATAATTACCTCTCTTACCTCCTCAAAGATTGATCCAATCTTCCTTCCAGCATTTTTGGAAATCCAGTGGACAGGTAAATTCCAGACCTGTATCTGTAACGGTGCAATCTGGAAGGCATCTGAATCTTCCTCAATTCCTTCATACGAGTTACACAATGCCAAGATCTGAATGTCAAATATCCAAGGGCTCTCATTGAGTATTCTGGTTCTGTCTCTTTCATCCAGAACTGTGAATTGAAACATATTTGGCCCTAATTCCACTACTGTTAAATTCTTTGGGTAGCCCCAGGCATGATTGGCAAATTTCCTTGGGCCTGTGAAGTTGGCTAATTTCTCCCCATGTACTTTCCCAAACAGGCTTAACATACATTCTTGTCTTCCTTGGTTCACATCTCCCACATCCAGCTCTGTCCCCACAACCTCATTATTGCTCAGAGCAAACCTTTGCATAATGTTTGTTATTTCCTCTGGAATTCTTTCTCTACTTGTGGGTATCACAGCCAAGCACAATCACAGAAAGTTTCGAACTAATCAAGCCTATGCAAAAGAAAATGAAGACACTTGTACCACTATGTTAGTCAACCACAATTTGGAATTTCCTCAGAGATCACACGCATACGGTCCAAAGAGCAAACGCAGCAGAAAGAAGCCACTAAGAATAGCTCCTTCCCCCCAAAATGCAGATGACTCGACTAGAAAAGCTAAAGGTAGAAACTTTCCTACCTACCGCAACAAGAAGAGACAACAGAAAGAGAGGAAAAGAAGGAAAACAAGAAATATGATTAACACATAAATACCAGAAGGCTTTAATGCCGTGACCTGGTCTTATCTTTAGACATTTGACCCAGCTTGTAGTCCTTCCCTGTAGGACAGTAATGTATCTGTCTGTGGATGCTAATTACTACTCCATCCGACACCTTTCCTTTTTGTCTTTAACCTCCTGAAAGTTCCGCAATAACTTCCTAGCTGAGTTTGCTGTTGTGCACACAGGTTTGGTTATAGAGATCTAGTGCTGCTGTCCAGTTGCAGTGATTTTTCTTAAGGTGTTTGAGAATCCAATTTTGAGTTTTTGAATTTTTGAAAATTTGAACTTTCGACGGAAAGTTTGAAACTCCCACCAAGGGGAGAAAGACTCTCTATGCTAGAGAGAGAAATGCTCTTATTTAGAGGGAATGCTGACTCTAATTCCTCAAATTTGTGAGCTGTTGAGATTTAACTAAAAGTATGGATGTTTATTTGTATTTTCTAGAAGATCAATACATAAATTCTCTTACAAGAATATTCATGTATCATCTCATAGTTCGTTAGTTCATTTATTGAACTATTCAATTCATATATTTGAAATATTAAATTCATGTATGGATATTAAATAGAGTTAGTGTATTTTTGATATTGGATTGCTTATAAATAGAGGTATACTAATCTCTTGTAACAACTTTTGAATATTTGAGTTAAGAATAGAATAATTTTCTATTTTCTCTATTTTTTTGTCTCTACTTTATTGTTTCAATATCTACTCTTACTAGACTATTATATTAGTTTTGTAACACCCACCATATTTTGGTTTATTTATTAATTTCAGACAACGGAAAGCAAACGGTCCAAACCGTCCCACGCTTTTTGCATTTTCAAAATTATGTATAAGACAGCGGACTTTCTACGCAAATACCATGAAGTTCCATACGACATCTAAACGGCTTTTGAGGAAAAAGCCGAATGCTGCCGATCAGCGGGCTCCAACGTTGTGGCCACGGACATGCATCCACGCCATTTGCAGCCTGCGATGTATCTAATAAATCTAATAAAAAGACAAATGAACTAAGTGGGCCAATCTCCATTTGAGTCCTTCAGTTTTATATTATCCTATTATGTTCCCCAGAGGTTTCATTTTGGTGGTATTATGACCTCAACAATTTAAACTATGTAAATTCAGTAGATTTGACAATTTGCCTTTTGATTTTTAATTTAATCTTTTTACCAAATTAAACTATGTTAGTTGACGAGATTGCTGATGGCACGTACAAGTGAAATTATAAAAAATGTTAAATCCACATTCTTTCATATTAAATTCGTACTTTATTTAAGTTTCTTTTCTAATGGTACAAGTTATTAATGCAACAAAAGTGTGAATTAAAAATGGAGATGTGAGGACTTAGTTGGATCCCAAATTGCTAAGATTGCTTTTAGGGGAAACATTGATGATCGTAACCACTAATATCTCAGACTTGTGATTTTTTCCTTCTTTCTTAGCTTTGGTTCCGAATTTCTGACACCATAAGTCTACAACCAACTTGATCTTTTAAATGAGTGACAAAACAAAAGGGGCTATAACATGAATCTATTGATGCTCAGGAAGAGCTCTACCAAATTACATAGTCATAATATCATTAAGGAGGAGATTAAGTGACTAGTCCAAATATTAAGAGATATTGTATTAAATTTCATTAATTTGTTCTAAAAGAACATAATTAAACGTGACTTAGAAAAAAGGTGACATAATTTTGCATTAGGCATATTCTGATATATGTGCATTAAATAATTAAGACTAAGTCATTTAATTTAATATAATTAATTAAGCCCAAAAATTAAAGGCTAAACATGCGTAAAGATCCATATAGTATTGAAAAAATTTCTAGACATCAAAAAAAGAAGAGCTTTTGCCATTCATATCCCATCAAAAAGTTCAATAACTCAAGAAATTCTATATAAGTATGTTCAACTTAGAATTGAAAGACGAACTAAATTACAAATATTCGAATATATTTCGACTCAGTAAGAGTTCGTTTGCGCTTGATTCGCGACCTAACCAAGTCAAAGTTGAACAGTATTTTATGTTTGATGAAACTTTTAAACTCAATTCAAGTTTAACTCAATTAGCATAAAATTAGAATTTATAAGTTAAAAAATCAATCTCCTTGAACTCGACTAAGTTTAGTTTCATTAAAACTTATTTGAACTTAGTTCGGTTAATAAATAGGCTAAACTTGAACAACATATCAAATTCGTCAAAATAATCAAACATGCTTGAATAATAGGGTATTTGGTTTGATTAGACTAGTTTATACCCCTTAATTCAATCAAAGCTGAGAGGACCAAATTGAAACCATCTAAAAAAGGTAGAGAACCGAGTTCACAATAAAAAAGTACTAAAAATAAAAGTTTGGCATTTGCCCGGAAGCTGAGCTGTTGACGCCTGCCTGACGGTCCAAGCCGTCTCCGAGTTATGACTTTGAGAATATGACCGATATATCCCACCTACATTCTTTGAATATTTCAAATTATTCCCATCATCCACCAACATTCTTTAATCAAAATAGCGTACTTCCCCCATCTCCCCCTTTCTTCAAGGCCTTCAGCTCCATCAGCGCCACCTTTCACGTCTACACCCCAAAAAAAGAAAATACGCAAATAAGAAGGACCCAGCTGATCAAAATTTGATCTTGGCTTGACTCTGGGGAGAATTTGGCACTGCCACTGTTTTTGTAATAGTAATAGAGAGAGAAATATGAAGAGCAGAAACAGTGGAAAAGTGTCTGTGAAATGGATTCCTATTTTTTCTATTTCCTTCTTCTTTATTGGCATGCTCTTTACTAACAGGTCAGTAGCTTTTTTGTCAATTTGGAAAATTGGATTTTGATTTAGTTTAGTTTTGTTTTATCTTTTTTTTTTGGTTGGTTCAATTGATCTGGGTTTTGCAGATTTTGGGTCCCACCGGAATCTGGCGGTCAGCTGATATCTCAGCACAGACGGGAGCAAGAGCTTCAAATCATCTCTGAGGACTGTACAACGAAGAAGGTCAGTTTAGTTCAATTCCAGTTTAAAAAAGAGAGAGGGAAAAAATTCTGTTTTTTGTTTTGTGAGTTTATTTTTCAAGAATTGATCAATTTTGATGGGGAAGTTACAATTCTGAAAAAAGTACAGATCTTTTGATGCTTATCTATATTCAGAATAGGGTTTTTTGTTGAATTAGAAATCAGGAGAACAGGATAAGGATGTGATGGATGAGGTTTATAAAACCCATGAAGCAATTCAGTAAGTTAATTTTCATAATTTTTGTACCTCTTGTTCTTTGTCTTTTTAGTGGAACTTCTGTATTGAGTAGATTGTTAATGTTATTTTACTAGGACATTGGACAAGTCGATTTCGATGCTTCAGATGGAGTTGGCGGCCAGTAGAAGTAGCAAGGAAATGGGGAAACCTGATAGGAGTTCATCTGCATCTTCAAAAGAAGGGCCTCCAAGAAAGAAGGCATTCATAGTTATTGGAATCAATACTGCTTTTAGTAGCAGGAAAAGGCGTGATTCAGTTAGAGAGACATGGATGCCTCAGGGTAATTAAAACTCATTCTTCACATCCTTATGGATCGCCAACGCTGTAGACTTTAGAGATAAAAAAATTTTTCTCCTCTTTTCGTTACATTAGGTGAAAAGCTTGTCAAACTGGAGGAAGAGAAGGGGATTGTTGTCCGTTTTATGATTGGCCATAGGTAATCTGCAACTTCATGCACCTCAAAAGGTTAATTGTTTAGGAATTTTTTCTTTGAAGAGTTGCGTATGTCATAAGTGCTATTCCAAGATACTTTTCCATCCCTAGAAATGTTTGATCATATTTGTGAAAGTTAAGATTTATTTGCACATCAATCGTGCAAACGGGTCAAATTTATTAGCAGTAACTATTCTGTTGCACTCCTCTATGTCTGTTTTGTGTGGCTTGCCCATAGAGTTTAACCACCGGTGTAGGATGTATTTAAACAGATCACTAAATCATAGTTTTTACAGCATTTTTGTTCATAAATGATAATGTGTTTGGTCCATTTATGGCAACTTGTAAGCAAGGAATTGCTTGCAGTCTCCTTATTGTTATTTATTCAGATTACTCCAAATATTGATTTTATTGTAAACCCAAGATACAGAGAAAGCTTGTCTCTTTTCCAAGCAACAGCTCTTAAATTACAAGGGTATTTAGAATGAATGCAAACTAGATGATGGTTAAGCTTTCGTATTAAGGAGACTTTTGAAACAGATATCTCAATATGCAAGTACAAGCTTCTTGCAAATGAATTATTGTCTGCAAAAACTAATTGCTGACCATAATAATGCCTCAATTACTGAAAGTTAGTTCATTCACTGTGTGCTAGTGTATCATTGTAAAACATGCTTCCCTGTTTTAAGAGATGTAAGAGTATTGGCTTACAATTTCTCTGATTGAGTTGGAGGGGAGGGTGTTCTGATGGGCCTTCTATGGTTTGAGCTTTGTTAGGTGAAATTCAGTTGTTACGCTTTTCATGGACATGCTGTAAGTGACTTAAGATTTTGGAGCTTTTGATTGTAAAACAACTTCATCAGTATTATTGAATAGAGTTGACTTATGGGGCAAATGATGCTTATTGGGAAAATTCCCATTACGACTATATCATGGAATTCTAGAAATGGATTTTGGCATAAGTTTATTTGATTTTAGAAGCTTCACTGGAAATATCATATGGGGTTGCCTCGTGGTGAATACATAACCTTAAATAACCTTAAGCTTCTTTTCTTTGTTAAGAGTAACATGCTGGCAGGAGTTCAGGATGAATGACATTTGTTCTCTTTCAGTTTTGCATATTGTCAAATATAAGCAGAAATACTTTATTTGGTGGTCATAAAGATTTGTAAGTCCTAGGAACCGATGTAGGGTCCCCTTGTGATATTTGTACCTGGGCCATGCTAGTCTATGTAGGATGGCTGTTGGATTACCAGTTCTTCAGTGTGCACTAATTGCTAAAATTTGATTAAAGCTAGAAACCAATAGCATTTTCTTGTTTGCCTTCAGTACTATGCTAGCATTTTTTACCTCCTGAACCCAGCATGCTTCATTTTATTTATCGTGGCCGTCAACAACTTATAACTGACAAAACTGATAAGCTTTGCGAAAAAGTGTTGGCTTCAGCATAGTTAGAAACTACTTTCAGAATATAAAATGGTATTTATCAAGCCTAATTTGGTGCAAACTCACAAGCATTTTAGCTGTTGCACTGCATTTTCCATTTTCTAATGTTTTATTACATACACAGCTTTGGTAGGTTTTAGATGCCCTGAATTTGATTGGAGTTTAGGGCAGGCCATCATGAGCAAGAATCTCATTCCAATCAATACTGTAAGGTTTACAGAAATTAGTAGGAATGAGCTAAATAACTCATGCCATCACAAGCAATAAAATTAAAGAGGTAGATGTAGGGTTAAGATTTTTGATATCTAAACAGCTACTGATACCTCACAAAGTTACATGGCATGACAAATTACCCCCCTTAGGCATGACCGTATTAATGTAAGCATAATAGGCATCAGAACCATTCCTTGATGTTAATCTGGGATTTATTGTCTTTATGGTTTCTTGCTTGTTACAAGAACTGAGCATAGCTCCATAACTTCTCTTCTCATCTTCGATTAGATGCATGGAACATACTGGTTGTGCATATCATTTCAAACACTATTGCCATTATAGGTAAAACTAGAAAACAAAGTTGAACTGATAGTTGTCTGTGTTGGTTAATCCAGTGCAACATCTAACAGCATACTGGACCGAGCTATTGATTCTGAAGAAGCTCAACACAAGGATTTCCTCAGGCTGGTAATATATAATCCCTTCGTCCAGTTTGAACAAGAAAAACGTAAAAGAATTTACTGCCATTGCCCTTTTTTCGTTCCAACCCTTTGCACGTAAACGCTTTTTTATTAGTGCTCAAGTCTCAATCTCTTGCAGGAGCATGTAGAAGGGTACCATGAATTATCAGCTAAAACAAAAATTTTCTTCTCCACTGCTGTAGCAAAGTGGGATGCTGATTTCTATGTCAAGGTTGATGATGATGTACATGTGAATTTGGGTACTTTATGGCTTACTCTTCTTTCATTTTGTACAGATTAAGGATGTCTATGTTTATGATGATGTAACTCATTAGTCAGTAATGTTGTCTCTTCAGGTGTGCTAGGTGCAACTCTTGCGCGTCATAGATCAAAACCAAGAATTTACATTGGATGTATGAAATCTGGGCCTGTTCTTTCTTCAAAGTAATAATGAAGCTTTCTACAGTGATGCTTTTTATTTATTTATTTTCTACTCCGTTCACATTGTGCTCCCCTTTTTTTGGGTGTGGGAGGTGGGTGGGTTGTTATTCTGTTCCAGTGCTTCTTGGAATGATTTCTTTGTGCTATGGGTATCTGTTTTCCAGGAATGTCAAATACCATGAACCGGAGTACTGGAAATTTGGAGAAGAAGGAAACAAGTATTTTAGACATGCAACTGGGCAGATTTATGCAATTTCAAAGGATTTAGCTACTTACATCTCAATTAACCAGTAAGATTTAATTGTTTCCAGATTGAACTATTCTTGTTATTCTCTTTTTAGTGACCTGTAAATGGAAATAAAAGTCTGATCACCAGAAGACTAGTGAATTGAGGCATTTGAAAGTTTGATCAAAGTTGGTGATGGACCAAATTCTTAAGTTTTTGTATGTCTTACTTGAATAAAATTTGAAACCGAAACTGATTGCAATTCCTTTTTAGTATAGGGCCAAGAGTAAATTGGAAAATATTATGCAGCACTCATTTGACAGTTTCATATTTTGCATGTCCTGTTCTGATGTCTTGTTAGACTTTCAGTGTTTGTTTTTGTAATAATTGTAATTACAGGCCAATATTGCACAAGTATGCAAATGAAGATGTATCGCTAGGTTCATGGTTTATAGGTCTGGAAGTTGAGCACATTGATGAGCGCAGCATGTGCTGTGCAACCCCACCAGGTATTCTCCTTAGTTGGCATGATTAAAGCTTTTTCTACTTGTTATTGCGTATTTTCTATGGTGAAGAAAAGCTACCATGAGTTAGTGAGGGGTTAGACATGGACTGGTGATTATGAATGGATATATTATATAAGAGAGGCTGAAAAATAACAACTGAAACTGCAAAAAGCAGGGCTGCAGTACGAGACAGATTAAGATTTCAATTTTATAGCTTTTTGTTCTCTCTATAATGTTACCCCTATTAGAAGGAAAGCAATCAAGCTTGAGAAAAATGGTTATTCCCAATTTTATGTGGTTTTTCTGAAAGAGCAAGATGGAATCTGGAAGCAGAGAGTGAACCATGGACTTAAGGTTATGGGAAGACTTCTTTTCATCCAAAAAATAATTTTTGATTTTACTCCTATTTGTCTGCTGACAAAACGAGGAATTCCACTCTCTGTCTTTTCATTGACATTGAGCTTGATGCTTTTTGGTGGTTGACCAACCTGTTGTTTCTCTGGTTTGATGAGCTTTATGTTTTTTATTTTTTTCCAAAATGATTTGCACATACTGAAAAAAAGGCAACTAATGGTTGGAAAGTATGTACAGAACTATTTTCACTTCTGTTCTGCTTAAATCTCCTATAATCACCTCATGTGAGCTGAAATGATGGCCAGTTCATGTGTTGGTGACACTATGTTTAGCATTTATGCTCCTAATATATTTATCCAACAATCACCTCTTGACTATGGTTTCCACAAAATATAGTTAGCATCGGGGAACTATACGGACCACGAGCTTACATCTTCATATGCAATGCTATAATAATATGCAGATATGTACTTAGTACACATCATGTTATTCATTGAAGCATTATTGCACCATCACTTTCATTTCTCTACTTCATTGTTGCCTTGCAGAATGCGAGTGGAAAGCGCAGGCTGGAAATGTATGTGTTGCTTCATTTGATTGGAGCTGCAGTGGAATTTGCAAATCAGTAGAGAGAATCAGATTTGTACATGAAAGGTGTGGTGAGGGAGAAGAAGCCGTCTGGAATGCTTTATTTTGAATTTGTATGATTGCAGATAATTGTGGGCAGACAGTGGGCTGAGATTCCACTTTCCATTGTCTTGAGTTGGCCGCCTGATGCTCAAACAAGAGGGGGTTATACGGACCAATTGAAGGCTTGCTATTCTACCCTTGGATGGTCGTAGCTAAGAGCCTGTCCCAGTCTTATATGAAACCTATTGGCTTTGACCCCAATGTAGCTTAAGGTAATGATCGGGTCTGAGAAGATAGTAATTTTGGGATGATTGGAATTCCGCTCAGCATATTGGAGAATGCCGGATTTGTTAACAATTTTTACCTGTAAGAGGTAGCGTATTTAGCATCAGTATTGATAAAATACTTGGTACTGAAAATCAACACTCCTTCCTCACCCCCAAATCCTCTGCCAGCCCTTGGGTAAATTAATATTGTTTCGGCTTCACTCCTTAGTTGTTTTTACCTGGGCATGTAGCTTTGTATCTCTTGTAATGTAGAACATTCTTGTTTTCATTTTTTTGTCTTACGATCGTCTTCTTAACTCAATAGTTTTCCAGTGTGGCAAACTTCTTGTCAAACTTTCAAGCATGAAATCACCTATTAAGGATTGGGGGAGCCCAAAGTTGAAATTTGCCTGGCAAGTTTCTTTTGCTAGTATTGCATTCATGTTCGCAAAGATTATAAAGAAAAAAGTATGCACTTAAATACTGTTGTTTGTAAGCATAATTCGAATAATTACTTTATCTCTCTCTCTCTCTCGGGCTTGTGAATTTAGTTTGCGTTTGAATGTATGCAATTAGGGTCATGCTTAATTTAGGGGTACATCTACTACATGATTCCTGATTCATTTCTTTTTCAGAAGATTCTTCTATATCATCATTTGTAACAGAAGAACAATCATCTTGGTTTGAGGATGAGTTGACTTGCTAATTTAAGCTGCCAGTTACCTACTGATTTGAGCTGGCATTTGACCTATTTAAGATCTGTAATGGCGAATTTGAGAACTAAAGAGTAATTTCACGACTGATTTGAACTTGTGCCAGTGGTGGAAACCTCAAAAAAGGGTAATCCATATTTAAATGGATTCTATTTGAAATCGCACTTGGATTCTATTTGAGATCCCACTTTCTAATTTTCA
Source organism: Gardenia jasminoides (assembly GCA_013103745.1). NCBI lineage: Eukaryota > Viridiplantae > Streptophyta > Magnoliopsida > Gentianales > Rubiaceae > Gardenia > Gardenia jasminoides. The sequence continues at coordinate 20,244,905 of CM023102.1, read as the reverse complement.
ACCTTGGCCATGGCCTCTGAATGGCTCGCCAAAATAAGCCATTAGATGCCTTTTGAGAGATAGGTGCACCGGCTGGCACCAGTTGTAGGCTGTTCTATGGTTTTCTAAAGGTAGTTCACTACTTTTTCCACCCACTTTTGTGCTCATTTTTACTTCCCCAAAATAGAACGTAAAAGGGCAACACTTGGATTATCTTACAATTTTCAAGTAGCTCAGCTTACAAATTTTTTGGGTTCAAGAGAATGAAAAATCACATGCACCTGGGATAAAGATGAGCATAATGAGATTAAAGAAAGAGAGGGAGTGGCGGCTTACTTGAGGACTTCAGCACAAGGCTTGAATTTGAAACTTCAACTCCAAATTTTATTGATATTGTATGTGCAAGAGGGAGTTTACAAGAAGGACATTTTGAGAGGGGATTTTGAAAGTTTCAAGGCTAAAAACTTCCTTCTAAGTTCCTGCATTTTGAAGTCTCCGAATGGCTATTTATAATACAAGATTTGATATTATTTAGAAAAGACACAAAATTGATTTGGAACCACTTTCTTCACTAGGCCACGGCTGTCCATCTTTTGTCTTCAACTTGATTTCACTTCCAATTCCATGATTCAACCACTTATTTGTTTCACGTTGTGTTCAGCAATTCTTATAACAAGATATCTGCTGGAGTTGATCATTATGCCAAATGGGCAAAAGAAGATTTGGAAAAATTATCTTCCATTATTTGTTAAATTAACTATTTCATTTTGCAGCATAAAATGGATTATTCCAACTAGCCATTCAAAAGTCGTGGCCGAGGTTGAGGATCAGAAAGTGGGATTTCAAATAGAACCCACAATGGGATCTCAAATAGAACCCACTTAAATATGGATTAAGCTCCTTTGAGGTTTCCATCACTAGCATAGGCTCAAATTAGTTGTGAAATTACTTGTTAGTTCTCAATTCGCTATTACAGATCTTAAATAGATCACATCCTAGCTCAAATTAGCAGGAAACTTGTAGTTTAAATCAATAAGTCAGTTCATCCTCAAATTAGGACGATTACTCTTTTGTTACCAAAAATTCAGAAACACCCTATATCTATTCTGAAATTCAAACGTATGTTTTTTATATCCAACCTGAAGATCTTTAAATCAAAAATGCTTTTATCATTGCCAATAAATATATTACCTACACAGACGAATCCCAATTTTGTCTTAGGGGAGCTTTACCCATAAAATCCAGACATGTTTATGTTAGTTTCTTTCATTCTTTTGAACCCAAAAAATTTGTTGATCTAATTAACAAACCTAAGATTATCAAAGTAGCTTCCAAAAACAAAAGAGGATCCATCATGGCATCCTATCCCAAATTTTAAGTTATAAAAAAAACTACGTAAAAGTATCATAAGTTTTGGTACTTTGAAGTGTAAGTGTAAGTATTGTTGTGGTTTTTCTTTTCTCTATTTCCATCATGCCCTTATTGATTGATGGTTGAAATTTCATATTGCATCATTATTATTTAATGCTGATTAAAGTGAACTATATTATATATATTGGTGTAGAAGAAAATAATGATCAATGAGAAAACAAAATGTCATTAATGGTTTATGTGAAGTAGGATACAAGTTTTAAAAATATTGAAACTAGTGTGTCTTTATTTTGTGTACATTTTTAACTATATTTAACCGTCACTAAGGTGATTATACCATATACATCCAGATTGCTTGAATCCATATAAAGACTATTGCAATTTGTTAGGGTAAATTTCTCTAGAATTTGATTTACCTGCTTTAAGCATGCTAAATCTTTTAGAGATTTTCATGTAGATATCATTATATAATGTTCCACATAAATATGCAATGACTACATCCATTAGACGCATATCGAGTTTTTCATGCACTGTCAAATTCATAAGATATCTAAATGTAATTCCATCTATTATTGGAGAATAAGTCTCATCATAATCAATTTTAGATTTTTGTGAAAATTCTTGAACTACAAGTCTTGCTTTATATTTTACAATTTCATTTTTCTTATTCATTTTTCTTCCAAAGATCTATTTGTATCTCATTGACTTTATACCTTTAGGTGTTCGAACTATAGGTCAAAAAACTTTTCTTTTAGTCAGTGAATCCTATTCAAATTGAATCATATCTTTCCTTTTTGACCAATCATTTCTTCACCGATATTTATCAATTGATATATTTTCATGATTCTCATTTTCTTTCATAATATCAAATGCAACACAATATGTAGTTTCTTTTTATTTAGGTGCCAATTTCAAATTTTCTATAATTTCATTCTTTTCCGGAGTAAGCTCTTCAAGAGTTGGTTCTTCAGGAATGACCTCTTTAGGAGATTAAAATTTTATCATGACATTTATTTCATCTCTGGAGATATTTGAAATCAAGATGTTTTATTTAGGTAGGCCAGCCATAAATTAATTTGTAGCACTTGTACTTGTTCTTCATGGATATCAATTTTAATTAGAGAATGTGACGACCCCACTTCTCCTTAGGGCGAATCCTAGGGTGTCGGTGGGCCGCCTGCCCAACTCTCGCCAAGACTCACTCACTAAAATGGAATAAAAATCCTTTAAAATAAAATAATAATTCCAAACCAACGACACTTAAGTATAACTATTTCACCTTACATCCCAACTCAATAAAATTTACAAGTTATAACACTTGAATTGCAATCAAACTTTCACCTTACAATTCCCAAAGTACAAAGTTCAGGATTCTATCACAAAAACAAAAGTCACTTCCAAATACGTCTCAAGTGCTTATTTATAAAAGTCAATTATCTTAAACAGGTACGCAATGGATTACACAAAAGAACTTCAGAACTAGATCCACCAAGAACCCTTACTTCAAATCTCTATTAAAGAATAACTGATGTGATTCCTACAACCCTAAGAAGGAGAGAAATCGCCCACAAGTCCTAGATTCCTGAAGTATCAACGTTGGGATGGATTTGATTCAATTCTTGGACCGCACAAGAACAAAACCAATGGTAGGAGACGCCACAATCAAGAAGGTGCTTGATTGATAAGTCGACGAACATTAAAGGGCAGCCTTACAATGTTCAAGATTAGCTCACACAAGCCAAAAGTTTGCAAATAGCAATTCTGGAATTTTTCCTCAAAAATCTCGTTAAAAATTATGTCTATGAAAACGGCTTGGGGCTTATTTATAAGCCTTACAAAAACCCTAATCCAATAAGGAAACAACTAGCTACAATACGGCTTAAATAGAAATCCTACTTTTAAGGAAGGTTGCATTCGGATCTCAATTCACACTTGGAGATCGAATGGCTTTTATTTTAACTACTAGTAATAATCGAAAACTAACAAGACTAGAACAAGTCTTCAATCATCTTCAACCATGATCAAAGTCTTGATCGAATATGCTTGTGCTTCATCCTCTAATCCTTCAATGCTGGAATTTGTGCTATTTTGTTCTTGGATAGCTCGAACCAAAGCTTGAAGGGATTCTTTGAATTGTTTAGCACGGGCACGGGTCACGGGTCCAAGTGGTACTCTTGTAGGCTCATTGACTTGCATTTGAACAGCACTTGATTCTTCATCAATAACAAATATAATGGGGTGAGCGAACGCTCAATGAGGTCAAGAAGAGCATGCAAGCATGCAAGATTAAGTAATATACACTTTCATTGAGCAAGATAAGTAACCACAACTCTCAAGTAAGAACGCAAGGAAGGAAATTAATTACACATTCAATAAAGGATGGGGAAGCTCTCACGAGCTAGTCCATCTCTTGATCAAGATTTCCAATTGAGTTGACACTCCATTAACATAACAAGAGCAAATCCATAGAACCCCACTTGTCAACCATCTCCATCCACCGTTTCAACCCCCCAACCGGGGCCTCTCGTCAAAACACGTTAAATTGGTAATACTCGAGTATACCCATGCAAGTAGTCGGTGAATGGATTCCAACCGACGAAACAGGTAAGGACCCATGGCTCGTCAAATCTCCTCGACCAGGACCTTATGCCTGGCTGCGAGTCAATTGACTAACCGAGGGGTTTGGGCGTCCACATAAATCACTGGTAAGTCGATGAGACAACGCTCAATCGACAAGCAAGTACACATTCAGGTAAGTCATTTCAAGTACAAGCAAGTATAAGCAAGCAAGTTCAAGTTAAGTAAGAGAGGTCGAATGAGATAAAGTACACGTCCGTCTCGATAAGTCTAATAATGCATTCAATTCATGCATATAACGAGTTCAAGCAAGTCAACAAATCATGCATTTGACACTCATCAAAAGTGTAATTCAAGCAAGCAAGCGACTTCAAACTCCCAGAATTGGATTGTCTTCGACCCGATCTTGATCACCTGAGTCAAATGCTGTAAATAAGTCCCTTATGCCACTCATAACATTATCTCGAGAATTACATCCCTCTTACCCACTTAAAGTCACTTAAGAAATTCGAGTAATATAACAAAACTTTGGCTCGTGCCACGTCGATAAAATCATTTACTTTATTTCTTAAACCACATTCGTTTCGCCCAAATCAAACATACATATCAAGGACATTATTTTAAAAGAGGTAACATGCACCTTTACTAAAATCAATCACCAAAATTTGGGGAAAAAGGGAAGGGCAAAATCAGCCCTGCTTGACCAATAAGAGTGGAAATTTTCTCCTTTCTTTTAACCTTTCAAAAGTTCACCATTTCAACTCGAAATCAACACACCTTCAAGAATGGAAAAATTAGCAATGTTTAGTGATCATATGTGCATCAAAATACACCCAAAAAGGTCCACTATGCTCAAAGTAAGGGTGGAAGTTTCAAAGAAGCATCTTTTGATTCAAAACAGAAAATTTCCAACTTTACACGACCCAATTTGAAAAATCATATCTTGAGTTTCGTAAGTTAAAAAATCACAAAATTTGTACCATTGGAAAATAGATTTAAAGTACTAAAATTATTCAGAAGACACTTTAGTAAGAATAAATTCATAAGTAGATCAAATTTTGACTTCAAATCACAACTTCAACAATACACCCGAACAAAATAGAATGGAAAATCCGTCAACTTTATGGATTTACTGGGAATTTTAGAAAAAAATTAAACTCTAAAATTTTAGGGTTTAAATATCTCTGAGTCTAGTTTCCAACACAATAGACAGATCTCAAATCTGATTTGTCTACATCAAGTTATGCTCATTTACCCAAGACTGCACAGACAACCCTATGAAAATTTTCAGAATGTGGAAAGTTGGAGAAAATGGTTTCTTTCCCTCACAAACTCATAGTTTTGAGTCAAATCCAACATACACTCATAGCACAAAGTTGTTTGAGAGAAATCAGGCCAAGAAACATCAAAAACATTTGAAAAGCAAAGCTGAAAATTCCAGTTTTCATTCGGCTAGCAAGCAGTCCAGTTTTCTCAAGTTTCTCATCAAATTTTCTCCAAGATTCAACCATAAAACAACAAAATCTTACTCAAATCCATATGGGCTTCATCAATCATTAACCATATGGTATTAACAACCAATTTTCCAACAAAATTTAACCAAAGATTCAAACTTATCTAAGCATAATGGTCACTAGAACATCCAGTGACCCGATCTTTGAGTAACTAACAAATCTATCACAGATCTATCATTTTTATGGTTGGAAATTAAAGAATCAAGGTTGATTTCGAATCTTACCTCAAGATCTAGCAAGATCTAGTTAGATTCACACCAAGATTTTCTTCCTAGCTTTCCTCCTTCGAATTTCCTCAAAAATGGTCAAAGATCTTCTTGTCCACTTGGTGATTTCTTCCAAAAATCTTCAAGAACCCATAGATAGCAGCTCTATCTCTCTCTCTCGACTCTCTCTCGGCCCTCTCTTTCTTTCTCTCTCTCAGTTATCAACAAGAAAAGAGAAGAAATTCGTGGGCTTGGTGATTCTCAAGTATCTTGCTTCAAGGTTGGAAGATGAAGAATTGATGGAGCTCCTCTCTCTACTCTCTCTCTCTCTCTCTCTCTTGGTCGGCTGAAATGAAGAGGAAGAAGAAGAAAATGAAGTCCAAAGTCTTGTTTTTGGGTTATATAAGAGTTAGCCAACAACTACGCCACGTGTCGCACTCCTATTGGTTCGTAATCTAATGAAATCTTATCTTATCCACAACTTTATCTCTTTTTGCACTAAAACTCCCTCTAGTCTCTTTAAAGTTCATCCCACATATCATTAATTATCTCTTACTAGATTTCCTCCAACCAACATTATTTTATTATAATTCTATCTTTTTAAAACCTTTGCATATTCTAGGTTTCATCTTAAAACTAAGTTTCATGTCATGTATTAAAATTTACCACTTAATGCTAGCCGATAGAAATCAGGCAAATATTTCAAATGAAACTTATTAATCGTAAAACGATATCTGAATAGGTAAAAAATACTACTAAGTTTGTACAACTAAGTAAAATAGTTATTATTATTATTATTATTATTATTATTATTATTATTATTATTATTATTTATTTTTCAAGAAAGATAAAAATTTGAGAGTCCTCACATCCTTCCCCCCTTAAAAGAATTTCGTCCTCAAAATTCACACCTTGACTAGGGAATAAATCTGCGTGCTTCTTTCGAACTTCCTCTTCCACTTCCCATGTTGCTTTCTCTACACTGTGGTTCATCCATAAAACCTTCATTAGAGGGATTTGCTTGCTCCTTAATTCCTTCACTCATAGTCCACCAATTGAGGATTCTTACTCACACTTGAAAGCCGTTTACAAGGATTAAATCAATTATAAGAGTCACAATACACTTAATCACTCCAAATATATATATTCCATCCTTTCATTGTACCACACATAATCCAAGAGAAACCATTATGTCAACTACAATGTCAACCTTAATCGAAATGACAAATTTATCATAACCTAATCTAGTTGTTTGAAACAGTCCCTCTTATGATGCCTATGCTTGGCACATCTAAACATACACCAATTAATACCACCTAAGCTTTTCTAGTAGCATCCATAAATATGATTTCCTATGAATCATTTGAACTTTCAACTTATCATTCCGATGGTCAAATAATTCAGTTCCTTGAGCAACAAACACAATTCTTCCAACTATGAAATTATTAGATTTCTTTTCTTACAATTTCTATGGGACAACTCACATTAATTTTACCACTACTATATCAAGGTTGTATTTAGTAATAGTTCTATGCCAAGCAAATCACCTATATTATATCCTTTCCCTATGTATCTTGCAACTCATACATTCATCTTTCATTCCATGACTCCCATGTTGTATGCTACTATAATGGTCCAGAAGTTCTAAAACTTCTAACTCTATAAGTTAATATTAATTCCACAAGGACATCTATGATTAACATCAATTCCATCTTATGAGCAACCACCAAATTAATCACATGTGTACAAGAGGTCATAACTATGGACCAATCATTGAATATAATAGAATTAAAACTTAGGACATGTTCCTAACAAGAGTGACGGGCTTTAAGGACCTCATTTGAAGAGATTGGCATACGAATACTAATCAACAACTTAGGAACATTACATTCAATGCTAAACAGCTAGAGGAGGCATTGCTAACTTAAGGGCTAAGTTGACATGCTAAGAAAGCTTAATGAAGGTCTAGAATATTCAGGAGGTATTAACTTGAAATTCTATGAAAAGGAGAAACCTCATTATGAAACTCATTTATTAACTCTCGTTAGGTCTTGAAATCATATTCCATACTTTGGCAAACATACCTGAATATGAATATCTCCCATTTTTTCACAATTGATTCATAAGACGCCCAATACCTTCTCTACCAAAAATCCCTTAATGACTAACCACAAATTGAGAATCCTCACCTAAACCCAAGAATGGCTAGCATAGATTAAATCATCCATATAATTTGCATTGGACTTAATCATATACTTAATAGAATTTGATCCCAAACAAACACCAATATTAAACATCATTAATCAAGATGTCGAGCATCAAGTTCAACATCCTCAAGGTAAACACAACTTGCCATATAAAGCATTCATTACACAATTTTCAAAAGATAAAATTACTTCAGTCAATACAATCAATAATTGCTAGCCTAGACAATTACATCAGATTCGCCATAGCCTAGTCTATTGTTTTGGACAACTTCCCACTTGATGCCCAAATTCGCCACACCTGAGACATGAGCCAATTTTTCAATGACATATTCTACTATGAAGTTTGTCACAAAATTCACACTTAAAAACTACATCTTTTTTTGGGAAGCACCCATTATTTCTTTTCTTCTTTCCTCTATTCGGAACTGCAAATTTATCTCTACTAATCTCTTTGCGTTTCTCTTTGACATCACGTGAACTTCCTTCATCATTTCTAACTTGATTTCTAGAAGTACCTTGAGATGCAGTTGGAATAGTTGAATACATCAGTTCAGACTCATTTTGTAACTCCCCATATATCCCTTCATATTTCTTTTCCATTTCCATGTACTTGCTCACTATCTCAGTTTTCTCTGCATACCCTTGTTCCCATCGTCCTTCCCAGTATGCAGCCAGTCTCGTTTGAAATTCTACTTCCTTCTGAGGAACCTCTATTTCCTTTTGCATATCCTCCAATTTCTTCATATCTCTAATTTGTTCAACTTCTGATGTTGACCTACTAGACAAACCAAAATCTCTAAATTAGTACAGAAGAGATCAAAACTCAAATAAGGCAATAACTAGAGATTCTATAAAACTTCCTTTTATCCTTGGCGTTTAAACAAGTGATAATTATTCTCTCTTACGCTTATCTCAAATCATTGAACCATTCATCCAAGGAATCACTCCTATTCCTTGATTCAAAAGTCTCACACCTTATCTAGATCCATATTTTTTAGCTTATCTTGAAAAGGTATGTCTAGGAAGAGGTCATGCTAACTCTCCTCCTGACAAGACTCTATTCCCTCATTTCTCTTAATTCCTAGGTTAATCCATAGGTTTAGGACCTTGACGATCGGCCAGATATTTTAAAATATCGATCATCCGATTAATGATGGCAGCTACTTAACCTCCATCTTTCGCCACTCTATCTTCATTCCTATCCAATCTCGAACACCAGATCACTTTTACAGGTTTGGGGCTACCTAAGCCCACGTCCTCGACCCCTATCTCATCTCCAACTGTCCATAGTTTTATTATAGGTCTAGATGCATAACAAAATTAAAAGGGCATGAGCAATATGTATGTCGACAATGAAAATATTTTAAAAGTAAACATAATCTTGCAAGTGTACATTTAAAGTTTACAAACAAATTAATAAGTCAACAGGATCAGGTACAAAACATATGGCACTCAAGGGTTTCAGAGGAAACAAGTATCATGTTTAAGAAAATATACAGGCCAGAGCACAAGCATCACTCCAACTATCATTAACAAAAGGTATAAAAGGTTGAGGCGTCCCTAGACTAGTTCGCAGCTGAGTTTAGAGGGCTCAATCTCTTGAGTAGAGTCAACTTCATTTTGAAAACTAGGGTTGCATCAACTATCTCTTCAATTATAGCCCCATACTCAGTTATAATGTTCTCCAACAATCACAAGTCACATCTCAACTAACTAGGGACTACAAAGGAGTAGGCCTTCCCAATCTCTCCCGAAACCTTATGACTCGAGGAGGTCTCTCGTTCCATTATTTCCATTTTCTATTTCCTACAAGGCAAGAATCATAAGATTCAAGATTAGAAACTTATAGCTACCTACACACTTTCCAACTCCAGAGATATAATCGTATTCAAGCACCAAAACAAGAACGAAATCAATCAACACTAAGGTACATCCAATTATAAAGATCAAGTACTAAAGGATATCCCACACTTAATGATAATCCCATAATTTCTTTATAAGTCCTTAGGTCAATATTAGCCTCATAGCTATTACCACTGTCTAAGAATTTCACTCGTTACCTTGCAAGCAGTGTTAGCCTCTCACAATTCTCTTATTTCTTACCAATTCAATATAATAAATTCTCAATTATTAAATCCTACTAACCATCAGAATCACAAATACTCACTATTTCACTTTTCACTTAACACTCAAACTAACCCCACAGTCCGACATCTTATAATATACTCTACAGAGATCTGAAACCTAGGCTCTGATACCAACTGTGATGACCCCACTTCTCCTTAGGGCAAACCCTAGGGTATCGGCGGGCCGCCTGCCCAACTCTCGCCAGGACTCACTCACTAAAATAGAATAACAATCCTTTAAAATAAAATAACAATTCCAAGCCAATGACACTTAAGTATAACTATTTCAACTTACATCCCAACTTAATAAAATTTACAAGTTATAACACTTGAATTGCAATCAAACTTTCTGATACGAACCCACCTAGAAGGCTTGAACTCGTATCCCATTGATTGCCTAGATCTAGATGAAGAATCAAGTTAAGGTATGGAAAATCCTTAACTTTCCAAACCAATGAATCGCGAACCTATGAAATTAATCTCAACCTATGATTGTTTGATTTAGTGAAACCAAGGATTTGGTAGATGACGCCACAATCAAATGTGATTCTTGATTGATAAGTCCAAGAACACTGAAGCTAATCTCTCACGTATTCAAGAAAAGATCTCTTAGAAAGAGAAGTTGCAAACACACGGTTTTGCTGGGAAATTTCTTTGATAAAAATATACTGAATAATTTTGGACCTTAAAAGGGCTATTTATAGCCGTACAATTGACTCAAAACCCTAACCCTAGTTGAGTTGGGAAAATGACACAAAACCTAAACCTAGTTGGACTTAACCTAAACGGCTATTAATGGTCAACATGACCAGCCTTATTTAATCAAAATAACTTAACTAAAACTAACTAAATTTCAAGAAAAAAATTCGACCTTCAATATTTCAGCTGGCCGACTCAAATGACAAGAAATCACTAACTAAGCTGGCCGAATAACACATTCAACAATTAACACTCAAACGACTTTGAAGCTTAAGCAAATTTGAACTTGTTCTTCACTTTGGATTGCCAACTTGTTCTTCACTCTATTCATTAGTCCCCAACGAACTTGGCATGGACATTGTTGAGCACGTGGGTACTGACACAACCTTGAATCATGCAGATCTTGTACTCGTATCATTCCCCTCCTCTTGAGAGGATTCAACCTCGAATCAAAGTTTCGTTTGGACAGTAGCAACTCGAAATGCAATGCTTGGAACACTAGCCAGATAGCATGCCTTTGACTCAATCTTCCCTTATGGACAACCCAAGGCATAGCTGTATAGACCATCTTCCTTAGGCCAATTCCTGGATAAAAAATGCAACAAAAGTAATGACCAATGGTAGAATCTATTTGAGACCTAGATTCAGGCAATTGAACACAAGATGATAATTCTCTAGCAGCATGAATCATTAGATGCAAATGAGCCAACAAGGAAGGCAATGCATGCTTCAATGCATAAGAAATCATAAGCAATGCATGTGAAGGACGTAACACATGCAAATGGCAGCAAAAATAGGTTGGTGAACATTCATTTGAGCCTTTAGAATCTATCGGACAGCATGCAACAATGATAAGAAAACAGTCACATGTGTAAACTCACAAATAAATAACTTGAGTAACATGCAATGCTGACCAAAACTCATGAAGAACAGCATCTAAAACCACGATAATAGTATGAAAAACATGCTTAGAACATGCAAAATGAGCAACTCAAACAACTCAACAAAAGGATGAAAACATATAGCTTCATAAAAAAAACATTCATTGACGTTCCCAATAGCGTCGTGCAATATAAAAACCTTCATTCCAGCACAAAAAGAAGAGACATCAATAGTTAAACTTCCCTTTTCAAGTAGGGCTTGCCAAACAACAAGTTCACCATGTGGACTAGGAACAATTCGATTAGGCAAGATGACACACATCCACGAGTTAGATGGTTCAAATACAGCTCCAATCAAGCCAAAATCAGCATGGAACGCAACACTTTTAGAGCCAAATTCTTGCATATAAATACGCCGTGGAACCTGAAAAAACTTAAGAAAAACACTAGGCAACAAAAGATTAGGAGTGTTAGTAGAAAACAAAGATTCAAATACACTTTCAGCTCTCACACATTTGGCTTTTGCAATCATCACTTGTTTTCTCTCTTGTTTTACCTCACTAGCCGAGCCTGATTTTGCCTTTTTCCTCTCAATTTTACCTTAGCCGACCTCACTCTCTTGCTTTTTCTTGTTCTCAATTTCTAATTCAAACTCCCTTTGAAGGCTAGCTTGATCCTCTTGCACTTGTTGAGGTGTAAGAGGTACAAGTACAATCTTTTTATTACAATGAGAGAACGAATACTTATTAGTAAACCCATCCCAACTAACTTTTCTATCAAATTGCCAAGGGCAACCTAATATGATATGAGTAGCTTGCATAGACACAACATTACATAAAACTTCATCAATGTAGCGTCCAATGCGAAAAGACACTAGTACTTGTTTGAGTACATGTACCTCTCCACTATTGTTGAACCATTGCAATTTGTAAGGGTTAGGATGGTTGGTCATGGTCAGCTCAGTTTTTTCACCATGTACGTGCTTGTCACATTAGTGCAACTTCTCGGATCAATCACCAAGCTACAAAACTTGTCACCAACATGACAACATGTGTAGAAGATGTTTTCATGTTGTAGATCATCCACACAAGTTTGGGTAGTTAGTGCACGTCAAGCTACTAAACCAACCTTGTCTAGTGTAGGAAGTTCCTCCACTATTTCCTCTTCCTCATCCTCTTCAATTAATGGCGGCATTTGCTCATACTCATCCTCTTTATTGGTCAATACTTCCCCGTTTGGCAACATAAGCATAGTCCTTTGATTTGGACATTGGGATGCCATATGGCCAAAACCTTGACACTTGAAGCATTTAGTGTCACAGTTCCTTGGCTTAAAAGGCTCTTGGCTAGCCTTAGAAGGTCCCTTCTGATTCGGCTTGGAAGGGAAGGCATTCGGCCTTGAAGACTGATTTGAAGATTCATTTGGTCTTGAGAAATGAGGCCTGTTTTGTATAAATGTATCGCCATGCTATTTAGTATTTTGATTTAAGTTCTTTTCTTTCTAAGAGGTGGAATAGAATAACCCGGTTGAAGTGTAATGATCATATGTCTGTAATGCATTGTATGTCCCATAATAGGTCCCATTCTTCTACCCTTTCCTGGAAGTTGATGACTATTCATAGCTATTACCTTGACACCAAAGAAGAGTTTGACCCAATGCTTTATTTCTGTCCTAGTTGATCCCAATTTGACATTAAAAGTATATTGATTTTTTCCCAATAACCGAATACTTTTGTTTATAAATATTGCATATTTGATTTCATCCATAAATCTATTTTCTTCCCTATGAATTCTAGTTTCAATAAGAATGCTAGTTCTTACTGTTCATATATTATGATATGAATATACCATAACAATTCGTTATGTATGGATGATGAGATTCCATTGATACAAAGCCAATTCCAATAGACTTATTAGAGGATCCCATTGGCATGCATCCAGTAGGAATTGAACCTACGAATTCTCCAATTATGAGTTGGGTGCTTTAACCATTCAGCCATGGATGCTTAGTGGGGATCCTCGTACATGGTGAATAGCTAAATTCCAATTAAAATGAAATCTTTAGGATAAATCAATGCAATTTAGGAGGAATCAATGAAAGGACATCAATTCAAATCCTGAATTTTTGAATTGAGAGAGATATTGAGAGAGATCAAGAATTCTCACTATTTCTTAGATTCATGGACCCAATTCAATTCAGTGGGATCTTTCATTCACATTTTTTTCCACCAAGAATGTTTTATAAAACCCTTTGACCCCCGAATTTGGAGTATCCTACTTTCACGCAATTCACAGGGTTCAATAAGGAATCGATATTTCATGATCAAGGGTGTAATACTCTTTGTAGTAGTGGTCATTATATCGTATTAACAATCGAAATATGATCGAAAGCAAAAATCTCTGTTTGATAGGACTTCTTCCTATACCTATGAATTCCATTGGACCCAAAAATGATACATTGGAAGAATCCGTTGGGTCTTCCAATATCAATAGGTTGATTGTTTCGCTCCACTATTGTTGAACCATTGCAATTTGTAAGGGTTAGGATGGTTGGTCTTGGTCAAGCTCAGTTTTTCCACCATGTACTTGCTTGCCACATTAGTGCAACTTCCCGGATCAATCACCAAGCTACAAAACTTGTTACCAACATGACAACATGTGTAGAAGATGTTTTCACGTTGTAGATCACCTATGCAAGTTTGGGTAGTTAGTGCATGTCGAGATACTAAACCAACCTTGTCTAATGTAGGCAGTTCCTCCACTATTTCCTCTTTCTCATCCTCTTCAATTAATGGTGGCATTTGCTCATACTCATCCTTTTGATCGGTCAATACTTTCCCGTTTGGCAACATAAGCATGGTTCTTTGATTTGGATATTGGGATGCGATATGGCCAAAACCTTGACACTTGAAGCATTTAGTGTCATGGTTCCTTGGCTTAAAAGGCTCTTGACTAGCCTTAGAAGGTCCCTTTTGATTCGGCTTGGTAGGGAAGGCATTTGGCCTTGAAGGTTGATTTGAAGCTTCATTTGGTCTTGAGAAATGAGGTGAATCCGACTTCCTTTCCTCCTTCCTTGGAGTCAAATTACTCCAATTTCCAGGTTGGAAGTTGGAAGTTGGCGAGTTGTACCGCTCTTCTTGAGCTTCTTTTCCACCTTGACAATTTTTTCCAACAGCTCCCCTATGTCAAGGTAATGTTGTAGCTCAACAATATCAGCAATATCAGCCCTTAAGCCTCTCAAAAATTGAGCCATAGTGGCTTCCAAATCCTCACAAATATCGACGCTCATCATGGCCATCTCCATCTCCTTGTAGTAGTCTTCAACCATCATACTACCTTGAGTGAGAGTTTGCAATTTGTTGTGCAAATCCCTATGATAGTAAGCTGGTATGAAGCGCTTTCTCATGATTCCTTTAAGTGCATCCCAAGTTTGGATAGATGGCTCCTCGTTTCTTCTTTGTCGGGCCCTAAGTTGATCCTACCAAATTGCTGCGTAGTCGGTGAATTCTACCACAGCAAGCTTCATCTTTTGCAACTCAGAGTAATGGTGATAATCAAAGACCTTCTCAATCTTTCTTTCCCACTCCAAGTCAGTTTCGGGATCCGATTTACCTTGGAAGGACGGAATTTTCAGCTTCACTCCCTTAATGGTATCATCATCATGCTTAGGTCTAGGCCTCCTTTCTCTTGATCTTTGATTGGTTTCTTCTTGCTCGGTGTCCTTATTTGAGTCACTAGATTCATTCAAAATAGTTTTCCCCTTAGATTTCTTAGAGGAACTTTTTGAAGATTCTAGATTATCAATGCATTCATGCACGGCCTAGAACTTTTGCTCAAATTTCCTTTGGGTTTTAGCAAACATAGCTTGCATTTGGAAGGCAAGTTGAGCAATGGTCATCTCATCTTCTTGGGTCTTTACTTCCCCGGTTGCCATGTTTTAAAACCTTCAAAAATGAACAAACAATAAAAGTAAAAGCCTCACACGCTCTCTCACGTGTTTCTCTCACCCTCATGTATCACTCAATTGTTTTAAAACACTTTAATGGTCTCACAAACAACTCTCTATATCCTTGATTTCCTCTCTTGATGAAATCAGAAATTTGCTCAAGTATTCAGGAATTACTTCACAATAATCTCACAAGAATGTGGTGTCGAAGGAAAGTTCACTTGTTGTTGAGATTTGATTCAAACTAAGACACTTTTAGGATGCTAAAAGACACTAGAAAACAACAATTCAGGACTCAAAGAAACAGATTTGAAAACTTAGATTTAGGACCAGATTCGGATCCCCCCAAATTAACACAAAATCCTAGAAAATTTGCCCTTTATAACAATCAGTTTTGTACTGTTTTGGAGTTTAATTTTCCTGGCCGATTTCTTGGACTTGAAGGGTGTAATATGCTACTGGAAAAAATCGGTATAAATCTACTGGAAAAGGACAAGGATTGTCACCCCCCAACTTTCTTGATTTTGATTCAATAAGAACTCAATTTAGGAAACTAAGATTCTTGAAGAAGTTAAAGCTAGTGAAGTCAAGGTTGTTAAGGTCGGTTATGTAACTGTTTCTTGGGCAGTTTGGATAATGTTGATTGACTCAAGATTCCAAGAATGGATTATAAGAAGAGCAAGTCAGTGGCTAACAAGGTTTGTTTCCAAAATTGATTACAAGTTGCGGTTGGGCTTTTTGGAAACAAGAAAGGATTCGGTCAAAGTTAATTTTAGGAACTTCCAAGTTTAGATTTGACAAAGATTAGGAGACCAAATCAGGTTGTTTCCTTTTCCTGGTTGGACTCGAATGATCAAGGACAAGGATCAACAGATTTCCCCTTTTTTTCTTGAGCACAAGGCTGCTGTTTTGAGATAAGTTTAGGTCAGCAAAGGATTATTGCATGATCCAATGTAAAAAGAACAAGGCAGCTTCGGTTTTCTTCCCAAAAAGTGTTTCCAAGTTTTTCCTGATGTCAAGAACTCTTGTTCATTCAAGAAACTTGGGAGAAAATTTCCAGATTTAAACACAGCTTTCAAGAAAGATTTTTAGGCTGTTTCGGATCTCAATTTCTGGAAGAAAATTCAGCCAAACAATCCAAGAAACTAACACAACAAGGCTGGGCAGATTCAAGAAGATTTTCTAGGTTTTCAAGAACCGTGACAGCTTTCTTTCGTTCTTTTTTTTTTGTTTTCTTCTTTTTTTTTTGGTCAAGAATAGCAAAGAAAGACACGACACAGCATAAACAAGGAGATCTAAACAGAATTTATGCAAGGAATTATGATTTAAAGCTAGACAAACACGTATTTCACCAAGCAGCCAAGAAACCCTAGTGGCTGAGCAAGAAAGAAAACCCTAGCTGACTTTCTTTTCTTTTTTTTTTTTTGACTTCGGATGACAAAGATTCAACCACGAAAACAACACATAATCTGCATGGGACAAGCAAGGAACAAACGGACAGCAAGACACAAGAAAAATACACGAACAGATTATCAACAAGAAGACACAAGAATAATGCACACAAGAACGGACAGATTTGATGACAAAAAGAAACAAGAAACATGACACAGAGAAAAAAAATGAAAATAAACAAGAAACAAAGGGATATACTTGATACCATCAACTAGTTCCGATTACCAACTGATACAAACCCACCTAGAAAACCTGAACTCATATCCATTGATTGCCAGGATCTAGACAAAGAATCAAGTTAAGGTGCGGAAAATCCTTAACTTTCCAAACCAATGAATTACGAACCTATAAACTTAATCTCAACCCACGATTGTTTGATTTAGTGAAACCAAGGATTTGGTGGATGACGCCACAATCAAATGCGATTCTTGATTGATAAGTCCAAGAACACTCAAGCTAATCTCTCAAGTATTCAAGAAAAGATCTCTTAGAAAGAGAAATTGCAAATACACGGTTTTGCTAGGAAATTTCTTTGATAAAAATATGCTGAATAATTTTAGACCTTAAAAGGGCTATTTATAGCCTTACAATTGACTTAAAACCCTAGCCGTATTTGAGTTGGGAAAACGACATAAAACCTAACCCGTAGTTGGACTTAACCTAAATGGCTACTAATGATCAACATGACCAGCCTTATTTAATCAAAATAACTTAACTAAAACTAACTAAATTTGAAGAAAAACATTTGGCCTTCAATATTTTAGCTTGCCGACTCAAATGACAAGAAATCACTAACTAAGCTGGCCGAATAACACATTCAACAATTAACACTCAAACGACTTTGAAGCTTAAGCAAATCCAAACTTTTCTTCATTTTGGATTGTCAACTTGTTCTTCACTTTGTTCATTAGTCCCCAACGAACTTGGCATGGACATTGTTGAACCCATGGGTACCGACACAACCTTGAATCATGCAGATCTTATACTCGTATCACTTTTACCTTACAATTCCCAAAGTACAAAGTTCAGAATTCTATCACAAAGACAAAAGTCACTCCCAAATACCTCTCAAGTGCTTACTTATAAAAGTCAATTCTCTTAAACAGGTACACAATGGATTACACAAAAGATCTTCAGAACTTGGTCCACCAAAAACCCTTACTTCAAGTCCCTATTAAGGAATAACAAATATAATGGGTTGAGCGAACACTCAATGAGGCCAAGAAGAACATGCAAGCATGCAAGATCAAGTAATATACACTTTCATTGAGCAAGATAAGTAACCACAACTCTCAAGTAAGGAATTAATTACACATTCAATAAAGGATACAGGAGCTCTCAGGAACTAGTCCACCACTTGATCAGGATTTCCAGCTGAATTGACACTCCGTTAACATAACAAGAGCAAGTCTGTACAGCCCCACTTCTCAACCATCTCTGTCCACCGTTTCAATCCCCCAACTGGGCCCACTCATCAAAACACGTTAAGTTGGTAATATTTGAGTATACCTATGCAAGTAGTTGACGAACGCATTCCAACCAACGAAACAGGTAAGCACCCATGGCTTGTCAAATCTCCTCGACCAGGATCTTACGCCTGGCTGCGAGTCAATTGACTAATCGAGGGGTTTGGGCGTCCCCATAAATCACTAGTAAGTTGGTGAGACAACGCTCAATGAACAAGCAAGTACGTGTTCAGGCAAGTCATTTCAAGTACGAGCAAGTACAAGCAAGCAAGTTCAAGTCAAGTAAGAGAGGTTGGACGAGATAAAGTACACGTTCGCCTTAACAAGTCCGATAATATGTTCAATTCAAGCATGTAACGAATTCAAGCAAGTCAACAAATTATGCACTTGACACTTACCTAAAGTGCAATTCAAGCAAGCAAGCAACTTTAAACTCCCAGAATTGGATCGTCTTCGACCCGGTCTTGATCACCTAAGCCAAATGCGGCAAATAAGTCCCTTATGCCACTCACAACAAGATCTCAAGAATTACATCCCTTTTGCCCACTTAAAGTCACTTAAGAAATTCGAGTAATATAACAAAACTTTGGCTCATGCCGAGTCGATAAAATCATTTACTTTGTTTCTTAAACTACATTCGTTTCACCCAAATGAAACATACATATCAAGGCCCTTTACTAAAATCAATCACCAAAATTTGAGGAAAAATGGAAGGGCAAAATCAGCCCTGTTTGACCAATAATAGTGGAAATTTTCTCCTTTATTTTAACCTTTCAAAAGTTCACCATTTCGACTTGAAATCGACACCTTCAAGAATGGAAAAATTAGTAATGTTTAGTGATCATATGTGCATGAAAATGCACCCAAAATGGTCCACCATATTCAAAGTAAGGGCGGAAGTTTCAAAGAAGCATCTTTGGATTCAAAACAGAAAGTTTCCAACTTTGCACGACCCAGTTTGGAAAATCATATCTTGAGTTTCGTAAGTCCAAAAATCATGAACTTTATACCGTTGGAAAATAGATTCAAAGTACTAAAATTATTCAGAAAACACTTTAGTAAGATTAAATTCATAAGTAGATCAAATTTTGACTTTAAGTCACAACTTCAACAATACACCCAAACAGAACAGCATTGAAAATCAGTCAACTTTACGGATTTACTGGGAATTGTAGAAAATGAATTAAACTTTGAAATTTATGGTTTAAAGATCTCTGTGTCTAATTTCCAACGCAATGGATGAATCTCAAATCTGATTTTTCTAAATTGAGTTATGCTCATTTTCCCGAGACTGCACAGACAACCCTATGAAAATTTTCAGAACGTGGCAAGTTGAAGAAAATGGTTTCTTTCTCAAAAACTCATAGTTTTGGGTCAAATCCAATATACACTATAGCACAAAGTTGTTTGAGCAAATCATGCCAAGAAACATCAAGAAAATTTGAAAAGCAAAGCTGGAAATTCCAGTTTTTGTTCGGCTAGCAATCGGTCCAGTTTTCTCAAGTTTCTCATCAAAATTTCTCCAAGATTGAACCATAAAATAACAAAATCTTACTCAAATCCTTATGGGCTTCATCAATCATTAGCCCTATGGTATTAACAACCAATTTTCCAACAAAATTTAACCAAAGATTCAAACTTATCTAAGCATAATGGTCACTAGAACATCTAGTGACCCGATCTTTGAGTAACAAACAAATCTATCGTAGATCGAGTTGAAATCATGTAGATCTATCATTTTCATGGCTAAAAATTAAAGGATCAAGGTTGATTTTGAATCTTGCCTCAAGATCTAACAAGATCTAGTAAGATTCACACCAAGATTTTCTTCCTAGCTTTCCTCCTTCGAATTTCCTCAAAAATGGTCGAAGATCTTCTTGTGTACTTGGTGATTTTTCCAAAAATCTGCAAGAACCCAAAGATGGCTTCTGTATCTCTCTCTCTCGACTCTCTCTCTCTAATACAAACCCAACCTTGATTGGAAGAACTCGTATACCAATTCTCGGATCTAGACAATAATTCTCACGTTTGGATTGATGGAAAATCACGAACCTCTTAAAACCCTTGATTCAAGAACTAAGACGAATTTCTTAAATCTTGAAGAATTGTTAAAAGGAACTAATGGTGTAGGTAGAATGGTGCCACAACAAGTGTGACTCTTGTTGATAAGCCAAAGAACACTTAGAACCTAATCTAAAGTATTCAAAGGTTTGCACAAGGCACAAGAGAAAGCTCTCAATTGCTGAAAATTGATGTATGATTGAATTGCATAAAAACGTTAATGGCAAGGCTTATTTATAACCTTTTACAAACAACTAATCCTATTCTAAGTTGGTCTAATAATCCTACGCTAAGAAGAATCCTACCGTCTAGGAAAACCCTAGTTCTAACATGACTTGGAGTCACTTTATTACAACTGAAATTTCAGCCTTATTGGGCCTAGTTGCTGGCCGAATTTTCAGCTATTTATTTAAAAATGAAAATTACAAAAATAATTAAAATAACTCCTTGGCCCAAGGTTCCATGTCTCGAACCAATTGACCATCACTTGAACCGGTTTGTACTTGAAGCATGGTGATGATTGCGTGGCCCTCTTGGATAGTCCCAACGTCTTCACGAGTTGCATAAATGAATGCTTGTAGTGATTCTAGCATCCTTCGAGCACGCGCACGAGTCATTGGCCCAACACTCACAAGTGGAGCTTGTGTAAGGTTCGGCCCTTTCCCTTGAGCTTGTGTGTGGTCTGTGAGCTGGTTCCTATAATTCCCCTCCTCTTGAGTTCGAGTTGTCCTCAAATCGAGGTCATCACCTACATCAAAAGGAGACAAATCAGCAACATTGAAAGTGGAACTAACATCATACTCACCTGGAAGCGCTAACTTGTAGGCGTTGTCATTGACTATTTCCACAACTTGGAATACTCCATCACCACGAGGAGATAACTTGCTACGTCGTCGTGCTGGAAAATGCTCCTTCCTCATGTGTAACGATACCCAATCACCAGGCTCAAACAATACTCTATGTCGACCCTTGTTTGCTTGTTGAGCAAACTGCTCAGTGCGACGTTCAATGTTTAAACGTGCCTTCTCATGCAATGAGGGGACCAAGTCTGCCTTCTTCTTACCATCTAGGTTATCTCTTTCACTCAAAGGTAAAGGTATTAAATCCAACAGAGTCAAGGGATTAAATCCATATACAAGTTCAAATGGTGTAAAATCAGTGGTGGAATGTTTAGATCTATTATATGCAAACTCAATGTGTGGTAAGCATTCTTCCCAAGTTTTCAAATTTCTCTTGATTAATGCACGCAACATAGTAGACACCGTACGATTTACTACTTCAGTTTGTCCATCCGTTTGAGGATGACTAGAAGTGGAAAATAGAAGCTTAGTGCCTAACTTAGCCCAAAGTGTCTTGCAAAAGTAACTCAGGAATTTAACATCCCTATCAGACACTATAGTACGTGGTACACCATGTAGACGAATGACTTCTTTATAGAATAAACCAGCAATGTATGGTGCATTATCAGTTTTGTGGCATGCAATAAAATGTGCCATTTTAGAGAATTTATCCACTACCACAAAAATAGAATCATGCCCCCGTTTTTTCCTAGGCAAACCAAGTATAAAATCCATAGAAATATCTACCCAAGATTCACTAGGAATAGGTAAAGGCATGTAGAGGCCATGTGGATTTACCTTAGACTTGGCGCGATGACATTGGATGCATCTTGATACTTCACGTTCAACATCTTTACGCATCCCTGGCCAATATAGATGTTCCTGCAAGATCGACAAAGTTTTAGAAACACCAAAATGACCCATTAGACCTCCACTATGTGATTCCTTGACAAGCAATTGTCGAATGGAACACTTAGGAATACACAAACAGTCTAAGTAGTATAGAAACCCCTCGGATAGGTAGAACTTGTCATGACCAGCCCTTGTACAAGTCTCAAACACAAGCTTAAAATCATCATCAGTAGCATATAAATCCTTTATAAGCTCAAATCCAAGTAACTTAGCATCAAGAGTAGTAACTAGAGTATACCTACAAGAGAATGCATCATCTAATATGTTGGACTTACCAGACTCGTACTTGATGACATATGGAAACGTTTCAATGAACGAAATCCACCTTACATGTCTCTTACTCAGCTTGTTTTGAGTCTTAAGGAATTTTAAAGGCTCATGGTCAGTATGGATGAAAAATTCCCTTGGACGAAGGTAATGTTGCCAGACTTGAAGAGCTCGAATCAGTGCATATTGCTCCTTGTCATAGGTGCTATAATTCAACATGGCTCCATTTAGCTTCTCACTGAAGTAGGCAACCGGTCATCCTCCTTGAATCAACACCGCATCAATTCCAATACCTGAGGCATCACATTCAATTTCAAACGTTTTAGAAAAGTCAGGTAAAGCTAGAATAGGTGCATGTGTGAGGGTGTGTTTAAGAGAATTAAAGGCAGCCTCTTGCTTTTCACCCCAATGGAATGATACATCCTTTTTAATTATAGAGATGAGAGGTGCAGCAAGAGAGCTAAAATCTCTTACAAACCGCCCGTAGAAGCTTGCAAGGCCATGAAAGCTACGCATTTCTCCAATGGTGGTCGGACGAGGCCACTCTTGGATGGCTTTGATCTTGCTTTCATCCACTTTTATACCTTGCGAGCTTACAACAAAACCTAGGAACACCAATTCGTTAGTGCAAAAGATGCACTTCTTAAGGTTCGCATAGAGGCTTTCCTTACAAAACATATCAAGTACTAACTTAAAATGTTGTGCATGTTCCTCTAGGCTTCTACTATAGATAAGTATATCATCAAAATAGACGACTACAAATTTTCTTAAGTACTCACGTAACACATGATTCATTAGACGCATAAAGGTACTAGGAGCATTTCCAAGTCCGAAAGGCATAACTAACCATTCATAAAGACCATATTTAGTCTTAAAGGTAGTTTTCCATTCATCACCTTCCTTTATTCTAATCTGATGATAACCCGATTTAAGATCAATTTTTTTGAAAATAACTGCTCCATTAAGTTCATCTAACATATCATCAAGTCGAGATATGGGATGGCGATACTTTACCGTGATAGAATTGACGGTTCTACAGTCAGTGCACATCCTCCACGACCCATCTTTCTTGGGAACCAAGATGACTGGAACAGCACACGGGCTCAGACTCTCCCTTGCCCATCCTTTGCTAAGAAGCTCTTCTACTGGCCTTTGAAGCTCCTTAGTCTCTTCAGGGTTACTCCTACAAGCTGGGCGATTTGGCAATGGTGCTCCAGGTATGAGATGAATTTGATGCTCAATACCCCTTCTAGGCGGTAAACCACTTGGTACATCATCAGGGAACATGTCACTATAATCCTGCAAAAGAGCCTTAAACGGACTTGGCAAAGAAAGATCAATATTGTTAGTATCGTGTGACACTTCCTTGCTATAAAGCAAGAACAAGCTTTGACCACTATGGAATCCTTTCCTTACATCTCGGGCTTTTGCAAAGAATAATGATTTTCCTCAGAATCCGTCTTAACAATTGCCTTTTCCCCTCATTTTGCACGGATTACTTCTTTTCTTTTCTCACATATTTTTCAATTTTCTTCTTTTCCTCACACTTTTCAAACTCTTGTTGGAGCTTCACTTGATCTTCATAGACTTGTTTGGGTGTGAGTGGTGCAAGTGTGATTTTCTTACCCTCATGCAAGAATGTATACATGTTGGTACGACCACTATGACTGGCATTTTTATCAAACTGCCAAGGTCTACCAAGTAAGATATGACTTGCTTGCATGGGCACAACATCACACAACACATCATCTTCGTAGTTGCCAACTTTAAAAGAGATAAGTACCTGTTGAGTGACCTTGATATCTCCACAGTTGTTCAACCATTGAAGACGACAGGGCTTGGAATGCTCACGAGTTTGTAATCCCAAGGTTTCCACCATTATAGCACTCGTGACATTGGTACAACTTCCAGGGTCGATCACCATACTACATACTTTGCCATTAATAAGGCATCGTGTGTAGAAGATGTTCTCCCATTGGACGTCTTCTTCTTTGACATGAGTTGCAAGTGCACGTCTTGCAACTAGCCCTAGTCCCACAGAATCCTCCATTGGAATTTGAATTTTAGCCTCCTCTTCATCTTCTCCCTCTTCGGTGAGTGGTGGCATATCCTTGTATTCTTCCTCCTCATCGTCGGCTACAATTTCACCACTTGGAAGGATGATCATAGCTTGCTAGTTAGGGCATTGGCTTGCAATGTGACCAAGCCCTTGGCATCTCCAACACTTGGTATCATGATTTCTAGGCTTTGGAGGTGCGCTGGCAGTTTTAGGAGCTAACTTGATGTCACCCTTTAGAGGCTCGGACTTAGCTTCAAATAGTGGCCTTGGAGCTGATGTTGGGGTGGTCACGAGTTTGAATTCCTTTTTAGGCATGTTGTTGCGGCTATAAGAAGAGGTTGGTGTAGTTGGTGCTCGTGATGAACCCCTCCTCTTAAGTCGACGCTCTATCTTGAGAGCTTTCTCATACATGTGACGTAGTTCAACATAATGGTGCATCTCCACTTCATCCGCTATTTCAGGCCTTAGACCATTCAAGAATCGTGCCATTGTAGCTTCACGGTCTTCCTCAATGAAGTATAATCATCTCCATTTCCTTGAAGTAATCCTCCACGCTTCGGCTACCCTAAGATAATGTTTGCAACTTGTTGAACAAGTTGCGGTGATAGTAACTTGGTACAAAGCGTTGATTCATCATTACTTTAAGCTCGGTCCATGTAGAGATGGCAGGTGCTCGACTTCACCTTCTACTAGTGGTAATTTGTTCCCACCAAACGATTGCGTAGTCTGTGAATGCCATAACAGCTAACTTCATTTGTTGTTCATCTGTGTAGTCATGGAAATCAAAGATGAGGTCAACCTTCTTTTCCCACTCGAGGTAAGCTTCAGGGTTGGAGTGACCTTGGAATGGTGGTATTTGCACCTTTAATTGCTTAATGGCCTCACCCTTTGATTTAGACGCTTGTTTATGCTTCCTTGGCCGTACTTCTTCCTCTCCACTGGATTCATTCGAGCTTTCGGATTCATGGTAGCTTTGCTTGCTTCGCCCCTTGCTTCCTTTAGAAGCACTTTGGGTAGCTTCCATCTTGTCCATTCGCTCTTGAACTCCCTCCAATTTTTGGTCCATGATGCGGGTTAGTTCCCCTTTGAAAGATTCGGCCCACAATCTAAAATCGAAGGCAGAGTTATCCCCAGACATCCTTTAGTATGCTTAGGTAAACCTGCAAAAAAGGTTAGTACAAAAATAATAATAATCGTCACACACCCCCTTAGTGTTTACTCTCGCACTCGTGTTTCACTCAATTGCACTCTAATGAGCTCACAAATTTCTCAAAATGCCTTGATTTTAACCCTTGAAGAGGTTAGATCAGTTCACAATGTAAATTGAATTATCAAAAGAATACACGAATTGTGTACGTTTTGTACTTTTTTTTTTTTTTTGCTTAAAACACGACCTTAAAGGAAAATTCCTAAGGACCTAGACTTAGACAAAAACAAGAAAGACGTGTGGGCAAGCTTTAAATGAGGTGCGAAAAAACCCCTAAAAATATTTCTAGAATAAAAGAAAAGAAAGTCACAAGTCGGACTAGCAGATTTTTGGAAGCACTTGAGAGGAGATTTGAATTTGGTTTGTGCTAGATTTCTGGTCTAGAAGTTGCGTCTCAAGTGGTAGTTTTATGCGGCCAGATTTTGGGTAACGTTGGACAGAAAGAAACGGGCTGTGATGAGTGGACAATCCCTTTTGAACCAGAAGTAGTATTGTGATTGTTTAATTGCTTGCTGAAGCTCGGGTCAGGTGCTGGCCACGGTACAACCTTGCTGCAACAGTTTTTTTTTTTTTTTTTTGGTGTTGAAAATCAATGAACGAGTCTTAGGTTGTTGCGTGGGGAACAACTCAGACGTTCAACAAGAGGAATTTGCTGGTGCAGCTGCTGGGTTTTGCTTGGAACACAACTCAGAAGTTCAGGTGGTTGGCTGGTGTTTGTTCGAGGAAGGTAGCAGAAGGGTTGCTGGTTTTCACGTGTGAGACAGGTTCGGGTGTTCGGGTGTGGTTCGAATTCTTGATCAGAAGTCACGGGGTTGCAGAGGTTACTGTTTGGAGTTGTTTTCTCTTGAACAAATTTAGGATTTTCAGTTTCTGGAGAAAAATTCTTTCAAGGAATTCTGCTGCAACAAGAATGGGTTTTGGAATGGCTGGTGAGAGGCTTGTTTTTTTCCTGGAATTTGTGTTCTTGATTTCAAGAAGCTTCCCAGGTTTCCCTTCGTTCTAGATGTTTTAAGGAAACGAAACAGCTTTAAGAGGCAGCCACGGTTAATGATAGCAGCTTTTCCAAGTTTCGAATTCTGGAGTTTTGTTTCTGGTTTCAATATCCAATCAGAATCCGCTCGAGACTTAAACGAAAACAATCCAAGAATTGCAAGGAAACACGCAGCAATCTTCAAGGACCGATGCGTCCAATTTCCAGAATTTCAAGACCTTCAAGATTCAGTTTTAAATTCCAGAAATTTGACCCAAAACGGATCAAGAGCTTCAAGGAAGAAGGTTAGGCCGTTCGGCAATTCAAGGTGAAGGTGGTGTGATTGTTTGACACCAAGAACAGCAAGAAGGCACTCAGATTGCATGCAATAATGGCCTGGACAGAATAGCAGCAAGACAAAATTTGCACAGGTTTTCTTCTTTTCGTGATTGACTCAATGGACATAAGACATACGACTTAAACAAGAAGGTAAGGTGCGGCTGGATGATTCCAACCAGATTCGGACAGCTATAGCAACACAAGAGAACTGCAACGACAACAACAACAAGAAACAGCAACAAGACGAGACACACAATCAGATTTGACGAAGCAAAGACCCACAAACAGATTTGACAACTGCTGGACAGATTCGAAGAAGAACACACGGATGGCAATTTTTAAAGAGTCGAAGCAATTTTGATAATTGCAGCCAACAAGACACGACTTCAAGAGGCAGAATTAACACTCAAGATTCACGAGAAAACAGATTTGAAACAAGACTCACGACAAGACAGATTTTGACAAAACAAGAACGAGACTCAAGAACAATGCAAAATTTAAAGAAGGATATAACCTGGAAAATTGTCGACTAGCTCTGATTACCAGATGATACGAACCCAACCTTGATTGGAAGAACTCGTATACCAATTCCCGGATCTAGACAATAATTCTCACGTTTGGATTGATGGAAAATCACGAACCTCTTAAAACCCTTGATTCAAGAACTAAGACGAATTTCTTAACTCTCGAAGAATTGTTAAAAGGAACTAATGAATGGTGTAGGTAGAATGGTGCCACAACAAATGTGATTCTTGTTGATAAGCCGAAGAACACTTAGAACCTAATTTAAAGTATTCAAAGGTTTGCACAAGGCACAAGAGAAAGCTCTCAATTGCTGAAAATTGATGTATGATTGAATTGCATAAAAACGTTAATGGCAAGACTTATTTATAGGCTTTTACAAACAACTAATCCTATTCTAAGTTGGTCTAATAATCCTACGCTAAGAAGAATCCTATTTGGTCAAGACTAGGAAAACTTGGCCGTCTAGGAAAACCCTAGTTCTAACGTGACTTGGAGTCACTTTATTACAACCGAAATTTCAGCCTTATTGGGCCTAATTGCTAGCCAAATTTTCAAATATTTATTTAAAAATGAAAATTACAAAATTTAATTAAAATAACTCCTTGGCCCAAGGTTCCATGTCTCGAACCAATTGACCATCACTTGAACCGGTTTGTACTTGAAGCATGGTGATGATTGTGTGGCCCTCTTGGATAGTCCCAACGCCTTCACGAGTTGCACAAATGAATGCTTGTAGTGATTCCAGCATCCTTCGAGCACGCGCACGAGTCATTGGCCCAACACCCACAAGTGGAGCTTGTGTAGGGTTCTGCTCTTTCCCTTGAGCTTGTGTGTGGTCTGTGAGTTGGTTCCTATCACTCACTCACTCACACACACACTCTCTCTCTTGGCCCTCTCTCGCTTTCTCTCTCTCGGCTATCAACAAGAAAAGAGAAGAAATTTGTGGGCTTGGTGATTCTCAAGTATCTTGCTTCAAGGTTGGAAGATGAAGAATTGATGGAGCTCGTCTCTCTACTCTCTCTCTCGTGGTTGGCTGAAATGAAGAGGAAGAATAAGAAAATGAAGTCCAAAGTCTTATTTTTTGCTTATATAAGAGTTAGCCAATAACTACGCCACGAGTCGCACTTCTATTGGTTCGTAATCTAATGAAATCTTATCTTATTCACAACTTTATCTCTTTTTACACTAAAACTTCCTCTAATCTCCTTAAAGTTCATCCCGCACATCATTAATTATCTCTTACTAGATTTCCTCCAACCAACATTATTTTATCATAATTCTATCTTTTTAAAACCTCTACATATTTTAGGTTTTATCTTAAAACTAAGTTTCACGTCATGTATTAAAATTTACAACTTAATGTTGGCCGATAAAAAACCGGACAAATATTTCAAATGAAACTTATTAATCGTAAAACGATATCTGAATAAGTAAAAAATACTACTAAGTTTGTACAACTAAGTAAATTAGTTATTATTATTATTATCATTTATTTTTTGAGAAATATAAAAATTTGAGAGTCCTCACAGAGTATTTCTTGCAAGAATATTCAATTCAATAGCTCTTGTGAAGTTGAATATACTTGATAATTGATTTGTAACTTTCTGCAAATGAATA
This sequence comes from Gardenia jasminoides, assembly GCA_013103745.1. NCBI lineage: Eukaryota > Viridiplantae > Streptophyta > Magnoliopsida > Gentianales > Rubiaceae > Gardenia > Gardenia jasminoides. The sequence continues at coordinate 20,215,686 of CM023102.1, read as the reverse complement.
ATCTTTTGAACTTTCAATTCATATAATTTTGTATAGGAATCTAGGAGATCCAATAATATTTGCCAAATGATTTCCTTTTGTTTGATCATTTCCTTTCCTAATGTTGGGAAGTGTATAATATCAATAAATTATTTCGTATATAGATCACCCATCAATATTTTTACAGTTTCTAATTGCAAAGGGTGGCATATACTCGACATAAATTTTTAAATTTCTATTAGAGCCATAGATTGTACAAAAGGGTATATATGAATACTAGGATCAGTAAATTTCTAGTTTACTGTAGGTGATGATATTGATTATAAATCAAATGAGAATAAAGACAACTATATCAATAATCATTTCTTGTTTGAATGATTTTTGTGATATAATCAACCTTTATCTCACTTAATCTCTAAATATAATAATTATTATTGTCTCATTTAGTGCCTCGTTATGATGTCTATTTCAGCAAGTATTTTTAGAATTTAATATTTTTTTTTGACATTTGAGAGAGAATAGTACATCATTTATAACAAACTTTACTCTTGCAGAGAGAAATATAGTAGTGGCTCTTTTAAAGCCTTTAATTAATTTAACACCACCACTAATTGTGTTTATGCCTTCTGTATTCAAATAGGAATATGTACAGTAGTACTATTAGTGAGATACATATCGTCATCATCATAATTTTAATTTCAAATATTTGATTTCCATTTTTTCTTCTTTAAGAAATAATAAAAAGACAATTCTTCTTCAAAAGAACTAATAAGAAACTTACAAACAAATGTGAACGTTAATAAAAATCTATAAATGGCATAACTTATAAATGAAATTACATAAAAGATGCGAAAATGACCAAATTCTAAATGTTGGTATTTGGCATCAATTTCTTCTTCACAAAGAAAATATGGGTATTACCATCATCAATTGCACCATGAATTTGCACCTTCAAAATGTTTGTTTATGATGCTTGATAAAGGTCAGCAAGCTATTTAGTCATATGACATGTACAAAATTAATGATCTTTTCATGATATACAAATAGTATTTATTTCTAAGATCTTTCTTTTCTTGTTCTTTTTTATGATTATCCCACTTCAGGTGGTGGTTTTTATTGTAACTACAATTAAGATCATTACGATTATAAGACACATATCTACTTTGACTGCATCCATAATCATGATTGTAACCAAAATTTAGTCACATTCATTTTACGGAATGGATAGCGCCATTAAATCGGATTTTATAAATTTAGTCAATGATTCATTATCTCCTTAGCTAAAAGAAGGCATGCAATAAGTTCAGAATACTTTTCAAATCACTTTTCTCAATATTGTTACTTCAGAAGCGTATTCAAGGAATGAAATATGAAGAATTTATTTTCGACATATCTATATTAGTGATATTTTTTCCATACAACTTTTGAATGAGAAGTAATTATAAACATTGTAGAATTATATTCATTAATTGACTCAAAAACTTGCAACTTTAGGTAAATTTATGATATCGGACTTTTATAAGAACATTCATCTTTAGGTGGTCGGATCTTTTTCTTTTAATTATTTCAAAAGGACAAGCGAATCATTAAGCATAATTATTTTCACTGATGGTGCATCCAAAACCCATTTGTATCAAGATGCATTTTAACATCTAGTAGCTATAATGAGTAATTCTTTTGATAATAAAGATAAGTGAGTAGAACTGAATAGAATAAATGTTACCTCAAAGATTGTCCAAAGGCACATACTTGTATTCAATAACTGCTCAATGGCAAAACTTGTACTCAAAAGTTAGCCATAAGAAAAGTAAAATGAATTAAAAGTGAGAAATTTCACCTCGAAAGTTTGCCAAAAAATCTCCAAAGGAAGTGCCTAATAATTGATCCAATACCGATAGAGTCTTGGTAAAGTCTGGTGACTTATAATTCAATGGTAGAGATTCGTACTGATAACGTGTTATGAAATAAATACTAAAATATGGGGGTGAATTTGTGTTGTTTATATAGTAGACACTATGCTTATAAGAAAATGAAGAAAACTGATGAACTTAAGAAAAAGAAAAAATAGAGAGGAAACTATTCTTTATTCACTCAATGGTCATGTACCTTAAAAGTCATAATAAATTTATAATTTCAAAAGTTGTAATAATTTTATCACCTAAAAAAATGTGATAGATTTGTTATTATTTAGATGATGAGATGAATGTGATAAACATTCATAAGTATTTAATTATTTCATAACAATTGAGACGTTGTCGACGATTTATCAATTGTGTGCTTTATTAGAAATTCCGACAGAATTTGACCATTTCCCATCTCTGCAATTGAATGATTTTACAACTATGTAATGCATGTCGGTTGCCTTGGGCAGTATAGTGCAACACCTGCTATAATTGCATGTTCCCACACGATCTAAACAAATAAAATGATGATAATCCATTACCACATTCTTGAATTATTGAGGTATCACCTTTTAATTTTTATTATTTTTTTGAAAATATACGTTGGTACTTTCAAGTTTACATGCACTATTTCTTGGTTTCGATTTGTAACTAGTCAAATTTTCCTTACAAGTTGATGTCATTGACGAAAAAGCAATCAAAATTTGATGGATTTTTTCTTCTGTTTAGAAACATATTGATTTTACAAAAAAAATTCCTTTTTGATTTAAAAATTAAAAAAAGAGGTCAACTATGACACCTTACGGTAAAATTTTATTGGTGTAATTTTTTACAGAATCATATAAATTGGTCTTCTAAACTGTAGAGGAAAGAGAAATTACTAAAGGACAACTTAATTACAGATTGAGAAGCAGCAGCTCAAAATTGGTATACATACCTTTCAAAACTTATATTTGCTAAAATATTACTCAAACACTTCTGGAAAGTAAAACGTACTAATTACCTACCTTAAAGTTAAAAATTAATCTTATCCCATGTAATATGAAAATCTAGCTGTTTTTTCTCCCTGGTAGCTAAGTCCCCAAGTCATGAAGTCTTAAATTTGTTGGAAAATTGATTATAATATTTGCCTGTTGCATTGTTTTTAACAAGTACCTATTAGATACTAATTAGTGCACATTATATGAATGCACACCATAACATTAATCGTTATCCTATTCTCAATTAAACACCTTTCATACTTATCATTTTCTACAAAATTGTATATGATGCATCTTCTAACATGTATCTATTGAGCAGCCACTAGACATATCCTTACATTGCCCTATCAAAAGAATATGTTATACATTAGTTAATTTTAAAACGCTGTTTCTTTTTTACTATTTTAGAAGCCTATTACTAACAAAATGGGGAAAATACACAGACACTCTTTGCTTTGCTCCACAGACTTCTAACCCCACATTTGTATACATTTGACGTCCCTTTACTTTAGTCTGAAGTGCGAGATGGAGTAATGGATGGGAACTGTTAAAATGAACTGAAAAATTCTGCTACCATGATGGAAGAACTTCAATTGTGGGAAGAATTATAATGGTTTCTGTTCTTTTTTAAGCTTAGATTAGACCACAAGGTTCTGTTTACATTTTTAAACCATGCGGGATCATCAATCAATGCCTTGGTTGTAAATCAATAACCAGGAAGCCTTCAGTTTGCGCAATAATTCTTTTTTTTTTTTTATAACTTAGTATAGTAAATGAGTATATGTATTTTTTACGTTATCATAGTAGACCACTTGACTTTGTTTTTAATAGAAAAAGGATTAACCTAAAGCATTATATTTTAGTGTAATAATATGAGAGGGGAACTAGATTGTAAATCTTCGAGTAAAAAGAAATTGTATTTTTAATTTTTTGCCAGACTTTGGGCCAAAGTCAAAAGGAGGGATAATTTCCTTGGGCGACAATGCACGGGTCCCACTAGATTGGATCTGAATTGCCTATATTACAGACGTAACCATAGATAACATTTATAGAATTTAGCGGTTGAAATCTATATTTTTAGTTGTTGCTGATATTAAGTCAAAAGTTTTTTTTTTTATGTTTTCTCAATTTTATTCATGATTTTTTTCTTTCCTAAGGGATAATACAAAGAATAAAAGAAATTTGGAAACAATTATTTATGGGGCCAAAATAAAGTTAAGAGGAGTTTTAGAAAATCAGGATGAGCAAATCTGAAGTAAATTAATAAAATTGAAAATTTTCACTGGCCATATTCATTATTTTAAAAGTTGGGGGAGCAATTTCCGACATCAATAAAAAGGGATTCTCCGCTTGTCAGTTTCCTTTTGACGTCGAAATACAAGGAGGGGGGCTGAGGGCTGGCAAAAGTGCACATGGAAACAATTCACGGCCCAAATCGGTGTAATTTTGATTATAGGATTAAAATTAATCAGTATAAACAATTTGATATAAATGTAATAACTTCAACTCATACTACAAATTTAACTCTTAATGATGTCTAAATGTTCTTATCCGAGTGTTAGCAAACATCATTTTTAGGCGATTCTTAAAGTTCATCGTCAGAATATATCTTACAGGGCATGTGACTATAATTTTTTTTATAGGTTTATGATTTTTCTTAGATTCTTCTCTAACCGAAATTTAAGCCCCTTTGTCCCGTTATCACCAAGCGCATCGGGTGGATTTTTGTCATTGATAAATAAGTAGTTCACAAGACTATAAACCCATTAGGAATTAGCTATCCAGGTTTACACTAGAAGATGGGAGAGGTTGGGTTGGATGATAAGATGGGATAAGTAGGAGGTTTTAAGTGGAAGACCTCCCACTAATTAAAGAAGAGAGAGTTTATACTAGAATATAACAAAAGTGTCTTGCAATTCAATAAACTATTTGATAGAAATTTTAACAAAGCCATATGTACGATACAAGATTGAATCAAACTATTTGATATTCAAATCGAACTTGGTTTTATAAGAAATTGTTTGAACTTGGTTTGCCAACAAGTCAAGTCGAGTTTTGAGTAGCGGTTTATGCTAATAAAATTTTAAGTCCGATTTGAGCTTAATTTGATTGGTACAAAATTAAACTTTATATAGAAAAAACTTAAACTACTCGAATTCAAATATATACGTATAAAAGCTAGAGAAGTTTTAGATTGCCATCAGGTAGGAGGAAAGTTGGATTTGGTAATAAAATCGGAGGAATTGTAGTGGGAGGTCCTGAGTTCAAAATCTCCAATTAAAAAAAAAAAAAGATTGCCTTCAGGTATCATAGAATTTGTTTTAGTATAAAAGGACATTGTCTCATAACTTCAATGGAAAACTATCCTATAAAATTATGCTGGCGACACTGTAAGAGCTATAATTTTCCTGCCAGAACAATTTTTATCCAAATGCTAATAATATCCACAGTTAGTCAATCCCCATATATTCTTATTAATTCTATTAGGGCCTATTGTCTGCTAATTACTCTTTTTCTTCCCCTTTCTCATTCAACACAATGACTTTTTTTTCCCTCTCACTTCCACTTCTATTCCTGCCTTCTGATCTTTCTTTAACTTTCCTATTTTACAATTTTCCATTTTTTTGAGACCTTTCTAGCATGTACTTCGAGATCTTTTGCATAATATTTTTCTCTCATTCACTATTACTATTTCTCCATCACTATAGTAAGTTTTTTTCTATTTTTTTCTTTTTTGGTTTTATTCCATTATATTTTCTATGAAATAATCTTTGTTTACAGTTTTTTGGAATGATCATAAATTTTGATTAATGTTGGGATGCAACTTTGTTGCAATTATGGTGAGATTCAAGTTCGTATTTTTTGAGTAAGTTTTGTTACAATTATAGCAATATTGTATTTTTTATTTTGTATTCTTTTTTTTTTTTTTTTGCAGTTAACTCCCATGAATATTGCATTACATTCTATATCCCATGCATATTGAAGAAAAAGTTTGTTTACATTTTTTTGGAGTTTTTAATCCTTTAAATTGTTAGTTGTTTGAGTTAAATCATGTTGGATTTGCCAAAAAAAATAAATTAAATACAACTTTGAAAATAAAAAGTAAGAGTGCTTTGAAGTAAAAGAATTACAATATATGAAAAGATTATGGTAAAAAAAAACCTTAAAACCAAATTAGTGAATTATGAAAATAATAGATAAATAAATTAAAGAAAGAGAAAAAGAAGGCAAACTAGTCAATTAATCAGAGAGAGGAGTAAAAGAATAATTAGTGGACAATGGGTTTAACAAAATCAATGAGAATATATGAATTTGACTAGTTAAGGGTAGTGTTGGTATTTAAATAAAAATTACTCTAAGAGGAATATTATCGTTCTGGCAATATCACCAACCATAAAATGAGTTGTACATTAAATTAAGATCCTTTATCAAACTACTTCCCTGAATTATCAAAATTCCACTTTTGTAATTAGGAAGAGGCTAAATCCACACCCTTACATCCTATATCCATACCCTGATGACGAATATGACATTAAGACTCTTAACATTTAATTGTTTTCCTTCTAACATTTTGCAATTCTTAATTTATGCTTTTTTCAACACACTACAAGCAACTTGCTTGGCACGATCCTTTTAGCCAGTTTTCTATTGGTTTATCATTTAAATATTTTCAACAAAATTCTCACGCCTTTAGAGAAATTATGAGCTTGTAAGATATGTACATAATGTGTATTCTTAATTTGTTTTTTTTTTCAACATATAACAATCAAAATTATGATATTATTGGTGTTTCTTGTAAAAATTTTATTTTTTTGACATTTATATGTGACCCCGCCAGAGGTTTTGGCTGTTTATCAATGTACCAAAATTCACGGATCATTCGATGTTTCTTCGTTTTCAGTTTCATTTTAGGATGCATACTTGTTATATTGAAATGATGAATTTATTTGTGCATAGTACTTTCGTAGTACCTATAATCTCTAACTCTATTATCTAACTTGATTGGTTTCATGAGTTTGTAATTGTTTACAGATGCTTAATGTAATGTAAATTATTAAGAGAACAAGGTATGAATTAAAAGAAAATTAGAAAATAAATTAAAAGAATATTGTTACGGCAAATGGTTATTGTACAAAATGATAATTCAAGAATTATAAAAATTTATAAGTGAAGTCATCAAGTGCTAGGGCCTTAATTGTCATATTAGTGATTAGATGTGGATTTAGGATGGGAGGATGTGGATTTAGCTGCTCCCAGTTAGTTATTTGATGTAACCAAACAATTCAAAACTTCAAGATTACGATCATAAAGTTAAAGAAAATTAGATTTGCACATCAAATTAAGCTCCTTATCAAACTACTTCCCTGATGTAACCAAACAACTCAAAACTTCACGATTATGACCATAAAGTTAAAGAAAATTAGACTCGCACATCAAACTAAGCTCTTTATTAAACAACTCTCCTGAACTATCAAAATTCCAAATTCTAAATTGTGACAGCCCCACCTCCCCCTAAGGCTAATCAAAGGGGTTGGCGGGCTGCCTGCCTGGCTCTTGCCAGGACTCAAGCATTCAAAAGTACTAATTCTAAAGGATAAATTCTAAAGTCCACATTAGCACAAAACATGGAAATCGTAAAATGACTTTCAAGTTTTAGAATACAAATCTCAACTCAAAAGCATCTAAAACATCCATTTAAAGTTTTGTACAATCCCACGAGTCATCATTTACATAACCAAAAGAATATACAATTCGTTTCTCCATACTCGGGACAAAAGACCAAAATATAGTGCTAGACCTAACTAGGTCTCTGGATTCTCGTCACCTGTTAAGGAAAAACAAATGGGAACGGGGGTGAGCTAAAAGCTCGTGAATTTCCAAAATATCATGCACAAGTATAAAGCGGAATAAATAACGTAATTAAAACAAGTAAATGAAACACAAAATCACACAAGTAGGATACGGGAGCTCTCAGGATCTTAGGTCCACTTCGCTAGTTCAAATCACGTAGTCGACACTCCGTCGACTTTCCAAACCATGTAGACGACTCTTTACTACCATTTCCTTCCACCTAACATCCCCTTTATCGGGCCCGCAGTCCTAACACTTAAACACTTACTACTCAAGGGACGCGACCAAGAGTAGTTTATAAACACTGTTATACACACTTTCCCCACTAGTGTGTATATATTCATGCAAAAGAATTAATTCACCTACTCTACTTGAAAGAGGACAATAAAGTATACCCTCCCAAGCAAGTGATTTAACACTTTCAAGTTCAAGTAATTCACACATTCACGTAGGACATTTAATTAAAGCGAATAACATGCATTGGAAACTCACCGACAAAGTAGGTCTCGGAGTTCAAGTTTGGATCACTTTGCAATTCAGCACCATTTCCTAAAATATTTAAAAAGCAATGAAAATAAGTTCCTAGTTCACCAATCAACTCTTATTCAAGAAAGAAATCAAGTTCGATAACTCCCTACTTGAGCAGAAATCTTTGAAAAATCGTAACTTGAGTTATATAAGTCCAAATTTTACAAGCTTGGTACCGTTGGAAACCCAATTTAAATTTCTAAAACTTTGTAGAAGGCACCAAGATAAATTTCTAAATAGAAACTGCCCACATTTTCGATTAAGAAATAGCTACAGTACAAAACAGAACATAACAGGTTGGTTGTTCAGTCAAATTTGAAAATTCACCAAATTTTTTAGGAACCGAATTGGCCTCTGAAATTTACATAGTTTAAATTCTTTGTATGAAGTTTCAAACGCCACTGACAGCACTCAATTCCGACTCTCGAGCAAGAAATTATAGCAGTTCAAACAGGGCTGGTTCGAAATTCTGAATTTTCTGATTTCCAGATTTGCAGGGTATGATTCTAGGCCTCATTTGAGTGATGATTTCTTACCCAAAAATTACCAAATTTGGTACACTAATTATAACATATATAGGTTAGGTTCATACCAAAATTCAACCAAAGACTCTAATGGGAAGATAACTTTCTAATCACCTAAAGTTCACTCAGCAAATTGTCTCAAACCAGCGAAGTTTTACTCTTCTTCTTCCTATCACTCCTAACCTGCCTAAACTACCATCAATTGACCTCATTTTCGAACTAAGATAGTTTCAACCTTTCTAAACCTAATGGTGATCAGAAAAGATAATAGCTTTTATCAAATTTTAGCACAAAACAGGCCCACAAATTTGGACAGCAAACTTGTTCAATTTCCAGCTTTCCTTGTTCCAACTAAGCCACCAATTTTGCTTAACCTTTGAAGGGATTTGTGTGGGACAAATTAACAACCTAACCCTCAACATTTAAGCCTCACATTTAGCCTTCAAGCTTGCCAAAATCGCAGTCACAAGATTAAAAGAAAAACAGCAATTTTCTTCCTTTTCCTAACCGGTTTTTCCTTGAGATTTTTCCTTCAATTTTCAACCACAAATTCCAACTTATACACATACATTATATCATTAATCATGCTAGAAATCTAATTCTCATACTTGTGGGAATCCAAGAGCCCACTCAATCAACCATAATCAAGAAATACAAGTTAAAGAAACTTAGCATTCTTCAAATTGCAAACCAACACAAAACTCAATTTCATCAACAAGCATCAAGGTTCTAGTAACCTCTCAACTCCCCAATCCTAATATCATGCTTGGAAATGTAATCAATAGACAAAGATGAGAGCTTTAGTATTTTACCTCTTCTAAGAAGTTAACAAATTTCCCCCAAGAATGCTAGTCTTAAACTCCCAAATGCTCCTCTTCAATGTTCCTCACCACAATCCCAAGCTTAAGCCAAGATCAAAGCAAGTTTGTGGATGATTTTAGAGAGGAATTGGAAGAAGAAATTGATGAAATTTCAAGGGAAGAGGGGGAGGGGAGGTTCGGCCAAGAGAGGAAGAAAGAGAGAGATGTTTTGTGCTAATTTTTGAATGAATTAATTGAGGAAAGAAAGACAAGACATAAAGCTTGTCTTATGGCACAAAAGTCAACTAAAGAATAGTAATCTTTTGCTAGCAATTTTGGAGGAAAATAATTATCTCACTTAGCTAAAGATTAAAGGGTTAATCTCGGTTAGGAGGGAGAAATGAAAAGGAATAAAATGGGAGTGAATTAGGGTGAATTAAGTGGAAGAAACAATGGCTAATTAAAATTTTAATTTCAAGAAGGTTAATCCAACTCAAACTAAGATTTCAAATCCCTAATTATAATCACTCTTTTTAATTCACCTCCAGTTACTGGATTACATTTCTAACCTACGGATGATCATCCTTACACTCCAGCGCTACTTCACTCATTGCCCGAATTTCTACCTCGAAAAATGTGTTTTTCTCATTTTCTGTCTAATTGATACAAAAAGGGTGAATTTTAAAATAAGATGAATGGAATATTGAAAATCTACCTGGAAAATAAGTATAAAGTTAAATTAGGTTTTTATCAAAATAAAATAAAATAAATTTTCATCTATATTTTCTAAAAAATATGTGTGAGAACGACATTAAAATAATTAAACAGATTATTGACAATAATAATAATATTTAAAATAATAAATATTAACAATATTTAAAATAAATTTTGAGGCCCTCACATCCTTCCCCCCTTAAAAGAATTTTGTCCTCAAAATTCTCACCTTGTTAAACGATTAATTCTAGACAGTTTTTCTGCATTTCTTCCTCTACTTCCCAAGTTGCCTCCTCAATGTCATGATTTTTCCATAAGACTTTAACCAAAGGGATTTTCTTTGTCCTCAAGTCTTTTACTTCCCGATCGAGTATCTTCACAGGCTTTTGCTCATATGAGAGCATTTCATCCATCTCAAACTCATCTAATTGCAACACATGACCCGAGTCTGGGTGATATTTCTTGAGCATCGAGACATGAAAGACATTGTGAATCTTTGACATGCTGGCGGGGAAATCCAACTGATAAGCCACTTTTCCAATCCGTTTAAGAATCTCAAATGGTCCAATGTACCTCAGCTTCAATTTCCTCCCTTTCTTCGATACCACACCACTCTTCACTGGCTTAACCCGCAAAAATACCTTATCACCCACCTCAAATTCCAAATCTTTTCTCCTATTATCCGCGTAACTCTTTTGGCAACTTTGAGCTGTTAGAAGCCTTTCCCTAACCAACTTCACTTTCTCATAAGCTTTCTCAATCCAAGGTATAGCAGTTGGATTAAGAACCTTTTTCTCACCCACTTCATCCCAATGAATTGGTGACCGACATCTTCTTCCATAGAGTGCCTCATAGGGTGCCATTTGAATCGAGGCATGGTAACTATTATTGTACGCAAACTAGACCAGTGTCATGTACTGGCTCCAACTTTCTCCAAAATCCATTATGCAGGATCTTAACATGTCCTCCAAAGTCTGAATTGTCCTCTCAGACTGGCCATCTGTCTGAGGATGATAGGCTGTACTCAACTTCAACCTAGTTCCCAAGGTCTCTTGCAGCTTCTGCCAAAACTTCGAAACAAACCTAGGGTCTCGGTCGGAAACAATACTTACTAGAATCCCATGTAACCTCACTATCTCATCCAGATAAAGTTTGGCCAATTTCTCCAAAGGATACTTCATATTCACCAGTAGGAAGTGAGCAGATTTAGTGAGTCGGTCAACTACTACCCAAATGGCATTGTGTCCCTTTTAACTCCTTGGCAGACCAGTGACAAAATCCATGGTAATATACTCCCACTTCCATTCAGGGATTTCTAAAGGTTGTAAGAGTCCTGAGGGTTTTTGGTGTTCGGCCTTAACCTATTGACAAGTACGATATGTCTGTACATACTTGGCAATATCTTTCTTCAAACCATCCCACCAGTACAATCCTTTCAAATCTTGGTACATTTTATTACTCCCAGGATGGATAGTATACTTGGACCGATGTGCCTCTTCCAAAATCTCTTTCTTTAATACCTCATCATTTGGCACTACTATCCTTTCTCGGAACCTCAACACACCCTCTGGACCTATCTTAAAGTCTTGGGTTTCCCCTTTCTGTACTTTCTCTAAAAATTTCTGCACTACGGGATCTTTTGACTGTGCTTCCTTGATCTGCTCCAACAATGGAGACCTTAGTTCCACGTTCCCAAAAATAACCTTTTGCGTCCCTAAGCAAGGTTTCCACTCGCTTACTTGTTCCAACATTTCCCATTCTTTCACTATTAACCCCACTACTTGAGCCTTGCGACTTAACGCATTGGCCACGACATTTGCCTTCCCAGGGTGATACTTTAGTGAGCAATCATAGTCTTCTAGAAACTCTACCCATCTCCTTTGCTTCAAGTTCAATTCCTTTTGTGAGAATAAATACTTTAAACTCTTGTGGTCCGTGAACACCTCAAAAGTTACTCCGTATAAGTAATGCCTCCACTTCTTCAAAGCAAAGATAACCGCTGCCAATTCTAGATCATGTGTTGGGTAGTACTGTTCATGAGGTTTCAACTTCCTAGAAGCATATGCTATGACCTTTCCATTTTGCATCAAAACACAACCTAATCCATCCTTAGAGGCATCTGAATATGCCACAAATCCTTCTTTGCCATCAGGTAAGGTCAAAATCGGTGCCTCAGTCAACCGCTTCTTCAACTCTTGAAACCTTTCCTCACACTTAGGGCTCCAAACAAATTTCCCATGTTTCTTAGTCAAGTCCGTCAAAGGCCCCGTAATTCTTGAAAAATCCTGAATGAACCGACGATAGTATCCAGCCAACCCTAAGAAACTTCTAACCTCAGTCGAGTTTTCAGGCTGTTTCCAATGAGTAATAGCTTCCACTTTAGCTGGGTCAACTGCAATCCCTTCCTTGGAAATCCTATGCCCTAGAAAAAATACATCCTCCAACCAAAATTCACACTTACTGAACTTTGCAAATAACTTGTGCTCTCGAAGGGTTTGTAACACAATTCTCAGGTGTTCGGCATAGTCCTTTTGCGACTTAGAATACACTAGTATATCATGAATGAAAATCATGACAAATTGATCCAAGTAGGGCTTAAATACTCATTGCATCAAATCCATGAATGCGGCCGGAGCATTAGTCAACCCAAAGGGCATCACTACAAACTCAAAGTGCCCATATCTCGAATTAAAAGCCGCTTTCGGTACATCCTCTTTTCTAATTCTCAACTGGTAGTATCCCTGTCTGAGATCTAGCTTAGAGAATACCACCAATCCTTGCAACTGATCAAATAATTCATCAATGAGTGGTAAGGGATCCTTGTTCTTGATTGTCACATCATTCAACCCCCGATAGTCTATACACAGTCTTAGACTACCATTTTTCTTTTTGACAAACAACACCGGCGCTCCCCACGGAGAATCACTTTCCCTAATGAATCCCCGTTCCAAAAGATCTTGTAGCTGTATTTTCAACTCTTTAAACTCAGCCGGAGCCATTCTATAAGGAGTCTTAGAAATTGGCGCCGTTCCAGGCACTAGATCAATCTTAAACTCTATTGCCCGCTCAGGAGGCAAGGACTCCAATTCCTCAGAAAATAAATCGGGAAAATCCTTAACAATCGGTACGTCTTCCAATTTCACCTTATCGTTCGGAGGGTTTATAAGGAAAGCCAAATACCCTTGAGCCCCCTTACTCAGAAGTTTTCTAGCCCTAATCCCAGAAATAAGAGCTAATGATGCTAACCTTCCTTTAACATCCAACCTCAAAGTTGCTTCCCCCGGGATACAGAATTCCACTACCTTCAATCTACAATCCACTTTGGCATGGTGCTTGGCTAAACAGTCCATCCCAATGATCACATCATACCCCTTGATATCCAAACTCACCAAATCAACCATTAACTTCCTCTCTCCAACCCACACTTCACAGTCTTTATACACCAAACTGGTAATTAGACTTTTATCCCTCGTTGGTGTTCTAACCTCTAGGTCCAAGGGTAACCTAATAGGTTTTATATCTATACCACAGATAAATGCAGGATTAACAAATGAATGCGATGCACCGGGATCAATTAAAACTCTAGCTAAACGGTGAAAGATGGGAATAGTACCTTCGACCACTTCAGTCGAGTCAGGTACTTCTTGATGATCCAGGGTATAAACTCGAGCTGGCAGTCTCGTCCTATTCCTCACCGCACTAGCTTGACTCTGGTTCGACCTCTGGGTCCCACCTCGCTCTCGGAGTTGGGGACAGGCAGATATCTGGTGCTCGGAGCTACCACACTTCAAACACTTCCCATGTTCCTTCCAACATTCATTGGTGGTATGGTTTGGCCTCCCACAGAATCCACAGGTAAGACCGGAGTTCGAGGCTTGGCTCCCTTGTGGAGCACTTCTTGTTGGCCCTCTTCCACTAACTGAGCCTCGAGATGTCCCTCCTAGGGAAAAGGTCCCTCTAGAAACTCCCAAGGCGCTAGCCCCACTGGAACCTCTCCTAAATTTAGAAGGAGGAGCACTTGAATCCACAGGCCCCCGACTACTAGAAGGGGCACTACTCTTCCTAGCATGAAAAGTCTTTAATTGAGCCTTGGCGGTCTCAATCCTTTGAGCTTTTTCGATAGCCTTACTGAAGCTATTAATCTGGGCCGCCGCTAGCCCTTCCTGAATCTCCAAGTTTAACCCTTGGACAAAACGTCTAATTCTCCTTTGCTCCGTAGCCACCAACTCTGGAGCAAACCTCGATAACTTGGTGAACTGCACCTCATAGTCTGCGACGCTAAGAAGGCCCTGACGGCACTTGATAAAGTCATCTTCCCTCTTTTCCTGGACCAAAGAAGGGAGGAACTTAGCATAAAATTCTTGTGTGAAATTCTCCCAAGTTCGAGGGATCTGGTCCCTATCCCACTTTGCCCTAATCATGTTCCACCATGATCGGGCTGATCCTTCGAACTAAAAAGCGGCAAAAGACACCCGCCTTTCCTCAGTGTAGTTCAAGATCCCAAAAATATCTGTGATACGATCTAGCCAACCCTTGGCAGCTTGTGGATCGGGTTCCCCAAAGAACTTGGGCTGGGCGAACTTTTGAAAACGTTCTAAAGCCCTATCCTCGCCACCCTCGTGGCCCCCAGGCTGATTTGCTGGACCCCGACCTTGTTGGTCCACTAAACAATCCAAGATACCCGTCATCTGATTTATGGCGGTCGCCACTTGTTCTCTAAAGTCTACCCCTTGTCCTTGACCTTCTCCCTGTCCTTGACCTATTCCTCGTCCTCGACCTTGGTCAATTGCCGACCCTCGTCCTCGACCTCTACCTCAGCCTCATCTACCGTCCATGATCTTTATAGTAGGTTGACATAAATAAATGTGAAAGTAAAATAAAATAAAATAAAATACTACAGAACAAGGTGAAATAAGATAAGAGGGAATATAATGGAATAACACAAATTAAAATAAGCAATTCAACAAATTAAATTGTGAAACAAACGAGAGAATTTTCTAAAATTCACCAAATTTCCATACATATATTCCGTGGGAGTCAAGTACATTATGGTGGCATGTTTACTACAAAAGAGTACACAAAAGTTGCTTTCATGGCCAATTCACCACACAAAATACAATAGTTAAAGCAGTAAATAAATATGTACCCACAGAGACGAGAATCTTTCTAGTAGTTTCTCTTTACAAAAGGTTCATAAAATCCTAAATTCTCGGTACTACTACCCTAATCCTCAGTAGGACCACCAGGAGGGGTCTTCTCAGACGGGTCCTCCTCCTCCTCAAGCTCGACCTCCTCGGAGGGGTCCTCCTCAACCAGCATGTTCTCAAATGGCTCTTCCTCCGAAGAGTCCTCCCCTAAAGGCTCCTCAAGAAAAGCATCCGCATTCACTGCGGCCACAGTATCAACCAGAGCAGCGGCATCAGCCCTAATCCTCGCGTTCTGATCCTGGACCTCATCAGCTACCCTAGCAAGTCGGGTCCGGAACCTCTGAACCTGGTTACAGGCAGCCCTCGTCCTATCTTGCTCGTCATCAACCCGAGCCTCTAACACCTCAACCCGAGCCTTCAAATCCCGAATCCGGCCCTGACGATAGGCCATGACATCCATCGAAGCCGCTACCTCCTCCTGAAGATCCCTATTAGCATCAATCAACTCTTGACGCTCGTCATCAATAGCCAACACCACCGCATTCGGATAAGTGTATCCTCCTACACACACAACTTCCTCTTCCCCGATGTGGGGTAAATAGAAGTTGGGTCCCATCATCCCCCACTCTATATCGGACGAGCCTAGCCGATGGCTTATCACCGTTAGTACCCTGTCCGTTAGCTCCTGGAACACCACTACCTCCCTCCATACCTACAAACAATCCTCAACTTAAAGTTAGAAATTTCATAATTTTCAACTTTTACTAAGATAATCAAACATAAAGTACAAGCAACCATTCTAATAAGAACTTTAAAATTTTCCTTTATAAACCTCTAACCTAGGCTCTGATACCACCTGTGACAGTCCTATCTCCCGCTAAGGCTAACCAAAGGGGTTGGCGGGCTGCCTGCCTGATTCTCGCCAGGACTCGAGCATTCAAAAGTACTAACTCTAAACGATAAATTCTAAAGTCCACATTAGTACAGAACATGGAAATCGTAAAATGACTTTCAAGCTTTAGAATACAAATCTCAACTCAAAAGCATTTAAAACATCCATTTAAAGTTTTGTACAATCCCACGAGTCATCATTTACATAACCAAAAGAATATACAATTCGTTTCTCCATACTCAGGACAAAAGACCAAAATATAGTGTTAGACCTAACTAGGTCTCTGGATTCTCGTCACCTGTTAAGGAAAAACAAATGGGAACGGGGCGTGAGCTAAAAGCTCGTGAATTTTCAAAATATCATGCACAAGCATAAAGCAGAATAAATAACGTAATTAAAATAAGTAAATGAAACACAAAATCACACAAGTAGGATACGGGAGTTCTGAGAAGCTCAGGTCCACTTCGCTCGTTCAAATCACGTAGTCGACATTTCGTCGACTTTCCAAACCATGTAGATGACTCTTTACTACCATTTCCTTCCACCTAACATCCCCCTTTACCAGGCCCGCAATCCTAACACTTAAACACTTACTGCTCAAGGGACGCGGCCAAGAGTAGCTTATAAACACTTTTATACACACTTTCCCCACTAGTGTGTATATATTCATACAAAACAATTAATTCACCTACTCTACTTGAAAGAGGACAATAAATTATACCCTCCTAAGCGAGTGGTTTAACACTTTCAAGTTCAAGTAATTCACACATTCACGTAGGACATTTAATTAAAGCGAATAACATGCATTGGAAACTCACTGACAAAGTAGGTCTCGAAGTTCAAGTTTGGATCACTTTGCAATTCAGAACCACTTTCTAAAATATTTAAAAAGCAATGAAAATAAGTTCCTAGTTCACCAATCAACTCTTATTCAAGAAAGAAATCAAGTTCGATAACTCCCTACTTGAGCAGAAATCTTTGAAAAATCGTAACTTGAGTTATATAAGTCCAAATTTTGCAAGCTTGGTACCGTTGGAAATCCAATTTAAAGTTCTAAAACTTTGTAGAAGGTACCAAGATAAAATTCTAAATGGAAACTGCCCACATTTTCGATTAAGAAATAGCTACAGTACAAAACAGAACATAACAGGTTGGTTGTCCAGTCAAATTTGAAAATTCACCAAATTTTTTAGGAACCGAATTGGCCTCTGAAATTTACATAGTTTAAATTCCTATGTATGAAGTTTCAAACGCCACTGACAACACTCAATTCCGACTCTCGAGCAAGAAATTATAGCAGTTCAAACAGGGCTGGTTCGAAATTCTGAATTTTCTGATTTCCAGATTTGCAGGGCATGATTCTAGGCCTCATTTGAGTGATGATTTCTTACCCAAAAATTACCAAATTTGGTACACTAATTATACCATATATAGGCTAGGTTCATACCAAAATTCAACCAAAGACTCTAATGGGAAGACAGCTTTCTAATCACCTAAAGTTCACTCAGCAAATTGTCTCAAACCAGCGAAGTTTTACTCTTCTTCTTCCTATCACTCCTAACCTGCCTAAACTACCATCAATTGACCTCATTTTCGAACTAAGATAGTTTCAACCTTTCTAAACCTAATGGTGATCAGAAAAGATAATAGCTTTTATCAAATTTTAGCACAAAACAGGCCCACAAATTTGGACAGCAAACTTGTTCAATTTCCAGCTTTCCTTGTTCCAACTAAGCCACCAATTTTGCTTAACCTTTGAAGGGATTTGTGTGGGACAAATTAACAACCTAACCCTCAACATTTAAGCCTCACATTTAGCCTTCAAGCTTGCCAAAATCGCAGTCACAAGATTAAAAGAAAAACAGCAATTTTCTTCCTTTTCCTAACCGGTTTTTCCTTGAGATTTTTCCTTCAATTTTCAACCACAAATTCCAACTTATACACATACATTATATCATTAATCATGCTAGAAATCTAATTCTCATACTTGTGGGAATCCAAGAGCCCACTCAATCAACCATAATCAAGAAATACAAGTTAAAGAAACTTAGCATTCTTCAAATTGCAAACCAACACAAAACTCAATTTCATCAACAAGCATCAAGGTTCTAGTAACCTCTCAACTCCCCAATCCTAATATCATGCTTGGAAATGTAATCAATAGACAAAGATGAGAGCTTTAGTATTTTACCTCTTCTAAGAAGTTAACAAATTTCCCCCAAGAATGCTAGTCTTAAACTCCCAAATGCTCCTCTTCAATGTTCCTCACCACAATCCCAAGCTTAAGCCAAGATCAAAGCAAGTTTGTGGATGATTTTAGAGAGGAATTGGAAGAAGAAATTGATGAAATTTCAAGGGAAGAGGGGGAGGGGAGGTTCGGCCAAGAGAGGAAGAAAGAGAGAGATGTTTTGTGCTAATTTTTGAATGAATTAATTGAGGAAAGAAAGACAAGACATAAAGCTTGTCTTATGGCACAAAAGTCAACTAAAGAATAGTAATCTTTTGCTAGCAATTTTGGAGGGAAAATAATTATCTCACTTAGCTAAAGATTAAAGGGTTAATCTCGGTTAGGAGGGAGAAATGAAAAGGAATAAAATGGGAGTGAATTAGGGTGAATTAAGTGGAAGAAACAATGGCTAATTAAAATTTTAATTTCAAGAAGGTTAATCCAACTCAAACTAAGATTTCAAATCCCTAATTATAATCACTCTTTTTAATTCACCTCTAGTTACTGGATTACATTTCTAACCTACGGATGATCATCCTTACACTCCAGCGCTACTTCACTCATTGCCCGAATTTCTACCTCGAAAAATGTGTTTTGCTCATTTTCTGTCTAATTGATACAAAAAGGGCGAATTTTAAAATAAGATGAATGGAATATTGAAAATCTACCTGGAAAATAAGTATAAAGTTAAATTAGGTTTTTCTCAAAATAAAATAAAATAAATTTTCATCTAAATTTTCTGAAAAATATGTGTGAGAACGACATTAAAATAATTAAACAGATTATTGACAATAATAATAATATTTAAAATAATAAATATTAACAATATTTAAAGTAAATTTTGAGGCCCTCACATGAATTATTTGATGTAACTAAACAATTCAAAACTTCACGATTACAATCATAAAGTTAAAGAAAATTAGACTTGCATGTCAAATTTAAGCTCTTTATCAAACTACTTTCCTGAACTACCAAAATTCCACTTTTTTAATTACTTGATGTAGCCAAACAATTCAAAACTTAACGATTTCAATCATAAAGTTAAAGAAAATTAGACTTGCACATCAAATTAGCTCCTTATCTAACTGTCCCTTTAAAATGTCAATTTTCCAACTTTTAATTATTTGATTGAAATAATAAAACAATTCAAAACTTCACAATTACTATCATAAATATACAGAAAATTGTAGGTATCTAATCTCGCGTTTGATAGACAATCTATTGTAGTTATCATGTACCACATAATCAGACAAATGACCAAATGCACAGATACAAAAACCAGAGAAATCTTGGAGTAAGTATTAGATACTAAAGAAATAGTTTCCTAAAAGCGGATATTGTACCATAACATCCCTGTAAATTTTTCCCCGTAAAAAGGATTGCACATGATCAAATTAGGCTTCTTTACAAACTGTTCTCAGAACTATAAAATTTCCACTTCTTTTAACTATTTGATGTAAGCAAACATTTCAAACTTCACTATGTAGAGAGAACTAGATTTGCATTGGTTGGATATATGGCCGCTTTTATTGTTTAAAAACTTACGTATGAACGCATATCTAGTCCCACTTTCTACTGTATAAAAATAGGACATATAATCTACATATAGATTTCAATTTTATCCTTAAATCCCCAAAAACATAATTCTGTTGGCTACATCTTTTTAATAAAGAAATAGTCTTAGTTACATATTTATGGTCATGAAATTATTTATTTATTTGTTTGTTTGTTTATGGTCGTGAAATTCCTAATGCTATATACAATTAACCTGGAGGGACTTCATCTGACTGAAACTGTAACATGACCATAATTAGTTTGAGTAATGGACATAATTAATTATTTACTTTGACCTAGGACTACCTAATTCAATCTCTTAAGCTAACGAATTGACCACAAGGTAATAAATATGTCTCCTTTATCGAAAGTACATAGATGCTTTCTTTTCAAGGTTTACATATTTATAAACTTGTCCTTTTCACCTGAAGCCCTTGCTAGTGTTCAATGATGAATATAACTGTGGTTGATTTGCATATAATTACCGATTAATAAACTGCACTATTGGAGATTAGTAGATTTCCCTTACAAGTTTGGTGAATCATTACTTAGTCATTGTCCGTTATGATCTCTTTTATGCTTTATTTAGTCACATACTTTAAGATTGAGCAACTAATATATACTACACAATAACGAAAGATTTTGCTTATAAGACGCAAAATAAGACCTTATTAATTTGATTGTTAACTATAAATGATATTCCTTGTTCTTATAAGGTTTGAATTGATTCATTGGGCGGAGAAAAAAAAGGATATTAATTTTGCAACAGAAGCATTCGTCTAATTGTAAAAAATTAGAAATCATGAATTGAACTCTCAGTAAATGTGATTTTACGCTAATTTCATATCAGTGATTATCCAGTTGTTTCTGAGTATTTAGTGTAATATTGTCAAGCTTCTCGATTTTTTTATTTATTCTAATGTGCTACATTTTTAGTTATTTGCAGTTTGAACTCTATTTGAGTCAAATGTTCTCGTGACTGAAGTAAGATTTTAGGACTAACTCTACTTTACACTCCTAAATTTGTACCACTTTCCCATTCTGCATTCTAAATTTTAATTTTAGACATTTTGCATTTTAAACTCTTGATTCTAGAAATTTTGCACCCTAAACTCTTAAATTTGTCTCATTTAAATCCAATTAATAATTACATTCACTAAATTAACGAGATAAATTATGGTGAAAATTGATGATAATATACCGTTTTATTAAAAATTGAGAGTTTAGGGTGCAAAATGTTGACAATTGAAATTCAGAATGCAAGTTAAAAGATGATATATGTTCAGGAGTGTAAAGTGGAGGTAGTCCAAGATTTTATTTGCTGCAATACCAATGATTTATTGACAGCTCCTTCCCATATAAGCAAAGTCAGTCACCTTGCTTCGACAAGAATGACTTGTATCATAAGAAGTGAAATAGATTTCAAACCATATCATGCTAAGTAATTGTCTGTTGCGAATCATAGGAGTTACCCTTTCTTCTTCTTGAGGACTGTCCAAACTCAAATGGCCGAATTTATACCTTTTCTCTTCTCTGGGGCTTTCTTCATGCATGATGACAATTTCTCTGTCCACTTGGCATGGGATTCACCAAAGTTAGCTTTCCTAGGCAAGGTCATCGAGTTTGCTTGAAGTTGTGAAATTCTTGCACTTGTCACCAAGCTTATTCAACGTTTTAGATATCCTTTCATTGTTTGTAGCAGAACGTTAATAACCATTCTATTGTACTTCTTGAACTTTTTTAGCCTTCCCAGAGGCCAAAAGAAATTTCAAGAGGGGACGACCAGAAAAGGATGAAGATTGCCGCATTTTGGCCGTTGTCCAAAGCAGCTAATCAGACCGTGCACTGGGATAAGTTGACTTTAACTTGGTGTCAGTACTCAGTTACATGTTTTCTTCATAACAACAGGTCCAGACACGGGCGGAACTAGGGGTGGTCGGAGGGACCCCAGTTTTGAAAATTTTGGTTTTTCTATCTTGGAAAGTTGAAATTTCAAAAAAATTTTATATAAATTTAAAATTTTACCCCTCACAGAAAATTAAAAATATTTTAAGTCCTATACTTAAGTTTTAGTTGAATTAGAGTTCGCCTCCTCAAAGAAAAATTTCTGGCTCCACTTATGGGTCTAGATTATTTGACGAGCTATCCAATAAGACATACTGCAAATTCACAAACGACATTAACAGTCTAATAGTAAACAAATATTTTATGTGAGTTAGTTGTTTCTTTTATTTACCTTTGTTAATTACTGCCTTAGCTAGAGCTTTTCCATATACATACTTTGACCACCATGAAATTCGAGGCTTTCAAAGGTCAACTTCTGAGTAATTTTTGTAGCATTTGATTACTCTTTAACATTGAACACTAAAATTTGGAAATGCAAGGCCATAGCATTAGCTAGTTAATCATCTAACGATTTTCAATTAAGTCTATTGTATATAGCACCCTTCAATATTTTTCTTCTTTTGTAAGAAGAAAGAGGCTTTGACTTTCTTAAGGCAGATACTAATTCACTATTATTAAAGTACTGACATCAGTTGTTTGCTGAACTTCTTCCTGGTGTCCTTATCCCAGCTTGCTTGATGACTGATTTATAGTCCAGGAAAATAACGGTAAGTACACTTGATTGCCTCACAGCATTCTTAATTTAATCACTAAATTACGATTAATTTAACTGAAAAAAGGGATTAATATGTTATCACCACTGGAGCCATTTCAAGTAATCTTGATTACAATTTAAAACTCAAATATTGTATGTATGTCATGCGTCTAATTGTGATAGTATCATAAAAAGGATATAAAAGATTAGCCCAAAAAGTTGATATCATTAAGAATAAATTTATGAATTAATCTTATATGCATCGATAGTATATACACTATCACCATTAAGATATATGATAAATAATCTGAATTAAAATTTAAAATCTAAATTTTCTATACGTGTCATGTATCTAATGGTAATGG
This sequence comes from Gardenia jasminoides, assembly GCA_013103745.1. Classification (NCBI taxonomy): domain Eukaryota; kingdom Viridiplantae; phylum Streptophyta; class Magnoliopsida; order Gentianales; family Rubiaceae; genus Gardenia; species Gardenia jasminoides. Next base: position 20,192,625 of record CM023102.1, on the reverse strand, counting down.
TGTATGCACTGTCAATGTGTATAAGGTTAACTCTAAATTTATATATAAAAGTGAAGTGTCCAAGTTTGGAGCCTAGTGGTAATTAAAGAAAATAGAGTGGAGAATTTGAATTTAAAGAATCTCATGTTCACTTAAAATTTATATTTTTCTTTAAATTAGTGAAAAATTGAACGATAAAGAACTCTTTTCAAGGTGTCTTTCAAATCAAACAGCAAAGTACAACTTCATCAAATGTTTAAAAACAAAATTGATTAAGTGGTTCACTTTTGCAATCAATGTTTCCATTTTAAAAGCTCTCTCTACTTGTCGGATAGCATGCTTTCAATTGAATTTTGGGTCACGCATGTAGTCTTTCATGCCCAAGCTATTAATTAACCTCTAGTGGAAATTGTGATGCTGTCTTGTCATAAAAAGTTCCATAGTAAAACGTTCAGCAGTGCCATCTGTTTACTGGGGTACAATCTCAAAAAGAGAAGTTAAAGATCACTTGTGAAAGTTTTGATGATATGTAAAAGTCGTGGGATCTTAAAGGAAAATAAACCAAAAAGGAAAGGCGATGAGCTTATTGATACGAGGACTAAAATGGTCATATATTGATTTAAAGATAAGCTAGTATGCATGTGTACTATGGAACTGAAACATTTTGATTCAAGCAATTAGTGGAAAAGTTAGATCAATTTTTGTTCCTTTTCCTCATGGTATATTTTTTTCCATTTTTTGGGGGCTTGGGTTTTTTTTTTGGGGGTGTTGGTGTACCAGAATGCTCATGTCTTTTTTTGGTTCTTTCACTTATTAATCGAAAAGAAGATAGACCCAAAAAAACCATTTCTTTTTTGCTTAAACTCCTATATATGCCAAATCTGTTCAAAAGGTTTCCTACTAACTTATTGCAAAAACCCATAATTTATAATTTAAAACAAAGCCTGATTGAAAGAAAAGAATCAGATTCTCTATTCAATTTGTCAAAGTGCCAAAGCCAGCATTCAATTTTTACCTTTAATCCACTTTCTCAAAACATCTTTGAATCAATGGTCCACCAAAGTGTGCCTTTCTTGGATTTTCTTAAGCAATGCTTAACAGTGTGCAGGAGAAAAAAACCAACTAATGACTACAGCAAACCTTTTCTTTGACCTAATGTTAAACTCTAGCCTTAGCAAACTAGAGAAGTTACCATTGCTTTCCACACCGAAGGCCTAAAGAAAAAACTTCCAGATTTGTTCAATTAGGCAGTAAAAGACTAGAAGTCATAGGATTAAATTATATGGCTGCCGGGGCCGTGAACTATTAATTAACGGGTTCACCAACGCACCCATTAAGATTTTGCTAATGTAATCATTATAACATATAAATAGCCCATCAACATACCATGGGAAGGGCAATCGACAATGCATGGGGTAGGGGACCCCTCACCGTCCTCCGTCCCCTGCTTTTATGAGCAGCCACTATCATTTTTATTATGACCTATATATATATATACATGAGTAGTGCGATATGCTGTTGCCACTATCATCATTTGTTGGAAGATTGAAGTTATGTTATATTCAAAAACTCCATCTATATTCCATTCATAGATACTGTTGGCATTATATGAATTTTGAAAGATGTCTGGTTTTTCTTCTATAAGGACATCAGAGTAGGTTGCCCTAGAATAATAAAGTTTTTGGGGATTTTTCCAATTCGGAATGTGAGAGGAGGATTTGGTCATATTAAGTTTGGCTATTTGACCAGTAGTGGTCTCAAGGATAGATAGGCTTATTGGTAGACATAGAGGCTTGCCTTGATTTTTGTTTACTTGCGGGAGTAATAAAAGATTATTCTATTTTGGCAATTCGTTTTCCAAGTCATCAATGGGTTTATTTTGAACCTCTTTGTGAAATTTATTTGGTATTTCATATGGTCTGAACAGAGGGTTGGATGAAGAGGTTGGAGTCTTAGTGCTAGGTGGAAGTAAAGTTTTAGGCTGGGAAATAAGATATTCTCCGAAGGTTTGTAAGTATTTGTTGGTGTTGTTATTTTGCTCATAAATTCCCTGGATGTCTTTTAGTACTCAGAGGGTCTCCTTCTTGGGCTGTTTTGAGCTTGAAGGGTTTAGCATTGATCTCTATGGACTTGTAGGAAAAAATATAGGTTTAGGTGGGGGAAATTTGCTTGGGTTTCTCCATCTGTTGTCTGCCATTTTGAAACACAGACTGATGAACAATAAGGATATTCTATCTTGTTTCTTATTGCATAAATTTTGAACCACTCAAAGAACTAGATATGTAACTTGGTTCTTTCCAGGAAGTATATATATGTATGTATGTATGTATGTATGTATCAACAATTCTTTTGCTTTTTTCCTCTACACTAACTAAATTGTATCAAAAATTCTAAATATTCTTGAAAAAACTTAAATAGTTCCAGAAAATAGAGGGAATGGTTGGATTTGATGGTAAGGTGGGAGGGAGATTAGGTGGTAAAGTAGGAAAGACTGTAAGTAGGAGGTTCTGAGTTTAAAATCTCTTATTTACAAGGAAAAGAAAAGGTCCCCAAAACCTTAAAGAGTCTTCAAAAACCCCTTTACATGTTTGGCATATTTTTGCTTTATTCGAGTAGACAAAAGCCAAAATCTTAAATGTTCCTGTTGGAATTGATCCTAAGTTTTGATGATAACAAAACAAAATGATTTGGACTAATGTTTTTATGTGAGAATTATGTTAGAACAGGTCCTTGATTCATTGGAAGAGAAAAGAAATCAATTCAAGATGAATTGATAAGGTCTTAGCTTATCGGACGCTTGAATGCTAGTACCAGACGTCCGATAGATAGGGAAAGTATTGGACACTCCTATCGAACACATATCATCATCATCGGACGTCCGATAGAATTAAAGATGAAATCCAATCTCTCTGGTCGCTGTCGGACACAAAGCCTATCGGACGCATAAAACCCATCGACCGTTCGATAAAGATCGAAACAACCTATCGGACGCACAACATTGTGTCGGACGTCCGATAGACCTATCGGACGCTTGCATCAGACGCACAACACTGTGTCGGACGTCCGATAGCTCCAACGACTATTTTTTAACAGCCATATTTTTGACCGTTGGAGAGCTTCTTGAGGCCATTTCTCACACTCCATAAATACCCACAAGTTCAAGAAGATAATAGACTTTTGCCTACATAAAATACAAGCTTACAAGTGAATATTTGGGTAGAAATCTTCTTTGTTTGTGTATAGGTGTGGGGAAAGTTGGGTTTGTGAGGTTGCTTAAGTGAAGGTTACTCTATAGGAGGCATAAAACCTTGGTGAAGGTGAGCCTATCACTTGGAGCGGTAAAACCTTGGTGAAAGTTGCCTCACTTGTAATAGTAGTTCTTAATTGGTTGAGTGAGCTTTCAATTGTAGTTTGTTGAGGGTTAACTAGGATAGTTGTAAAACTCCTTGGCTCAACTAAAGGGCTTTAGGGTGAGGAAGGAGTGAACCTTCACTTGTACAAGTTGGTTAGCTTCACCTTCAATTGAAGAAGCTACTAGTGGAGTGTATCCAAGTTCGGTGCAACTTGGAATTTTGGTTTGCATTTCTTTTTCTATCTCTTTTCTTTATTGTGATTAATTTGACATATCTTTGTGCACACTTGAGAAATTGTTTGTGCTTAGTTTATTGGGTGAATTCTTGCATATTTACTTATCTTGTTAAACTATCAAATTCACCCCCCTTTGGTTGCATTTAGGCTAACAATTGGTATCAGAACTTGGTCTCCTTGAAATTAAGCTCAATCGGCTTAGGAGTAAAGATGGCAACCAATAATTTATTGTTTTTAGAAGGGCAATCCATCGTTAGACCTCCCATGTTCAATGGTATAAATTACATTTGTTGCAGGGATAGAATGGAAATATTTTTGCAATCTATAGATATAAAGTTGTGGTTTATTGTTAGTGAAGGACTTATGAGGCTACAATTATAGATGAAACAACCGGTAGAAATAGAATTAAAACTAGAAGTGAATTAAGTGCTCAAGATAGAATCAATGTCTCTTTAAATGCCAAGGCCATGAATGTATTATATAATGCTCTAGATGCAAATGAATCTACTAGAGTAAAAGGGTGCAAATCGGCCAAGGAAGTATGGGATAAATTGAAAGATATGTATGAAGGGAATGACAATGTTAGAGAACAAAGAAAATCTATGCTTGGTGCCCAATATGAATCTTTCAAAATGCATCCTCATGAGAATATTGATAAAATGCTTTGTAGATTCAATGATATTATTAAAGATCTTGAATTGCTTGACAAGGTATACACTTTGCGTGAGAAAAATAGAAAAATTTTGAATGCCTTGCCAAAAGAATGGGAAAATAAAGTCACCGTTATAGAAGAGGCAAAAGATTTGAATTCTATGTCTATTGAATCTCTTGTAAATTCGCTAACCTCTTATGAGTTGAAATTAAAATTACAAGATGATGAAGCATGGATCAAGAGAGGCATAGCATTCAAGGCCTCACAAGAAGATGATGAAGATGTGAAGCTAAATAACATGGCAAGAACATTGAAGAAGCTTCTAAATAAAAGGAGCTCTAGAGGAGGAAGAGCAAGTAATGATAGAAGAGAAAAATTCAAGAATTTCCAAATCACTTGGGATGAATGCAATTTGGATGAAGAAATGGAAGAAGAAGAAGAATCGACTCAAATGGCACTTATGACCTTTAGAGATAATGAGGTAAACTCTAATCACTCTCTTAGTGATGAAGATGATGATAATGATGATATGTAAGTTCTTATGATCAAAATGCATAAAAATTTGAAAGAATCTTATGCCAAAAACAAGGATTTGAAAATAAAAATAAATTCTTTATTGGAAGAAAATTCTAAACTTCTTTAAGAAAATAAGAATTTGAGAAAAGACAATGATGATTTGAAAAAACACAAAATTGATTGCAAAAAGAAGTTGGAAAATAAAACAAAGTTTTATGAAAAAATGTTGGAGGAACAAAATCATTTAAAGAAAAGAATTAATGATTTGAATGCTTCTCTCCAAAAGGAAAAACAAAATACTTTACAAAGAAAAGAAAACCATATTTTACATGGCCAAAATGATTTTATTATTTCTAGAAAAAGAGAAACTAAATTCATTAAACCTACTTTTGTGAATGATTCTAGTATTATGTGTCATTTTTGTTGCTAATTTGGACATATGCAAAATGATTGCTATGTACTTTGGTGTTTTGTTCATATTGATGTTGGAATTATTAAATGTTGGATATTGGTGTTTGTTAAATGTTAAATGTTGGAATTGTTAAATGTTGGGTATTGGTATTTGTTCATTTGATTTCGGTATTGTGATATTGATGATATTGGTATTTTGGATATTGGTATTCAAACTACTATTGTTCCTTTGATTTTTTTTGATGACAAAAAGGGGGAGAAATTGGTTGGTTTGAAGTTTAATTGTGGTTGAAGTGTTAAATGGTTTCGATGACTAAATGAGGGGGAGTTAATATGTTTTTTTGATTGATGACAAAAGGGGAAGATATGTTAGATGATTATGTTTTTCTAAATCTTTTTAAGCTCTTATTGAGGGGGAGTTTCTCTGTTTCTCTCTTTTTTCTTGCAAAATCATCATTTGGTTTGTCATCATCAAAAAGGAGGAGATTGTTGGAATTGATCCTAAATTTTGATGATAACAAAACAAAATGATTTGGACTAATGTTTTCATGTGAGAATTATGTTAGAACAGGTCCTTGATTCATTGGAAAAGAAAAGAAATGAATTCAAGATGAATTGAGAAGGTCTTAGCTTATCGGACGCTTGAATGCTAATACCGGACGTCCGATAGATAGGGGAAGTATCGGACACTCCTATCGGACGCATATCATTATCATCGGACGTCCGATAGAATTAAAGATGAAATCCAAGCTCTCTGGTCGCTGTCGGATGCAAAGCCTATCGGACGCACAAAACCCATCGGCCGTCCGATAAAGATCGAAATAACCTATCGGACGCTTGCATCGGACGCACAACATTGTGTCGGACGTCCGATAGACCTATCAGACGCTTGCATTGGATGCACAACACTGTGTCGGACGTCCGATAGCTCCAACGGCTATTTTTTAACCGCCATATTTTTGACCGTTGGAGAGTTTCTTGAGACCATTTCTCACACTATAAATACCCACAAGTTCAAGAAGATAATAGACTTTTGCCTACATAAAATACAAGTTTACAAATGAATATTTGGGTAGAAATCTTCTTTGTTTGTGTATAGGTGTGGGGAAAGTTGGGTTTGTGAGGTTGCTCAAGTGAAGGTTACTCTATAGGAGGCATAAAACCTTGGTGAAGGTGAGCCTATCACTTGGAGTGGTAAAACCTTGGTGAAGGTTGCCTCACTTGTAATAGTAGTTCTTAATTGGTTGAGTGAGCTTTAAATTGTAGCTTGTTGAGGGTTAACTACGATAGTTGTAAAACTCCTTGGCTCAACTAAAGGGCTTTAGGGTGAGGAAGGAGTGAACCTTCACTTGTACAAGTTGGTTAGCTTCACCTTCAATTGAAGAAGCCACTAGTGGAGTGTATCCAAGTTTGGTGCAACTTGGAATTTTGGTTTGCATTTCTTTTTCTATCTCTTTTCTATATTGCTCAATTGTGACGTCTTTATTGTGATTAATTTGCCATATCTTTGTGCACACTTGAGAAATTGTTTGTGTTTGGTTTATTGGGTGAATTCTTGCATATTTACTTGTCTTGTTAAACTATCAAATTCACCCCCCTTTGGTTGCATTTGGGCCAACAGTTCCAAAGTTGAAAAATAAATACTTTAGTTTATTACGTGATAGGGGTTTAATAAACCAAATTTTACTTAATTACCCTTTACTGTAAGTATACGGATTAATGAGTATAGATTATTAGAATCAAACCCACAAGGATAAGAGATGGCATTACTAAAGTTTAATCGCTTGCCTTATTATCTAAACCAATGATTAATGATAAGCAAGTAGCCGGTGCAATCAGCCATAATAGATATAAAAGAAACGAAAGAGAGAAGTTGGCAATATAACTAACCATAAAAATAGTAGTTAGGCAGTAGAATCGACCATAATATTTAAGTGATAAAACTGGCCATATTAGGTGATAGAACCAAGAATATGTAGGCAATGAATTACAAGAAGATAAAATAAAAGAATTTAACAAGTCAGAATGAGTTAACTTAAAAATCAAGTAAGAGAATTCCTGGGGATTAGAATCCCTTGTTGTGCTAAGATTAGAAGTTAGTTAGGTTAATTATGTTCTTGCTCCAATAATTTACAAAGGAAATAACTCCCTAAAGCATGTCTTCACTCTCACCAATGAACATGTAATTGCTAGAAATCGTTTTCACTAATCCTTCAATTCCTTGTAATCTTTCTCAACCTATTTTCATAGTGAAAAAGATGAGACAAAAGTTAGTTAAACTTAATAAAATTTTTGCATGAAATCCAGCCAACCATACTAGCTACGTTCTTCAGAATAAAGCTAGTGTTCAAGAACCAAAATCTATATGAAGGTAACTTTTATTACTCAACAATCATCAAATACTTCATAGTTGGTGGCTAAACAACCATAAATAATAAGTACAAGTTCTTAAACTAGCAAAATCATGGAGAACATTATCATGCCTAACTACTTCATATCAAAAACTACAACAAGTTCATTCTCGTTATAGGAGGTGAAAAGGTTAACTAAACATAATATTAAGCATGTCTAAGCATTGAATAAACTTACAACAAAGTATGATAATTAAGCACAAGAGACAAAGAATTTAGGAGGAAGAATTCTTATTCAATATTGTCTTGAAGTTGAATCCTTGAACTCTTTCACAAGTTGATCTTTCAAATATGTTAAGTACAAGAGCACTCTTACTTTCTCTTTAAAAGCTTTCTTTTGAACTGAACTACTTTCAATATGAAAATAGAGTTAAAACTAAGAAACTAAAACTAAACTCTAATTCCTCTACTATTTCTATTCTCTACAATATGTCTACAATGATGCTTGAATCAATAAGGATCAAGGGACATTTATAGATGTTTAGAAAGGAGAAATATCTTCAAAATATTGACATAAAGTTGTTCTGCACAACTCCAAATCAAAATTTTGCTCTAGAAATGCTAAAAATGAGCTAGAATTGAGATGCAAGATAGTAGAAATTTGTCATTTTCAAGGAAACACGAACCAATCAGTAAGGTAAGGCCCGTGGATCTAGGCCATGTTTTTCCTTACCCTGCATTTTCTCTCTTGAAACACAAGCTTCAAATATTCATGAGCTATAGGTCGCATTTCTACCTTACATATTAGCTTTAAAGTGCTCTTTTTTTACTACTTTTTCTTGCAATTAATTTTCAATTTTGCACTTAATCTTGTTTGAACCCGAAATCTACAAAAAAATATAATAAATTAACACATTAATCCATACTTTTGCATGACTTGATTAATAAAACACTCTTGTGTGAAAAATGAACATAAAGGAGTTCAATTCTTCCATTTTATATTAAAAACATACCAAAAACATAAATTAAAATTTAACTAAAAATAGATAAATTATATACTAATCAAAATCCCTCACATTTGAACCATTGCTTGTCTTGAAGCAATAAAAACTATAAATCATCACAATAGTTCAAATATATCTTTTAAGCTCATATGTTCATCTATCCTTTCAAATTCAACTCCTCAAAAATAAGGTAAACAACCATTCATTTAATCACAAATACTCATCATACCAACTAAAGAAGAGAGAATTATGTCAAAAATTAAAACTAACTCAACTCATTTCCTCCCCTTAACTCAATCCCATTTTTAAGAAACTCACATGGCCAAGTCAATGCATACAAATTCTGTAGACACCAAATTTTGATTATTTCAATTGTTTTCTTATGTTTTTTATCTATTAATATTTAGTTATTTATTTTTGAATACTCCAGCACATTTTTCTTATTTTTGTAGCTTTTTCTTAAAAAAAAAAAGAAGTCAAAGCGGACCGATTCCGGATCTATCAGTAAGCGATCGAAAAAAATTACGCATTTTTTCAGCCATTTCCTTCCTCATTTCCAACTGTTTTTTTTTTGTCTTTGGCATCAAGTAATCGATTTAGTTAATGCCCAAATCACCTTTGATCCTTAAGACACAAATAAAACGCATCCAATGATCAAAATTAACCCAAGAAAACCCTCAAAGGATCTAAGCCTTTGGTTATAGGTTTTAATGCCTATAAATCACCCATGTTAGGGTTTTCTGAAAAAAAAAAAAAAGAAGAGGGAGGCTGAGAGTGAGCAGAAAGAGAGAAGAAAGAAATTAGGAAGAAAAAGAAAAACGATTGAGAATCAAAGAGAAAAAAGAAAAAGAGAGAAAAGATAAAAACTAGGGTTTCCTTTTCTTTAATGAAGATTTCTTGAATTTTGGTGATTCCTTTTTGTTCTTTTCAAGCCTCCGAATCAGGTAGTCTTTCTTTACTCTATCTATTATTTTTCTGGTCGAAAATTGCTAAAAATCAGACCTTTTGGTGGAACCAAGGTCTTAAATGTGTATTTTTTAAGTTTTATGACATTTGATGATGATTATTGGTTGTTATATGAGCATGTTGTGTTTATAAAGCCTTGGTAAGGCTCATAGTCTTGTTCTGACGTTTAAAATCAGACGTTTGATGCTTCTGTGTTGATTTTGTTGTGATTCCTGAAAAATTTTTGGAAAAATGTTCTTCACGTTTTGAAGATGTGAAGAAACGTGGGATACTTGCGCGGCTTACTCCGCGTAACGCTCCACATTTCTTCTTGAATATTTGAAGATGTGAAGAAACGCGGGGTTGTTCCCAGGACAGTCCGCGTAACTTCCCTCATTTCTAGCCTGACAGTTCTTCCCTTTCCCCTTTTTTGTCTATTTGATGATGTTGATGCTTAAGATTTGGCCTTTTTCAGTTTTAGCTTGTTTTGACATGATCTGAATGATGATGTTTAATGCTTTAAATAGATCCCCTTGCCTCTGAAGATTTTGTTTGTGTTATTGTCTGAAAAACTAGAAGCAATCTTCCTGGTATTTTGAAGATGGGAAGAGCGGACCGTTACGTGGTGAGTCAGCGTTTCTGTCAGCGTTCCCCTCGAACTTTACATTTTGCATGTAAAGAGGACGTAGTTACGCGGCTCTGTCCGCGTTTCTACTCCGCGTAACCTCTCTGTTCCTCAGTTTTGTTGCTATTTCCTGCTCTTTTGTTCCAGAATCTTACTCTATTATTCGTATTTCCTAGCCTTGTCCATGTTGCTTGCAGAATCTGTTTTGATATTTTTTCTTTGAATTTTTTATTGATTTTTCCTTTAAATTGGTACCTTGATCCCTTTTGTTGACATTGAATCTTAGATAACCATTCCCCTCATTTAAGGATTCAATTAAGGCATCACATCAAGGGATGGTAACTTCTTTCCCCTATTATGTGCTCTTATGTGTTTTTGCATGATCTTGCATGTTTTAAATTAAGTTTTCCTTTGCTTTTATTCATGTCTAGTCTTTATTTATGTCATTTAATTTTTGGGTAAATCATTTGGAGGCCTTGGATGCCAAGTTGTAATAGACAGATTTAATTTTGCAAAAAGTGTATTCATTCTAGAAAATGTAATAGTTAGATTATTATTCTGAATTTTTTCCCCTTAGAATGTATTTAGGTTTCCCCAATGTAATAATTAGGTTTTATATGCTTATTTTGCATGCTTGCATGTTTATGTGTTTACTTGCTTTCCTAGGGTCTTGCATCTAGATATTATGCCTATGTGTTATATGTTTATGTGTTTTATGTGTTTACTTGCTTTATTATCATGTCTACATGTTTATTGTGTAAATGTATTGACGTCACCACACTAGTCCAACGCTAGTTGTGGCCTTTCCTTTCGATTTCTCACTAATTCAATGTTAGTGAGAACTTTCAGACGAGCGCTAGTCCAATTATAGACCCTTAATGCCGTTCATGCATTAGATACAAATTTCACACACTTTTCACTTTTAGAGTTTCTTTTCCATTTTTGCATGTTACTATTCTCCCATCCCGTATGCGAAACATGTCATTTAGTTTTCTTTTTTTGTTAAAAATAGATTAGCTTTTTTTAGGGCATTACCCTTTGAATTAGGGAAAAGAGCGAGTATGGTTTCTTAGCCTTAGCACGCTTTTATTTCCTTCTATGAAAAGGAAAATTTGAAGTCACGAATTTAGTCCCCCGCACCCATTATGTTGCATTATCCCTCTTTAGGACATACATATGCATTATTTTAAATTCTATCAAAATCATTCTTTAAAAATCAAGTTTCTTCTTCATGTTTTAGCAATTCAAAGTCAAAAATCCATTTTTCTTAAAATTGCATCTTTTGAAAATTCAAAGTTCCTCTTTGCACTTAAAATTGATCTTTTCAAAAATCCAATTTCTTTTTCCTTAAGATTTTATAAAATTGCATTTCTTTTGAAAACGTTATTTTCCTGTTTGTTCGAGTCTCATCATTAGCATTTTTCGTGACCTCCTCGAGGGATCAAATTTGGATGACACAACTAATGTGATCAATTCCAATCAAACCTCAAGGAGACATTTTGCCCCTCTCGATCCAACATTAGATTTAGGTTTTGCATCCATATAGATAACATCCAAATGTGATAAATTTTAAAGTTAGAATTAGGAAATTTTTAACTAAATCACACAACTAGTTTTGGCTAGGTTAGAAGGGTGCCTTAGAGACGAGTAATATCGAATCTTTGTCTTCCCTTCTTTCAACCGTGACCCCCGAACCTTTTTCACTAGTTTTTCAAAGACCTGGAGTCGTCTAGAAAAGGGTTTTCTTATTTTATTTTCATTAATTAAAATTTTTTGGGTGACTTGGTACACCTAAACTCCATACCAAGTGGCGACTCCAAACTTTTCTAAAAACCCTTTTCTAGACTTTTGTTTTTGGGTCCAAATCATCGCATTTTTGTAGTCCCATGACCGAATTTTTTTTTTTTTCAAAAAATCAATTTTTAACCAAAAAACCTTTTTCCAACTAAAAATTCAAAACGACGAGGTTTTCATTCCCTCCTTTCAAAAATGGGACGCGACTGCTTGGCGACTCCACTGGGGATTTTCCTTAGAGGGTCCGAGCACTTGATTTAGTTGATTATTTCATTTTTCTAACTTTCTTATAAGCATTTTCCAACAAAAAACCCAAAACGAGAGTTTCCATTCCCTCCTTTCCAAAAAATGGGGCGCGACAGTTTGGCGACTCCACTGGGGATTTTCCTAAGTGGGTCCGAGCACTTGATTTAGTTAATTATTTCATATTTCTAACTTTCTTATATATCAAATTTGGATGTTTTAGGTTGCATTTTCTTTTTCTTTTTCTTTCTTTTTTAGGATTTTTTCCCGCGCAATCACTCCTTATACATCGCATACATGATGAATGAATTATTGTTTATTTATTTGTATTGATATTTACTTGTACCGCCCCTTGCATTTGGGGTGGGTATGCATCTGCCCTAGAGCCTCGAGAATGTTTGGTATTTGAATCCCTCCTCTCAAAGGGAATCACTTTCATACGTGCATATGTATTTTATTTTGACCCTACTTTTTTTACTTTAGTGGCTTGTCACGCCACTCTTCCCTATTAGGATTAAGATTGATCCACTTAGACATGTGGCCGTGGCACGACGTGCACGTAGCAATGTCCAGGGGATCACTCGAACCACCGACTTGAGGCATTTGGATTAATGACCTTTTGCCTTTTGGTCTGAAGGTTTGGGAGCCTGTAACCTTTGTCAAGTCTAGATGCATTAGTGAGCTTAACCTCATGCATCCATGTTAGAATTACCTAGGGGAGAGTCTACCTTACCCTATTAAGGATCGCTAGACACGAGAGGAGGGATTCCACCCTTCTTTATTTTTGTGCAATTTGTTGCTCCAACGTGTTATGTGATATCTGTCGATTAAACTAACCTTTTGTTGTCTTTTTTTTTTTCTTGCATTTCACAAACTCTAGAAAATAAAAGCCTTGGCACTCTTTTATGACAAGCCATCCTTCTAGATAAGCTATTGCACGTTTAAATTACAGTTTATTGCATTAAATAATTGCGTATCACTTTTAGGCTTACCCCAGCATTCAAATGGGGTTCCTATAAGCCATGTTTCATTTTGCACCTTTGCTTGCTTTAATAAACTGGCATCATGCATTAACCATAGAGGGAACGCCACTTAGGGAATCCCATTATAGGATTGCGTCCACCTCATATTCTCCTGGGTACGTAACCCTCTATAGGAGATTCACGTTTAAATTTCAGTAAAACTGGATAGGTGGGGCCTGTAGGTAAGGTATTTGGCACAGTTGACGTGATTCAGATTGATAAACCCAGATATATCAAGCAACTGTTAGCAGTTCCAGTGAAAATTCAGTTATGGCCCGGACTTCTCTCACCGGGTGAGATCAATCAAGTGGGGACCTATCTCGGACCAATTGGGGATTTTAAGGACATAGAGTCTGATGGGTATTTGGTAGAGGCTCTAATCCAACTATGGGACCCTAGCTGTTCAGCATTTAGGATAGGAAATAAGGAATTTACTATGACAATTGAGGAGGTATCTGGTCTTCTTAACTTATCAGTAGAAGGTAATGCAGTGATATTCCCCTTTGCTTCTGGAAAGACTGAGTTCTGTTGTTTCACTGGATTAAAGGAGTCTGTGGTACTAGGGTCAGATCAAAGCATAGATGTAAGGTTTTTGTTTGATAGATTTGCTGAAAGAGATGGATTCGACAAACATGCCAAAGATTTTTCGTTCAATTCCAAAGCTGTCTGGGAGCACAAAAGGCCATGGGTATATGGATTTGTCATGGCAGGAATCTATTTATTTCCAAAAAGAGACGAAAAAATTGGCTTTAAGATCACTAAGCTTATGAATGTCCTGTTCTATGGGATTGGAAATCGACGAGACTCTATAGTACCGACCGTGATAGCAGACATCTTCGTAGCTTGTACAAATTGCCAAAAGGGGGTAAAATTCTTCCATGGATCAAACCGAATTCTGCACGTGTGGGCTATGGAGCATTTCAAAAGACAACTGCCCGCTCCTGATAGTGTGCCTCTAGTGGGATACAATTGGTTGATTACTCATTACAAGAGGGTGGATAGGAATAACCTACCAAGGAATGCTTTCGAATGGGTGGACTTTTTGAATACACTACCAGATCACAAAATTAGATGGGTATTAGATTAGACGGACTGCCTCGATCCGGCTCTTCGCACCAAATTTTCCGATTTTATACCGTTGTTAGGAACTCAAGGCATTATGAGCTACACTCCAAAGAGATTTTTGAGACAGTTGGGACGCGTTCAAGGACTACTGCCTCTACCTGATTTGACCAACTTCACCATCATTTTTGACAAGGGAGTCTGCCCGGCCGAAATTCCAATGAAGATACCGATCACGCAAGCATGGGGAACGTTGTCAAAGGACAAGGATATTATTTACATTCCACAGCATAAACAGTTGGCTCTGGTCACACCTCAGTATGAAGACTGGCTTAGAAGTCGTGATGGAAGACAGCTGCAAGAGGCGCAGACCGATGAAGTCAAGAGACTAATGGCAATCATTGAGGCAAAGGATAGAGAGAACGTATAATTGAAACAATCCGTGCAAGCAAACAAGGATTTGGCAGACAAGAACAAGAAGATGTATAAGGAGATGCAAGAAAAGAACCAAGACTTGAAACGGAAATGTGCCGAACTATATGATCAAGCTGAGCGCATGAGGAACCCCTACTCTAAAGAACCAAAAGATGCTGTAATAGATAGGCTGAAAAAATTCAATAGTTTTGTATAAGAACGCCTTCAAGAGATGATGTAGACTATGAAGTTTAGAATTTGCTAATGAAGAATATTTTTTTATCATTTTCACAAGTGTCAAATTTCAGGTTTGATAAACGGGCCCCGCCTTGAAAGTATTGTATCATGCTAGACCTACCCTTTGCACAAAAGGGCTCCCCTCGGCACAAAAGGGCTCCCCTCTAGGACATGCATCCAAATCATATAAATAATCACTAACTTCACTTTTTTTCTTTTTTTTTTCTTCCAAATAACTCTCCACAGCTCCCTTTGGAAATAAGCTTCTAAAGTGTGCTTCTCTTCCCACTCAGGTACTTTTAAAAATAGCTCCACATAGAAGTCCCATCGTTACCCGATCCAAAAGCAAGAGCTTGAAGCAACCCATAAGCATGAGTTCTACACCAGAAGGCTCAGATAGGAATGCTTTGGTCACTTCGTCTGACTTTGTTGCCTTAGGAGCTCAGTTAAGTGAAGTACTGGGAAGGTTTAATGAGATGAGCGCCGAAATGGCTGCGCAAAGGCATGTAATTGATCAGTTGGTGGCAAATAACAATAGAGGAGGTGTCTCGAATGAGCATAGACCCGTTGTTAGCAACCCCCCTGTGACAGATAGTCAACTCCCCTTCCTGACCAATATTCAAACTACTTTTGTCCCACCTACTTCTAACCCATACGATGTTACCTTTTCTCATCACAACACCAATCTTCCACATTCCCATCCTAATTGCATCTTACTAAGCCCGACCAAAAAGACAAACCCTCATACTCAACCCCAGATCACTTTAAACATGCCTACTCACCCTCCAGAGCCTCAATACCATACCACTGAACCATTTGTGTGGGATCTGACTTCTCAAGGAAAACCGGCAGTGGATGACCTTGTTGCACCAGTCGACAAAGATTTGCTGAAAAGGCTGGATAAATTTGATGAGTTCATAAGGAAGAACCAAGGACTAAACCGACACGGTGGCCTGGACTATGATGACCTTTGCCTGTTCCCTGATGTGCAGCTGCCAGTGGGATTCAAGACCCCCAAGTTTAGCAAGTATGATGGAACCGGTAACCCCAAGACGCACCTTAAGATGTTTGCCAACAAACTTGGTAAACCAATAGATGATGAGAATTTGCCCATGCGTCTATTTCCCGAGAGTTTGGAGGGAGATGCTTTGGATTGGTATTCAAACCTGAAGTCGAATGAAATTAATTCTTGACTGGATTTGTCGACTGCTTTTGTGAAGCAGTACGAATACAATTGTGAGTTAGCACCTACTAGAACCACACTTGAGGGAACCAAGAGAAGGCCTTCAGAGGATCATAAGTCATATTCTAAGCGGTGGAGGAAGTTGGCCGCTAAAGTTGAGCCTCCCATGACGGAAGAGGAGATTGTACGTACTTTCATTAAAACTCATGATCCGCCTTATTTTGAAGAAATTTTTCGCATGACTGGGAGTTCATTTGCTGCAATTGTTAATAAGTTGGAAGAATATGATGAATTTGTCAAAATGGGAAAAATTGTTAACGTGACAGCATTGAAATAGCAATTGGAAGTTCTGCAGAATCAAAATAACAATGGGAATAAGTACCAATTCAAGAAGAAGGAAGGAGAAGCTGCTTTTGTGTGGGATCAAAGCCCACCTCTCAGGCCCAGAGCTCGGAGTCACCCAACCAGTTCAAACTCATACTCACATTATCCCTACCATCAACCTGTTTATCACACTGCCACCCAAATGCCTCACCCCCGTCCTATTCATTTGAATCCCCCACCTTTGTTTTCAACTTCCCAACCTATCTCCTACCCCCGTCAGAACTATGCTTCTAGACCTGCCCCACAAAATCCTGTCCAAAATTCTTTTCAGCATAATGAAATCCAAAATCAGAAAACCTTTCGAACTTTCACCGACCTGGGCCGCCCCATTGACCAGCTGTATGAGCAGTTGAAGGCCGCTGGAAAAATCGGCACTGTCCCTCCCAAATTGTATCCCCAAGGACTCCCTCCTGGGTATGATCCCCATGCTATCTGCACTTACCATTCTGGAAGCCCGGGACATTCGACGATTAATTGTTGGGCCTTGAAGCATAAAATTCAAGACATGGTGGATGCCGGGGACATAGTTTTGAGAAGAAAGAATGAGCAAGGGCCGAACGTCAATAGAAACCCTCTCCCGGAACATAAAAACGTCGTTGGGGTGATCAGTGTGGAGGAGAAATTTGTTGACCATGCTCAGTTCATTAAGGAAGAAGATGAGGTGATGGTGGTGGACCATTTAAGGAAAGGTCTGATGATGATATAGAGACGGGGTTATCTCAGCTGTTTGTCGGGGCCACCCTTGACACCAATCCTACGAAGAATGTAGAGTTTCCTTTGATTCTTCAAGAGGCCATGCAAAATTGGGCTACCGATTGTCTGCCTGTTCGGAGGAGGTTTCGGTAAATCTGAGGGGATTGTCCTTAAAAAATGAATCATGTTTTAATATCAATCATGTCTTCAAAAACAATGCACTTGTTATTTTACTTTTTGCTTATTTAAAATCATGCCTTTAATTATGCTTCCATGGTATTATCTGTCATCTTGCTCTTTGCCAAATGAAACGAAATTTCTCCTTTTGTCCTTCAGTTATGTTCCACTCATTTTACTTTCGCACATTTATTTTATTTGCTCTTAGATGACCACAAATAAAAACCTTTGACCCTTGGACGTCACTATTTTGGAATTTGATGGACGAAAATTCTGATATCTCATGAACTTGGATGTCATCATTTGTAAGATGATCGAAACACACCGAGATTGGCATGAGAAACTACCTTTTTGGCATGTAGAATTGCAATCAGAATTTCTACTGGGGCAACACCTTACTCTCTCATGTATGGGATGGAAGCGGTATTACCTGTTGAAGTTGAAATCCCATCTTTGCGCATTCTAATGGAAGCTCAGTTGGAAGAAACTGAATGGACCAATCAACGTCACGAGCGACTGTCTTTGATCAATGAAAGGAGGTTGAATGCCGTTTGTCATGGGCAACGTTATCAGCAAAGGATGGCTCGGGCTTATAACAAGAAAGTCAGACCTCGCATGTTCAAAGTGGGAGACAAGGTTTTGAAGCGAATCCTTCCGATACAAGAAGAGGCTAAGGGAAAATTCACTCCGAATTGGCAAGGGCCGTTCATTATTCAAAAGGTGCTACCTGGAGGAGCATTGGTTCTCATGGAGATGGACGGACAGATTTTTCCTCAACCAATCAATTCAGACATGTGTAAAAGATTTTTCATATGATTGAGTAAGGTTTCTTTAGAAATTGTTGCAAAAAGGTGGTCTGAATAGCCGACCTTCTTCCTTTTCGTTTAAACATTTCAACCCCCCAGTTCTCCTGTTTGAGCCTATAAAAGAACAGTTAATTATTTAGCAAACCCCCTTGAGAATCACAAACCCCACACTGGGGCAATTTTTGTATTTTTGAAAAAAAAAGGAAAAGAAGAAAATGACCAAACTGGGGCAGATTTTTCAAAAAATTGCGTTTGAGTTTAAAACTTGCCCCTACACCACACCTAAACCCCCTTGCAAAACCCTAGTGTTACAGACTTCCACTCTTTTTGCAAAATTTCTAAAAAGAACTATCTCAATCAAAAGGCAAATGATGTAAATACATTCTCTCTGAATTTTGTCAGAAGGGATTGTCTCACTGATGCCACCATTTTAACAATCATGTTTAAATTGACTAAAGTTGAGAGTTAAGTCTATCTATTTTATTATGCTACCTTATCAGTCAACTTCAGTTGAAATCTGAAAGGGTACTAAGGCAAGTTTTGAAAAGCAACAGTGCAAGCAGAAAGGAAAGGTTCCTGGAACAAGGAAAGCCGGTGATTATGTTTATCAGAATCTACTTTATATCAAGCACTCCCTTGCCATCAACAAATTCCAAAAGACGATATCCAAATGGGTCAAGTGCAACGCATTCGTTTTAAATAACTTTCTTGCATTCTACTATTATTCATTTAAAATATCATGTTTAGCATGCATTCGATGGTTATGATGTCATTTTAAAATAAAATTTTTCCTTGCACATATTTTCATTAAAAGGGCACTTTCATCAAAGAACAGTCCTCTTAAATTACCATGAAGGTATGGGTGATATGGGTTCAGAAGCAAGCGGAATGACAGAATAGATCTGCACCGGTAAAACAAAAGGAATTCAGCTGATACCGCTCATCGACGTCCAAGAACTCATGTTTACGGGATGCTCGAGATAAAAGGATCAAACGGTAGTGGCGTTATTATTACTTTTCACCATTTCTTTTCTTTTGCAGAGAAGCAGGGACAAGTGACTGATCGGTCCAATCGAGGAGACCAGCTTTATTTTGAGTAAATGTTTAGACTGTATGATTAAATCATTTTGAAGATTTATTAATTGTAAAATTGAGGAAGGACAAGTGCCTTTTCAGAAAAATTTGGAAACGGGGTTTCATACGCACACTACTAGGTGTTATAGTCCACAGTTCTTTACAAATTTTTTTTTTCTTTTCTGAGACGTGGCGTGCCTCGACATTCCACTTCCTGAGACGCCTATCCCAGATGCCACTGGAGGCGATGGTGGATTTGAGGGGGATGACAGACCCATCTCCTGATTTGCAGTTTATCCCATTCTTGCTTTATTTCTCTTTTTATGTTTGATCTTGTGTTCTGATTTTTAGACATAGGTTTAACTGTTAGAAATATTTTTTGGTTAAATTGCTGCATCAGGATGTATATATTTGTTTAAATTTGGCTCTTATGTGCTTATATGTGTTAAATGTATTTGAAAATTTGGGTTGCTGGCAGGGAGTTTCATCCAGTTATAGGGGAAACTCTGCCAAATTTTTTCAAAAAAAAAAAACTTTATCTAAATTGCACATTTACCCCACAAATTGATTTGTTTTTCGAAATTTGATTCAAGAAGGGTGCAAATGTCCAATTTTGGTTACAATTGCTTTCACCCTTCTGAAATAAAGCCCGTGCGATTTGAAAGATCCTTTTTCCATCTTACTCGGAAATAATTGTTATGTGATTAAGACATTGGCATTTTAGAAAGTATGTTTTGTAAAATAGGAAAATTATGCCTCAGTTTTTTTTTTCCTATTGAATGAGATTTCTTATTTTATTGGATTTTACAAGAAAATGATTGATACAGTTGGCAAATGATCCTTTTTCAATTGATATGCTAAAAAAAAAGAAAAAAAAAAAAAAAAAAGAGGAAAAGAAAAAGCAGCAAAGTGAGAACCAAAGTTCTACTCCAATGATTCTAGTACTAAGTAACCGGAGGTTTAGCATCTACAAATGTTAACTTTCACGTAAAACGGTGCTTGAATTACGAGTATGCAAAGTAGTTCGAACAAGTAAAATGTTGAGTAACCAGGAATCTTCACCTAAAAGTGTTGATTTTCGTGTCAAAAGACATTTTTACTATTTGAACAAGAAGGCATATGTCGAGTAACCGGGAGTCTTCACCTAAAAGTGTTGATATTAACGTCAAAAGGTATTATTGCAATTTGAGTAAGAAGATGTGTTTCAGCAAATCCTTTTAGCAGTAAAATCTGAGAAAACTGTGGAAAAGGCAAGCTTGAATTGACTATATGAGTCATTTGATTGCAAAATTTGGTGAAAGTGAGAAATCAAACTTGAATTGTTAAAATTGAGGTATAATTGTCTCTCTTTTACTTGATATTATGAGTACTTGATGCAAATTGAATAATTGCATAATAATGTTTTGCCTGGTTTATGAGGATTTGGATTTCCAAGACCGCATGGCTTTTTTTTTTTTCAATCCCATAGTTTGTTTTGATGAATACTTCCTACCATTTGAGAACAAGCAATGTTTCATGAATACAAATATCTCATGAATGTATTTTATCGCATGATTCTGATACGTTTTAGTCATTTTAGTGGCTAACAGTTGTGATCCCTAGAGAATTTACACTTTATGATTTAAAAAAAAAGAAATTGAATTTCCATAAACTAATTGGTTAATATTTCATGACTTCTGCAGGATTAATGATTCATTTGACACTGGGGCAATTTTTTTTTGAGGGAAGTGCTCTCCAATTTTGGATAATGCATTAAAAAAATTAATTTTACTGGAAAAGGTTTGCAGATCAAGAGGATGGCAACATATGCGGATTTGTTCCAATCCTGGAGAGGAAAGGTTTCAGTTATACTCTTCAAATTTCCAAAATCCATCAATTCTTGAAAAAAAAAAAAGAGAAGTCATTGTTCCTATCAATCACTTACTTTTCAAGACAAGAAAATCAAAATTCAGAAATGCAACATTTCACTGAGTGCATCATTATTTGCATTTTACATTTACCATGTTTGAACAGCTTGTGTTTTATTTTTTTTTAAAAGTCTGGCAATCCAGAATTTATGTTTCCATCTCTTCCACTAGTGTCTAGATTTGGGTCCAATCCCACCAGCAATTTAGACCTAAGGCATATTTGCATTTTCCCATCTAGTCATTCGGGTTTGGATCCAATCTCACTGAATAGTCTAAAATTGGAAAGAATTTTAAATTTCTGTTGGTTGCTGTCTCAGCCTCCGCCGGGTACCCTTCTATCTCCCCTGCTTCAATTTAAATTTCTGTTGGTTGCTGTCTCAACCTCCGTCGGGCACCCTTCTATCTCTCCTGCTTCAATTTAAATTTCTGTTGGTTGCTGTCTCAGCCTCTGCCAAGCACCCTTCTATCCCCCTTCTTGATATTTTAAATTCCTGTTGGTGAGTCTCAACCTCCACCGGGCACCCTTCTATCTCCCCTTCTTGATATTTTAAATTCCTGTTGGTGAATCTCAACCTCTGCCGGGCGCCCTTCTATCCCCCTTCTTGATATTTTAAATTTCTGTTGGTGAGTCTTAGCCTCCGCCGGGTACCCTTCTATCTCCCCTTCTTGATAATTGAAATTTTTATTGGTTGCTGTCTCAGCCTCCGCCGGGCACCCTTCTATCTCCCCTTCTTGATATTTTAAATTCCTGTTGGAGAGTTTCAGCCTCCGCCGGGCACCCTTCTACCTCCCCTTCTTCAATTTTAAATTCCTGTTGGTGAGTCTCAACCTCCACCGAATACCCTTCTATCCCTCTTCTTGATATTTTAAATTCCTGTTGGTGAGTCTCAACCTCCGCCGGGCACCCTCCTATCTCCCCTTCTTGATATTTTAAATTTCCGTTGGTGAGTCTCAGCCTCCGTCGGGCACCCTTCTACCTCCCCTTCTTGATATTTTAAATTCCTGTTGGTGAGTCTCAGCCTCCACCGAGCACCCTTCTATCTCCCCTTCTTGATATTTTAAATTCCTGTTGGTGAGTCTCAATCTCGGCCGGGCACCCTTCTACCTCCCCTTCTTGATATTTTAAATTTCTGTTGGTGAGTCTCAGCGTCCACCGCGCACCCTTCTATCTCCCATTCTCAAATTTTTACATTCTTGTTGAAATTTTCAAAAAATCCAGTACCCATTTTATCACAGTTCATTTGCATTTGAACTACGTTTGACCTGATTCTCATGGCGAGATACGTAGGCAACTCTCTACGAGTTCGGTCACATTATGCATTTTTTCTTTGAAAATTGGCAATCTAGCATTCCTGTTGTTTACAATGGTTCAGATACAACCAGCGAAACCAGGTAAGTATTTGGTGTCTACGTTTTTGTCTAGAATTTCTTCGAAACTCAGACAAAGAGGGGCAAGCTGTAGACACCAAATTTTGACTATTTCAATTGTTTTCTTATGTTTTTTATCTATTAATATTTAGTTATTTATTTTTGAATACTCTAACACATTTTTCTTACTTTTGTAGTGTTTTCTTAAAAAAAAAAAGAAGTCAAAACGCGGACCAGTTACGCGATCTATCCGTGTAACTAGTCCGCGTAACCTGATCAGAAGCGAAAAAAAATTACGCGCATTTTTTTCAGCCATTTCCTTCCTCATTTCCAACTGTTTTTTTTTGTGTCTTTGGCATCAAGTAATCGATTTAGTTAATGCCCAAATCACCCTTGATCCTTAAGACACAAACAAAACGCATCCAATGATCAAAATTAACCCAAGAAAACCCTCAAAAGATCTAAGCCTTTGGTTGTAGGTTTTAATGCTTATAAATCACCCATGTTAGGGTTTTCTGAAAAAAAAAAAAAAAGAAGAGGGAGGCTGAGAGTGAGCAGAAAGAGAGAAGAAAGAAATTAGGAAGAAAAAGAAAAACGATTGAGAATCAAAGAGAAAAAAGAAAATGAGAGAAAAGATAAAAACTAGGGTCTCCTTTTCTTTAGTGAAGATTTCTTGAATTTTGGTGATTTCTTTTCGTTCTTTTCAAGCCTCCGAATCAGGTAGTCTTCCTTTACTCTATCTATTATTTTTCTAGTCGAAAATTACTAAAAATCAGACCTTTTGGTGGAACCAAGGTCTTAAATGTGTATTTTTTAATTTTTATGACATTTGATGATGATTATTGGTTGTTATATGAGCATGTTGTGTTTATAAAGCCTTGGTAAGGCTCATAGTCTTGTTCTGAGGTTTAAAATCAAACGTTTGATGCTTCTGTGTTGATTTTGTTGTGATTTCTGAAAAATTTCTGGAAAAATGTTCTTCACGTTTTGAAGATGTGAAGAAACACGGGATACTTGCGTGGCTTACTCCGCGTAACGCTCCGCGTTTCTTTTTGAATATTTGAAGATGTAAAGAAACGCGGGTTGTTACGTAGGACATTCCGCGTAACTTCCCGCGTTTCTAGCCTGACAGTTCTTCCCTTTCCCCTTTTTTTGTTTATTTGATGATGTTGATGCTTAAGATTTAGCCTTTTTCGGTTTTAGCTTGTTTTGACATGATCTGAATGATGATGTTTAATGCTTTAAATAGATCCCCTTGCCTCTGAAGATTTTGTTTGTGTTATTGTCTGAAAAACTGGAAGCAATCTTCCTGGTATTTTGAAGATGGGAAGAGACGCGGACCGTTACGCGGTTGAGTCCGCGTTTCCCCTCTGAACTTTACATTTTGCATGTAAAGCGGACGTAGTTACGCGGCTCTATCCGCGTTTCTACTCCGCGTAACCTCTCTGTTCCTCAGTTTTGTTGCTATTTCCTGCTCTTTTGTTCCAGAATCTTGCTCTATTATTCGTATTTCCTAGCCTTGTCCATGTTGCTTGCAGAATCTGTTTTGATATTTTCTCTTTGAATTTTTGATTGATTTTTCCTTTAAATTGGTACCTTGATCCCTTTTGTTGACATTGAGTCTTAGATAACCATTCCCCTCATTTAAGGATTCAATTAAGGCATCACATCAAGGGATGGTAACTTCTTTCCCCTATTATGTGCTCTTATGTGTTTTTGCATGATCTTGCATGTTTTAAATTAAGTTTTCCTTTGCTTTTATTCATGTCTAGTCTTTATTTATGTCATTTAATTTTTGGGTAAATCATTTGGAGGTCTTGGATGCCAAGTTGTAATAGACAGATTTAATTTTGTAAAAAGTGTATTTATTCTAGAAAATATAATAGTTAGATTATTATTCCGAATTTTTTCCCCTTAGAATGTATTTAGGTTTCCCCAATGTAATAATTAGGTTTTATTTGCTTATTTTGCATGCTTGCATGTTTATGTGTTTACTTACTTTCCTAGGGTCTTGCATCTAGATATTATGCCTATGTGTTATATGTTTATGTGTTTTATGTGTTTACTTGCTTTATTATCATGTCTACATGTTTATTGTGTAAATGTATTGACGTCACCACACTAGTCCAACGCTAGTTGTGGCCTTTTCTTTCGATTTCTCACTAATCCAATGTTAGTGAGAACTTTCAGACAAGGGTTAGTCCAATGCTAGACCCTTAATGCCGTTCATGCATTAGATACAAATTTCACACACTTTTCACTTTTAGAGTTTCTTTTCCATTTTTGTATGTTACTATTCTCCCATCCCGTATGCGAAACCTGTCATTTAGTTTTCTTTTTCGTTAAAAATAAATTAGCTTTTTTTAGGGCATTACCCTTTGAATTAGGGAAAAGAGCGAGTATGGCTTCTTAGCCTTAGCACGCTTTTATTTCCTTCTACGAAAAGGAAGATTTGAAGTCACGAATTTAGTCCCCCGCACCCATTATGTTGCATTATCCCTCTTTAGGATATACATATGCATGATTTTGAATTCTATCAAAATCATTCTTTAAAAATCAAGTTTCTTCTTCATGTTTTAGCAATTCAAAGTCAAAAATCCATTTTTCTTAAAATTGCATCTTTTGAAAATTCAAAATTCCTCTTTGCACTTAAAATTGATCTTTTCAAAAATTCAATTTCTTTTCCCTTGAGATTTTATAAAATTGCATTTCTTTTGAAAACCCTATTTTCCTGTTTGTTCGAGTCTCATCATTTGCATTTTTCGTGACCTCCTTGAGGGATCAAATTTGGATGACACAACTAATGTGATCAATTCCAATCAAACCTCAAGGAGACATTTTGCCCCTCTCGATCCAACATTAGATTTAGGTTTTGCATCCATATAGATAACATCCAAATGTGATAAATTTTAAAGTTAGAATTAGGAAATTTTTAACTAAATCACGCAACTAACTTTGGCTAGATTAGAATGGTGCCTTAGAGACGAGTAACATCGAATCTTTGCCTTCCCTTCTTTCAACCGTGACCCCCGAACCTTTTTCACTAGTTTTTCAAAGACCTGGAGTCGTCTAGAAAAGGGTTTTCTTGCTTTATTTTCATTAATTAAAATTTTTTGGGTGACTTGGTACACCTAAACTCCATACCAAGTGGCGACTCCAAACTTTTCTAAAAACCCTTTTCTAGACTTTTGTTTTTGGGTCCAAATCGTCGCATTTTTGTAGTCCCATGACCCATTTTCTTTTTTCAAAAATCAAAAAATCAAATTTTAACTAAAAAAGCATTTTCCAACAAAAAACCCAAAACGAGGGTTTCCATTCCCTCCCTTCCAAAAAATGGGGCGCGACAAATTCCATGATCATCTTTATTCACCTGAAAGAGAAATTTATTTATAAAATACTTCATAGCCTCCTTAAGTAGTGAAATGTCTTTTGACATGAAAATTGGTATTGGTAGATGAAGACCTCTGGTTAATGAATAGGTTACAAACTAGAGTTGTTCTGCATACTCTTAATTCAAGAGCTATTTTACATGAAAGTCGATATTTTTAGATGAAGACTTCCGGTTACTACGTTTCAAAAATCATTGGAGTAGAACTTTTATATTTTTTTCTTTCTTTTTTTTTAAACATATCATACACATGAGGTGATCATAAAAAAAAGTAATGAAAATATCAACTACATTCGTCACTCATTTTGTGAAATTCAATTAAGATAGAAAACTTGTCAAATATGCAAAATTCCAAGGCATAATTCCTTCCATTTAAAAGATATACTTTCTTTATAACAAAAATCCTAGTTCCAAAATAGCTATTCCCAAATTAAATGAGAAATCAAATCCTCATGACGTATAAAATATATTCCAAATGGAGAATTTGACTACTAATGATCATGGAACTTCTCATTTTTATCGTAAAAGTTAGCAAAATTTTTGAAAAAATTGAAAAACTTTGGACAATTTCACTACAAAAACCTTGCCCCCACAAAATGCACATTGCTCTCAATGTATGAAAATGAAGAGTAAAACATAAAACTCCCTTAATATAGAGTTTTAACACTTGACTTGAGTCTTCATAATCTCATCTTTGAATTTGTCACTTCCTACATATATGAGAATCATAGATTGCATAAGTTCCACTAAATAACCATTAAATCAAAAAGTTTGAAAATAAAAGTAACAAATGTAGTAATAAGGAATCAAGACTTGTTTAGGCATAATGATGAAGAATCGACTAGCACATGCTAATTCTATGCTTTGCATTCTTATTCAAGTCCTTGATCTAAGCATAGAGTATCAATCCTATTCGGATTCTAGGGTTTTAGTGTGTCAATTGTTTCATTAATTTTTCCAACTTTGTTAGTTGTTAATTTCCAGTATTTAATAATTAATTTTGTGTTGTTTTTGGTGGTCAATAAATGGCTGGACATGTGGTCTTTAAAGCCGAATTAAGTGTCCTAGTTGAGTTAGGTCTTGAGTCATTTATTTCTTATCCAAATAGCTTTAGGTTTTTGAGTCTTATAAAGCTATAAATAGCCTAAAACCTTCAAACATTTTTTAGAAGCAATATTACACAAATTTTCTAGCATTACACTTGTGTGTGTAAGCAATCTCTCTTGTCTAAGAGAATTCTTCTTGAATACTTGAGAAAGTGTCTTAAGTGTTCTTAGACTTATCAACCAAAAATCGCAGTTGGTTGTGGCATCCTCTACCAAAACTTTGATTCACTAACTTATTAAGTTGTGGGTCAAGAACCTTCTTGATTCGTTATTTCATGGGTTAGAAGGGTCAAAGAGTAATTCCACTACTCAACTTGATTCTTCATCTAGATTCGGGGGCTGTGTGAAATATGAGTTCAGGCCATCCTTGGTAGGTTCGTATTAGTTTGTCTATCAGAACTAGTTGACGCTGTGTGAAATATGAGTTCAAGCCATCCTTGGTGGGTTCATATTAGTTTGTCTATTAGAATTAGTTGACAGTATCAAGTATATCCCTTTTTCTTTTCTTTTTGCTTTCGTTAGTTTTGTCTCAAATTTGTTCGTGTTCTTGTGTATTGTTTCTAGGGTTCTTTGTGCTCCTTTGCTGTTCGAACTTGTTTGAGTCCAATTGAGTTTGAATCTTGTGTTGTTTCTTGCTCAAATCGTTGTGTCTTGTCTCCTTTTTCTATTGTGTGTCCAAAAAAAAAAAGGACTGTAGCATCACTGTAGTATTACTGTTCATTACTACTGTAGTAGGTACTGTTCATCCCGAAGTTACTGTTCACTCGTGAAAAATTTTTGTCCAGCTTGTTTGGAGTCCATGATCTTGTTTTTGTGTTGTTTGTTTCTTGTTTCTCAAAGTTCTTAGAATATATTCAAGGGTTTCTTGAAAATCTTGAACCAATGTTTCCAAAACTTGAAGCCCTTGAAACTTAAAAGTCCAAATCTTGCATCTTATTGACTGGTTTCTTGAATTTTTTGGAATTCTTATGAAAATCTTGGGTGTTTCTTGAAGTTTGAGGGCTGATTGAGTTGTTTCTTGACTAGTTTCTTGAAATTCTTGGAAACATTGCACAAATTCTTAAAGAATCTTGAGTTCTTGAAGATTGCATCCATGGCTATTTTGTATCAAAAGAATATAACTAAACATACTTTTCCTGAAATTGGAAATTCTTTATTGTTTAATCCTTAAAAGCATTTTAAAAACTGAATTGTTTGTTTCTTGAACCGTCCAAGAAAGATTGGGAAACTAAAGAAACGGCTTCTTTCCTAAGGTTGTCTCCAAGTTTCCAAATCCGAATCTTATCCGAATTGGCTTCTTTCTTCTTGAATTTTTGGATTTAACTTTCCAAATTAGTTAAGAATCAAATTTATAAAGTAAAAGAAAGATAATTCGGCAATAAAACAGTCCAGCAACACTTCCAAACAGTTTCAGATTTCCTTTTGTTGGTTAAGTCTTTTCCTAGTCAAATTATGAAGACTTGTCCATGTTATCCAATCTGTTTTGAGCTAACTATAAAAATAGTATTTGTTCCTTAAATTTCCAGCATTATTCCAGTCCACTCAAGTCTAAAATTCATCCATCTTTCAGCTTAAATTTGTCCCTCCTCCTTGAATTAAATCTGTCCAAGAGTTCACTAGACCGGCCTTCGATTTCGTAGTCAATTTCGTGTGTCATAGTTTCCTAATTTCGTATCTTGTCTTGTTCAAAGTCAAACATGATATAAGTTAGTTTCTTAGCTTAGTTTTTCAGTTATTATTCGTGTGTCATTGGTGTCCAAAAAACCCGGTTTTAATCGAGTTTAGAGAGCTTTCAAAATACTCTAGGTTTCTAAATTTTCATTAGGCTTTTCCTAGGGCCTTAGGATTCGTTCTTACTCCTTAAAATCTGAGTTTTTTTCAGTTCAACTTCAACAGCTTTGAGTCACTAAAATTTGTCCAAAATAGAGCCTAAACTCAGCTCTAAGTGAACCAAATTGAAAACATCGCTTCCTTGTACATCATTGGCTATGAGTCTTGAACTACTTGAGAAATTTCTGATTTCTTCAAGTAAGGAGATCAATGACTTAGAGGGTTGCTTGGTGAGATTATTAGAGTATTTTAAATATTTGAGTGATACATAAGAGTGAGTGAATCATGTAAGGGAGTGAGTGAGGACTATTTGTTTTTATTACTAACCATTTGCGCAGGTTAAAATGGCATCCTAACAAGTTGAATTTAGTCTTATGATAGAGTCCATGCTTAATGAAATTGCTCAAACCTTTGACTACAAAGTTAAGTCTCTATGTAAAAGAATTGACTGAATAGCCGATTTGCAAGTTCCAATACCAAAGAAAGTGGTAAACAAAACTTTTGACCCTCTCTAAAGATGATTTGATCGAATGGTAAATAAGGATATCAAGAGGAGGGGTTCCACGTGATCTAGCCATGATTTTCACACACTTAGGGTTCATTTGGTTCACTGATTGGATGAGATGGGATGACTCATTCTTGGATAGTTAATCTGGGGATTAATCATCATGGGATTACTCATCCTTGTTATCTAGTGTTTGGATTATTAATATAGTTGTAGGTTTTGTCTTTCTTGATAAGGGTAAAAGAATCTGATAAATCATTATCCTCTCTCACAATTATCCCCGGATAAATAATACGAAGACCCCCCATTGGATGACTTATCCCCTCTAGAGAGGATTAATTTAGTTAACATGGATATTTAATCCAATTATAAAAATGCAACCAAACATTGGATGACATAGGATAGTCATCCAATCCTGTCTTATCCTATAAACCAAATGAACCCTTAAGGAAGAGATGGATCATTTCGTGCTGAGAAAATGTACAAAAAATACAGATGTGTTTATGAAGAAAATCAAAAGTGGCAGTGTCAAAAATCTAAACAACGTCAATCTAAGCATCATGAGTATAGAGAAGAAAAACCATCTAGAAGGTGTAAGGAGTAAAATCCATCAATTTCTTCCAAGTCTAAATCAAGGAATGAGCCACATGAGGAGAAATCATGGTGGGAGACTTATCAACATCTTCTATATGAAAAGCAACTGAAGGAGCAAGTTGGAAGCAATATTCAAGAATCTCCTAAAGAAGAGCTTGTAGAGGTCATTGCTCATGAAAATCAATCTGATCTCATTCAAAGTGAAGTTGAACTAGAAGAAATCATTATTGAAGTTGAGGAATGGGATGATGTAGTTGAATGTGACATACAAAATGATAGTGTGAGTGAAGAGGTAAAACTTGAGAGTGAGCATGAGGTAAAAATTGAGGAAAGCACTCAAGAAAAAGAGATTAAAAAATCAAGTGAGACGAGTGAGAAAGAAGACAAAAAAAGGAAAAGTCAACTGATTTGGAGTGTTAACACAAATCAGAGTAAGAGGGCTTATTGTTCTCCTAACGACATTAACTTTTCTTTATTTAGTATTCATTGTCTTATACAGGTTAAGCAAGGTGAACTGGAGTTGTTTGTTTGCTATCCAATTCCTAAGTCCTTTTTCAACTTTGAATCTTTCCATGGAGTTTGCATTCTAGGAATTGCATCTATTTGTCAACTAATCATTTGTCAACTAATCATGCTAAAGTTTCACTGCAAAGCTGGAAATTTTTTTAGTGGAGATGAAGGAGTTCCTAGAAAAGAAATCCAGGCCATATTGCAATCAAATCTTTCCTATTCTCTTTCTAATGTTCCTTCCATGAACTTATCTTGTTTTGATCAAATATCTACTAACATTTGGCGTGTTTCTTGTGTAGTAATTAAAGCTGGTTCTATACAAATACTTCAACAATGGTTCGGATTCAACCATGAAGGATCCATAGATTGTGCTAATCTTATGTTTGGATCTAGAGAAACACCTAATTTGTAAAATCAGTTTTCATACTTTGCAAGTCTCTATGAACATGTCGAATCTGATTTCCTACCACATGCTTTCCATCAATATGATGATCCTTATATAATAGATGCTAATGTAACTATTCAAGTGGTATAACTTTCTAGCTTACTCATTCTTTGTTTTGGCATGCAGGTTTTTGTCTATTGCACTGACTTCATGGGAACAAATGTGCTAATCCGCATAATCACAGCAATTATGCTTCATGGATGAAGTCTTGGATGCTACTTAAGCCTTTCTTCATTCTACGATTGAGTGAGCATCATGCAACATGGTTAGCATTCATGAGAATGTTCCCTATGTTATTATTTTTCAAAAAAGCCAGAGGGGAATGATGAAGAATTGACTAGCACATGTTGATTCTATGCTTTTACATTCTTGTTCAAGTCCTTGATCCAAGCATGGGTATCAATCCTATTCAGATTCTAGGGTTTTACTGTGTTGATTGTTTCATTAATTTTTCCAACTTTGTTAGTTGTTAATTTCCAGTAGTTAATAATTAATTTAATGTTGTTTCTGGTAGTCAATAAATGGCTGGACATGTAGTCTTTAAAGCTGAATTAAGTGTCCTAGTTGAGTTACGTTTTGAGTCACTTATTTCTTATCCAAGTAACTTTAGGTTTTTGAGTCTTGTAAAGGCTATAAATTGCCTAAAACATTCAAACGTTTTTTAGAAGCAATATTACACAAATTTTCCATCATTACACTTGTATGTGTAAGCAATGTCTCTTGTCTAAGAGAATGCTTCTTGAATACCTGAGAAGAAGTCTTACGTGTTCTTCAACTTATCAACCAAAAATCACAGTTGGTTGTAGCTTCCTCTACCAAAACTCTAGTTTGCTAACTTATTAAGTTATGGGTCAAGAATCTTCTTGGTTTGTAGCTTCATGGGTTAGAAGGGTTAAAGAGTTATTCCGCGACTCAACTTGATTCTTTGTCTAGATGTGGGGGCTGTGTGGGATATGAGTTCATACATCCTTGGTGGGTTTGTATCACATAAATAACACGTAATTGATCAAACAATGAAGCATATATGACCTAATAACTCACCGT
Source organism: Gardenia jasminoides (assembly GCA_013103745.1). Lineage (NCBI taxonomy): Eukaryota > Viridiplantae > Streptophyta > Magnoliopsida > Gentianales > Rubiaceae > Gardenia > Gardenia jasminoides. The sequence continues at coordinate 20,160,768 of CM023102.1, read as the reverse complement.
GTATTAGATATGCACAATTATTCAATAAACCTTATAAACAAGTCATATGGAGTCTAGTTAGTACGCTCATGCATCATATAACATCTTTACACAACAACTATGCAAGTTAATATTCATGCAAGGATGTGTAAAAAAATAAAAATGCAAACTACCATGTATAATGAAAGAGATTCACATCAAAGTTGTTATACAAGTGAGATGTGATATGATAGTGCCATTTGTACATTCAAACTAGCCTTAACATGAACTTTGTGCAATTGAATCTTTTAAGGTCTCCTAAAGATCAAACACACCAATGATGTGTTTAAATGGTGCATGTAAATGATAAAAATGATTCCAAATGATGTTAATGATGATTACACATGATGTTTGATCAAGAAAAGTGAAGAAACTAGTGAAATGTAGGTGCTTTTGGCATACAATAAAGAAAAGAAGAAGAGTTTAGCAAAAGTTCCCCTTTTTTCATTAGAATCATGAATTTGTGAAGATCCGCAAACTAGAAACGTGAGCTAAAGGTCACAGTTTGAGTCGCATTTCTTGCTGTTTTTCTAGAAAGATTTGCACACTATAGGGATTTGTGAGGTATAGTTTGCGGATCACCCTATGGATCTTGTTCTTCTGCAATTTTTCTATACTGTTTAACTATTATTCCATTGATTCGACTTCATGTCTCAAATCATCATCTATTATTGGAAAGAACAACGCACCTTATAAGATGTGTAGAATGACCAAAATCTAACATTAAAACACAAGAATCAAAATTTGAGGGTGGTAGAAGTTCATCATTTAAGCTCCCTTAACACCCTCATTTTGTAACTTTGAATCCAAATCTTGAACACTATTACATAAACACAATAAACACACTTAAACAAACATATGAAATATAAAACCAGACCAAATTAATATAAACTTAAACAAACATTGGGTTGTCTCCCAATAAGCACTTTTATTTATACTCATTGACTTGACTCAAAAGGGTTTCTTCATTCAAATCACTTTGAAGGGAAAAAGAAACTCATTCCTTCCTAAGGGCTAAAACTTCTTTTTTCATCCACTAAGTATTGAGTTTGCCCCATCTCTAAATCATCCTCATCATCAAAAAAGAAGGATTAGTACTATCACAATATGAGCACTTCTAGAAAAATACTTAAAACAATCCCAAAACCTACTTATTTTTTTCCCTTCATCCACATGAACTTTAGGATTAAGGACATCTTTTCCTTTATTTTTCAAATTAGGCATGTTATAAGCATCAACGGCATTAGAATTCATGGAAAACCATTTTTAAACAACTCTTGCACTACATTAACCTTTTTAGATTTAAAAGCTTTTCTATGCCATAAATCATTCAGATTATAAACTAACTCTTCACCATTAACTCTAAATATTAATTTGCCTTCTTAAATATCAATTATAGTACAGATTGTGGTTAAGAAAGGTCTACCTAAGATAATAAGCATATGCATGTCTTCTTTCATATCTACTATGATAAGTCAAGCAGTATAATAAAAGATTTCACTTTTATAAGGATATTTTTTACCGTACCAATTGGAAACTTTATTGACCTATCTGCCAATTGAACAATAATATTTGTGTTTTTGATCTCCCTCAAATCGAGCTTTCTATATATGAAGAGTGGCATTAATGATACACTTGCACTTAATCATACAAAGCACTAGTGAAATTGAGATGAACAATAGTGTAAGGAATAGTAAAACTCCCCAAATCTTTAAGCTTTATTTGGAACTTATTTTGAACACATGCGGAACATTCCTCTATTAATACAAATCTTCCTCTTTCTGAACATGATATCCTTCAACAAATGAGCATAAGAGGGAAATTGTAAGATAACATCAATAAAAGCAAATTAATTCTAATTTGCTTAAAAATTTGAGCAAATTTCTCAAATTCATTTTCCATTTTGCTTTACTTCAACCTATTAGGAAAATGAATTGCATTAGTAGTATTCTTAGAAGAAATATGAGAAGAAGGCATATCAACATCAATTGAAACGTGATCATTTTGGTCTTTTGATGCTTCATTACCTCCTTTTTCACTATCATTATCATTTTTACTAAGATTAGACTTCTTTAATTGTTCTCTACTCCTAAGAATGATTGCATGCACATTTTTACTAGGATTGACATCAGTTTTATTTGGCAATTCCCTCGATTTTTTTAGAGTTGAATGCACTAGCAAGTTGATCAAATTGAAATTCTATATTTCTAAACATGCTATCCCATTAGTCCATTTTATCCTCCAATCTTTCAAATCTTTTATTGGTGCTTTGAGCATGCTTTTCCAAGGCAATTCCCTAATTCAAATGTGACTCAAGTGGCTTTGATGTAAAATTGGATGGATTGGTAAGTTTTTGTTGGTTTGGTTCCTTTCTTCACCCTAAATTGGGGATCATTTTTCATAAAGATTGTAAGGATTTGAAAAAGAATTATTTTGAGGTGGCCGATTAACATTGCTAATATTATGAACTTACTCAACATAACAACAATTAGTATCATGATTTCCACAATGAATAGAACAATAAGCAGCACTCACATAAGAATTTGATCCACTTGCATTTTATCTACTTAGTAAATTAGTCATAATACTCAATTAGGCATTTAACATGTTAAAAGCATTAATTTCATACATATCGACTAGATTTCTATAGTTACCTCTCTCATTTGCCTATTGATAGTTGTTCGAAACTATCTCTTCTTTTAAAGTTTGAGCTTCTTTGGGTGATTTCCCACTAAAACTCCACGGGCTGCATCTATATTGATCTTGGTTGAGAAAGTAAGACCAATATAGAAAATTTGGATGATTAACTATTTTGGGAGGCGATGGTATGGACTTCTTCTTCGAAGATCTTTGAATCTCTTCCAAACTTCATAAAATGACTCGCTTTTATATTGATTAAAACCTGTAATATCCATACGAAATCTAGCTATTTTACCAGGAGAAAAGTACTTATTTAAGTATACTTTAGATAATTCACTCCAATAGTAAAAGTAGTAGGTGGATGTGAGTTAAATCATATCTTTACTTTATCACAAAGTGAAAAAGGAAATATACTAAACTTAATTGCATCATCACTTACTCCATTTATTTTAATTGTACCATATAAATCCAAGAAGTGCGCTAGATGCCTGATAGGATCCTCTACTACATTTCTTCCAAATTGACTTTTTGGATCATTTAGATGAGTACGGGCTTAATTTCAAAATTATTAGCATTGATGATTGGTCTTGTGATACTTGTTTGAGCTCCTGATTCATCTGATAAGGTATAATCTCTCAAAACACATGGTCTTTACTCCACCATTTTATTCTTGCTCAATCGATGTTTCACCTACACTTTCCATCTCGTCTTGCTTTTGTTGAGTGTGTCCTCTTCCTTTTCTCATCATGGTTAAATGTGAAGGAAAATTTTCATTTTGATGAAGGAATTAGTACCTAAAAATAATAGATATTACTACAAAGATAAAACAATAAAATCTAAATTAATAAAGCTTGCTTTAACACTAATGTTGCACCTTAGTCCTCGGTAATGGTGCCAAAAACTTGATAGGGGTTTAATATACCAAATTTTACCTAATTACCTTTTATCTCAAGTATAAGAATCAACGAATATATGACATTAGGGTCAAACCTATAGGGACTAGGGATGGAAAGCACTAAGGTTTAATCACTAGCCTTATTATCTAGACCAACGATTAATGATAAGTAATTAAGTGGTACAATTGGCCTAAGCACATGCAAAAGAAACTAAAAAAGAGAAGTAGGTGGTATAACCGACCACAAAAATAGTAGTTAGGTAGTAGAACCAGCCATAATATTTAAGCGATAAAACCGGCCATATTAGTTGGTAGAACCAAGCATATGCAGTCAATGAATTACAAGAAGATAAAATAATGGAAATTAACAAGTTAGAATGGGTCAGTTTAAAGATCAAGTAAGAGAATTCCTGAGAATTAGAATACCGTATTGTGTCAAGAATAGAAGTTGTCCAGATTAATTATGTTCTTGCTCCAATGATTTGCAAAGAAAGTAACTTTGTAAAGCATGTCCTCGCTCTTGCTAATGATCATGTAATTATTGGAAACCACTCTTGCCAAATCCTCAAACTCCTTGTAATCTTCCTTAACATATTTTTATAGTGAAAAGGTGAGAACAAGTTAGATAAGCTCATTGAAGTTATTATATGAAATCCAACCAATCATATTCACTACGTTTGTGAGAATAAAGCTAGTGCTCAAAAACTAATATCTATATGAAGGCAACATTCATTGCTCAACAATCATCAAATACTTCATAGTTGATGGCCAAACAACCATAAATAGCAAGCACTAGTTCTTAAACTAGCAAAATCATGGAGTGCATATTGATACCTAATTACTTCATATCAAAAACTACAAGAAGTTCATCCTCTTCCTAGGAGGTGAAAAACTTAAGTAAACATCATATTAAACATGTCTAAGCATTGAACAAGCAACAAAAGTATCATAATTAAGCACAAAAGACAAAGAATTTAGTAAGAAGAATTCTTACTCAATGTCTTGAAGTTGAATCCTTAAATTTCTTCAAAATTTGATCTCTCAAATATGCTTAGTACTAGAGCACTCTCACTTTCTCTTTAAAAGCTTTCTTTAGAACTAAACTACTTTGGTATGAAAATAGAGTTAAAACTAAGAAATTGGAATTAAACTATAGTTCCTCTATTATCTCTACCCTCTACAACATATCTATGATGATGCTTGAATCAATGAGGATTAAGGGGTATCAATAAATGTTTAAGAAGGAGAAATGTCTTCATAATGTTGATATAAAAGTGTTTTACACCTTTTCAAGTCCTTCTTGTATAGCTATAGTTGAAATTCTACTCTAGAAATGCTAAAAATGAGCTGGAATTGAGATACAAATTACAAAGCATCCAAATTTTGTCATTTTCAAGGGAATGCGGACAGAGCCGCGGGGTAAGGCCCATGCATCTGGGTCGCGTTTTTCCTTACCTTGCGTTTTCTCTCTTGAAATGTGAGTTTTAGAGATTTGTGAGTTATAGGTCGCGTTTCTACCTCGCGTATTTGTTTTAAAGTGGTCTTCTTTTACTATTTTTGCTTGCAATTAATTCCAAATCTTGCACTAAATCTTCCTTCAACCCCAAAATCTACAAAAGCATAATAAATTAACATATCAATCCAAACATTTACATGATTTGATTAATAAAAAAACTCTTGCAGGAAAAATAATCATAAAGGAATTCAATTCTTCCATTTTATATTAAAATTACACCAAAATATACACTAAAACTTAACTAAAAATAGATAAATTATATACCAATCATCAAGATTGTAGGAGATATTTTATTTGTACATAGAAGTTATGTGTGTATATGTACTGATATGCGCATGTTTGGGTTGGGGGTAAGGCCGGGTACTTAAAGTACCGAATTGTTTTTTCATTATTTGTCATTCTGAAATAGAACAAAGATCAATTTTATATATAAAAGAGAAATCACACATTATGAATCATGTTATTCGAATTCCAGATATAAATGATAAGTGAAATCCATGTTATAGAAATACAAACTAAATAAAAGAACTAAAATTTGATTTGCAACTTTAAGCTTTTCATTGAGGACGTTTTTGTAAATGTGAAAATTGTAGACATGGTTTGCTTTTACCAGCAAAAAACTTTTTTTCATATTTATTGTGATAGTGGATATTTCAGGGTTTTAAAAACTTGTTATAGATTGCCTTAAATTACCACTGTAATGTGAATATTACAAAGTAGCCATTCTAATTTACAATGGGTTAAAGGATTGTGTCACTGGTTTTGGATTACATTAAATTTATTTGATTATTGTGTCAACTCAAGGGTTGAAACAACTCCTCTAATTTATCTTTAAGTTGCAAATATATTGACTCAATAATAGTACTAGAAATAATAACCCCAATCGAGAGTTATTGGCATCACAAGCTCGTCGAAGACGGGCTGAGATGCAGTGAAGGTCGAAATGTAGTGCGAATTTTAGATGCAATAAAATTGTGCTTTAAGTATTTTTCTTTTGGTTTATAAAATAGCGTCAAAACCGCCTCTCAGAACCTTACGAGGTCAGAATCTATGGATAGAATCAAAATTTCAAATGCAGAGTACATTTTCGGGGCAGTCTTCTACTTTCTAAAAACTTTCCTTACTTTTCGTGTTTCAATTACTTTTAAGTTTGACTTTGTTTTTATTACTTAAACCCTATTATGTGTCAGCTACATTACTTTAGGAATTGTTCCAACTCGTTAATAAAATTTCATTCTTATGTGAGTTGAAGTTTCTTTAATTTATCTGAAATTTTGTAAGAGGAGATTGTTGGTCTTTTTCTTCTGTTGTCTCAATGCATCATTCCTTATTTTTTGTATTTTTTACATTAATGCTTCAAAACTAGCTGCATAGCCAAATGCAATGCTATGCCCTTTTGAGTTACTCAAATAATAAGGGGAAGACATCAAATCCAAATCCACCCAAACCCTTCTATCCAAACAAATCCTTAAGGGTCCGTTTGGATTCTCTGTTTTTTGAACTGTTTTTAAAAAACAGTTTTTCACATCTCAAATGCTATAGTAATACACCAACAAAAAATAATTCCAAAAATACTAATCCAAATAAATATTTTAAAAACAACTTATGCATACAAAAATAAAAAAATTATCCCTTCTTCTTCCACCCCAACCGCACCATCACCCACCACCACCCACCATCCACCACCCACCACCACCCACCACCCACACCCCACCACCACCTCAACCCCCCTCTCTCTTTCTCCCCTCCCTTCCCTCCCCCTCACCCTCCCCTTCCCATCCAAATTAAAAATTTATTTGGGGTATTTCTAAAATTAAAAATTTATTTAAGGTAAAGTTTTGGGGTATTTTTTGAGTCATTTTTTAAATTAAAAATTTATTTGGGATAATTTTTTAGAGCATTTTTAAAATTAAAAATTTATTTGGGGTAATTTTTGGGGCATTTTCAAAATTAAAAATTTATTTGGGGTATTTTTAGTGCATTTTAAAATTAAAAATTTATTTGTGATAATTTTTGAGGCATTTTCAAAATTAAAAATTTATTTGGGGTATTTTTGGGGCATTTTAAAATTAAAAATTTATTTGGGGTATTTTGAGACATTTTCAAAATTAAAAATTTATTTGGGATAATTTTTTGGGGCATTTGTAAAATTAAAAATTTATTTGCCATAATTTTTTAGGGCATTTTCAAAATTAAAAATTTATTTTTGGTAATTTTTTAGCGCATTTTTAAAATTAAAAATTTATTTAGGGTAATTTTTCAAATTAAAAATTTATTTGGAGTATTTTTTGGGGAATTTTTCAAATTCAAAATTTATTTGGGGTATCTTTAAAATTAAAAATTTATTTGGGGGTATTTTTGGAATAATTTATTTGGGGTATTTTTTTTAAATTAACCCAACCGCACCACCACCCATCAAATAAATTTTAAGTTTAAAAATATCCCAAAAAATTACTCTAAATAAATTTTTAATTTTAAAAATCCCCCAAAAATACCTAAAATTAATTTTTAATTTTAATAATGCCCCAAAAAATTATCTCAAATAAATTTTTAATTTTAAAAATGCGCCAAAAAATTGACCCAAATAATTTTTTACTTTTAAAAATACCACAAAAAATTATACCAAAAACACCCTCAAAAAGTTTTTGAAAGACAGTTACAGTAGTTTTTCACATCTCAAATGCTATAGTGCTGTTTTTGAAAAACAACTAATCCAAACGGACCCGGATGTTTTTAGACTTGGACCGGAAATCGAGTCGACCAACCTAAAGGGTTAGGGGCCAATGGGTCCAATCGGATTCGATCGGGGATCGAGTCGAATGACATCATAATACGTCATATGTATATATATCTGTGTGTGTGTGTGTGTGTGTAGCTGTATATATATATATATATATGTGTGTGTGTGTGTGTGTGTGTATGTACGTATGTAGAAAGAGAGAGGCACGTACACACATCTATTCATTATTCCTATATTTTTAAAATTTAAAGAATGCTAAAAAGTCAAACAAGCAACTAACAAAATAAAAAAAGCAAAAATAGCAATGCACAACTACCGCTTAGAAGGTAAAAGAAAACAATTTTCAAACAAAAATAATTGGCTCTTACAAACTAAAGAGGGGAAAATATCCAGTTCTAAAGGTTAGCAGCAGTCAAGATTGTAATATTCTTGAGTGTCAAAAAAAAAAAAATTCTCGAAATACCTAAGCACGGCCAGTAATTCTCAAAATGGAATTTATTCATATCCAAAAATCAGTTGTTTTCTTGAAATTTTGTCAAGCTTTTAACAAATGAGTTTACCCAATTTTAGTAATTTATAACAAATTCAATAAAAAAAGAATATTATAGAATTTAATTAAACATCCAGACAGCAACAAAATGGAATATTATTAATATTATTAGAGGGTTTGTCTATTTTTGGTACTTTTCTCATCTTTTCTTTTTTTTTAATCGGTCAAGAATTAAAGGTCAAAGGAAAAAAGGAAAAAAAGAAACGGCAGAAAAGTGAAAAAAAATAAAAAAATCCGATTTAATCTTGGTTCGCCGGTTCACTGATCAAACCCGAGTTTTGATCGGGTTTGACTGATTTTTGAACTTCCAAGTAATAGAACTGACTCGGACCAAATGTATGGCAGATTTCCTCTTCGATCGGTCTGGTTAGCCGGTCCGGTCCGAATCTAAAAACATAGGTTGAAATCGATCCAACTGAGTTAATACTAATCTCGACAATAAATTTAATATTAACCGTTAAAATCAACCCAACTTTGACTGGACCGATTTTGACTCTTGAGAGCTTGCTACGATTGCACCTGCAACCCTTGCAATCCAGATCTTGCTTGATATAGGTGACCTATACTTTTAACGTCCTTCCACATGCTGACGCGTATGATATGTGTGCTAAAAAGTCTACAGATCCATTCATGTTGCAATTAATTATTTCGAATAATAATTTGAATTAACAAAAAGAAAAATCACATTTTTTGTGTCCGAAAGGTTCTGCATGTGATTAGACAGCAGTTCCCAAAGGTTCTGCATGTGATTAGATAGCAGTTTCCACCGTCTCCTCTTTTGTGCCACCTGGCCAAGTGCCTCCTAGAAACCTGAAGAAACCAACGTATCTAAACAACTAACAGACAGCTAAAACATTAGGACTCTAGGGAAACTCTTAAAGAGGAAAATAGGTATCTGTTTTGAGTAGTTATTTTTTGGGGGTGTATTTTAAAAATACTACTGTATCATTTGAAATATGAAATATAATTATTATAAATATTTTTGGAGTGTTTTTGAAATTATATTTTAAGAATATTTTTAAGTTAAAAAATTTGTTTGGGATATTTTTTTTAAATTAACCCGCCCCACCACCACTACCACCTCCTTCCCTTCACTCTCTCCCCTCTCTTTCCCCTCTCTCTCCCTCCCCTCTCTCTTTCTCCCCTTCCACTCGTCCCTCCCTCCCCTCAGGATCAATCATGACCCATTGGATGGAGGGGAGGGGGAGGAGGAGGGAAAGGGGAGAAAGAGAGAATGGGAGAAAGAGAGAGGGGGAGGGAGAGAGAAGGAAGGTGGAGGAGGAAGGGAGGGAGGGAGGAGGAGGTGGTGGTCGGTGGGTGGTGATAGAGTTAGGATGGAAGAAGAAGGCGTAATTTTTTTATTTGTATATATGTGAGTTGTTTTCTGAAATATTTGTTTGAATTGGTATTTTTGAGATTTTTTTTTTTGTTGATGTATTACTGTAACATTTGGAATGTGAAATTTTTTTTAAAATAGGTCAAAAATAAGGGAATTTAAATGGAGCCAATTTTTAATTGGACAGGAAATTGGGCAGGCTGCTCGGACAGGTGGTCCGAAGTGGTTTATTATTATACGGACTAGACAACTTCCTTGATCGGTGTGGTTTAAAGTGGGGACCGCTGTCTTGGCCTCTCTAAATTACACGTACAAGCATAACGCGACTGGAAGCTACGGATTTTGTCCCATTTGTGCCTCAAATCAATGATGAATTCAGTATAATCACATAATAATTTTTAATTCCGATTGAAAAGTGGTCTTTATTTCCCTTTTAGCTATATACACATTCTTTTAAGTGAAAATTAATCAAATGTTGAAAAAGGCGCATTAGAAATTAATAAAGTGTGAGTATTGATGAAGGTAGAGACGAACAAAGTTGGGATGGTTTAGTGTGATGTGAGTGCTTTAAGAAGATTTACCAACTAAACTGATAACTATTTGACCTAAGCACAGTACTTCTCGAAAGTTACATCAAGTGCATTTGGATAGAAGGTCGTTTTAAAAAATTATTTAGAATAATACTGTTGTATTTTGTAAGAATGTGATGTATGTGAAATAAAAATGTGTTTGAAAATTGTGTTTATGATGTAAACTAAATAACAATTGAATTCTTTTTTTTTTCCTTGCATATTATGCTAACCAAATCAACTCATTGATGTTTAAGTCAATAATTAGTAATGGTGGACAGAGCACATTAAGAGAGCAATAATAAAGAGATATTATCAAGTAGAGTATTATATGTTGTTTATAAACAAATATGAACTCACCATAAGTGTTCCCTTAATAAAAAAATTCAATGTGTGTCGGGTCCTAAGTTGAGGGGAGGCCATCTTTTTAATCGTTGCATAAAAATGAAGAATGCCATACCAACACTGCTGACGTCGCACTTGGGTTCTCTTCACACTTTGGCTGGCTTGCCTTGCGCTTCCTTTCCTTCCTTTTTTTTTTCGTTCCCAAAACCCTATTGCTACCGTTTTCAGCCTAGAAGACAGAATCAAATTTTCAACAAAAAAGCGAAACCAATTCGTTAACAAAATAATTCCTTTTCTCTCTGGTGATAGTGAAAGCAAACAATTTTGGGAACCTATTGTTGAGCAACATACTCAAGTGCCAAGTCTAAAGAAGATTTGCAACTTCTTTTGTCTATGGTAAGAAAAGGTAATTTTCATCTATATAATTGTTTATTATAGTTTAAATAAATTTGTTAATTGTTTACAATAACCTCTTCGTTTAGTACGTAGGAAAGGTCTAGAAGGGAAATGTTTTTCCTACTTGTTTATTCCATTCCAAGATTTGGTATGATTCATTTAAGTGGGAAATCCCTTTCCCCTTAAAATGTTCATTTCAACTTTTTCTTGAAATCTCTTTCATTAAAAAAATTTGGGGAAAGCTCCTTCCACCTTTATTCTAGATCATCTAATGATCTAAACAGTAGGATATCAAATTTATGCTTATAAATATGTTTTTCTACATCATGATATCCTAACCTATTTGTAAGTTCAATTAATATTTGAATATTAATTTTTCTTTTGTTTGAAATAATTTTTTTTAAACTAGGAAACAAATGTTTTAAGATATTTTATCCCTTGACTATTGAACAAGTATGTAAGAATTTTTTTGAATCTTATCAAAATAAAAAATAGATAAAAATAAATTCTAATTATTTGACTTCATGTAATTTATATTTTATATTTCTAATTATATTATTAGTAAATAAAAATTTTAATTTAAAATTACGTATATTAGACTGAGTCACGCATTACGATTGAAGAATTTTGATATCAATCTTCATTTATTTTTGAAGTAAAGATATCAAAATTTCACATAAATTGATAAATATTATTATAGAATAAATACAAAAGTAATAAGACATATAATGCCCTAAAAACTAATGCAAGGCAATTAAGTCAAATTTATATTTAGTATATTCGATCTTGACATCTAAAATTAATTATACCAAGTATTGCAAGTTGAGTAAGCATTCCATTCTAACTTGTCTACCAAACTCTAAAATAATAATTTTTTCCTCTCACCCATTTTGGGTAGAAATATATTTCCATTTTGAGCATTCCTATATGCCAAATGGGGAATAAGTGTTTAAACAAATGCTCATCTTTAGTGTAGATTGCATTAATGGTCCTTCACATTTATTTTTATCAAATGGCAACTCCTACACCATAAGGAAAGAGGGAGTTCAACTAGATTTGTGTAATGGTTGGGAACTAAATCACCAGATAAGGCAAAGGAGGCCCCTGCTTCTGATACGATTTTGACTCCCTTTGAGAATGCAAGAACGCCCCACAAGCCTACGAAAGCGACATGTCAACGTTGGTTGTAGATTCGATTTCAAACTTGAACAACAGAAGTGCGAAATGAAGGGTAGAAGATGCCACAATCAAGAAGTCTCTTGATTGATAAGTCAAAGATCATCCAAGAATCAATCTTAAGATGTTCAAGGGTAACTTTTACAAGTCAAAAGAATTGCTTCTTGAACAAGATGCAAATATGGATTTTTTTTTTGTTATAAAACTCACGGAATTCTTTTTCCTTCACAATGAATGAAATTTAGGCTATTTATAGCCTTACACAAATCCCACCAAAACTAGGAAAACACACAAGACACGATTCGGCCTTGACTAGGCTTATTGGACCGAATTCCTACTTGGATTAGGGCTAACCCTAATTGGGCTTAATTGTCAAACAAATCACAACTAAGCTGGCCGAATGCTTAATAAATAAAAGAAAAATAAATGATTAACTAAAGTTTAAATAAAATACTACAATTTCATCACTAAGCTCGACAAGAGACTTATTCTTCACTTTGTTCATTGGATTTCATCTAATCCTCGATGGAACTTGATGAACACTTAGGGTTTGATTTGAGTTATGATCAAGAACACATGAGGCTCGCATCATTCCCTTCCTCTTGAGAAGATTCGATCTTGAATTGACGCTTTGTTTGGATCGTAGCAATGCGGGGAATATTGCTTGGAAAGCAATCCATGCAGCATGTCTTTCCTCCAATTTTGATGGACTAAGCGCAAGCTTCCACAGCGCTTCCTTTACACATGGCACATCCAATGAGCTCCAAAATATTGTGTTGCACAAGCAAGAGGCTGTCCGGGGTCGATGTCTGGGTCAAAGACAAAAGACAAAAGATGAATAAGGATGAAACTCTCACACTCACTATTCATAACAAGAAGAAAACATAAGGGCAGCACGTGACCTCATGCACCATAGGATACAAAATAGCAAAGAAATAAAATGACTCATGCTCAAACACACAGGAAATCACACTAAAAGCATTGAAATGAGGTAGCAAAACTGAATAGGAGTGGGGAAGCGTCTCTAACAATATGCATAGGACAGCACCTAAGAAGAGCAGCACATGACTCATATGTTTGAGAAGACATAATAAAGCTCGAGTCATATGCATCAAGACTCATGTAACAGACAAAATGCATGAAATGCCCAACACTTGTACTCAAACTTACACATGTAAGGTGACTAACACACACACCCGATCTGGACTCATTAAAACTAGTAGCAAAACACATAAAAACAATCTGAAAAATACTACTAAGCAAGCTAAATCTAGTAGTAGAAAGCAATTCAAAAACACAAGTAAAGGATGATCATTTAAAACTACAAATGCACAATTACTAGGAACATGCAAATTAGGTAAGGACGATTCAAGAATTACTAAATTAGCATAAGAGTAAAGAAGATCAGGCATGGAACTTCCCTCATTGATGATCAATTGCTTACGAAAGATTTCATCAATTTGAACAAGAACGTCATGCCTAGGAAGAAGATTGCAATTCCATGAAACCAATTGTACAATCATGTCTCCAAACAAGTCTTGACCAGTTTCATAGGCACGATTGAAGTTGGAATTTTGTGTGCAAATACGCCATGGAACCTGCAAACAAACAAAGAAAACACTAGGAGAAATCAAGGTAAGATCGTTAGTAGAAAACCAAGACTCTCTCACAAACTCGGCTTTTGCAAGAAAATTTTGTCTCTACTCTTGACTTTCCACTCTAGCCGAACATATGATTGCCTTTTCCTCTCATTAGGTTCGACCATGCTGTCTTTCTTTTCCCTCTCTTGATTTTTCTGCTTAAGTTCTAACTCATATTCTTTTTTCAATTGAACTTGATCTTCATACACTTGGGTAGGGGTTAAGGGAACAAGAGTTATTCTCTTATTACAATGAGTAAAATCATATTTATTAGCTTTTCCCTTGAAGTCAACATCCTTGTCAAATTGCCTAGTATCACGTGGCTAGTGTGCATTGGCACCATATCACAAATCAGCTCATCTTCATACCGGCTAATACGGAATGGTACATGAGCTTGTCTAAACACACAAACACTCCGCCATCTTCAAGCCATTATAGATGATAAAGTTTACGGTGCTTGTTAGTAGAAAGGCCCAACTTCTCAACTATAAACAAACTAGCAATGTTGGAGCAACTTCCACTATCAATGATCAAACTACACATTTTATTCTTGATATGACAGCAGGTGTAGAATATATTTTCCCTTTGTACATTATCCTCTTCATCAATAGCTCGAGTAGTAAGCAACTTATGCATCATGAAACAGCCAACTTTACCACTAGGTGGTTGTTTTTCGATCTCATCATCTTTTTCCATTAGTGGCGGCATACTTTCATATTCACTCTCATCATCAGTTATAACTTCCCCATTGGTCAACAAGATGACGGCACGCTGATTAGGACATTGAGATGCAATATGTCCAAACCCTTGACACTTAAAACACTTGGTATCTCGAGTTCGCAGCTTAGAAGACTCTTGGACAGATTTAGTTTCAACTTTTAGAACCAGTTTTGAAGTGGCATTTCTCGACTTGGATGGAGATGTCTAAACTGTAGCTTCTCCTCCTTTTTAGGCTGAGCAATCTTCCAATTTGAGGCTTGGTAGTTGGTAGTTTGGCGAGTACTACCCTCCTCTTGAGACACCTCTCCACCGTGACGGCTTTATCAAGCATCTCATGCATGTCGAGATAGTGTTGCAACTCAACTACTTTAGTTATTTTCAGTCTCAAACCATGCAAAAATTTGGTCATAGTAGATTTAACATTTTCATATGGGCTCTCATCATGGCCATTTCTAACTCCTTGTAATAATCCTCAACAATCATGTTATCTTGAGTTAACTTTGGTAACTTTCTATTCAAATTTCGGCGATAATAGTTAGAAACAACTCTTTTCCTCATCATTCCTCACATTTCTTTCCAATTTTCTACTTGACGTTCTAGATTGCTCCTCTAGCTAAGGCGCACTTGATCCCACCACATGGATGTGTAGTCTGTGAATTCCACAGTGGCAACTTTCACCTTTTGCTCCTCCAAGTAGTTATTGTAACGATCCCACATTGGCTAGGGAGGAGAATCCTGGCGACTATATTACCAGCTTTAGGTAAGTTCTCACCTAACCGAGACCTTTTGGAGGGGTGCTGGGTTTCTTGACCTGCGGGTTTGGGTTCTTCACTTGTTGTGGGCTATAACCCCACCTCCAGAAACAAAACCCACAACCTTTAGGGTGGCTAATTGTGGGACACTATTGGTCAGGGGTGTTACAGTTGGTATCAAAGCTGACTCCCGACTCTGGTGTGCCTTGGGGGGTGGATTGTAACGATCCCACATCAGTTAGGGAGGAGGATCTTGGCCACTATATCACTAGCCGTGGGTAAGTCCCCACCTAACCGAGGCCTTTTGGAGAGGTGCTGAGCTTCTTGACCTGCGGGGTTGGGCTCTTCACTTGTTGTGCGCTATAACCCCACCTCCAGGAACAAAACCCACAACCTTCAGGGTGGCTAACTGTGGGACAATATTGGTAAGGGGTGTTACAGTTATTACACTCGAAGATCAGCTCAATCTTTCTTTCCCATTCCAAATAAGTCTCGAGGTTGGATTTGCCTTAGATTAAAGGAATGTTGAGCTTCACTCCTTTAATTGACTTGTCTCCATGCTTAGAATGATGATGATCAAATTTGAAACACCTTTCCACGACTTCTTCATCATTGGAAGATTCGGCCTCTTCCTTGGAAGCTTTACCTTTGCTTGAGCTAGTTTAGTTCTTTGAATTTTCCAATTGATCAATTCGCTCATGTAATGGTTCAATAGAATTCTTAAGCATCCTTTGAAATTCTCCCATCATAGTGTCCATGTGGAATTTAAAGTCAATTGCTTGAGATTCACCACCATTTGATATGATTATGTCACCTACAAAAGGGTTAGTAAAACAAGGATTTCCTTACTTCACTTGCTCACAAGTTTTCTCTCAACACTTGTGTATGTCACTCAAGTGTTTTAGTACTCTATTAAGCTCACAAAAGCAGATTCTTATGGCTGCTAATTGCTTCCCTTGAATAGGTTAAGGTCACCAAAGGATGATGCTTAACTCGATCAAATAGCAACTCACAATCACAACAAACAAGACTCGATGGAATGAACAAGAAATTTGTAGATTTTATAGGTGAATTGAACAAATTCAGACCAGATTATGAGTATAAAGAACAAAAAATTTGCTGGAAAAATTCTAATCAAATTAGGACAAAGATCAGTAAGGAAATCACTTAAAACAGATTTGGAAACTAAGACTTTCCTAATTGCAAACTAGAGAATATTTTTGGAACACTTAAAAAACCAGTAAGTTGATTTTGTAAAGCTTAAATCAGTTTGAAAAAGGTTTCTTGGCTGTTCATAACCTACTTGAACAAAGGAATACTCAACTAGAATTTGTTTTAGGAAAGGTTCAATGCATATGCCAACCGACTTGACAAAAATCTAGTTGAATTAGATTAACTCAATCAAGGTAAGACTAGGTTTTCTCGGCTAGTTCCAATCGAATAACTAACCAGTTTGGATTTTTAGAAAGTAGCACACTGGTTCAAATCTGATTTGGAAGGCTAAAGTTGGTTAAGCTTTGAGAATGCTTCAACCGAATGTGTTTCCAAATTTGAGATAGAAAACAATTCTTGGACAGATTTACGAAACAAGGAAAATCAAAGGCTGGTTGTTGTTTTTCTCTTTCGGTTGCTTCAAAAACTGAATTAAGAATCATCAAATTTTATTTCCAGATTTGGTTCCACAAATTTTCAGGCCAAGATTTCACACAATATGATCAAGAATTCCAAGATTTCACAACGGTTCTTCAAGAAATTCAAGGCTTCAATGTCTTTGAATCAAGAACTTCAAGAAACTTCAAGAACTTATTTGGACAGCCAAGAATAATTTCAAGAAATTTCAAGAACTTCAAGAAAGTCAACGAGTTGAATCAAGAATTCTAAAAATTACACACAAACAACTTGTACAACTCCAAAAACACAAGAACACACACAAGAAAATCCTAACTCAAGCTTTGGATTTCTAGAAACACAAGAGGATGGTTTTTTTTTTTTTTACACTAACGACCTAGACAAGGAAACAAGACACACGATGCAATCGACACGACAAGGAAAACAAGACAAACGACACAAGGAAACAAGACACTTCGGGCCAGCAACAACAAGGCTTCGGACCAACCAAGAAAGAAACAAGGATAATGACAAAACAAGAAAACCCTAGACACAAACGAAGACAAGAAAAGATATACGATGACACATCTTGACCTATACTCTGAATACCAACTAATACAATTATTACACTCTTTGAGAATGCAAGAACATCCCACAAGCCCATGAAAGCAAGGTGTCAACATTGGTTACAGAATCGACTTCAAAATTGGACAACACAAGCACGAAATGAGGGTAGAAGATGCTACAATCAAGAAGTTGCTTGATTGATAAGTAAAAGATCATCCAAGGATCAACCTTAAGATGCTCAATGATACTTTTCACAAGTCAAAAGAGTTACTTCTTGAACAAGATGCAAATCTGAATTTTTTTTTTGTTATAAAACTCACAGAATTCATTTTCCTTCACAATGAACAAAATTTAGACTATTTATAGCCTTAGACAAAACCCACCAAAACTAGGAAAACACACAAGACACAATTCGGCCTTGACTAGACTTATTGGACCGAATTCCTGCCTGGATTAGGACTAACCCTAATTGGACTTAATTGAAAAATAAACGACAACTAAGGTGGCCAAATGCTTATTAAATAAAAGCATAATAAATGATTAACAAAGTTTAAATAAAACACTACATTTCCATCACTAAGCTCGACAAGAGACTTATTCTTCACTTTCTTCATTGGACCCTATCTAATTCTCGATGGAATTTGATGAACATTTGGCAGTTGTTTTGAGTTTTGATCAAGAACACATGAGGCTCGCATCAGCTTCATTACTGAATCACCAAATTAGGCAAAGAAGGTCACTACTTTCTTTTAATGCACTAGACAAGATTTTAACCGCCAACCTAATGCATAAGAAAACTCTAAGAGACTCTCTCCTTGCCTATTGGGCCAAAACTCAATGCTTCTTCATATTTTTAATTTATGCCTTCTATTGCTTCACATTTTTTTAATCTAACACCAACAATCTACACTACTTCTATACTATGGGAGGAAGAGAGTGTCCAACTGAACTTAGAACTACATGTGAACTTTCGGAGAAGACAGGTGCACCAAAAAACTATGGAAGGCTCTTCCTAACCATTAAACTAGAGCACAATGATTTATTACTCACATTTAAAGTTACAGATTTTGGTCTTCAATGTATTCCCAAAACAATAGCATGGTGATAACATTCTAATAGCACCAATGGTTAAGGCGTAAGCGGTAAAATTAACAAACAAAATAACATTTTCCCTCCAAGAACAAGACTCTAATGGCAAAACCCTATCTACAAAATTACTAGGATAGTTTAGAAAAGCACGTAATGCGCAAGTGAATTGCTTTTGAAGGCAAAACTATGTGATTTTGAATGTATTTAAAAGTAAAATCCAATCTAGCTAGGTTGAGTTCTTAGGATATATCGTTTTGAATTCAAATCTCCCTTTGTCTTCCTCCTCCTTAAATCCCACTATTTTTTTTACAAAAATAAAATTTACAAAAAAAAAGAAGTAAAATCCAATCTCAAAGTGTAAGGTGCAAATACAAAGGATTATTTGCGCAATTCTCTCGTAATCACTAGTTTCAAATTTGTTTTCTATTTTTAATGGTGTGGAAGATGCCGAAAGAGGAATATTAACCCCATCAAAATCAAGGCATGAATAAAACAGCAGCTTGACTTTCAATGAATGGACAATACAGCAGCAACGACATTCAACTACTGCTGCGTTTGACACGGGAAAAAAAAAACACACACACACACACAGAGCTGCTGCGGATTTGTATTAGTATTAGCGTTCGAATTGTCATTTCCAGTTCAAGTAGTAAAAAAGGGTCAAAGAAGGTTTCTATTAAAAAATATAGAAGTTTTGATACAAAATATATAGAACAAGGACATTTAATGTATCAACATCCTAAATCCAAATCAACAACAGAATTTATGTGAAGCAAGTTACGCTTGTTAATGGTAAAACTCTCATGGAAATATAATTAAACATTGCTCCCTCCATTTTACCACTTGATTAATTAATTAATAAAATTTTGGGTGGCATCCCCTATGTATAGGGTTTGCCAATAAAAAAAAAAATTGTAATGCCATTAAACGCAAGGAAGAAGCTTTGGTCGAGATGTTGGAGACTTTGATATAAGTGATAAAATGCCTATTCTTGAGTTCCAATCCTTTTACCCTTTCCCGATTCTTAAAACCCAACCCTCACCTATTAGAAATATTTTAAAAAAACTCTATAATTCACACGAGATTGGAATTTTAAAAAATCCTTGCTGAGATTGATGAATATTTAAAGGAAATTTTATTTGATAGGGGCATTTGCCTCAAGTGTTTTATTCAAATCCTATTGAGACAAAACCACCTTCCTTTTCCTTTTTTTTTTAACAGCATCTACATGAGCTCGCTTTGGTCTTAAATATGAATTTGGAATAATAGATAAAGGTATTAATGTCATTGTACATGACTAAAAGACTAAAAAAAACCAAAATCTCGATATGAAATATGCGAGTGTCAATATCCCTCCCCTATCTCAAATTATTTCAAACTTGACCTTTGCAGAACCAAACTCAATAATTGATACTTATTCTATTAGTGCTAAATGATAGAATTATAGAAAAAGCATGTCTTTTAGATGAAAAAAGTATTTTCGCATTCCTGCTTTTTAAGTAAAGCTCATTGAGACCTGGGTCTGCATGTTAAATGCAGAGGTCCACCTCTACCTAGAGTGAGGTTCATTTTTTCCATTTTTTTCCCCAATGCATGTTACCTATATGTTGGACAATATATTTACTCTCTCTCACACTCCCCATTATTCAAATCATAAAGGCCAAAAGAAACGAAAAATACAAAGAAAAAGATAAAAAGCAAAAATAAAAATAAAGAAAGAAAGATACTATAAAACCAGTACAAAGGAAGAAGCAAGAAAGGGACCCAAGAATAATAATAAAGTTTGTCAATTTTCATCCATCCATCCATCCGTCCTCCTTTCCTTGCTACTGTCTACCTCCACATTTCCCATCTCTACTTCTCCAAATCTTTCTTTCCCTGTGTATTCTTACACACCCCTACCACACACATTCACATACCATTACAAGCACAGTATATTGGCCACAAAAGTTTAGGGAAACTGTGAGATAATATAATCAAGACTGGAGGAGAAATGGGAAATGGATACAACTACAGCCATCATCTTCATCAGCAAAGTTTCTACAACAAGAACTCGTTCTTGCCACTTCTATGCCGAGTTTCAATCAAGGATATCAAGTTAAGAGAGTACAAAGATCGTTCATCCTCCTTCTCCGATGACCCTTCATCCCCTAAAGTTAGTTGCATGGGTAAAGTCAAGAAAACCAACCGGTTAATTGGCTTGTCAACACCCTATAGGCTCACGGCCGCAACCGCCGCAACAACGACCACCACTGCGAAAACCAACACAAACCACCAAGGCCATATTAAGTACACAAAGCTCAGAAGATTGTTTTCAGGCAAAAACCTCACAACTAGCGTGCCGGCCACCACTACCACCACCACCAAAGCCAGTAATAACACCGTGTGCGGTGGTGGTAATGCTAGGAGCCGCAGAGAGATCATCCTGAGGAAAAGTGGCTCGAGAAGGTCATCCAAGATTAACAATGATGATGGTCGTACTGATCATGTGAACATTGGTGAACTGGATCCCCCATTGCCGGTGATCAAGAAGGTGCAGCAGCCATGCGAAGTGAATCTGTGGAAGAGAAGATCTGGTGGGCCGGCACTGAAAAGTTTACAGATTGAACAGATTCATGAACCTAGGAACAACCATCCGCAACTGCCAGCGCAAACTGTATGAAATTTCAAGTCAAAGGTATTCCAAAATTTTTGAAAAGATAATATTGACTTGTTGTAAATTTTTTTTTCCAATTTTTAATTTTTTATAGACATTAAATTGCAAAATTGGATTCAGATCCATGTAATCCAATACCCTCTTTTCCATGTGTTACATAATTTTGAAGCGATTAATACTTGTGTATAATTCCTTACATTTTATGTAATCTTTTTTTTTTTCTTTTTCATTTTTGTGGTGTGACAAAATCATATAATTACTCGTAATCTAAATATGAACGTAGTGTATTACTTGAATCGATAATCCCATCTGCCCTAGTCCACAAATGTGCTTTTTGGTGGTCTAACTTTTCAAATTAGGACTTATTCCTAAACTTCACATATTTATGCAGAGAGAGAGAGAGAGAGAGAGGTGGTTGAACAAGATCTCCTATTTGGTTAAGTATACACCCTTCTAACAGCGAAGAAGGAAATTGTGGTTAATGATAAGGACAAATCAACAGTTCTCACTTGGTTGAAGCCTACTTTTTGTGGTGTAAAATGGACGCTTGTGTTAAACTCGATTAGGTCACATATTTATGCAGAGAGAGAGAGAGAGAGAGGTGGTTGAACAAGATCTCCTATTTGGTTAAGTACACACCCTTCTAACAGCGAAGAAGGAAATTGTGGTTAATGATAAGGACAAATCAACAGTTCTCACTTGGTTGAAGCCTACTTTTGTGGTGTAAAATGGACGCATGTGTTAAACTCGATTAGGTCAAACCTCCTCAGTTCACCTCATCTCATCTGTCTTCGTGTTTCTTGACATTTCATGATACAAAATGGTAAAGGGCTCCACGACACCACACTGGGGCCTGAGCGAAACCTAGGGTCAGATGTGGGCCACCAAAATAAAGCAAGTTGTCAAAATGAAGGATCAGATCCAATTTGGACAGGTTTTCTCTTACTGATTCTAGGTTCTGCGAGAGGTTTACCAAGGTTTACATCAGGCTAATGGCCCAAGTAGTCCACAAACATTACTAGAGAACTCCTTTTGATTCCCATTACTTTGATTCAGGACAAAGTTGTCTTTTAACGTTTATTATTGGAGCAAACCCTTTTTTTTTTCCTGTCAACGTAAGGTTTTAAACCTAGGATATCCTATCTACAATCTTTTCTACCTTATCATCCAACCCAACAATTCTCCATTATCATTGGACCAACTTGATCTTTGGACTTTTCAGTGACTAATTTAAAGAGGAGAAAAATCATTAATCCATACTTTTGATCGTTGGCCCAAGTCTTAAAATTGACAAGAAGAAAAAAAAAAACTAAAAAGTCAACAAAATATGGATCAGGTGAGAGGGAAAATGCTTGCAACAAAATTTAGCCCAAGTAAACTTTTTTGTTTTTCCTTTTTTGACAAAAAATACCTTTTGTGCGTTAATTTATCTATATTCCCGTTCACCAATTGAGATATTTTAGAAAATTTCTAGTATTCTAACAGTCTGACGTGTGTTCTATAGTGTTTTAAATCTTCAAAAATTGTAAAACTATCACTTAACTCTTTGAGACCAAACATATCATGCTAGGGACTTAACTATTGCTTGTTAAATGGTCACTCGACCCATGAAATTATACATAGTTGCCATTTCATCCAATTTTGTTGTTAGCTCTAGTGGAATAAGTTGCATGTGTATCGCAACTGTCAAAACTCTTGGGTAAATTCGTTGAGATAGAGGTTATAAAAATCTTATACAGCCACAAAACTATATAAAAAGTATACTTTTAGCCATTAAACTACTTTGGATTCAAATTGGCCATTCAACTCACTAAAGTGATATACTAATAACCTTGGTTGATAAATCCTTAATTTTTGATAATAACAAAACAATATGATGATTTGGACTAACGATTTGATATGAGAAATGTGTTAGAATAGATTCTTGGTCCATTGTAGAAGAAAAGAAATCAAGTCAAGAAAAATTAAGGATTATTGATGCTTGTTGGACGCTTGAATGAAGAGTACCAGACACCCTACAGTTGACAAGTATCTATCAGACGCAAGGATCGAAAGCATAAACTTTGTATCAGCCATCCGATAAATTGAAAGACCGGATTGAAACATTCTGACCATGTCAGACGCAGCTATTGAATATCCGACAGCAGGGGATCGAACATTCGACAGTTCCAACTGCTAGTTCTCTAACAGCTATATTTTTTACCATTGAAGAAGTTTTTGGAACCAATTTTCTTCACATATAAATACCTCCAAGCATGAGAAGATAGAAGACTTTTACTTACATAAAATACAAACTTTCAAGAGTGATTTTTGGGTAGAAAAATACTTTGATTATTGTATACATGTAGGGAAAATTGGGTTTGTGAGATTTCTCATTGAGGAGAAGTAAAACCTTGTGAAGGTAAGTCTTACTTGTATGATAGTTCTTAGTTGGTTGGTGGGCAATCAATTATGGCATGATGAGGGTTAATTTGGGTGAAGTTGAAAAACTTTTTTGTTCAACTAAAAAGTGTCTAAAGTGAACAAAGAGGGAGCGTTCTTATGTACAAGATAATTTGTTGCACCATCAATAGAAGAAACTATTTAGTTGATTGGAGCTCCAAACTTGGTGAAGTTTGGGAGAAAATGGAAGTGTCATTAAGGGTACCATTTCATTTGGTTTTCTTTCTATTTAATTTTCTAATCTTTATTTGCTCAATTTTGTGCTTTGATTGTTTCATCTATTTGATTTATTTTTTATTTAAGTGTATGATCACTTAGGTAATTTGGTTAACTAAAATTAGGTGAAAAACTTGCTATCTTTGGTTGATTTGGGCCTTACAATTTGTATCAGAATTTGGTCTCTTAGGAGTTAAGTTCAATCTGCTTTGGAGAAAAGATCATGGCAACCAATAATGCTTTATTTTTAGAGATCCAATCTACTATTAGACCATCCATGTTTAGCGGTGTTGGTCCCGAATGCAACCAAAGAGGGGTGAATTTGGCAGTTTAATAAGACAAGTAATATATGCAAGAATTCACCCAATAAACCAAGCACAAACAATTTCTCAAATGTGCACAAAGATATGTTAAATTAATCACAATAAAGATGTCACAATTGAGCAACGAAGAAAAGAGATAGAAAAAGAAATGCAAACCAAATTTTCAAGTTGCACCAAACTTGGATACATACCACTAGTAACTTCTTCAATTGAAGGTGAAACTAACCAACTTATACAAGTGAAGGTTCACTCCTTCCTCACCCTAAAAGCCTTTAGTTGAGCCAAGAAGTTTTACAACTATCCTAGTTAACCCTCAACAAGCTACAATTGAAAGTTTACTCAACCAATTAAGAATTACTATTACAAGTAAGGCAACCTTCACCAAGGTTTTACTCCTCCTATTGAGTAATATCACAAACCCCACTCTTTCTACACCTATACAACAAACAAAGAATATTTCTACCCAAATATTTCACTTGTAAGTTTGTATTTCATGTAGGCAAAAGTCTATTATCTTCTTGAACTTGTGGGTATTTATAGAGTGTGAGAAATGGCCTTAAGAAACTCTCCAACGGTAAAAAATATGCCTGTTAAAAAATAGCCATTGGAGCTATCGGATGTCCGATACAATGTTATGCGTCCTGTGCCATCGTCCGAAAGGTTCGTCTCAACGTCTATCGGACGGCCGATGGGTTTTGTGCGTATGATGGAGTCTATGTCCGATGCTGGTCAGAGAGTTTGGATTTCATCTTTAATTCTATCGAACGTCCGATGGTAATGATATGCGTCTGATAGGAGTGTCCGATACTTCCCCTATCTATCGAACGTCCGGTACTACAGGTTGAGTGTCTGATGGAGTGTTCTCGACTTTTATCGGACGTCTGATACAAGCTATCGAGTGTCCGACAGAGTTTAATGTCCTTTGCTCCTTTTGGTTGAGTTCTTCAATTGCTCCATTTGCATTAACAACCTGAGCTGCCAATATACTCAATGGAAAATATCAAATTAATTTCTTCAATTGTTTTGTAATTGTCAAAATCCGGGATCACGATTTACATTCTCCCTCTTTTCGATGATGACAAAACAATTGAATTCATTTGGTGAAATGAAAGCTTTTGATAAAAAACATGTATAACTTCCCCTCATTTTGTGAATCGTACACAACTTGTGTTTTGAGCATAATTTATGTAGATTGAGCATTCAAACCATTTGACCATATCCAATACATAACTCCCCCTTTCTAGATCAACTAGATCAACTATATATTTGATCAAAATCATCCAATCCAAAAATTCTTGATCAAATTCATCCAAGCCAAAAATTCATCCAATATAATTAGGCCAAACTTCTCCCCCTTTTTGTCATCTCAAAAAGAATCAAACACGTTGTAATCCTCAATACCAAAAAAGAATGAAAACCAAATGGTTGAAATCTTCAACACCAAATGGTTGAAATCTTCAATACCAAATGTGTCACAATTCAAATAGTAGAAATCTAAAATCAATACCATCTAATGTGCCATTCAATACACAATCAGAATTCGAATGATTCACAAGACAAAGCCACAATATCCAACAGAACCAAGATCATAATGCAATACAAGCCCATCACATATCCAACAGAACCAATATCTCAACAATAGAACCAAATCCACAAAACCAAGATGAGTACCAAAAATAATATCAACACCACATAAGCTTCAATACAATACCATAAATACCATATAGCAAGAACAAAATGCTGAATTACTTAATATCCATAACATCCATTAGAAATACTTAATACAAAGTAGCAATAAGGAAAGTAGCAAAGTATTTAATACATTATAGCCCAAAGTTTTTTTTTTAAACTAAGAGAACATTACGAATGAGAGTTAGTACAACATGATCTAATGATCCACATAGATTTCATGCCTTTTCTTATATTTTTCTTCACATAGCAATCATTTTGCATATGTCCAAATTGGCAACAAAAATGACACATAATACTAGAATCATTCACAAAAGTAGGTTTAATAAATTTAGTTCCTCTTTTTCTAGAAATAATAAAATCATTTTGGCCATGTAAAATATGGTTTTCTTTTCTTTGTAAAATATTTTGTTTCTCCTTTTGGAGAGAAGCATTCAAATCATTAATTCTTTTCTTTAAAAGATTTTGTTCCTCCAACATTTTTTCATAAAACTTTGTTTTATTTTCCATCTTCTTTTTCAAATCATTTTTGCAATCAAAATCAATTTTGTGCCTTTTCAAATCATCATTGTCTTTTTTCAAATTCTTATTTTCTTGAAAAAGTCCAGAATTTTCTTCCAATAAAGCATTTATTTTTATTTTCAAATCCTTATTTTTGGCATAAGATTCTTTCAAATTTTTATGCATTTTGATCATAAGAACTTGCATATCATCATTATCATCATCTTCATTACTAAGAGAGTGATTAGAGTTTACCTCATTATCTTCAAAGGCCATAAGTGCCATTTGAGTCAATTCTTCTTCTTCTTCCATTTCTTCATCCAAATTGTATTCATCCCAAGTGATTTTGAAATTCTTGAATTTTTCTCTTCTATCATTACTTGCTCTTCCTCCTCTAGAGCTCCTTTTATTTAGAAGCTTCTTCAATGTCCTTGCTATATTATTTAGCTTCACATCTTCATCATCTTCTTGTGAGGCCTTGAATGCTGTGCCTCTCTTGATCCATGCTTCATCATCTTGTGTTTTTAATTTCAACTCATAAGAGGTTAGCGAATTTACAAGAGATTCAATAGACATAGAATTTAAATCTTTTGCCTCTTCTATAGCGGTGACTTTATTTTCCCATTCTTTTGGCAAAGCATTCAAAATTTTTCTATTTTTCTCACCCAAAGTATATACCTTGTCAAGCAATTCAAGATCTTTAATAATATCATTGAATCTACAAAACATTTTATCAACATTTTCATGAGGATGCATTTTAAAAGATTCATATTGGGCAACAAGTATAGATTTTCTTTGTTCTCTAACATTGTCACTCCCTTCATACATATCTCTCAACTTATCCCATACTTCCTTAGCCGATTTGCACCCTTTTACTCTAGTAGATTCATTTGCATTTAGGGCATTATATAATACATTCATGGACTTAGCATTCAAAGAGAGATTCATTCTATATTGAGCACTCAATTCACTTCTAGTTTTAGTTCTATTTCTACTGGTTATTTCATCTATAATGGTAGCCTCATAAGGTCCTTCACTAACAATAAACCACAACTCTATATCTATAGATTGTAAAAATATTTCCATTCTATCCCTCCAACTAACATAATTTATACCATTGAACATGGGAGGTTTAATTATGGATTGCCCTTCTAAAAACAATACATTATTAGTTTCCATCTTTACTCCTAAGCCGATTGAGGAGACCAAGCTCTAATACCAATTGTTGGTCCCGAATACAACCAAAGGGGGGTGAATTTGGTAGTTTAACAAGACAAGTAAATATGCAAGAATTCACCCAATAAACCAAGTATAAACAATTTCTCAAGTGTGCACAAAGATATGTCAAATTAATCACAATAAAGATGTCACAATTAAGCAACAAATAAAAGAGATAGAAAAAGAAATGCAAACCAAATTTCCTAATTACACCGAACTTGGACACACTCCACTAGTAGCTTCTTCAATTGAAGGTGAAACTAACCAACTTGTACAAGTGAAGGTTCACTCCTTCCTCACCCTAAAAGCCTTTAGTTGAGCCAAGAAGTTTTACAACTATCCTAATTAACCCTCAACAAGCTACAATTGAAAGCTCACTCAACCAATTAAGAATTACTATTACAAGTGAGGCAACCTTCACCAAGGTTTTACTCCTCCTATCGAGTAATCTCACAAACCCCACTTTTTCTACACCTATCCAACAAACAAAGAATATTTCTATCAAAATATTTCATTTGTAAGCTTGTATTTCATGTCGGTAAAAGTCTATTATCTTCTTGAACTTGTGGGTATTTATAGAGTGTGAGAAATGGCCTTAAGAATCTCTCCAATGGTCAAAAATATAGCTGTTAAAAAATAGCCGTTGGAGCTATCGGACGTCCGATACAATGTTATACGCTCGGTGCCATCGTTCAAAAGGTTCTTCTTAACATCTATCGGACAGCCGATGGGTTTTGTACGTACGATGGAGTCTACATCCGATGCTAGTCAGAGAGTTTGGATTTCATCTTTAATTCTATCGGACATCCGATGATGATGATATTCGTCCGATAGGAGTGTTCGATACTTCCCCTGTCTATCGGATGTCCGGTACTGTAGGTTGAACGTCCGATGGAGTGTTCTCGACTTTTATCGGACGTTCGATACAAGCTATCGAACGTTCGACAGAGTTTAATGTCCTTTGCTCCTTTTGGTTGAGTTCTTCAATTGCACCATTTGCATTAACAACCTGAGCTGCCAATATACTCAATGGAAAACATCAAATTGATTTCTTCAATTGTTTTGTAATTGTCAAAATCTGGGATCACGATTTACAAGCGGCTCACATTTTTAATGTTTGGAAATAAAGAATGGAAGTTTTCTTGCAATCTATTAACATTGAGTTTTGATATATTGTTTGTGATGATCCTTATGAAGTTAGAATAGTTAATACTGCTACTAATTTGAGTAGATTAAAAACTAGACAAGAATTAGATGAAAAGGATAAATTATATCTTTCTTTGAATGCTAATGCCATGTATGTTTTATATAATGTTTTGGATGCCAATGAATCTTATAAATTTAAGGGTCGTAAATCGACTAAGGAAATTTGGAATAAATTGTGTGATATATATAAAGGTAGCCAATATATTAGAGAACAAAAGAAATCATCGCTGGTTAGTAAATATGAATATTTTAGAATGGAACCACATGAGAAAGTAGATATGATATTTTGTAGATTCAATGATATTATTAAAAACCTTAAATTGCTTGGAAAAGAATATTCTTTGGGTGAGAAAAATAGAAAATTTTTGAATGTTTTGCCAAAGAAATGGGAATCCAAGATCACAGCCATTGAAGAAGAAAGGACCTGAGCTCCATATCTATTGAATTATTTGTAAACTCACTAGTTTCTTATTAGTTGAAACTTAAGTCAAAAGTGTAGGATGATGAGGAAGTTAGAATCAAAAGGAGCATTGCACTCAAATACTCTCAAGAAAAAGATGAATTATTCTCACTTGATAATGAAGATGTGGAGTTTAATAAAAATGATATGGTACTTATAACCAAAACATACAAGAATCTCATCAACAACGAAAAAAGATTTAGAAGAGAAGAATCAAGTAACAATAGAAGTCAAAATCTCAAAAATTTTCAAATTATAGGAGATCAATACAATTCGGATGGAGAAATTGAAGATGGAGGAGAAACGCCTCTTATTACTTATGGAGATGAAAATGTATCTTCTAACTACCATTCTTATGGTGAAGGTGATGATGATAATGATGTTGATCTTGAATTTTTTATGACAAAAATGCATGATAGTTTAAAAGAATCATATATTGAAAATAAGGAACTAAGAATAAAAATAAATGCTTTGTTAAAAGAGAATTCTAAATTGTTTCAAGAAAATAAGAGGCCAAGAAAAAAAATGATGATTTGAAGATAAATGAAGTTGAGTTTGTTTGTAAAAAGGATGATTTGAAAAGAAAATTGGAAGAAAAAACAATGTTTTATGAAAAGATTAAGGAAGAACAAAATTTGTTAAGAAAAAAAAATTGATGATTTAAATGATTTTCTTCAAAATAAAAAGCAAAGTGTTGTACAAAGAGAAAAAAATTTCACTTAGTTCAAATAAGTTCACCTTTTTTTTAGAAAGAATGAAACAATATTTACCAAACCTATTTTTAAAAATAATATAGTTGTTATGTGCAATTTTTGTCGTCAATTTAATCATATGAAGGATGTGTCAGGACTCGAAAA
This sequence comes from Gardenia jasminoides, assembly GCA_013103745.1. NCBI lineage: Eukaryota > Viridiplantae > Streptophyta > Magnoliopsida > Gentianales > Rubiaceae > Gardenia > Gardenia jasminoides. The sequence goes on along the minus strand of CM023102.1, from coordinate 20,130,643 downwards.
TTTATTTTATCTGACCTATTTATTTAATTATTTATTCATTTGCTCTGATTAAATTATTTTAATCATTTTAATTGCATTTTAGTTCTTAAAATCGTTTGCTCTTAAATTTAATTTTTCTGTCGCTTAATTAGTGAAATTTGGAGAAAGCACGTTTTTTGAGGCAAACATTTGTTCTGAGAGTGAGGCAATCTTGGAGAGTAAGGATGATCATTTGTAGATTAAGAAAAGCTAATTGAGAAATTAGAAGTGAGTGATTAGAGTTAAACTCAATTAGGAGCATTAATGGGTTACTATTTAAAGTTGACTTCGTGCACCTTAAAGAGTGGCTTTATGTCTTCTCTTCCATTCACCATTTCACTTCACCAAAAAGCACACAAAACGCTCTCTCTCTCTTCTCTTGGCTGCCAAACTCCCCCTCCCCCATTTCCCTTAGTTTATATTTCATTTCTTCCTCCAAATCTTGCTCAAATCTTGCATCCATTCTTGTTCAAACCTTGGATCATCTTCAAGATTGGTAGAAGGCTTGGTGGAAGGAAGAATCTTGGGGATTTAGTGCTTGGTTTCTAGAGATCTTGCTTGACATTTTGGGAAGGAGGTAAAACTCTTTAAAGCTTTAATCTTTCTTTCATTTTTGGCTAGATCTTAATTAGATAAGCTTGGGTTGTTGATGGGTTTTATGAACCTTGACATTAGGTAGAGGTCTTGAGGATTTTACTTGCTCTTAGGTAGAGGTCTTGAGGTATTTTTGTGTTTAAAATGGGTGGATGATTATGTGATATGGCATGGATTCTTGGCTTGTCTGGTGGCTTGAATTTTACCTCTTTAATTAGTTTGCAAGAATGTGGCTTTGTTGGTTGTTTTGGTAGCATGAAAAGTGAACTATTGTGCTTGAATCTTGGCGGAAAATTTCAGCTTTTCAAATCCTTTCTTTGGCCGAGAAATTGGGGCCAAATTTTCAGGTTTTAGAGCTTCATTTTTAACTCCAATCATGTGCTAAACTTTTGGTTTTCGAAACTCCAATTTAGCTCCAACTTGGAGCTCAAAATTTCTGTTTTGAGGCCACACTCACGGCCGAAGGTTTGAGCTGAAAATTTTCAGTTTTAGAGCTTCCTCTTGAGTCGGAAGTTTGCCAAAACAATGGTCCTTAGATGCTCTTTGATAAGAGCAACAAAGCTGATTATAAAAGAAAGGAAAAGAGAAAACTTTCACAAGTGTATTGCTGAAATTTCGTATAGAAGGTTTCAAAAAATAGCTTTTGGAAAACTATTATATCTTGGTGTAGAAAAAGCCAAATTGAGTTCTGTTTATTGTGTTTGAAACTAGACTTGAAGTTCTTTTAGTGATATAAATTTCAGGGGCTAGTTCAATTTCAATGAATTTTGGTGAATTTTCAAACTTGATTGAAATTCAAAACTGTTATGCCCTGTTTTTCCTACAGCCGCAAATTAGAATGAAATTTTGACTGGTTTTTGATTTGAATCTTGGAAAAGTGTCTTGTAGAGAGTTTTATATTGAGTCTACTTTCCAACGGTATAAGATTCACAATTTTTGGACTTGTAGAACGCAAGTTATGATTTTTCAAAAAATGTTACAAAAACTAAAATTCTTATGATACAGTGTCAAAGCTTAGAAATGCCTTGGAAACATTTCCTAGTTTTCAGGCCTAACCTTTTGATTATTTGTACACCATTCCATACTTGGAAAAATGGATTTTTCCAATCACATGAGATTTCTCTTGGCTTAGATCGAAAAATTTGATTGTTTGGAAGTTGGCCTTGGTTGAATACCTAGGTAACTTTGATTCTGCATGTCTCATGTGATCACGTGGACACTGAGGAGTTTGATTGACTTCTTGATTTGCTCTCGCTTTGCTCTTGACTTTTGGTGAGTGTCAAGTGCATGTTTCATGTTATTATGATGAAATGATACTTGTACAAATGCTATGTGGTTTCGTGATTTGTAAACTTGCGAGGCAAAAGTGTACTTTATGGCCCTCATTCTCTCTTTTCTCTCTCTTGAATACTTGATATTTGTGATATGAATTTGCATGACTTTTTTTGTACTCGAACATGCTTTTAATTCAGGAGCACTGAGCGCCAGTATGTACCACATCTTACTCGGGTGGGAGGTGCCTCTCATCTCGACTTGGTGTTATGATTGAATCTAAGTCGATTGGAGCGTTGCCATGCTTGTGGGGACACCCCACCCCATTAGCAAACCTTGTAACTCGAGCCGGAAAAGGTTTGGTTGAGGAACTTGGTGAACCATGGGAAATTTTATAGTTTGATCTTTTGAGGTCTTGCTTAGTATACTCGTATAGTATTACCACTTCGTGCTTGTTTGGTTTCAGATCCGAGTGGGTGATATGGTGGTTGGAGGAAGTAAATGGAGTTCTACGGACGTGTTGCTACTTGAGTTAACGGAGGGTCAACCAAAGATGATTTGAACCGGCCGTGATATGGAAATAGCTCCTGAGAGCTCCCGTATCCTTTCTATTTATATTTTATTTTCAACTTGCTCGCTTATGTGATAATCTTGTTAAGTGTGCTATTTACCATGTTTAGTGATTCTTGCTTGCTTGCTTGTTTTCTTGGCCTCACTGAGCATTGGCTCACCCCAAGTTATTATTTCTTAACAGGTTTTGGAAGTGGAATTTGGAGGCTATAGACTAGCGATTTTTGTGTGGTGCTCGTAAATATCTCTTGTATGGCTTTTGAGATAATTGAAGTGTAAACTTTATTATATATATGGGTTTTGGATTGTAATAGCAAATGGTAGCCTTATAGGAGTATGACTTGTATATTTGAAGTGTTTCTTTAATCGATATCTAAGTTTGACTTGTGATTGTCTATTAAGTTAGAATGAGTACATGAGTCCTGACGAGAGTTGGGTAGGCGTCCCGTTGAGACCTTAGGGTTCACCTTAGGGAGAGATGGGGGCGTCACAGTTGGTATCAGAGCCTAGATTTGGATAATCTGGTTAGAATTAGAGTTATTAAACTATTTGTGAGTTTAGTAGGTTAGAAAGAAATGTTAGAAGATAGTTATTATTTATGTTAAGCGTTAAGAGTACTTAAGTTCAATTAAGTTCGTTTTTATAGGTTATGGATCATAACGGTGATGATAACGTGCCCAAACACCTTCAGCCTGTGGTTGGTTACTGAGTGAGATCGGGGGGGTGCTCGTGTGGCCTATAATTCCCGGACCAGAGCTAGGCGGGATTGCAAGTGTTGGAGGACATATACTTACCCTGACAGTGTAGTCCTATTGATTGATCGTGAGAGGAGGACCTTGAATAGGACTAATAGGGAGCTGCTAGAGGAGGTGGATAGGCTTACGACCATAGAGCAGACTTAGGCTGTTAGGATCCGTGAGCTAGAGGATGAAATTCTCTCGATTACCGAGTGATTGACTAGAGTGGTGAAGGTTGCCCGAGAGCAAGGTGAGGGCGTCGTAGCAGAGTACGAGGCTTTGATTGAGAGAGTGCTCGAGGCAAACTGAGTCGAGGAGGATCTAGTTGAGGAGTCCCCTAGTGATGAGGATGAGATAGAGCCTATGGAAGAGGAGTCCGAGGAGGATCCTGCTAAGGATGTGGGGTCCACTAGCTCGACCCACTTAGACTAGTGATCTCTTGATTTCTAATAAGGACATAGAAGGGGTGGCACTCGCCTTGAGGCCTTTTGTATTTCTGATTCATGTACCTCTATATTTTAAGGCACTTGGTTGCCTATGTTTTGTACTTGACACTATTAACTTGTTTATGATCTTTTGACTTGTAATGTGACCTTTAGTGATGTAAAGAATTATGCTTTAATTTTAAGTGTTCTTGCAACTTACTTGTACTTTTAAGTTTCTATACCTATTTGCCCTTTTTATTTATGCATTTATTCGCTTGCTTTAAAAATGGACCGACAAGGACTTGGAAGGGGGTCATGGGCATGGGCTTCAGCAACCCCGCACTCCTGGGGGAGATGAGAGATTAGCGACTGGTTGGAACGAAAACCCTAGGAATGAAGGGGACCAAGTGGCTAAGGCCGTTAACCGTATAACTGATGTCCTTGAGTGTCTAGCTGAGCGCCAGGGACCTGAGCCAGTCAACCAACCTGGAAACCACGAGAGGGGTGAAGATAGAGCCCTAGAACGTTTCTTGAAATTCACCCCACCTAGATTTCATGGAGGATCTGACCCTAAAGTGGTGGAGAATTGGTTTGAGTGAATGGTTGTGATCTTTGCCATCCTAGATTACGCTGAGGAGAGGCAGGTGAATTTTGCTATCTTCCAGTTTGAGGGAGCGGCACGCTCGTGGTGGAATGTCATTAGGGTGAAATAGGAGAGAGAACAAACCCCCTAGATTTGTGCAAAATTTGAGAGGGAGTTTAATGCTAAATTCCTTCCTCCTATGATACAAGAAAAGAGGGAGAACGACTTTATTAGGTTGAAACAAGGGTTTCTAAGTGCGGCCAAGTATGAGCAGAGGTTCACCAAACTTTCCAAATTCGCCCCTAAGCTAGTGGTCACAGAGCATAAAAGAATAAGGAGATTTATCCAAGAATTAAATGTAGAAATCCAGGAATATTTAGCAGCAGCCCAGATTACCACTTTTACTAATGCCTTGGATAAGGCCCAAAGGGTAGAGAATGCTAAGTCTCAATCCAAAGCCTTTCATACTAAAAAGAGGGTAACCCAAGCAATGCCCCTGGACAATCTGAGAGATCTACCAATCCCTTAAGATGGGAAGAGGGACTGGAGGAGTGAGTATACCGGGAAGATCTAGAGGAACTCTATTAAGGAGAGCCCCGCCAAGAGAAAGCCAGAGTGGGCGAGGTCAGTCAAGAGGGAATTCTCAAACTGGTTAGGCCGTAACCCTTCGTGTGGCTTGTGGGAATTGTGGTAAGCCAAACCACACTGACGCTGAATACTAGAGAAAACAAGGAAAGTGTCTGCTCTGTGGTAGTGCAGAATATCAGATTGTGAGCTGTCCTAGTGCCTCTAAGGAGGGAGGAAATACTCAGCAGCCTACTAGGTCCACTTCAAAGCAGTCTAGTGCCGAAAGGAGCCAACCAAAAGTGCCATTTAGGGTTTATGCCTTGGACAACCAACAAGTTCCTAACCCGATTGAGATGGTGGAAGGTACGATTTTCATTTTTCATCGCCTAGCTAGAGTTTTAATTGTTCTCGGGGCAACTCATTCTTTTGTAGATCCTAGCTTCATGAATGGTATAGATGTAAAGTGTAATTTTTTACCTTTTGATTTGGAAGTTAAGACTCCTATGGGGGATCAATGCCTAATTGCTAGTGAGATCAATAGAAATTGTGAGATTTGGGTTGGTGAGAGGAAATTGTTGGCAGACTTAGTGAGCTTAGCAATTAAGGGATATGATGTGATACTTGGGATGGATTAATTAGCTCGATAGCATGTTCAATTGGATTGTAAGATGAAAATAGTGGAGTTGCGTATTCTAGGAGAAGCAACTTTGAAATTAGATGTGAGCGGCAGACTAGTTTCGTCTGCTCTAATTTAGGGGATTCGAGTTAGGAAATTGTTGAGTAGTGGGGCTAAGGTGTACCTAACTTTTCTTATAAACACACTTGGGGATAAGGTGAAGTTGGAAAATGTGCTAGTAGTGAAAGAGTTCCCCGATGTCTTCCTCGAGGAATTAGAGACATTGTCTCCGGAGAGAGAAGTAGTGTTTAAGATTGATGTAACTCCGAGGACGGCGCCTATCTCTAAAACACTTTATAGAATGGCTCCAGCTGATTTAAGAGAATTGAAGTTGCAGTTGTAAGATTTATTGGAAAGAGGTTTTATTAGAGAAAGTGATTCACTGTAAGGAGCTCCGATGCTCTTTGTTAAGAAGAAAGATGGGAGCTTAAGGCTATGCACAGACTATCGAGCCTTGAACGATGTGACCATTAAGAAAAAATACCCATTGCCTCATATAGATGAGTTGTTTGATCAACTGCAAAGGGTTGTGGTATTCTTCAAATTGGATTTGAGGCAAGGCTATTAACAGTTGAGAATTCTAGAAGCAGATACACCTAAGACTGCCTTCAATTCAAGGTATGAGCATTTTGAATTTGCGGTTATGCTTTTTGGGTTGACTAATGCACCAGCAGCCTTTATGGACTTGATGCATCGGGTCTTTAAGTCGTATTTGGATCAGTTTGTGGTAGTATTCATAGATGACATCTTGGTTTACTCTATGTCTCAAGAAAATCATGAACGGCATCTGAGGATTGTCTTGCAAACCCTGAGGGAACACCAACATTTTGGTAAGTTCAATAAGTGTGAATTTTGGTTGGAAAAGGTAACTTTTCTAGGTCATATAATCTCTAAGGAAGGGATTACTGTGGATCCAGTTAAGGTAGAAGCTGTTTCTAAGTGGAAACAACCAGAAAACCCTACTGAAATTCGGAGTTTCTTAGGGTTAGTGGGGTATTATCATCGGTTTATCAAGAGCTTCTCTAAGATCACAAAACCCCTAATTGAGTTGACTAAGAAGTATGGCAAGTTTATTTGGAATATTAGATGTGAGAAAAGTCTTCAAGAATTGAAGAAGTGGTTGACCGAGGCACCTGTGTTAGCATTACTGGATGGAGAAAATGGTTTCATGGCTTATACCAATACTTCGAGGGATGGTTTGAGATGTGTGTTGATGCAAAATGGAATAGTTATTGTGCATGCCTCCCATAAGTTGAAACCTCATGAGCAAAATTTCCCAACCCATGAATTGAAGTTAGCGGCAGTGGTGTTTGCCTTGAAGAAATGGAAACATTATCTGTATGGGGTGACTTTCAAGATTTTCACCGATCATAAGAGTCTTAACTATTTATTCTCCCAGAAGGAGTTGAATTTGAGGCAACGTAGGTGGGTGAAATTTTTGGAAGATTATGATTGTAAGATTAACTACCACCTTGGAAAAGCGAATGTAGTAACGGATGCTCTAAGTCGTAAGGTGCAAGTGGCTAGTCTAATGGTGGAAGAATGGCATATGTTAGAAGAGGTTAGTATATGGAATCCACACCTTGAGCCACAGAAGGTGATTTTTGAAAATATCACCGTGCAGTCTGCTTTATTGGATCGAATCAAAGAAGCTCAAAAATGTGACTCTGAGGTGCAAAAATGGATTGAGAAAGTTCAAAAAAGGGAAAAGTCCGACTTTAATTTCGGGACCGACCGATGGAGTGTTAAAGTTTAGAAACCGTCTAGTGATGCCAAAGGATAAAGGGCTAAAGAAGGAAATTTTGAATGAAACTCATTGTTCCAAGTATATGATGCACCCTGGAGGAAATAAAATGTATCAGGACTTGAAGAGCCTCTATTGGTGGGGAAATATGGAAAGAGTAATTGCACAATTTGTTCAGGCCTGTCTTACTTGCCAACAAGTTAAGGCTAAGTATCAGAAGCCGTCTGGGTTATTATAGCCACTGGAGATACTTGAATGGAAGTGGGAGAATATCACTATAGATTTCGTATCAGGGCTACCAAGGCCTCAAAGAGGTCACGACTCTATTTGGGTAATAGTGGATTGGTTGACCAAGTCTGCTTATTTTTTGCCGATCAGTATGAAGTACACTTTGAAAAAGTTGGCTAAGTTATACTTGGATGAAGTTATAAGGTTGCATGAGATACCAGTAAGTATAGTATCAGATCCGGACCCTCGATTTGTGTCTCGATTTTGGCAAAAAATGCAAGAAAGTCTAGGGACTAAGTTGAACTTCAATACTACCTACCGCTTACAGACAGATGGACAATCAGAAAGGATAATCCAAACCCTAGAGGATATGTTGAAGTCGTGTATTTTGGATTTCAGAGAGAATTGGAGTGAATACCTCACTTTGGTGGAATTTACTTATAACAACAGTTTTCATTCCTCGATACAAATGGCTCCTTATGAAACTCTTTATGGTCGAAAATGCCGGTCTCAGATTCATTGGGATGAAATTAGAGAAAAGAAGATTTTAGATCCAACTATTGTACCTTAGATTAAGGAAGCCTATGAGAAGGTGAAGCTGATACGCCAAAGAATCCAAATAGCCTAACGCCGTCAAAAGAGCTATGTGGATAATCAGAGGAAAGATTTGGAGTTTGAGGTCGAAGATCAAGTATTCCTTAAGATTACACCCCTGAAAGCAAGTTTGATGGTAGGAAAAGGAAAGAAGTTGCAACCAAGATTTGTAGGGCCCTATGCGCATAGGGAACGTGGCTTACAAGTTGGAATTGCCTTTGAGTTTGTCCAGAATTCATAATGTTTTCCATGTCTCTATGCTTAAGAAATATCATCCTCATCTGTCCCATGTGTTACGACTGGAAAAGGTGAAAATTGATGAAAATTTGTCATATGAGGAAAAGTCAGTGAAACTCGTAGATCGAAAAGTGAAGGAGTTAAGACACAAGTAGATTCCTCTGGTTAAGGTTTTATGGAGAAATCATGAAATCAAGAAAGCAACTTGGGAAGTTGAACAAGAGATTCGAAAGAAATATCCAGAGTTTTTCCTAAACCAAGGTATGAATTTCGAGGACGAAATTCTTTTAAGGGAGGAAGGATGTGAAGACTCGAAAATTTATTTTATCTGACCTATTTATTTAATTATTTATTCATTTTCTCTGATTAAATTATTTTAATCATTTTAATTGCATTTGCATTGTACATTGCCTCATTTTAGTTCTTAAAAACATTTGCTCTTAAATTTAATTTTTCTATCGCTTAATTAGTAAAATTTGGAGAAAACACATTTTTCAAGGCAAACATTTGTTCTGAGAGTGAGACAATCTTGGAGAGTAAGGATGATCATTTGTAGATTAAGAAAAGCTAATTGAGGCATTAGAAGTGAGTGATTAGAGTTAAACTCAATTAGGAGCATTAATGGGTTACTATTTAAAGTTGACTTTGTGCACCTTAAAGAGTGGCTTTATGTCTTCTCTTCCATTCACCATTTCACTTCACCAAAAAGCACACAAAACGCTCTCTCTCTCTTCTCTTGGCTGCCAAACTCCCCCTCCCCCATTTCCCTTAGTTTAGACTTCATTTCTTTCTCCAAATCTTGCTCAAATCTTGCTTCCATCCTTGTTCAAACCTTGGATCATCTTTAAGATTGGTAGAAGGCTTTGTTGTGACAGCCTCACTTCCCCCTAAGGCTAACCAAAGGGTTGGCGGGCTGCTTGCCTGGCTCTCGCCAGGACTCAAGCATTCAAAAATACTAACTCTAAAGGATAATTCTAAAGTCCACATTAGGAGAGAGAAAGGAAACTATAAAATTGCCATTTAAACTTAGAATACAATCGTTAACTCAAAAGCACTTAGAGTCTCGATCCATAATCTATTACATTCCCATGAGTTAAAATATACAAAACCATAAGAATATACAATCCATTCTTCCATACTCGATACAAAAACCACTATCAAGTTCTAGACCTAACTAGGTCTTTGGATTCTCGTCACCTGTTAAGGAAAAATAAATGGGAACGGGGGTGAGTTAAAAGCTCGTGAATTTCCAGAAGATCATACACAGGCATAAAGTGAAGTAAATAACATAATTAAAACAAGTAAATAAAACATGAAAACACACAAGTAGGATACGGGAGCTCTCAGGAGCTCGTGTCCACTTCGCACGTCCAATTCACGTAGTCGACACTCCGTCGACTTTCTAATCAATGTAGACGACTCTTTACTACCATATCCTTCCACCAAACATTCCCCGTTACTGGACCCGCAATCCAAACACTTAAACACTTACTGCTCAAGTGACGCGGCCAAGAGTAGTTTATAAACACTTTTATACACACTTTCTCCACTAGTGTGTATATATTCATGCAAAACAACTAGGTCACCTACTCTATTTAGAAGAGGGTAATAAAGTATACCCTCCTTAAGTGAGTGGTTAACACTTTCAAACTTCAAGTATTTCACACATTCACGTAAGAACATTCAATTAAAGCGAATAACATGCATTGGAAACTCACCGATAAAGTAGGTCTCGGAGTTCAAGTTTGGATCACTTTGCAATTCAGCACCACCTCCTAAAATATTTAAAAAGCAATGAAAATAAGTTTGTAGTTTATCAACCAAATCTCGTTCAAGAAAATCAAGTTCAATAACTTCCTACTTGAGCAGAAATCTTTGAAAAATCGTAACTTGAGTTATATAAGTTCAAATTTTGCAAGATTGGTACCGTTGGAAACCTTATTTAAAGTTATAAAACTTTGTAGAAGGCACCAAGATAAAATTCTGGACAAAAACTACCCAGATTTTCGGGTTAAGAATCAGCTACAGTACAAAACAGAACAGATCAGGCTGGTTTTCCAGGTCACTTTGGAAATTCACCAAAAATTGTAGGAAATGATTTGGCCTCTAAAATTTATACAGTTTAAATTACTATGTATGAAGTCTCAAACTCCACTGATTGCACTCCATTTTGACTCTCGAGCAAGAAATTATAGCAGTTCAAACAAGACAGGTTCGAAATTCTGAGTTTTCTGATTTCCAGATTTACACGGCATGATTCAAGGCCTCATTTGAGTGTCGGTTTCTTACCCAAAAATTACCAAATTTGGTACACCAATTCTACCATATATAATATAGGTCCATACCAAAATTGAACCAAAAATTATCTCGGGAAGTCAGGTTTCTAATCGCCCAAAGTTCACTCAGTGAATTGCCTCAAACCAGTGAAGTTTTGATCCTATTCTTCTCATCACTTCTAACATATCTAAAGTACCATCAAATGACCCCATTTTTGAAACCAAGATAGTATTAGCCTTCCTAAACCTAATAATGACAAATTTGATATAAGTTTAGATGAAATCCTAGCATTAAATCAGTCCAACAATTCGGGCAGCATGCCCTCTCCTCACTTCAGATATTTGGTTCCAACTAAACCACAAATTTTACACAACTTTTAAAGGGATTTGTGTGGGAGAAATTAACAACCTAACCCTCAACATTTAAGCCTCACACAAAGCCTTCAAGCTTGCCAAAAAATGCAGCCACAAGATTAAAAGAAAAACAGCAATTTTTTCCACATTTTTCTTCCTCTTCCTCCTCGATTTTTCCTTAAAGTTTTTCCCTCAAATTTTCATCCACAATTCCAACATATATACATACATTACATCATTAATCATGCTAGAAATTAAATTCTCATACTTGTGGGAGTCTAAGAGCCCACTCAATCAAGCATAATCAAGAAATGCAAGTTAAAGAAACTTAACATCTTAAAATTGCAAACCAACACAAAACTCAATTTCATCAACAAACATCAAGGTTCTAGTAACCTATCAACCTCCCAAACCTAATGTCATGCTTGAAAATGTAATCAATAGACAAAGATGAGAGCTTTAGGATTTGACATCTTGATTTGCTCTCACTTTGCTCTTGAGTTTTGGTGAGTGTCAAGTGCATGTTTCATGTTAGTATGGTTGAAGTGATACTTGTACAAATGCTATGTGGTTTTGTGATTTGTTAACTTGTCGAGGCGAGGGTGTACTTTATCGCCCTCGTTCTCTCTTTTCTCTCTCTTGAATACTTGATATTTGTGATATGAATTTGCATGACTTACTCTTGTACTCGAACATGCTTTTAATTCAAGAGCACTGAGCGGCAGTATGTACCACACCTTATTCGGGTGGGAGGTGCCTCTCGTCCCGACTTAGTGCTATGATTGAATCTAAATCAACTAGAGCATTGTCTCATTGACCAACCATACTTGTGGGGATGTCCCAACCCATTGGCAAATCTTGTAACTCGAGCTGGCAAGGGCTTGGTTGAGAAATTTGATGAACCATGGGAAATTTTATAGTTTGATCTTTTGAGACCTTACTTGGCATACTTGAATATATTTTACCACCTCATGCTTGTTTGGTTTCGGATCCGAGTGGGTGATATGGTGGTTCGAGGAAGTAAGTGAAGTTCTACGGACACGTTACTACTTAAGTTGATGGAGGATCAACCAAAGATGATTTGAACCGGCCGTGATGTGAAAATAGCTCCTGATAGCTCCCGTATCCTTTCTATTTGTGTTTTATTTCCAACTTGCTCGCTTATGTGATAATCTTATTAAGTGTTCTATTTACCTTGTTTAGTGCTTCTTGCTTGTTTGCTTGTTTTCTTGGTCTCACTGAGTGTTGGCTCACCCCAAGTTGTTATTCCTTAACAGGTTTGAAAATGGAATTTGGAGGTTATAGACTAGTGATTTTTGTGTGGTGTTAGTAAATATCTCTTGTATGGCTTTTGAGATAATTGAAGCGTAAACTTTATTATATATATGGGTTTTGGATTGTAATAGTAAATGGTAGCCTTAAAGGAATATAGCTTGTATATTTAAAGTGTTTCTTTAATCCGACATCTAAGTTTGACTTGTGAATGTCTATTAAGTTAGAATGAGTGCGTGAGTCCTCACGAGAGTTGGGCAGGCGTCCCGTTGAAATCTTAGGATTTGCCCTAGGGAGAGGTTGGGGCGTCATAGGATGAATGTTATGTGAAAAATATATGAGGAAAGATATGAGAGCTATATGGATGACTAGAAGTTTCCCTCACTCTCATGGATCCAAAATTGAACGGTTACCAAATACAACTTCTTTTGCTTAGGTACTTCATGGAGAATTTGGTCCAATTGGAGCTTGATAGATGTTAAAAATGCTATTTGGATTCAATTGCATGAAAAGGTAGAAGAATATAATGTTCGTATGGTGTAAAATTACTTAGTTGTTTGGATTTCTATCATTATTTTGTTACTTGTATAAAATAAAAGTTGGATGATCTGATGCATTTTTGTGAGAATAAAACACCTGGGTTTTGGAAAATTTGTTTGAACTTTATTCATATAAATTGTCTTTTAAAATGCTAATTTGGACATATCAATGGTTAATTATAGTAACCCTAAAATTTCTCTCAAATGTATTCATGATTTACAAAAGAAGTGGGAGTTTTGAAACTAATCATTATGCTTTAAGTAAGGAGGATCCAATGATTTTTCTTATGGGATTGTACACTTTTAGGGTGAGTTTTACTTGCAATTTTTTATAAGAACTTTTCCTTTATAGACTTGCTTTATTTTTTATGATGCCAAAAGAGGGAGAAATTTTAAATGATGTTTCATTAAATTTTGGCATAAACAAACTGGGAGTTTTATATTCTATTGAATGATGACATGTTCTAAGGGGAAGTGTTTATCTTTAAAATGCCATAGAATATGGGAGAGTTCATTTGTGCTTACTCGACTAAAAAATCATTAGTTTATTTGTCATCATCTGAAAGTGAGAGATTGTTAACCTTGGTTGATAAGTTCTTAGTTTTGATGATAATGAAACAATATGATGACTTGGAATAGTGACTTGATATGAGAAATGAGTTAGAACAGCTTTTTGGTCCATTGTAAAAGAAAAGAAATCAAATCGAGAAGAATTAGGGATCATTGATGTAATACTTGGGAAATTTTACATTACATAATTACTAGTTAACACCCTAATTAGGAAAAGTAAAAGAATAAAAGGTTAAATTAGGGTAGTCATCTAATCTTTGTGGATAAGGTAATGTGGAGACAAAATCTCCCAAACTACGTTAGCCTCCTTGTGACAGCCCCACCTCCCCCTAGGGCGAACCGAAGGGTTCGGCGGACCGCCTGCCCAACTCTCGCCGGGACTCACTACGAATTCTCAAATATTAATCCAAACATTCATTCGTAAAGTCATCATTACAAGATATTAAAATTACTAATAACTCTCACAAAATACAAACCCCAAAATTCATTAAAATTACATTGATAATAACTCCAAAATATAGTAAACCATCAAATTCATCCATTAATTTCAATCTTACACAAAAAGAGGAAATCCTATAAAAGTACTAACTTCCTCGATTCACGTGCCTCACCTCGAAACCTGTTAAGGAAAACAAATTGGGGTGAGCTAACGCTCAGTGAGGCCAAGAAAACATGCACAGGCAACTCAAAGCATTTAAATAAGTTAATAAGACAATAAAAGAGCCAAACAGTGAATTTTGCAATAAAGCTTTTAAACAATACAATTTAAAGGATACAGTTGCCGGCTCCACATCCACAATTCTTTGAAATCATTTTCTTCACCAGCATCAATAGAAGCCACATGTTGATACTCCGTCAACCACTCACTCTCACAGTCCATATTCATCACTTTTCTCCCTCTCCCGTCTACTTACACCCCCTTGACAGGGCCTGAACTCCTAAATTTGAAAAGTGTTTGGCAACCCACTATGAGTATGCCAAGTCAGTGGACTCATTCCAACCGACGTATTTTAAATAGTAAAAAAACCCATGGTTCACCCAACCCTTGCCCTAGCCCCTGTTGCTGGACAAGGTGAAGGGATCCCCGATGGGGTTTGGGCATCCCCATAGTCATAAACAAATTCAGTTTTTCACCTTCCCAAAGCATGCAATTATGTTCTAAACCCCCAAGGTGTAGTTCAAGCTTGGAACAACAATTGCAACACAAAGATTTGGGTCAAAACATGCAAGGGCAGATCCGTTTTGAAGTAAGAGTTCAAGACAGCAATTCGACTTGTTTTTTCTTTCTTTTCTTTCTTTCGTTTCTTTCTTCTTTTTTTTGTCACTTCAGCCAAATTGAATTCTGCCTTCAAACTTCAAGAACCACTTGTGGAATTCCCAGATTTTAAGAAGGTTCAATCAGTTTCAAAAGATTCAAGAAAACAACCTCAAGGTTCAAGATTTTGGTTGAAACTTATTCAAGAACTTTAGGATGTGTCTCAAGAATTCAAGGTACGTTCAAGAATCAAAAATTTCAGCAAAGATCAACCATGGAAACTTCTTGTTGGAACAGCCACTAATTTCTAGCAATTTAGACACAAGAAACACACACAATAACGACACAACCAACAAGAAACAAGACGGACAACAAGAACAAGACACAACACAACGCACGGGCAGCAGTAGTCATAAGAACAACTCAAAAACTAGAGATTAGAAGGACAATATAGGGATGGGAATTCAAACCCTAAAAGGTGGAAAATTTTTTTCGGATGAACAGTAATGACGCGTGAACAGTAATGCTACAGTATGATGAATAGTAATTGCTATAGTAATGATAAATAGTAACAATTTTTTTTTTTAACAAAGAGGAAAACAAGAAAGAAGAAGGGATATTAACCTGGTTCAAGAGGCAAAACTCTGATACCAACTGATGCGAACCCGAATCTCTAAGCTCCCGCTCTTGAAGAAACGAATTTGCTACATAGCGGAATAATCTATTTTGAACAGGTTATGGATACAAAGGGATGAAAATCCTATAACCTCTCTAACCCTCGAGATTGTGAACAATATTGATATAATCTCAACCCACAATCTAGCAAATTGATCCAAGGAATTGGTAGAATGGCGCCACAACTCAACGCGATCTTGAATTGATAAGCTGAAACTTGAACAAAGGAACTCATTCACTTTGTATCAAGGGTCATTCCCAAGGAACAAGAAAAGAGAAAACTCTCAATTTTATTTCATCAAAATTGTCTTATGAAAAAAACATTGGAGAAGAAGGCTATTTATAGCCTTTATAAAGACTCAAAACCTAGTCCAACTTGGACTCAAAATAACTAAACCTAATACAAATGGATTTGGCCAACATGGACCATTGTTTTTAGGAAACTACCAAATAACTAAAACTAATTATTTTAATTACCCTAATTTGGATATTGGACCAATGAAAACATCAACTAAAGAAAATATGTGAAAAGTGGAAAAATTATGAAAATTCGCAACTGGGATCCGTGAATGGATACGCGAGGCATGGTTCGTGGTTCGGTCCGCGGATCTCAAAATTATGAAAATTCGCTTCTAATTGAAATCCACGAGGCGTGGATCCGCGAGGCGTTGGTTTACGGATCCATCCGCGGATCGCGCCATTTTGCACTTTCTCCGCATTTCAGATTCACGTTTCTTCCTCTGCGCACTTGACCAACGTTTTCCAAGTTTATTGACCATTTTAGAATGAATTTCTGAATGAAACAACTTGAATGAATCAACTCGGAGCATTTGAACTTGGTACGAATTTATAAGCACACGTTGACATCCATGCTCACATCAGTGAGAAATAGTCTCAAGAAACTCTTCAACGGTCAAAAACATGGTTGTTATAAAAATAGCCGTTGGAGATTCAGACGTCCGGTACATTCTTTTGCGTCCGATACCATCGTCCGAAAGGTTTTTCTCAATGTTTATTAGACAGCCGATGAATTTTCTGCGTCTGGTGGAGTCTACGTCGAAACTGGACAGAGAGTTTGGATTTCCTCTTTGATTTGATCGAATGTCCGGTGATGATGATATGTGTTCGATAGGAGTGTCTGATACTTCCCTTGTCTATCGGACGTTCGGTACTTCAGTTTGAGCGTCCGACTGTAATTCTTCTGAGAGTTTCTTTTGCTCTTTTTGATTGAATCTTTCGTTGTCTCCATTTGCACCTAAGTACCTGAGCTGACATTTTTCTCAATTAAAAAAATATTAGTTTGAATTTTCAATTATTTTGTAAACATCAAAATCCGGGATCAAGATTGACATCCCTTAACTTAGAAAATTTCATCTTCTTCCTCTCAATCTTGCTTACTAATCTTGCTCCCAACTGTTGGTCCCAAATGCAACCAAAGGGGGGTGAATTAGATTGTTTAATAAGACAATCAAATATAGCAAGAATTCACCCAATAAGACAAGTACAAACTATTTCTCAAGTATGCACAAAAGTATGTCAATTTAATCACAATAAAGATATCGCAATTGAGTAATAAAGAAAAGAGATAGAAAAAGAATTACAAACCAAATTTTCAAGTTGCACCGCAACTTAAATAAACTCCACTAGTAGTTTCTTCAATTGAAGGTGAAACTAACCAACTTGTACAAGTGAAGGTTCACTCCTTCTTCACCCTAAAAGCCTTTAGTTGAGTCAAGGAGTTTTACAACTATCCTAATTAACCCTTAACAAATTATCATTAAAAACTCATTCAACTAATTAAGAACTACTATTACAAGTGAGGCAACATTCACCAAGCTTTTAGTCCTCCAATTGAGTAACCTCACAACACCCACTTTCCCACATCTATACAACAAATAAAGAATATTTCTACCCAAATATTTCACTTGTAAACTTGTATTTCATATAGGCAAAAGTCCCTTATCTTCTTGAACTTGTGGATATTTATAGAGTGTGAGAAATGGCCTTAAGAAACTCTCCAACGGTCAAAAATATAATTGTTAGAAAAATAGCCATTGGAGTATCGGACGTCCGGTACATTCTTTCGCGTCCGGTGCCATCGTCCGAAAAGTTCGTCTCAACGTCTATCAGATGGCCAATGAGTTTTCTTTGTCCGATAGAGCCTGCGTCCGAAACTGGTGAGAGAGTTTGGATTTCCTCTTTAATTCGATCGGACGTCCGGTGATGACGATATGCGTTCGATAGGAGTGTCCGATACTTCCCCTGTCTATCGGACGTTCGATACTTCAGTTTGAGCGTCCGACAGTAGTTCTTCTGAGAGTTCTCAATCTTTATCGGACGTCCGGTACTAACTTTCAAGTGTCCGACAGAGTTGAGTTTCTTTTGCTCTTTTTGATTGAATCTTTTGTTGTCTCCATTTACAACTAAGGATTTGAGTTGACATTTTTCTCAATTGAAAAACATTAGACTGAATTATCCAATTGTTTTGTAAACATCAAAATCCGGAATCAAGATTGACATTCTCCCCCTTTTTGATGATAACAAAATAATGGATGCCATTTTGATAAATTTCAGTATAAACATACACAACTCCCCCTTTCACAAATCACCAATAATCAAAAACAGTGGATGCAATCAAAAATTGAACATAACTCCCCCTCACTTGGTAACGTGCGAACCAACCATATGAATTGAGTATTCAAACCATTCAACGTATTCAAACCAACCATAACTCCCCCCTACTTAGTCATCCAAACCATTCAAACCAGCCAACAATTCAACCACATTTAAACTTCAAGCCAACCAATTTCTCCCCCTTTTTGTCATCACAAAAAAAAAAAAATCAAAGAAGCAATAGTAGTTTGAAACCAATATCCAATATACCAAAATCAATATGCAACAAATACCAATATCACAATACCAATGTCACAATACAAATACATCAATATCACAATGCCGAAATCAAAGGAACAAATACCAATACCCAACATTTAACAATTCCAACATTTAACATTTAACAAACACCAATATCCAACATTTAACAACTCCAATATCAATATGAATAAATCCCCAAAGTAGCAAAGTACTTAATGAATTATAACCCAAATTTTCTACTAAGAGAATATTATGAATGAGAGTTAGTACAACATAATCTAATAATCCACATGGATTTCATGCCTTTTCTTATATTTTTGTTCACATAGCAATCATTTTACATATGTCCAAATTAGTAACAAAAATTATACATGATACTAGGATATTTACAAAAGTAGGTTTAATAAATCTAGTTCCTCTTTTTCTAGAAATAATAAAATCATTTTGAGCATGTAAAATATGTTTTTCTTTTCTTTGTAAAACATTTTGTTTATCTTTTTGGAGAGAAGCATTCAAATCATTAATTCTTTTCTGTAAAAGATTTTGTTCCTCCAATATTTTTTCATAAAACTTTGTTTTATTTTCCAACTTCTTTTTCAAATCATTTTTACAATCAAAATCAATTTTGTGCTTTTTCAAGTCATCATTGTCTTTTCTCAAATTCTTATTTTCTTGAAAAAGTTTAGAATTTTCTTCCAATAAAGCATTTATTTTTATTTTCAAACCCTTGTTTTTGGCATAAGATTCTTTCAAACTTTTATGCATTTTGATAATAAAAACTTGCATATCATCATCATCATCTTCTTCATCACTAAGAAAGTGATTAGAATTTACCTCATCATCTCCAAAGGCCATAAGTGCCATTTGATTTGATTCTTCTTCTTCTTCCATTTCTTCATCCAAATTGCATTCATTCCAAGTAATTTTGAAATTCTTGAATTTTTGTCTTCTCTCATTGCTTACTCTTCCCCCTCTAGAACTCCTTTTATTTAGAAGTTTCTTCAATGTTCTTGCCATGTCATTTAACTCCACATCTTCATCATCATCTTGTGAGGCCTTGAATGCTATGCCTCTCTTGATCATTGCTTCCTCATCATCTTATGTTTTTAAATTCAACTCATAAAAGGTTAGCGAATTCGCAAGAGATTTAATAGATATAGAATTTAAATCTTTTGTCTCTTTTATAACAGTAACTTTATTTTCCTATTCTTTTGGCAAGCCATTCAAAATTTTTCTATTTTTCTTACCCAAAGTGTATACCTTGTCAAGCAATTCAAGATCTTTAATAATATCATTGAATCTACAAAACAATTTATCAACATTCTCATGAGGATGCATTTTGAAAGATTCATATTTTGCAATAAGCATAGATTTTCTTTGCTCTTTAACATTGTCAATCCCTTCATAAATTTCTCCCAACTTATCCCACACCTCCTTGGCCGATTTGCTCCCTTTTGCTTTAGTAGACTCATTTGCATTTAGGGCATTGTACAATACATTCATGGCCTTGGCATTCGAAGAGAGATTCATTCTATCTTGAGTAGTTAATTCACTTCTAGCTTTAATTATATTTCTACCAGTTGTTTCATCTATAATAGTAGCCTTATAAGGTCCTTCACTAACAATAAACTACAACTCTATATCTATAGATTGTAAAAATATTTTCATTCTATCTCTCCAACTAACATAATTTATACCATTAAATATAGGAGGTCTAATGATAGATTGCCCTTCTAAAAATAACGCATTATTGGTTGCCATCTTTACTCCTAAGCTGATAGAGCTTAATCTCAAGGAGACCAAACTCTGATACCAATTGTTGGTTCCAAATGCAACCAAAGGGGGGTGAACTAGATTGCTTAATAAAACAATCAAATATAGCAAGAATTCACCCAATAAGAAAAGTATAGACTATTTCTCAAATATGCACAAAAGTATGTCAATTTAAGCACAATAAAGATATCACAATTGAGCAATAAAGAAAAGAGATAGGAAAATAATTGCAAACCAAATTTCCAAGTTGCACCGAAACTTGGATAAACTCCACTAGTAGCTTCTTCAATTGAAGGTGAAACTAACCAACTTGCACAAGTGAAGGTTCACTCCTTCCTCACTCTAAAAGTCTTTAGTTGAGCCAATGAGTTTTACAACTGTCCTAATTAACCCTCAACAAGTTACAATTGAAAACTCACTCAACCAATTAAGAACTACTATTACAAGTGAGGTAACCTTCACCAAACTTTTACTCCTTCAATTGAGTAACCTCACAACACCCACTTTTCCCACACCTATACAACAAACAAAGAATATTTCTACCCAAATATTTCACTTGTAAGCTTGTATTTTATGTAGGCAAAAGTCCCTTATCTTCTTGAACTTGTGGATATTTATAGAGTGTAAGAAATGGTCTTAAGGATCTCTCCAACGGTCAAAAATATGGCTGTTAGAAAAATAGCCGTTGGAGTATCGGACATCCGGTACATTCTTCTGCGTCCAGCGCCATTGTCCGAAAGGTTCTTCTCAACGTTTATTGAACGGCCGATGAGTTTTCTACATCCGATAGAGTCTGCGTCCGAAGTTGGTCAGAGAGTTTGGATTTCCCTTTAAATCGATCGGACGTCCAGTGATGATGATATGCGTCTGATAGGAGTGTTCAATACTTCCCCTATCTATCAGACGTCCGGTACTTCAGTTTGAGCGTCCGACAGTAGTTCTTCTGAGAGTTCTCAATCTTTATCGGACGTCTGGCACTAACTTTCAAGCGTCCAACAGAGTTGAGTTTCTTTTGCTCTTTTTGATTGAATCTTCCGTTGTCTCCATTTACACCTAAGCATCTGAGCTGACATTTTTCTCAATTGAAAAACATTAGATTGAATTATCTAATTGTTTTGTAAACATCAAAATCCGAAACCAAGATTGACACCAACCTTGCTCACACCTTGGATCATCTTCAAGCTTGGTAGAAAACTTGGTGGAGGGAAGATTCTTGGAGGTTTAGTGTTTGGTTTCTTGAGTTCTTGCTTGCCATTTCGGAAGAAGGTAAATCTCTCCAAAGCTTCAACTTTTCCTTCATTTTCTTAGCTAAATCTTAGCTAGATAAGCTTGGGTTGTTGATGGGTTCCATGAACCTTGACATTAGGTAGAAGGTCTTGAGGATTTTACTTGCTTTCTTGGCTTGCTCTTAGGTAGGAGGTGTATTTATGTGCTTAAAATGGTTGGATGATCATGTGATATAGCATGGATTCTTGGTTTGCTTGATGGCTTGATTTTACCTTTTTATTAGCTTACAAGATTGTACCTTTGTTGGTTGACTATGGCTTGCTTTGTTGGTTGTTTTTGGTAGCATGAAAAGTGAGTTATAATGCTTGAATCTTGATGGAAAAATTTGAGTTTTGGCATCATCTTGTTGTCGGGAAATTGCAAGAGAAATTTTAGCTTTTCAAGGCCTCTAGTTGGCCAAAAATTTAAACTTAAAATTTCAGTTTTGAGGCCCCCCTCTTTGGACAAAAATGATGCTGAAAATTTCTGGTTTTGGTGGCCTTCTTGTAGCATAAAATCTTAGCCAACAAAACTGGTTTTGGTGAAGTTCCTTTGGCTGAGTTTCAAAGATGAAAATTTTTAGTTTTTGGAGCCTCTTCTTGTGCCAAAATTTTGCCAAAACAACAGCCCTTATATGCACTTTCATCGGAGCAACGAAGCTGGCTTTAAAAGAAAGGAAAAAAGAAAGATTTCATAGTGTATTTGCTGAAATTTTTGTATTGCAGGTTTCATAAGATAGCTTTTGAAAAACTATTGTATCTTGGTGTAGAAAAATCTAAATTGAGTTCTGTTTATTGCATTTGAAACTAAACTTGATGTTCTTTTAGTGATATAAATTTCAGGGGTTAGTTCGATTTATATGAATTTCGGCAAATTTTCAAAATTTACTGAAATTCAAGACGGTTTTCCCCTTTTTTTTTTTTGTAGCAGCAACTTGGAGCTAAAATTTGACTGGTTTTTGATTTGAATCTCATAAAAGTGTCTTCTAGAGAGTTTTAGTTCATTGAATCTATTTTCCAACAATATAAGATCTGTGATTATTGGACTTATGGAACTCAAGTTATGATTTTTCAAACAAAGTTACAAAAACTGAAATTCTCCTGATAAAGTGGCAAAAGTTTAGAAGTGTCTTGGAAACATTTTCTGGTTTTCAAGTCTAACCTTCTTGATTATTTGCACCCCATTTCATACTTGGGAAATGGATTTCACCAAGCACATGAGATTTCTCTTGAATTGGATCAGAGATATTGGTTGTTTGGAAGTTGGCCTTAGTTGAATACCTAGGTAACCGTGATTGTGCATGTTTCAGGTGATCACGTGGACATCGAGGAGCTCGTTTAACCTCTTTTTCTGCTCTTAACTTTTGGTGAGTGTCAAGTGCATGCCTTATGTTATTATGATTGAAGTGATACTTCTACAAATACCATGTGATTCTTGTGATTTGTAAACTTGTCGGGGCGGGGGTGTACTTTATCGTCTTCTCTCTCTCTCTCTCTCTCTTGAATGCTCGCTACTTGTTATATGAATATGTGTGACTTGCACTTGTACTTGAACATGATTTTAACTCAAGAGCACCAAGCAGCAGTATATACCACACCCTATTCAGGTGTGAGGTGCCTCTCATACCGACTCAGTGCTATGATCGACTCTAAGTCGATTGGAGCATTGTCTCGTCAACCAACTATACTTGTGGGGATGCCCAACTCATTGGCTAACCTCGTAACTCAACCCAGCAAGGGTTTGGTTGAGGAGCTTGGTGAGCCATGGGAAATTTTATAGATTGATCTTTTGAGCTCCTGATTGGTATACTCGAAGAGTATTACCATCTCGTGCTTGTTTGTTTTCGGATTTGAGAGGGTGATATGGTGGATGGAGGAAGTAAGTGGAGCTCTATAGACATGTTACTACTTGCGTTGATGGAGGGTCAACCAAAGATGACTTGAACAGGCCATGACATGGAAATAGCTCCTGAGAGCTCCAGTATCCTTTCTACTTGTGTTACTTCCTACTTGCTCACTGATGTGATATTTATGTTAAGTTGTTTTAAGTGTGCTATTTGTTTTGTTTCATGCTACTTGCTTGCTTGCTTGTTTTTCTTGGCCTCACTGAGCATTAGCTCACCCTAAATTATTATTCCTTAATAGGTTTTGGAAATGGAACTTGGAGGCTCAAGACTAGTGATTTTTGTGTGGAACTAGTAAATAACTCTTGTATGGATTTTGAGATAATTGAAGTGTAAACTTTGTTATATATGGGGTTTTGAATTGTAATAATAAATGGTAGCCTTAGAGGAATTTGGCTTGTATATTCGAAGTGCTCATTTAATCCAAAATCTAAACTTGATTTGTGAATCTCTATTAAGTTAGAGTGACTGCGTGAGTCCTGATGAGAGTTATGCAGGCGCCCTGCTGATACCCTGGGGAGAGGTAGGGGCGTCACAATTGGTATCAGAGCTCTAGGTTTGAAATGTAACATGAATTGAGCAAGGGACCTCTAGTCTCAAATCCTTAGTCGTAGGAAATTCTCGATGAGTTTAAGTTAGTTATTTGAGTGGTCCGAGTGGATATAAGGTTCTAACCTTAAATCTTATGGCTTGCTTTGTAGGAGATGGACAGTGGTAGCGACAGTGATAGGATCGAGGGATCTCCCCCAGTGATTTGGTTTCAGATGGTTGGAGGCAGACCTCCCCTTCGGTGGTTACCCGCCAGTCAGGTTAGGACCTGTCAGTGTCGTGAGAGGTTCATCTATCCTAACCACATGGTGTTAGGGTTGTTGAGGAGAGGAGACAGTTGGTGTACGACCTCATGGTAGCTCGAGTGAAGATGGAGGTGTTGAGGGCCACTATAGAGGCCCAGGCTGCTAGGATTCAGGAGTTGGAGACTAGGGTTCTCGAGGAGCGTCAGAAGGCTGACGCCTCCCATGCTCAGCTTCAGGCGACCGATAGACGCCTTATTAGGGTAGTAGAGGAGGTGCGAGACCACGTCAACGGTATCATGGCTGAGTGCATAGCCCTAATTGAGCGAGTGATCAATAGCATGAACGAAGGAGGACCTAGGGATACTACCCCTAGTGATGAAGATGAGATAGAGCCCATAGAGGAGGAGCCCGAGGAGGATCCTTTTCAGGATGTGAGATCCGCTAACTCGGTCCACTCAGACTAGTGATCTCTTGATCTTTTGATTTTTGCTAAGGACATAGAAGGGGTGGCACTTGCCTTGAGACCTTTTGTATTTCTGTTGCATGTACCCTTATATTTTTGAGGCACTTGGTTGCCTATGTCCTGTATTTGACATTATTAACTTGTTTATGATCTTTTGACTTGTAACCTGACCTTTAGTTTATGTAAAGAATTATGCTTTAATTTCAAATGCTCTTGCAACTTACGTATGCTTTTAAGTTTCTACACTTATTTACTCTTTTATTTATGCGTATAGTCTCATACTAAAAATGGACCGGTTGGGACGTGGAAGGGGTTGTCGGAGTGGGTTTCGGCAACGCCGCATTCCCGAGGGAGATGGGGGATTAGCGATCGGTTTGAACCAAAACCCTAGGAATGAAGGGGACCAAGTGGCTACGGCCCTTAACCGTATAACTGATGTTCTTGAGTGTCTAGCTGAGTGCTAGGGTCCTGAGCCAGTCAACCAGTCTAGAAACCACCAGAGGGGTGGAGATAGAGCCCTAGAGCATTTCTTGAAGTTCGCCTCACCTACATTTCACAGAGGATCCAATCCTGAAGTGGCTAAGAATTGGTTTGATCGAATGGTTGAGATCTTTGCCACCCTAAATTATGCCGAGGAGATGCAGGTGAATTTTACCGTCTTCCAGGCAGCATGCTCATGATGGAATATTATTAGGGCAAAATGGGAGAGAGAACAAACCCCCTGGACTTGGGCAAACTTTGAGAGGGAGTTTAATGCTAAATTTCTCCCACCATGATACAAGAAAAGAGGGAGGACGACTTTATTAGTTTGAAACAATGGTTGCTAAGTATGGTCGAATATGAGAAGTGGTTCACCAAACTTTTCAAATTTGCCCCCGAGCTAGTGGTCATAGAGCGCAAAAGGATAACGAGATTTATTCAAGGGTTAAATGTAGAAATCCAGGAATCCTTAGCAGCAGCCCAGATCACCACTTTTATTGATGCCTTGGATAAGGCCCAGAGGGTAGAAAATGCTAAATTCCAATCTAAAACTTTTCATGCTAGAAAGAGGGATAACCCAAACAATGCCCCTATACAGCTCGAATCTACCCAACCCCTTAAAATGGGAAGAGGGGCTGGAGGAGTGAGAATACTGAAAAATCCCAGAGGAGCTTTATCAAGGGAAGCTCTGCCAAAAAGAGTCAGAGTGGGCGAGATCAGACAAAAAGGAATTCTCAAGCTGGTCAAGCCGTGACCCCTCGTGTTTGTGGGTATCGTGGTAAGCCGAACCACATCGACGCTGAGTGCTACAGAAAACAAAGAAATTGTTTGCTCTGCGGTAGTGCCGAGCATCAGATTGCGAGCTACCTTAATGCCCCTAAGGAGGGAGGGAATACTTAGCAACCTACTAGGTCTGCTTCAAAGCAGTCTAGTGCTGGAGGGAGCTGACCAAAAATGCCAATTAGGGTTTATGCCTTAGACAACCAATAAATCCCTAACCCGACTGAGGTGGTCAAAGGTGCGATCCCCATTTTTCATCGCCTAGCTAAGGTTTTAATTGATCCCGAGACAACCCATTCTTTTGTAGATCCTAACCTCATGAATGGTATAGATGTAAAGTGTGATTTCTTGCCTTTTGATTTGGAAGTTAAGACTCCTACGGGGGAACAATGCTTAATTGTTAGTAAGATCTATAAAAATTGTGAGATTTAGGTTGGTGAGAGAAAATTGTTGACAGATTTAGTGAGCCTAGCAATTAAGGGATATGATGTGATACTTGGGATGGATTGGTTGGCTCGATATCATGCTCAATTGGATTGTAAGATGAAAATAGTGGAGTTGTGTATCCTAAGAGAAGCAACTTTGAAATTAGATGTGAGGGGTAGACAGGGCTCGTCTACTCTAATTTCAGGGATTCGAGTTAGAAAATTGTTGAATAGTGGAGCTAAAGAATACCTAGCCTTTCTTATAAACACACTTGGGGATAAGGTGAAGTTGAAAATGTGCCAGTAGTGAAGGAGTTCCCGATGTATTTCATGAAAAATTAGAGACGTTGGCTCAGAGAGAGAAGTAGTGTTTAAGATTGATGTAACTCTGGGCATGACGCCTATCTCTAAGACACCTTATAGAATGGCTCCAGCTGAGTTAAAAGAATTTAAGTTGCAGTTGCAAGATTTATTAGAAAGAGGCTTTATTAGAGAAAGTGATTCACCGTAGGGAGCTCCGGTGCTCTTTGTTAAGAAGAGAAATGGAAGTTTAAGGCTATGCATAGACTATTGAGACTTGAACGATGTGACAAGAACAAATACCCTTTGCCTCACATAGATGAGTTGTTTGATCAACTGTAAGGGGCCATGGTATTCTCCAAGTTGGATTTGAGGCAGGACTATTACCAATTGAGGATTCTAGAAGCGGATGTACCTAAGACTGCCTTCAATTCGAGATATGGGCACTTTAAATTTGCAGTTATGCCTTTTAGGTTGACTAATGCACCAGCAACCTTTACGGACTTGATGCATCGGGTTTTCAAGTCGTATTTGGATCAATTTGTGGTGGCATTCATAGATGACATATTGGTATACTTTAAGTCTCGAGAAGATCATGAACGACACCTGAGGATCGTCTTGCAAACCCTGAGAGAGCACCAGCTTTTTGCTAAGTTCAATAAGTATGAGTTTTGGTTGGAAAAGATAGCCTTTCTAGGTCATATAATCTCTAAGGAAGAGATTACTATGGATCCAGTTAAGGTAGAAGCCGTTTGTAAGTGGAAACAACCATAAAACCCTACTGAAATTCGGAGTTTCTTAGGGTTAGCGGGGTATTATCGTTAGTTTAACAAGAATTTTTCTAAGATCGCGAAATCCCTAACCGAGTTGACTAAGAAGTATGGCACGTTCGTATGGGATCTTAGATGTGAGAAATGTTTCCAAGAGCTGAAGAAGCGTTTGACCGAGGCACATGACTACGAAAAATAGACCCTTTTGTGACAACAAAAAATTGTCACAATAAATGGAATATTTGTTAGTAGAACTTTGTGCGATGATAGATTCATCACCAAATCTCCATCCAAGATAGCCCGTGGCTAGAAGGTTTTTTGACGAAGAAAGGTGTCGTCACAATTATTTTGTGATGACACATTCAATCGTCACCTGTGTCATATTTTAGTGATGACTGTGCATCATAATAAGTGGTTTTTTGTTGTCACAAAATTGTGATGCAATCACAAGAAATACAATATTTATGATTTTACATATAGTTTTTGTGGCAAGATTTCCGTCACAAAAAGTCCATATTTTCGTCACAAAAAGTCCAATGGTTTTCTTTTTAAAACAGGTCTGGCAACGACCCCATCATCACAACTACTAGTTATTGACATTTTCCTAGTTGCTACTAGTTATGACATTTCCCAATTGCGTCAAGGGAGAAGGTATGAGAAGATTTCATACATATGACAATATATAGCTTAACATAGACCAAGCATAGACCATAACGTGCTAAATTTAAAAATCCTGCAAGTTATAATATATATGGTCACCAGCCAATGTTATGTATTGGACAAGCAGTACATGCCCAATACTTCAGTACATTGATACAAAAATATAAGAAGAGTACATGCCCAATACAAAAATACAAACTGAAGCAGTACATGCCCAATACAAACACTTCAGTACATGCCCACATGCCCCAACACAAACACTTCAGTACATGCCCAAAACCAAAAATACAAACTGAAGCAGTATATGCCCAATGCCTACTGAAGCAGTACATGCCCACCACAAAAATTGGAGCTTCTATACTTTCCAACAGTTTCAAGTACATTTACTCCTAACCATGTACGTTAAGATAAATACTGCAAGTCTGAAAAGAAGTCCATGCAAAAATCGATCCAAAATGCTGGACAAAAGCATTGACTTGAACCTGAAATTACTGGAGCTTCTAAGCAGGCCATACTCTCAATAGGACATTTACTCCTAACCATGTACATTACAATAGATACTGCAAGTCAAAAGAGAAGTCGATGCAAAAATTGATCCAAAATGCTAGACAAAAGCATTGACTTGAACCTGAAATAGAAACAGAGATTGAATTCATTATCCAAGAAGATCACAAGATATTGGGGGAAAAAAGAGCATAAAGATCATGCTAGTTATTTAAAGATAATCTCACACATCAAATTGCCTGTAGCATGCAAATTAGAATTAATTAACTGATATTTACATTCGAATACCAGAAAAGAAGTTGCATTAGTAACTATGACCATGAAAGTGCAAATATTTTATATGAAGTTAGAGAGCACAGTAATTATGAAACTCATTTCAGCATAAATAAATTAAGCACTTAGTTAGACTAGTATATGCCAAGTGCAACACCTATAGCTGAATTTACTATCTAATCCAAGAATGTCACATGTATAATTTTGACACTACTAATAAATTATTTGTTTATATTCTTATGAATCTACCATGCTAATCTAACTCCATATGATGCTAGGGGCTTAAAACACCAAGGAAGATTCAAATAATTACATGCAAGTGACAAAACTAAAAATGTAAACTTACATTAATTCAAACCAGGGCCATCCTGGTTAGATCTCCAAGTTAGGAACTCTTCCAGCCTTTTTTCCATTGCCTCTTGCTTCTCTTTAAGGCTTTTGTTGTAAGTCTCTTGTCGTTGAAAAAGCTCCTTATCAGCTTATTTGTGCTTGTTGGCTCTGAGGTTGCATTTTTTGACTCTCAACCTGATCATTTCCATTGTAAAGATCTTCTTTACATTGGGTTAATTCTTCTTGTACTATTTTTGTTATAGAGAATGCAGCAGGTTTAGAGTTATTGGCAGCTAGAGAAAATACAACTCCATAGCCCATTCCATTCACGTAACCACTTTTTCTACCAAGGATGTCACCCATAACGTTGGTTTCTTGAATATTCTCTTCATCGTTCTCAATGCGTCGCCTCTTCTCCTCAACTAATTCGGTCTGCATTTAATATTGCTTTATCATTTACTACACTAGATAGCAATAAGTCTTACACATATAATATAGTTATATATTAAATAATTTCAGACTCATATATTTTTCCTTAGCCTGATCATTGACAAATACACCATTTCGTCGTTTGTGATTACCTTCCCAAATATCAACTAGCCTTCCAATTCCCAGTCAAGCAATAATATCACCTACCCATCCAATACTTTTTGAAAAGTCAAAATAAATGTTCAAAACCTGTTGAACTAAACGGTAACATAAAAGAATTACCATTTGTTGAATTTGAACATGGTTTGACATTGAACCACCAATGTGAGGAAATGACAGCTTAGCACGATTGGTAGAATTTGTCACAGACTTTTTCTAATTCAAGGAAGAGCATAGAAAATTAAAAATAAATATGGCCTACATTAGTAACATCATCAGGTGATATTGGAACAATTTCACAGAGCTAGATTTGTAGAATTACCTGAAATTTTGGATCTCAAACCACTTACACACATTATCCCACACTTCTTGCTCAATCCAATCATATGGGCTGGGACGTGGATTTTTACCTACTGCCTTCAAGTTTTTGTACTTAACATGTAACTTATTCTCCGACCTCTATATGCAATTCTCATATCATCAATGTAATCATCACCATTGGATTAGTGTCCCGCCTAAATTCAAACCATGCCTGTTAATTAAAATGAATGATGAATCAGAAACCAGATTTACTTGAACTAAACAAAATATGCAATTACATGCTCTAGTTGTATGTGTGTGATACCATTAAACCACCATAAAGTTCCTCTTTAGTGGCTTCAGGAAGCTCATCATATTCATGCACATCCTTCAACTTGGCATGATGCTTGACTATAATACCACATGCACTTGCAAGCTTTGAGGCATATGTGATAGGTTTCATGTGCCTCTCAGAAAGACTATTTTAAGTTGCTTTACACCCTAAGGATGAATAAAAAAAATTATAGAGATCTTAGAATATTTTATTTTTGGTGTGTGTGCATATGATAAGCACTTCAATTAGTATACATTTTCTTCTATGAGTTTCTCAATGGCTTGTCTTAAACTTAAACCTCGGCCCTTCTTTCATTTTGTAGGAGGATCTACCAATTATAAATTAAAGTTTAATAGTCATTCACTTGTTTGAAAATTTCCAATTACCTAATAAATTGTACACAGCGGAAATTATTTTACTTACTAGAAGTAGATGCCAATTGCTGTGAGTTAATCCCTGAAGCTCGGTCGTTATTTTGATGTGATCCCTGAGGAGTTGAAAATAGTATATTTTCTTAAGTACCTTGGTGAAATTGCTGTCCAGATTGTGTTGGGATAGTTTGTTTTACTAGTTCTATTGGATCTTGTCCTGTGGAGCCCGATTCATGCCCACTTGATGCTGTAGCTAAATTTGGGGTACGAGTGCACACCAATCTTTTGCCCCTAGGTGGCATCTAAGAAGAACCAAGTAATTGGAGGAAAAAGTTAGTAGAGATAAAAAAAAAGGGAAGAAAGAAAAGAGCATTAAAATTGAAAAAGGAGTAACTCTTAATCAGAACATGGCTATAATATAAGAGATACTAACCATGTACTACTTGCTTAAACTAGTACCTAGAAAACATTCTTGTACTCAAAATGGAAAATTAAAAAAAAAAGATAAACAAACATGAAAACATCAAAATTATGAAGTAAGATAGAAACACAAATAGTACTGCACATGATCATCTCAAAATCAGCCTTATATATACCAAACTACTATTCCAAACTTCTTGTCAAGACCCTCTTGATCAACTCATGTTGACTCACTATCTGAACTGATATCCACATGATCACTGTCATCAACTTCTTCATTATAATGCAAAATCATTTCATCCTCCGATTGGCTATTAGCTTCGTTAGTGCTACTAATATATTCTTCTTCTTCATTACCATAGCTTTGAAGACCCACTACTCCTTCCCTCTATACATGGTCATGTTCATTATTAGTTTCCACAATTTCAGCTCACCATTTTCCTTATGTAATGAGCCAAACTCGTTGTCTCTCAACTTGACTAGTAACTCTGTTTTCATCTTCATAAATGTAATAGCCCCACCTCTCCAAGCAACCTAAGGGTATCGGTCATCTGCCTCAACCTCGCCAGACTCACTACAAATTCCCAAATATTAATCCAAACATTCATCCGTAGTCATCAATATAAGATATTAAAATTACTAATAAACTCTCACAAAGTACGAGACAAAGTTTCATCAAAATTACATTGATAAAACTCCCAAAATATCAGAATCATCAAATTCATCCATTAATTTCAATCTTACACAAAAAAGGGAAATCTATAAAAGTACTAACTTCCTCGATTCACGCGTCTCTCCTCAAAACCTGCTAGGAAAACAATTGATGAGCTAACGCCTGAGGCCAAGAAAACATGCACAGTAACTCAAAGCAATTAAATAAATTAATAAAACAATAAAAGAGCCAAACAATGAATTTAGTAATAAAGCTTTTAAACAATACAATTTAAAGGATACAATTGCCGGCTCCACATCCACAATTCTTCAAGTCATTTTCTTCACCAGCATCAATTGAAGCTACATGTTGACACTCGTCAACCACTCACTCTCAACCCATATTCATCACTCTTTCTCCCTCTCCCGTTTACTTACACCCCTTGACTGGGTTCAACTCCTAAATTTGAAAGTGTTTGGCAACCCACTATGAGTATGCAGTCTGGACTCATTCCAACCGACGTATTTAAAAACAAGAAAACCCATGAGCCCAACCCTTGCTCGAGCCCTCAAGGATATATGGATCCCCTGGGTTTGATGCCCCTACAGCTATAAACAACTTTGAACAGTCCAATCAATTCAAGTAAATAAAACAAGTAACCATTTAAATAACTAAACTCATTTTGAGACAATTTAAGAATGTGGAGCTGATATAGTACACGCCACCAGGAAACACAAGCATGCTTTCAATTTATTAACATCATTTAAAGCAAGTAAACATGCACTTGGACACTCACCAATTGTTGAGAATAAGTGAGAGCTATTCACGCGATCAATCAAGGTTCTCGAGTTCAAGTTTGATCACTTGCAAAATCAGCACTTTGACCTAAAATAATTAAAAGAGAACAAAATGAGTTCTCCTAGTCACTGGTTAAGTTTAATTCAAAAAGTCGAAAGTTCGACAATTTTCCAAATTGAGCTGAAAACTTTGAAAAATCATAACTCAAGATATACAAGTCAAAATTTTACTCATTTGGTACTGTTGGAAACCTCTTTGAAAGCTCTAAAACTTTTCAGAAGACATCAAATTAAAATTATGGACGAAATTAACCCAGATTTTCGTTAAACATTCTGCTACAGTAAAGGAACAGTGCTCATCAGGCTGGACATCCAGCGTACTTTGAAAATTCGTCAAAAATTACAGAAAATTAGTTAATCTCTGAAATTCATTCACAATATAGTACTACATAAGCAGTTTCAATATCCACTAACGGAACTCAATTCCGACATCCGAGCATGAAATGACAACAGTTCAAACAGAGGCAGTTCGAAATTCTGCAGTTTCTGGAAACATGAAGATGCAGGGCAGTTTTCAAGATACTGTTTGAGTGATGAATTCAAGTCCAAAAATTGTCAAATTTGGCACACTAATACTTCCATATATATACTAGGTTCACACCAAATTTCAGCCATAAATTCAAGCAAATGAATGTCAAACCGAAATGAACTCAGACAGTGCTCAAAGCTGGGGAAAATTTTCCAGATTAAAGAGGCAGTTTTGAAACATCATTTGAGTGACGAAATAGTACTGGAAAAATACCAAATTTTTCAGGAAACAACCTCAGTATATGATCTACATTTTTACCAAAATTTAGCTAAAATCTCACACGGGAAGGCAGTGAACAAAGAAATTAATATCAGGGCAGCAAGGTTCGATAAATCTGGAAACTGTTTTTCCAGATTTTAACTCCATATTTTCATGCGATTTTGACACACCAAACGGAATGCGTTTTGCAAATAAATTTACATACCTATAAACCAACATTTTAGCTTCCAAAATAACCAAGAAACACATGAAAATTCGCAGCCAAAACAGGGCATAAAAATCGAAAATGAAACCAGCAGCATTACCCCTCTACTATCGATTTTGCTTTTTCCTTTCTTTCCAACATAAGTCTTGAAATCAAGAACCCTAACCCTAGCTTCTTGACCAAGAGTATACACACTAAAATCAACCAAACCAAACAATAGAATCATCTCAAAAGCTATAAATGATCATGAATTATGCTAAACCAACAACAAAATCCAACAACTTCATCAACCTAGATCAAATTCCAGCAACTTAGAGAAAAAAATTCCAGCTTTGATACCTTCAAGAAGATGAACTTAGGATGAGAACTCAAGCTTCCAACCCAAGGATAAAGATTGATGGTTGCAAAGGGTTGAATCTCCAACTTTTCTTTCTTTTTTCCTCTCTTTTCCTCCTTTCATTTTCCCTCTTGGCTCACTTCCTTCTTGTTTTTTTTTTTTCAGCCTTGCACCTGATCCTATTGTTTCTCAAGTGACTAATAGATCAAGCTCATTAGATATTTATACTTAGTCAATTTGCTTAGTCATTGGTCAACCATGTCATGCCAAAATAATCCATCCATTTGAGTTGTATTTCACTCTTGCCCCAAGTGATTTCTTTTCCTATCAATTGAGTCCATAGATGCTTAAATCAACATAGTCTATCCAAGCTTAATCACACCTAGTTAGGCTACTAATCACCTATGACTCTTAATCACCGTGCTTAAGCATGCATTAACACACATAAAATCAAGGAGGTAACAACCTCAGTTGACATTTCCAAAACTAGGGTTTACATTTCAAATTAGGGTTTTAAAGAGAATTTAGTTTTGTCAAAACTAGGGTTTTCAAACAACTTAGGTTTTTTTTTATTTTAAAATCCATTAGGGCTTCCAAAATAACTTTTGGCCATTTAAATTATACAAATCAATGCTTATTATAAATAATTATGGTGAGAAAATAGGGAATAAACTGGGTCCTTACAATAAAAGGTATCATCTGTCTCCATTTGTTCATCATTATCAACATCTCCATCATTTTTTTTAGTTCAGGAATGTTCCAAAGATGCCTATGTTGTACATGCTGAACTATTATCCAATTAGTGCCAAGTTTAGTATCCATGATATAAAACACTTGTTGCACTTGATTCAGTAACACAAACAGATCATTTTGATACCATCGTAATCTGATATCAACACTAACAAAGTACTTGTCACATTTCATTGTCCGAGTGCTACCAGTATCATACCATTCACATTGGAATAGCACCAACTTAAATCCTTTGAGAAAAATAAGCTCCACGACCCTATTGATGAAGCCATAAAATGGAATAACTTCTCCTTTGTGATCGCCTTCAACAACTAGCCCACTATTTTGTGTTGTTCTACAATCATCTCGATCCTTGCTATGGAATCGAATCTGATTTACAATGCACCCTAAGAAGACTTTTGTCATAATTGGGATTGGCCCATTTGCTAGTGCCCATAGTTCATCTATAACTCCTTCAGCCTTTTTGGTATACAATTGATTAATCTGATAATAAATGTACAAGAAGCACAAACATTAAACATCTACAACAATCAGAAAAGACAATTTCATTTCATATCAACTATTACGTGATTCTTAAACCAAGTCGAAAATTTTGATTCATTCCTACTTTCAACATTTCCAGGCTATATCTTACTCCACTCTTCTTTGTGCAAACTAAACAAATTAAAAAAGAGGGAAAAATTATTAGAATCGGATTAGTACCAAGCAAGTAAATAGAAAAAGTAGAAATAAAATAAAAATGATTAACTAAGCAAGTAATCCTTAAACAAATTATACTTGAAATATACAAAATCAGCCTACTTACATTTGATAGCGATCCACTTCTTCACAATTATTCAGAATAAACTTGTGTGCTACATCCAAAAGCTTTTGGGTCACTTTTGTAGCAGCTGCATCTAATCCAAACGGACGGACATGTAGTGAGAAAATTAGTAGACCTTGATGCCTAGGATGGACATCATGATTCCTCTCCTTTTTGTTGAATTTTGTTTCACATCCATGAAGGTGTTGAGACATAAAAGTTAGGCACTCATTTGCCACATAACCTTTAGCAATTGATCCTTCCAGTCGAGCTCTATTCCGTATATATTTTTTAAGACAACCAAGATACCTATTTAGAAAGATACAGCAGAGATACTATCAAACAATTATTTCATATTGCACATATGAACAAGACTTGAATTTTCCATCTATGGTGAACCGGACCTCCAAGTTTAGCCTCTTGAGGCAAATGAATGTAAAGATGAACCATAATGGTAAAGAATGCAGGTGGAAAAATCTATTCCAGCTTGCACAGAATTACAGGGATATTTCTCTTCAACCGATCCAAGTCATCCAGCCTAAGCGTCTTTGAACATAAATCCCGAAAAAACACATTTAACTCAAAAATTGTCTCGTTCACCTCTTTACACAAGTATCCTTGAATACCTGCTGGAAGAAGTCGTTGTAACAATACATGATAATCGTGGCTCTTAAGACCTAAAATTTTATCATCTTTTAGACAGCGAGATATGTTTGCAGCATACCCATCTGGAAACTTAATTGACTTCAGAAAAGTACAAAATCCTTTCCGTTCACTTGAAGACATCACATAACATGTTGCTGGCTTAAAAGTTCAAGTACCATCACTTTGCAAATGCAACTCTTCTCTCATCCCCATGTCACACAAGTCTCTACGAGCAGTATCTGTGTCTTCAGTCTTTGCTTTAACCCCCAACAATGTCGCTGTCAAACTTTCAGATACATTTTTTGATATGAACCCAACCTTGATTGGAAGAATCCGTATACCAATTCTCGGATCTAGACAATAATTCCCACGTTTGGATGGATGAGTACTACGAACCCCTTAAAACACTTGTTTCAAGAACTAAGATTAATTTCTCAACCCTTGAAGAATTGTTAAAAGAAACTTGTAGTGTAGGTAGAATGGCGCCACAAAAAGTGTGATTCTTGTTGATAAGCCGAAGAACACTTAGAACCTAATCTAAAGTATTCAAAGGTTGCACAAGGCACAAGAGAAATTCTCTCTAATTTGCTAGAAATTTTCGTATATTGATGTGATGAAAAATGTTTGATGGCAAGGCTTATTTATAGCCTTTTACAAACAACAAATCCTATTCTAAGTTGGCCTAATAATCCTACGTTAAGGAGAATTCTATTTGGTCAAGACTAGGAAAGCTTGGCCAAATAGAAAACCCTAGTTCTAATGTGACTTGGAATCACTTAACAAGACCTAGCCGGATTTGCAGCCTTATTTTAAAAACAAATTTTAATAAAAAAAACCTACTCTCGGCTTTACTATGGTCAACATGACCTTAGCCAATTATTCCAATCAAATAAGCAACCTAAAAGAATTATTAAAAGCTGAAAATAGATTCTTGGCTATGGCTTGAACTGAATTGGCCATCACTTGAAATCACTTGAACAAGTTATCAAGCCAAACAAGCATAATGAATGCCAACTGCCTTGTTTGTCACTTTGTTCATTGGTCCCCAACGAACTTGGCATGGAAATTGTTGAACATATACCACTTGATGAGACCTTGATTCATAAGGCTCCTGCATTCGTATCATTCCCCTCCTCTTAAGAGGATTCGACCTCGAATCAAAGCTTTGTATAGATGGCTCCATCATAGCCATAGCAAAAGATATTCCATGTGAACTAGGTGCTCCTATGTTAATGCCTGGATCAAAAATAAAACACAAGGCATTAGTAGGGGAGAAAAAAGTATAAACACTAAATTTCCCTAATGTACAACACGAAAGAAAGACATGATTTCCATGCTTCATGGGACTAATGTTCACAAACTCTAATGACACATTAGACTTGCTACACAAACATGCATCATAATGACTAACACAATGGCCACACGACTCAAAGAAAATAAAAGACACATAAGGACTCAAAATGCAATGCTGAAAATGACCTATTTCAATGCTAGGATTAAGAACATAATGCACACAATTAGCACCAAGAAGAAAATCAGGTCGGAAAAGAGTAATTTCAGTTTTGAAATCAATTGAAAGTAAACTCCCTTTCAAAACAAGTGACCGGTTTGCTACTAGTTTAGTCACTTTATATGTGGCTGGTACAAGCACAATGTTAGGTTGTACTCCCGTAGTGAAGACTGGGCAATTACAATCAGCCTTACAACCATCAACTAAAAACCCGATTGCTGGCTCATTACTTCGACCTTCAAAACCTACATGGTAAAGATTGGAGTTAGAACTAGAATTATGCTCAAAACAAGGCAAAGATGGTGAGTAATTCAAGGTTAAAGAATGAGAATTAAAATTAGGAATTTTCCCTTCAAGATGACCATGAATTGCTGATCCATTGGTTTGGACAGAATTGTGCTCCATGAATTGATACCAAATAGATCTAACACCAAGAAAGCAAACTCCCTGAAAACTCATGAATTGTACAAGTGATTTTGGAATGGAACATTGCATGACTAACTCTACTTGACCTGTACAAAATAAGAAACACCACACAAAGCAAAGGTAAGTTCGTTAGAAAAATCATAAGTTCTCACATTCTCACTTACAATCAGCTCATTTCTCCCACTCATCTCTTCAGTATCTACACTCAACTTTTCATGCTCAACACTCCCGATTTTTACCTCAACTAGCTCTATAGCACCCTTAGGAACATCACTGATCCCATCTATTTCCTCCAATAGTCCATGACTAGAGTTTAATGTAGATGGAACTTCAATATTGTCAAGCGCATGTTCACAGCTAGCATTCATATATGCATCTTCAATCTTTGATGGACTAGAATGAACATCTTCTTTAGAACTATTGACTACAACATGATTAAGTTGCTCAAAGTGTGATTGCAGCACTTGCTTCATTTCTTCTAGCATAGAATCAACCAACTTTGTAGTCCTACGTCGTGCATTGGCACTTGACTCACATGGTTTGGAATCAATGTGAGACCTCTTAGGCTCTATGCACTGTGTGCCATGGTATTCCTTAGATGCATCTCTTTTGGGTGATGATGAGTTTTTCTTAGATGTCAGGTGTAAACGTCTTTGATACTCCTCATCCTCCCACTTATGTGTTTCATATAAGCTTAAAGCACGATACCGATCCATCTCCTCCTTAAGTGTACGAAACTCATGTTGTGAGGGCTCAAAACTAGAGCATTTGGAACTAGAATGCTTGGAAGTACAATGCTTTGAGCCCCTCCTCTTGAGAGGCTTGTTATCCTAGCATTCTTGATCGTATGAACATGATGCAACTCCTCTAGGCATGATTATATTACCTGCAAAAATCGTTAGCAAAAATAGAAGAAATTCCTCACAATACACAAGCTCATGTTTATGCACTCGCACTCGTGTATCACTCAAATTTCGCTCTCTAACAAGCTCACAATTTCTCAAGATGCCTTGATTTTCACCTTTGAAGAAGTTAGACTAGTTCACAAGTGAAAATTCAACTACCACAAGATCACACAAGTTTATGTGTGTTTTGTACACTTTTTTTTTTCTTGCTTTAGGACACGACACAAGAGCTCCTGCAGACCTAGAATAAAAGCTGGAATGAAAATGAATTAACGGTTGAAGAGATACTAGAATGAAGCTGGACAGAACTTCGAATTAATAGCAACTATGACTCATAGGACCAATGATGACAAAATTTGAATGGAGTTTGACATTAAACACAATTGGAATTAAACTAGACGGACTTGACTCAAGGCTGAAATTTCAGTTTTGAAAAAGCTTCCAAAATTGACCCGAACAGCACATCAGGTTTTGAGGTAAAAAGCAATGCAATCTGGAATTGTTGGTGCTGGATTTTGATCAGAATTTGCTTCCTAAATGGCTGATCATGGCTGCCCAAAATTCAGGTTATAAGCTAAGCAATTTGGTCTTGATTTGGTTTGAAGAAAGGAATCCGAAACTGATTTGGACAGGTGATCAGTTGTTTTGGAAACCGAAGCTGAATTGGATGGTTTTATTCTGGAATTTCGTCCAAAAACTTACTTCTTAAATGGTTGGATAAGCTACAAGAAAGTCAGAAGTAAAGATGGGCAAAAAAAAAACATTGGTCTTGTTTTGGTTTTGAGACCTGGCTGAAATTTGAAACAGATTTGGATCAAGTTGACAGCTTTAGGAAACAGAGATTAATTTGGAATCTTTGGTATGTTTCTTGTACTTATTTGGATCAGGTTTGGGTGTAGCCAATGCCCAAGATTGGATTTAGGAAATAAACAAGTGATTCCACCAGTTCTCAAGCATAATCTGATTTGTTTTTGGACAATGAAGTTGGTGGCAGTTTGAAGGTTTTCAAATCCTGTTTGGGCAAGGGAAACAAACTGATTCGGTTCTCTCTTTATTGACCTGGTCTTGCAGTAGTTTTTGGTGGCTTTTCTTACACAAAAACCGCAATTTGGTGCTGGGATGTGGTCTCAAACAAGAGATTATAGAGGCCTATCCCAAAGGAGGAAGTTCACAACAGATATGGTTCTTCAAATTTCCAGATTTCAAAGCTAGTTTTCTTGTTCAAGAACTTAAGGAAATTTTTCTAGATTTGAGCCCCAATCTTCAAGAAGTTTTTCAAGAGGAATTTGGACACAATGGCTGGAAGAAAATTGCAGCCAAATCTTTCAAGAGAAACGCCACAAAAAGCTGATAGCTTCCAGAATAAAATTCCAGATTTCAAGAACCTGCGATTGAAGCTTTCTTTTGCTCTCTTGTTTCGTTTTTTTTTTTTTTCAGCAAAGTCAGCAACAATTTAACCTCCAAGAATTCAGGGATCGAATGTGGTAATCAAGAACTTGAGATCCTTCAAGATTGATGTAAGATTTGTCCAAGTTTCAAGAATTCTTCAAAGCTTTATTTGAAGAACTTCAAGATTCAGATTTAAGGCTTCAAGATTCGGTTTTTTTCCCAGAATTTCGATTCAAAAATTGATCAAGATCTTCAGGGAAAAGAGTAGAGCAATTTGGAAAATCAAAGTGAGGATGGTGCGAGTGTTCGACACCAAGAACAACAAGAAGAAATTCGGACAGCATGCAATAAAGGCTTGGGCAGAAAATAGAAACAAGGACAGCTCGACTGGTCCTTCCTTCTTCTCTCTTTGTTTTTTTTTTTTTTGACTATACTCAATGAAGACAAAAGACACCTGAGATTAACAAGAAACAATAGTATAAACTGAATGACACAAGAACAGAAACAAATGACACAAGAGCAGCAACAAACGACACCAGAACAGCAACAAGAAACAAGATTCAACAACCAGATTTGACACGACACAACACAAGACTGATTTGGACAGCAAGTAAGTTGTAAACAACAAGGACTCAACGCAAATTTGATGAACAAGAAAAACAAGACAAAACGGGCAGATTTGATGACAAAAACACAAGACACAAACGGATTTGAACAAAAACAGATTTTGACAAGCAAGAATGAGACTCAAGAACAAAATTAAAGAAGGATATAACCTGGAAAATTGTCGACTAGATCTGATAACCAGATGATATGAACCCAACCTTGATTGGAAGAACTCGCATACCAATTCCCGGATCTAGATAATAATTCCCATGCTTGGATGGATGGGTACTACGAACCCCTTAAAACCCTTGTTTCAAGAACTAAGATTAATTTTTCAACCCTTGAAGAATTGTTAAAAGGAACTTGTAGTGTAGGTAGAATGACGCCACAACAAGTGTGATTCTTGTTGATAAGCCGAAGAACACTTAGAACCTAATCTAAAGTATTCAAAGGTTGCACAAAGCACAAGAGAAATTCTCTCTAATTTGCTGAAAATTTTCGTGTATTGATGGGATGAAAAATGTTTGATGGCAAGGCTTATTTATAGCCTTTTACAAACAATTAATTCTATTCTAAGTTGGCCTAATAATCCTACGTTAAGGAGAATCCTATTTGGTCAAGACAAGGAAAGTTTGGCCAAATAGAAAACCCTAGTTCTAATATGACTTGGAATCACTTAACAAGACCCTATGCTGGCCGGATTTGCAGCCTGATTTTAAAAATGAATTTTAATAAAAAAAACCTTCTCTCGGCTTTACTATGGTCAACATGACCTTAGCCAATTATTCCAATCAACTAAGCAACCTAAAAGAATTATTAAAAGCTGAAAATATATTCTTGGCTATGGCTTGAACTGAATTGGCCATCACTTGAAATCACTTGAACAAACTATCAAGCCAAACAAGCATAATGAATGCCAATTGTCTTACTCTTCATTTTGTTCATTGGTCTCCAACGAACTTGGCATGGAAATTGTTGAACACATACCACTCGATGAGACCTTGATTCATGAGACTCCTGCATTCGTATCATTTTTTATGGTGTGCATAACATCTAGGAAATGTCTTATCTTCAAGTTTGACCAGTAAGGCAATTCAAAAAAAATGCTCTTCTTTGTCCAATCACCTTGAACAGGCTCACGTTTTCTCTTTTGATTTTCTGGATGCTTTCCTGGAGTGTCAAAGAATTCAGTCAAGCTGTCTAACTTCTTTAGTATATCAGCCCCTATCCATTCCCTTGGTCTTGGCCTTTTCTCAACTGTACCATCAAATTTTTTCCTTTGTCTTCTCCAGCGATGGTCATGACGCAAAAAATGACGATGCCCTATGAAACCTATCTTACCTCTTAATCTCTGAGAGCTAGTGTTATAAAGACAGCATGGACATGCATTATAACCTGAAGTGCTCCAACCAAACAAATAACCATAAGCTGGAAAATCAGATATAGTCCATAACAGTGCCGCACGCATGAGAAAATTCTGCCCGCTATATGCATCATAAGTCTTTGTGGTATTCAGCTAAAGATCTCTCAACTCATCTATTAAAGGTCTAAAAACCACATCTAAATCTTTTCCCGGTGCATAGGATTGGGAATGAGCAATGACAACATAAGATACTCTTCTTTCATAAATTTATAAGCAAGCAAGTTATAAAGCACAAGAATGACTGGCCACAAACTATGTGAGTTGCTCATATTGCCAAATGATTGAAACCATCAGTGGTCAATGATAGGGATTTTCTTTACTCCTCAAATTTTAAATAACCTTGATAACCCTATATTACCGCAAGTATACGGATCGTTTATTGAGTATAGGGAAATAAGGTGTCGATCCCACGAGGAACTATGGTTTTGCAAACACTAAAGTTCAATCACTTGTTTCATTATCTAGAAAGACAATATAACAGAAGGCAATTAAAGTAAAGGAAAGCTAGATAAAAGGGAGAAGGCGGTAAACCGTCCTAAGGAAAAGGGGTTAAGCAATTTAAAACCAACCGTTAGGTGTCGAAGACATGCAATTGGTGGTAGATAAGCAAGTAAAGAAATTAGAGAGTTAGGTTAGAGAGAGTTTTTAAGATCAAGTTAGAGGAATCCTAGAGCTTTAGAATCCCTTGTTATGTTAAGATTAGAAATTAGTCAAGTTTATTATGTCCTTTCTCCAATGATTCGCTAAGGTATAACTTCCTTTTGTATGCCATCACTTTCGTCAATGGTCATGTGTAGTGCAAGCTTTCATTTAAGATGAGCTAGTCACTCGGAATTGCTTTCGCGAATTCCTTAACTTCTTGGAATCTTCCT
This sequence comes from Gardenia jasminoides, assembly GCA_013103745.1. Taxonomy (NCBI): domain Eukaryota; kingdom Viridiplantae; phylum Streptophyta; class Magnoliopsida; order Gentianales; family Rubiaceae; genus Gardenia; species Gardenia jasminoides. The sequence goes on along the minus strand of CM023102.1, from coordinate 20,087,722 downwards.
TGACCTATTTTCATAGAGAAAAGAGAGAAACAAGTTAAATAAGCTCAATGAAATTATAGTACAAAACTACAACCAACCAACTATATTCACTACTTTTGTGAGATATAAGTTAGTGCTTAAGAACTTAGATCTTATTGAAGGCAAGTTTTTCATTGCTCATCAACATCAAATCATTAATAGTTGGTAGCTAATCAACCATAAAGCATAAGCACAAGTCTTAAACTAGCAAAATCAATGAGGACATAAATAACTCAACTACTTCATAATCACAACTAAAACAAGTTCATCCTAACTCTAGGATTAAAAAGGCTTAGCTAGACATCATATTAAGAACATTTAAGCATAAAACAAACTTGCACAAAGCCATGAAATTTAAGCACAAGAGACAAAGTAAAGGAAGAAGGAATCTTATTCAATTTCTTGAAGTTGAATCCATAAACTTCTTCACAAGTTGATCTCCCAAATACAAAGTGCAAGATTCCTCACAACTTTCACTTTTACTCTCTTTAGAAACTACAAACTAAGAACTAGAACCTAACTAATGAACTAGAGCTATTCTCTAGTCTTTTTTCTCTCTTCAATGGAATATCTTGAATTGTATACAAAAGGCCCTATTTATAGAAGATTACAACCATATGCATCCAAAATTATGTCATGTGAATACAAGATAAGTTAAACTTCAAAAAGTCAAGGAAAATGTCTTCATGAATCTTCTTGTCTTCATGCATTTAATCCATTGAATTTCAACATCAAATGAGTTGTAAAGTTGTGTTTTGAATTTGCTATGAGTTGTTTCTTCAACTTCACAAGATTCTTTACGCAGCTTTTGCTGAAATTTATCAAAAAACTGAGCTGGAAAATCTGGAATTCGGCTGCAAGTTGCAGCCGTCATTTTCTGACGATCCGCGACGTGGATCCACTAGAAAGAGGCTCGCGGATCACATTGTGGATCCGGTCCCCTGGCCCCTGTGAGAGGGATTCGCAAGCTAATCATTTCTTCCACTTGTTGGTTCGCGTTTTGCCTCGCGACTCCACTTGAAACTTTCAAATTCCGAGCTTTTTGTCGTGAAATTGCCGCGTTAATTGCTCCGACTTTTATCCCTTTGATTCCTTGATATTCCAATTGCATTTTCCATTTTTCAATTTGGAATTTCTTCATCTTCGAATATTTCAATTTCTCAACTTTACATCCAAGCTTCTTTTTGGAAATATCTTCTCATTTTATTCTCATTTGATAATTGGACAAGCAATCCTACAAAAACATGAAATTTTCACCACATTAATCCATAGAAATTCAATTTTCATCATTGAAGCCATAAAATACAAAATTAACTAGAAACCCTAGTTCATTAGCTACAAAAATACCAAAAACACACAGAAACTACATAATTAAACCTATTAAAAGCATGCAAAATATTGACTTTTCAGTCAACCCAAGCCTCGCGTTGCGAGCTTCTTGAGAAAAGGTGGGATATTGCTCATTAAAATGCTTCCAAGCAAGGGAATCAGCTGCATGCCGCATCACTCCTTCCTCTTCCACACGTTCCTCATCATGCCATCGCATGTCCTTTGCGGTTTTAGAGGACAAGAATTGTCTTTGCAACCTTGGTTTTAATGGGAAGTACCACAACACCTTATGAGGAGTTTTGTTTCCCTTACAATCAATTTTTTTCCAACGAGGTTCTTGGCAAATAGGACACTTTGTTTCTCTCTTATTCTCTTTTCCAAAATATTGCACAATCATATTTGCACATATCAATTTTTTCATAACCTAAGCCAATGCCTGATAAGATTTTCATAACTCCATAGAGCGAAGATGGAACTATTTCACCTACAGGTACTACATCCTTGAATAAACGCAAAATCATATTAAAAGCCTTATTCGTCATATGATTCATTACCTTCACATTCAGCACAGTAACAATAAAACGTAATAAGGAGTGTTTGGCATATCCTCGGTATAGTTGCCGTTGAGCATCACTAAAAAGTCTTTCAAAATTTTTGGCATTCTAGTCAAATGAAGGATTACATACTTGTGCATTAGTAAATTCTTCCAACAAAGTTTGCAATTCATCATCATGTTCTTCATTATCATCATTTGCACCAACATTTGCCTCCCCATTATAATCAAATCTTTCATTAATACCGCAGGGGGATACACTCAATGATTCTCCATCGAAGACCCAATTCTTATACATTTTCGAAAAACCATTGTTATGTATGTCGAATTGAACTTGAAAGCAGCTTTTCTTAGTAGAATTCCTACATAATGCACATGGATAGAAAATTTTATCTAAACTAGTGGAGTTCATCCTAGCGAATGCAATAAATTCTTGAACACCATCCTTGTATGCCTTTGAAAATGTATTATTGTCATTAATCCAGCTTTTGTCCATTCAAGTACCTAAATGTTACAATCATTAGTGCACCAAGCATCTCATAAGCAATAAAGTTTAACCATTTGTTAAGTTCCAGCCTCATAAAATAAACAAAGTAGAACACCAAAGGTTTCAAATATACACTATGTTGCCTACTAACAAGTTTTTAGGCATACAAATATTTGACATGGATCACATAGTTTGTACAACATTTTAAAAAAATACAGCTGAACAGAATTTGAATACATAATAGTAAAATGCTAAATAAAATCAAATACAAGTAGCAAGAAAATAACACTTGCCTTGGATGAGATACTGTTTCCCATCAAATATAAGTAGCAAAAATAACAACTTGCCTTGATGTGAGAACCCTAGAAAAAAAAAAGAAAGGAAAAAAAAAAGAAAAAAAAAAGAGAGGGAGAAAAGAAGGAATTCTACTTGAGTGCATCATATAATTAGTAGTGCATAAATTTTGCTAAAGTGTTCAATTTCATGTGTATTGCATGGCTTAATTTAGAATTTTATCTTTCATGTTTTACATGGATAAATGCATTAAATTTATGTGGTTTTATGTGAGTTATATTTTAATTAGGGGTTTGATGCTAATTAGCAAGATATTATTTCATCTTTTGGCCAAGAAAGTGCCAAGTGTCAACTACCTATGACATCTTGACCTTAAGCCATCCTATATAAATCTTCCAATTCAAAAATTTGAAGCAAAATTTCCCTCTCTCTCTCACCTCTCGGCTGGCCAACCTCTCAAGCAAAAACATCCAAACCTAAGCTAAAATTAGTCAATTTTGGTGAAGGAAAAATTACTTGGAGTGAAACCCTAAGCTAGGTTAATCCATAGACTTCCAACTTGGTGGCAAGGAGTGGAGTTTTTGGTGGTTTTGCTCACACCTTTGGCAAGGTAAAACCTCTCCTAATTATGCTTTAATGAGCTTTAACTCCTTGGGGAAATGTTGGTTAAATGTCTTGAGGTCTTTCTTGATGTTTGGAAGAAGAAATAATGGAAGGAAATCTTATGTTTGCTAACATGATTTTAGGTTTCATTCGTTAGCCGCCAAGTGTTTGATAAATTGCTTGATGTTTTGTGATGCTTCAATGATGAAGTTAATTGCTGTTCTAGCTGGTTTAACACCTTGGCAAGTGAGGGAAATGGTTCTAAAAGGTTGATAGAAGAAAAGCAACTAACCAGAAATTTTTTTCCAGAAAGCAGGAATGAGAAACAGCCCAATTCCCGAGGTTACTGTTACCTGTAGAAAATGAACTAGTATCCGAGCCTTATACCGTTAGAAAGCCCTATGAACCTAGTTTTAAACGCCGCTGACGGAGCTCGATTTCGATTTTTCTACGTTGAGTTATGACTGTTTTACCGAGACTGTTCGTCCAGTCTGAATTTTTCCCGACAGATTTCCTGCTTCTCTGATATCTGCCATTTTGACTGTGATAAAGCATGAATTGATATCTGACCTCTTCATGAAAGTTGTAGAGCTATGTCTTAGCTTCGAAACGCCATAAAGTACACTCCAATACGATAACCGTGGCCACAGTTAAGATCAAGTTACTGAACCTTGACAAACCTGTCCAACGTTGATTTCAATCCTGCGATTGCTTCTTTTAATCCTTTCGATTCTCTTGTCTTCTTGCCGTGCCCCGACCCACTCATGCGTGGTTCTAGGATGTTCTTAAGACTTTTATTTGCTCATCTTCATAAACTGGATTGGTCATTTCGTGATTTGTGCATCCAAAATACGACTTTTATCACATGAAAAGAAACATTGAGCATATGCATTTGATCACGTTTGGTTGGCTAGTCGAGCTTAAATATGTTCTATTTTATTTGTTAATAGACTTGGAAGGAGGAAATAAAGAGGACTTGGGTGCGAATACTTGAAGATATTTTGCTCGACTCGGTGAGTGTTTCATGCTTGTTACTTGACCCATGTGATAGCTGAAGTACTGAAATACTTGAATTATGTGATGATTTGCATTCTTGTGATTTGTGAGCCAATTAATGTGATCGAGACGAGTGCATACTTTATCACACTTGATCTCTTGTGTTTGGAATTTTGTACTTGGATATTAGAATTCGTGTGAAATGGCTTTTGGCCACATTTGATTTGTGAGTCGCTTGGGTGATATCCCATCGACAAATATGATTTGATTCGAGCTCAAAACCTAGTTGGTGAGTCAATCGACTCGAGCCGGCACGGGCTTGGTCGGGGATGTTGACAAACCACTGGATATGATATGTGAATCTGGAAATCTGGTATACTCGAGTATTACCTACATTTGATTTGTTGAGGTGTTCGGGCCCGGTAGGGGGTGAAACGGTGGACGGTGTTTGATGAAAAGTGGGGATCTACGGTCTGGCTCTGAGCTATAAATGTTGACGGAGAGTCAACAGGATGTGATTTGATCAAGCTTCGGGGAAATTGGCTTTTGGAAGCCACCCGTATCCTTTTAAATATATCTGTTATTATATTGTCTTATTACTTTTGCTAACTCGAGCAGTGTTCTCCTCGTGAATACCATCTCCTAGTCGAGAGGCTCGAGTAGTGTTCTACCACCATCTCCTAGTTGAGAGGCTCGAGCAGTGTTCTCCTCATGAACACCTTCTCCTAGTCGAGAGGCTCGATGTATTTTGTATTTGGTTGTCATTTGTCCCTTATTGCATATTTTAAATGCGATATTTGACCTCTGGATTTCTCCTATGTATTAATGTGACTGCATGCTTTTGAAACCTCATTGAGCTTCTAGCTCACCCTATTTCCCCTTTTGTTTTCCTTAGCAGGGGGATTTGCTTGAGGTCAGGGTTGGAAGTACGTGCGAGTGGTATAAGCTTTTGGGGGTAACTGCTGTTAAGAGACGATGTACTGGAAACACTATCATGTATAAGCTTAGTTTTTGTTTGGCTTGTAACCTGAATACCCTTTTAAATTTAAGTTTGAATGATGGTACGAAACTTATGTATCTATGTTGGGTGACTTTTGATTTTTGGAAGATTTTAGTTTTATCAGTTTCAAGTTGTTGGTCTATATTAGCTATCGAGTCCTGGCGAGAGTTGGGCAGGCGGTCCGCTAACCCCTTTGGTTCGCCTTAGGGGAAGGTGGGCTGTCACACTTGAAGCAAAAGTGCAGATTTGAATAAATAGTTGAGCTTCCCTACGAGGAAAGAAAAACTTAGGGTTAAACATAAAAGTATTATCTTAGAAAATTTTATGCAAGTGAGCTTAAAAAAAAGTAAATCTGTTCTGTCACCAAACCCAGTGAATTCAAATAACATGCCCCTAAATACTATTACCTCTTCGAAACAAACATATATCTGATGTAGGGGCACGCATGAAACTAGAATCAGAATTATATCATTAGAAAATTAAATTTCTGTCCACTCTAGGAAAGAATGCATGAACAAGCTGAAACGATGACTAACAAAAGTACAAAATTAAATAATAAAATAAAGACCCCACATAGATGCGCACACAAAATACTAGGGCAAAAATATAGTGGTGAAAGTTGGACTAGAATTCTCCTCTTTTGCATGCTCATAGTCACCAGATTAGTCTTTAAGAGAAGTTTTTTGGGCATTTTATCAAATGGGTTTTTGGCAAAAAACAGGTAAGTTCTTTTCTGTCGTATTTTAAAGTAATCAGGTCCATAACAGTTTATTATGTAATCACATCCAATTTATACCCATTCAGACAACATTCATCTCCCAACCAAAATAAAAAAGTCAAAAATGTAAATATACTGTATGAAAACAAATAATACTTAGATAAACCAAACAAGAAGCAAAATTTTAGGAACCAAAATAATGAAACTCCAATACATTACAAAAATGGAAAAATACCCAAAACGCTTTGACAGGATCATGATAGTTGAGCAGAAATTTACCTGATGAAAACTCCAAAATTGGTCTTCAATCCTTAAAGCAGATAGGGTTTTATAAAGGGGATTCTGCAAATTGGGACTTTACTTCTTCAAATCAGGCCGTGTGGTTGATTGAAACTGTGAGGACCCATATCATCATTTTAAATTTTAAATTATAAATTTTCATATCAATTTCATTTATTTATTTAGAATTATTTAACTTTATTAAGTAAGTTGCATCGGCACAAAATTTTCAAAGTTTTATTTCGCACGTTTAAATTACGACTATAATTTCAATATTTGAATGTTTAAATTTCACATGTGAGCCTAGGGTTGACTAATAGACGTAAGTTTTGAGTGTTAGGATATGTATCTGAGGTATATAAGTGAGAGAAATTGGGATCGCAGTATCGCGTCGCTTGAATTAACTTTGATGCGACAAAAGAATCTTTATGTCAAATCAAGAGACAAACCCACTTTTCTTCCATTTTTCCAACCAAAAACCCTCAAAAGTCAACAAAGCTACAAACCTCATCTTCTTCTCCTTGGTTTGGCCGATTCCCCCTTTCCCCATTTCCCTTCATTTTTCATCATCCAAGTCCACCACAATTCCTCACCAAAATCACCAAGAAAAACTTGTTTAACCTTCCACCTCTTTCTCTTGGAGCTTGAGGATCATCAAGGAGGGAGTTAGGGCCGGCTAGGAGCTTGGAAAGGGAGGAACTTAGACACCATAAGCTTGAACTTTCCTTGAGTTACTTGAGGTAAATGGCTTCACAAAACCCTAATTTCTTTGTTTCCATTGTATAGTTGTGAAGCTTGTGGTGTCTTGTTGATAATTTCGTTGATTTTAGATGCTTTGGTGGGTTCTATGAATTCCCACCAACCTTGATGGTTGGCTTCAATGAGATATATATATATATGTTATGGAATATGTTTGGGATGAATTTTTGAAGTTAGAGAACTAGGATACAATGAAGGAGGAAAATTGAGAGGTGAGAGGGGAGGTGCTGCTGGTTTCATTTCAGAATTTTCTTTCCTTGTTTTGGCAGTAGCTTTTCATGAGTTTCTTGGCTATTTTGAGAGCTCAAATGTTGAGTTTTAAGTGGCCATTTTCCTAGCAAAGAAACTCTCTCAAATGGTGCTTTAAAGGTTCATGAAACAAGGATCAAAAACATGGAAATCTGCCTTCATTTATGTCCGTCTTGGCTGTCCTGTTTTGGAGGTGTTTTGGTCCAAATTTTTGCTCTCATTTTACCACCATTTGATCAGGAAATGTTTTTAGAGTCTTGGTATTGAAAATGGAATGGAATGAGAGTTGTTTTGGAAGAACCAAAGGTTGAAAAAGGAAAAGATTTTCGGTTGACAGGAATGAACTCAAAATTTTCAGTCAACTTTGGTCATTTCGATCACTACCTTCCCGTATGATTTTTTGGCTAAATTTTGGTACAAACGTAGCTCACTTACTGAGGTTTATGTATGAAAATTTTGGTGTTTTTATAGTATCATTTCATTGCCCAAATGATGCTCCCAAGTTACTCTTCAAAACTGAAAAATCCTGCTGCCAGGACAGCTTATTGTCCTAAGTTCAAATGGCTATATTTTCTTGCTCCAGAGTCAAAATTGAGTACCGTTGGTAGCGTTTGAAACTAGACTTCAAGGGATTTCCAATGGTATATGGATTGCATGCTAAATCATTTTCTATCAATGCTAGAAAATCTGAGAAGATGGCTGTTTACCAAGACTGATTTCCTATTTTTGTTTCTTCGTGTCATCTTGTCGCGCGCTTTAGCCTATCTTACAAAATGAATCTCAGAGCGAGCCCTTCTAGTGAATTGTAGTACTCCGAATCTAGTTTCGATAGCCATAGGCTTTGCCTAATTCCGATGAGTGTAGTCTAAGATATGGATCAAACCAAAAACTATGGCAGTTTGGTTTTGGTGAATTTTAGTAGTTAAGTTAAAGTCTTAAACTTTAGCTATCCTGGCCAGTGTTTGATAGTTGGATTTTTGGCTCAAGTGACCCAGACTTCATTGAGAGCAACCCGACTACCAAAGTTTGATCTCCTTGCATGCTTGTTTGTTTAACCAAACCACGGTGAGAGTTTAAGTGCATGTTACTTAATGCTTTATTTAATGTTAATTGTTTGAAAAGCATGCTTGTTTGACTTGGTGAGCGTGTACTTTATCGCGCTCACCCTTACTTGAATTGAAATCATTAAATGCTTGTACTTTTTCTTGTTCATGAAATGTTAAAACCAAGCGGTTGAATGTACTACACTCAAGCGAGTAGGAGGTACCTCTCCTCCCGTTTTGGTTAAAGTTTGGTTAAATCGATTGGAGCGCTGTCTCGTCAACCCTTTTGCCAAATGGTAATATGTACCACACTCTATCGAGTGGGAGGTGCCGCTCATCCCAACTTGGTTCATTAATAAATTTTATCTTGACGAGCAGGCCCGGTACAGGAGACGGGTGAGTGTAAAGTGATGACGATGGACAGTGAGATAGCGGTTGACGGAGTGTCAACGTTTAAATAAAAATTGTGGCTTGGAAGTGGACCAAAGGTGATGGCAAGTATTTTGGAAATATGGAGTGGGCCAATTGTATCCTTTTATATTGAATCCTTTAAATCGTTTTATGTGAGTTTTGAACTTTTCTACTGTTTTACTGACTGAACAAATTTTGTTATCGCTTTAACCTGCTTGTGTTTGAATTCTTGACCTCACTAAGCTTTGCTCACCCCATAAGCTTTGTTTTCCTTAACAGGTCTTGAAGTGGAGAACGTAAATCGAGGAACTTAGTTCTTTTGTAGGATTTCCTCAATTTTGTATAAGATTTAAATAACTGGTGAATTTGATGGATTGTTGTATTTGGGAGTTAATATTATTGTAATCTTGATAAATTTATTGGGGATTGTGCTTTTGACAGTTTAATTAGTGATTTGGATAGACTTCGATTATGATTTTAGAATGAATGTTTGAATTTATATTTAGATTTCGTAGTAAGTCCTGGTGAAAGCTGGATAAGCATTCCGCTGATTCTCTTGAGTTTGTCCTAGGGAGAGGTGGGGGCATCACAGTAATAAGGTAGGATTTTAATTGGTATCAAAAGAAAAAAGAAGGAGAAAATTAGGTTTGATGGTGCATCGGTGTGTTGAGCAAAGAAGAGAAGCTCCGTTTGTGTCCATTAGTGAGAGTGTTAGTGGTGTGCTCAGAAATGAGACTAAGCGTTTCACCAAGTGCTATATTTGATGGTACCAAACGACGTCATTTAATTTGGTGATTTTTTCTTTCATTTTTTTCTCTCTTTTTTTCATCTTCCGAAGCTTAATGAAAACCCAAAAATTTTGTGGAAAAATTAGGTGGGAGCTACATTTCTTTTTGTGATGAAAATTAATCCTTTTTGTGACAAAATCATCGTTACCATAATAAATTTCCATTCTTGAACTATATAATAAAAAATAACATAAACTACTTGTCCACCAATATTTCCTGCTATTTAGCGCCAAATGGAGTGTGCAAAATTTAAACTTTTTTGTGACGAAGTAGTGAAATTTTTGTGATGACAACTTCAAATTAGAATATACAATCTACTTTGGGTGATGAAAATGTGGAATTCATCATAAAAAGTATAGTTTTTGTGATGACTTAAGGTCTTGTCAAAAAAAGTTTGTCATAAAAAGTATCTTTGTTTGTAGGGACACCGAATGGAGGAAATGGTTTCATAGTTTATACTGATGCTTCGAAGGATGGTTTGGGATGTATGTTAATGCAAAATGGAAAAGTAATTGCGTATGCCTCCCGTAAGTTGAAACCTCATGAGAAGAATTACCCGACCCATGACTTGGAGTTAGCAACAGTGGTGTTTGTCTTGAAGAAATGGAGACACTACCTGTATGGGGTGACTTTCAAGGTTTTCACCGATCATAAGAGTTTTAAGTATTTATTCTCCCAGAAGGAGTTGAGTTTGAGGCAATGTAGATGCGTGGAATTTTTGAAAGATTATGATTGTAAGATTAACTACCACCCTGGAAAAGCAAATGTGGTAGTGGAAGCCCTAAGTCGTAAGGTGCAAGTGGCTAGTCTAATAGTGAAAGAATGGCATATGTTAGAAAAGGTTATTGTGTGGAATCCGCATCTTGAGCCACAAAAGGTGATTTTGGAAATATCACCGTGAAGTCTGCTTTATTGGATCGAATCAAAGAAACTCAAAAAGGAGACCCTAAGGTGCAAAAATGGATTGAGAAAGTTCAAAAAGGGGAAAAGTCTGACTTTAATTTGGGGACCGATGGAGTATTAAAGTTTAGAAATCGTCTGGGGGTGCCAAAGGATGAAAGGTTAACGAAGGAAATTTTGAATGAACCTCACCGTTCCAAGTATACGATGCACTCTGGAGGTAATAAGATGTATGAGGACTTGAAGAGCCTCTATTGGTGGGGAAATATGAAAAGAGAAATTGTCCAATTTGTTCAGCCCTGTCTCACTTGACAACGAGTTAAGGTTGAGCATCAGAAACTATCTGGGTTATTACAGCCTTTGGAGATACCTGAGTGGAAGTGGGAGAATATCACTATGGATTTTGAATCAGGGCTACCAAGGACTCAAAGAGGTCATGATACTATTTGGGTAATAGTGGATCGGTTAACCAAGTCTGCTCATTTTTTGCCAATCAGTATGAAGTATCCTTTAGAAAGGTTGGCTGAGTTATACTTCGAAGAAGTTATAAGGTTGCATGGGATACCGGTAAGTATAATATCAGATCGGGACCCTCGGTTTGTATCTCAATTTTGGCAGAAGATGCAAGAAAGCCTAGGGACTAAGTTGAATTTCAGTACTACCTACCACCCGCAAACAGATGGACAATCGGAAAGGACAATCCAAACCCTAGAGGACATGTTGAGATCGTGTACTTTGGATTTCGGAGAGAATTGGAGTCAGTACCTTACTTTGGATGAATTTGCTTATAACAACAGTTTTCATTCCTCAATACAAAAGCTCCTTACGAAGCCCTTTATGGTCAAAAATGTCGGTCTCCGATTCATTGGGATGAAGTTGGAGGAAAGAAGATTTTAGACCCGACTACTGTACCTTGGATTGAGGAAGCCTATGAGAAGGTGAAGCTGATAAGTCAAAGCATTCAAATAGTCCAAAACTGCCAAAAGAGCTATACGGATAATCAGAGGAAAGATTTGGAATTTGAAGTCGGGGATCAAATATTCCTTAATATTACACCTTTGAAAGCAAGTTTAATGGCGGGAAAAGGAAAGAACTTGTGGCGGCCCCACCTCTCCCTAGGGCGTACCCTAGGGTATCAGTGAACGCCTGACTCTCGCCAGACTTCGGTCAGTCAAATTCATTCTAACCATGGTTTATGTTAAAGATACAACCATCGAGATTGGTTCAACTTAATACATCAAATCAACCACGGAGTTCATACTACAAACCCTTAACATAATAATCCAAAAGGTAATTCACAGGAATTGTTTCCCAAAAGTCATCAACTGGAAAGATTTTTTTTTTTTTTTACACCAAACAAACTTCAAAAGACTAGATCTGGTCTCGTGCGGCCTCCGCCCGATCTAAAACCACAAATTGCAGGAAGGGAAAATATATGGGGTGAGCTTCTAAAGCCCAGTGAGAGTCCGAAAACACATAGCAATTAAGCACATAGACATAACAAACTTTAGTAAAACATTAATGTCCATATAGGACCAGTTTTCAGTAAAGTTTCCAATTAAGGAAAGTCGTAAACAGTAGTTTCTTTTCCAAATATCAAGTTTCAAAATAGTAACAATCATGGTGCTCATTGAGCCAATCAATCAGGAACAGTCACAGTAACAATGGATTAGTGCGGCTCTAGAGGTGGCCACCGTTGAGCGTGGCATAGCCCAATCAAACAATCAACAAAGACGGTCTCGGAGGAGAAAGCAGAGTGCATTTACTCGGTCATTTTATTTCATTCTCCAACCCCTTTCACCCAACCGGATCCGAAACCAAACAAGCAGGAGGTGGTGTACACTCGAGGTAACCTTTAAACAGGACCCAGGGTCCGTCGACGTACCCGGCCAAGCCCTCACTCGGGTTTGGGATCCCTGCGAGGTCATGCACGGTTGACATGCACAAGCACAGTGTACAAGTGGTTTAGTTTATTATTTTAGAGCGGGGACAATGACAATCAATTTCAACCTCGAGCCTTGGGAGAGTGCACCAGCCTTTAGGCGAGGAGCATTGAAGGCCAGCCTCTTCACCTCAAGCCTCGAAAAGGAAACAAGTTTTATTGTTTTTTAAAAACAAAACATACTAAACCACCTAAGCACGTTGAGTGAAATTAAGCAATAAAACTCACTTTACATAAAACCCTAGTTTCAATCATTCAACGATAAATCACATGTAAAAACCAGTCATACAATAACAAGTAATACCTAGCAATAAGGATCAAGTAGCAACAAATAGGAACCCTCACCTTAGTTTGGTCAAGGTTGAGTAGGTGAATCGAAATCCTTGGTCTCAAAGCTCGTTTGTATCACCGGGTCCGAGGTACATAATTACTATATCAATTTCTAATTATAAAAATTAATTTTGACCAATTCACTTCTTTTATGAAAAGCAAGGATGTATTTAGGTTTAACCCGAAATATGAGTAAGTTTGAGTTTGGGAAATTCGGGTTTAACAAATTTAGTAATTGATACACTAAAAGAGTTTTGATAACGTAATGTATCACCTTTGAATAATTTAGAAATAGTTTGCCTTAGTTAGAAAATTGACTAACGGAGGTTTAGTTCTTTTGTCATAGTACAAAAGCGAGTTTTCATAATTTTAATTGGTTTGAGAGACAATTTGATTCCGTTTTACCGTTTTGGTCTTGCTAATGAACAATACCTCTGGATTAAAACAAGTTTTATATGTCTGGATTTGAGTTTGTAAAGTTAAAGTTTTAGTCAAATGACCAAATGTTGTAAATGAAAGTTTCATAAGGTGCATGTAAAACCAGTTTTGCCACGGTTTCTTTCAAAATCGAATGGAGTTCTACTGCGAATTGCATGATTTTGGAACCGTTAAAACTAGATTCATAGTTCTTTATTTTCTTAGAGAACATCAAAACAATTCAGATCAGAAATTATTCAAATTTGGCCATTAAGTTTGAAACCATCATTTCTAGAAAATTCGCAGGTTTGATTTTCAGCAATATTCATCAGTTATACGGCGTAGAAAATGAGTTATGGCGTGTGAGGTACCGAATCAAAGCTCTTGGGTCTAGTTTCAAATGCCACTAATAGTACCTGATTTGGACTTATAAATTGTGAGATACAAGCATTCTGTTTTGGTCCAATTTGCTCACTGATTTTGGAAAATGCAAGCTTTGAGCAAACTTTGTGAAATTCTAAATGCTTATACGTGGTTAAAGGTCTGGTTTGGTTCCCAGAAATCAAACCTTAGGTCATCATCATCAACTATCAGTTAAACATCAAGGCATGCACCTAATAGCAATAGGCGGTCAAGTATTAACCAAAGCGGTGAAATATCAAGCTCAAGCTCATCAATTCAAGATTCCAACTTTGGTCCAGTGATTCAAGTTCATCAAGCATTCATGAAAAGCTGGAGATATGCAAGATCAAGTCAAAATAGGCTGCCAAGCAGCATTTTAATACAATGCTCGAGTGAAATAGGTTCAAAGTTTTGTTTTAAAACCTGAGAATGAAAACAGTTTTGAATTTCAGCCAACTTTGAAGATTTACTGGGATTTTTAAAAAATGAATTAGACTCTGAAATTTATGGGGTTTACACTTCTCTGAATTTAGTTTCCAACGCAACAAACAGAGCTCAAATCGGATTTTTCTACATCAAATTGTGCTTGTTTTCCCCAGACTGCTCAAGCAGTCCTGCGAAAATCCAGAACGTACATAGTTGGAGAAAATCGGTCTTTCTTCCCTTAAAACCTTATATTTTCAACCCAAACTGACAGGCATACATATATATAAGATACAAGTCATAACAGCAGCACAGAGCAGTAAATAAGTCTCAACAGCTTTGGGGTTCTTCATCAAATTTTCAGCAGTAATCTGCTAGCTGCAAAACAGCCTTGTGCATGTCATTTCCTTAGCTAAAATTGCAAGTTCTCATGCTTAAACTCTTCATGCAGTAGGTTAGAGTCTTAGCAACAAGATTCCAGCTCATTTTCAAACATTTATCCAACTCAAACAACACATTCAAGCCATGGATCAAGGCTGAAAACTCAAAACAGCTTACAAGAGTGCAGTAACTAAATTCCAGCCATGAAACTTGATTCATTTTCAGTAAAATTCAACATGCAATCTCAGATTTCTATCATACTTTGAGCACACAAGATGTCATCGAAATTTTAGCTTCAAAACAGAGATATCATGCAAGAAAATGAGATGTTTACAAACTTCAGCTTTGCTGGAATTTTCTTCCAGCACTACGGGAGTTCAAGCAGGATTTTCTTTCAAGCCTTAACCATCATCAACAACCATCTAATATCCATAAACAAGCCTCCATACTCAATATATATCAAATATACATGATTCTCAACACTAAATAGCCATAACTCCAGCTTATTTTTGTAAGAAAAGTAAAGGTTTAACACATAAGAAAGCTGGAAGTTTACTAGAATGAAATTTCAGCAACATGCATGGTCATTTCTAGGCTAGATCATAACTCAAAATCAACATGCATCTACTGAATAATCAAGAAGAGAGTAAGGAGCATCTTATACCTTCTAATGAACAAGAAACTTTGAAGAAAAACAGCCCCAACTCAGCCCACAATCCACCACACCAAACACCAAGTTCTCAACCAAGAGTAGAAGCAAAGACTAGTGAAGTTTGTTGGTGATTTTTTGCTAGCTATTTGGAGGTTTTTGGAAGAAGAAAATGGAGAGATTTTTCTGGTTTCTTGCTCTCTCCCTCTCGGCCTCTTCTCTCTCTCTCTCTATGGCAAGACAACAACTAACAAATGAATGGTATTGTCTTGATGTTGGGTGGTTTTATTGAAAGTGGCATTGGTTGCATGGTAATTTGTTTGAAGTTAAGGGGGTAAAATGGTCTTTTTACAAGATTTTTTGACAAATGGCACAAGGAAGTTGCCACTTGTTGTTTCATTGCATGAAGTTAAAATGCTTCCAATTTGACCCCAATTCTTAGGTACTTGTTTTATCTAGAACCCTGAATAATTTCTACGCTTATTCGATTAAATCTCCGGAATAAATTTAGGGTAAAATAATTTATATACATGCTAAAAGAAATAAAATTCTACTTATAAAAATTAATACATTTAAAATAGATTAGGAAAATTTTTTTTTCCGGGCCCTCACAGAAGTTGCAACCAAGGTTTGTAGGGCCCTATAAGGTTATCTAGCGCGTAGGGAACGTGGCTTACAAGTTAGAATTGCCTCTGAGCTTATCTAGAATTTATGATGTTTTCCATGTCTCCATGCTTAAGAAATACTATCCCAATCCGTCCCATGTGTTACGACCGGAAGAAGTAGAAATTGATGAGAATTTGTCATATGAGGAAAAGCCAATGAAACTCTTAGATCGAAAAGTGAAGGAGCTAAGACACAAGCAAATTCCTCTAGTTAAGGTTTTATGGAGAAATCATGGAATCGAGGAAGCAACTTGGGAAGTTGAGGAAGAGATCTAAAAGAAACATCCAGAGTTGTTTGTAAACTAAGGTATGAATTTTGAGGACAAATTCTTTTAATAGGGGAAGAATGTGAGTACCCGAAAATCTCCTTTATTGGCCTATTTATTTATTTATTTGCCCTGATTAATTTATTTTATTCATTTTAATTGCATCTGTATTGTACATTGCCTCATTTTATTTCTGAAACACGTTTGCTCTTAAATTTAATTTTTTTTTCTATTAAAAATTTGAGAAAGTATGTTTTTCGAGGCAAATATTTGGTTTGAGAGTGAGCCAATCTTGGAGACTAAGGATGATCATTTGTAGACTAAAAAAAGAAAATTAAGAGATTAGAAGTGAGTGATTAGAGTTAAGTTCAATTATGAGTATTAATGAGCTACTATTCAATTGTTGACTTTTGCACCATAAAGTGTGGCTTTATGTCACCTCTTTCCTTCACCATTTCATTTCACAAAAATCACACAAAACACATACACAGTCTCTCTCTAGTGGCCAAACCCCTCCCTCTCTCCCTTAGCTTAGAAAACTTCATATTCTTCCTCTCAATCTTGCTCACTAATCTTATTCCCAACCTTGCTCATACCTTGGATTATCTTCAAGCTTGGTAGAAGACTTGGTGGAGGGAAGATTCTTGGAGGTTTAGTGTTTGGTTTCTTGAGTTCTTGCTTCCCATTTTGAAAGAAGGTAAATCTCTCCAAAACTTCAACCTTTCTTTCATTTTCTTAGCTAAATCTTAGCTAGATAAGCATGGGTTGTTGATGGGTTCCATGAACCTTGACATTAAGTAGAAAGTCTTGAGGATTTTACTTGCTTTCTTGGCTTGCTCTTAGGTAGGAGGTCTTGAGTTATTTATGTCCTTAAAATGGTTGGATGATCATGTGATATAGCATGGATTCTTGGCTTGCTTGAAAGCTTGATTTTGCCGCTTTATTAGCTTACAAGATTGTGGCTTTGTTCGTTGATTATGACTTGCTTTGTTGGTTGTTTTTGGTAGCATGAAAAGTGAGTTATAATGCTTAAATCTTGGTGGAAAAATTTCAGTTTTAGCATCATCTTGTTGTCCAAAAATTGCAAGAGAAATTTCAGCTTTTCAAGGCCACTAGTTGGCCGAAAATTTAAGTTTAAAATTTAAGTTTTGAGCCCCCCCTCTTTGGATGAAAATGGTGCTGAAATTTTCTGGTTTTGGTGACCTTCTTGTAGCATAAAATCTTTTAGCCAACAAAACTGGTTTTGGTGAAGTTCCTATGGCCGAGTTTTAAAGCTGAAAATTTTTAGTTTTTGGAGCCTCTTCTTGAGTCAAAACCTTGCCAAAACAACGGCCCTTAGATGCACTTTGATCGAAGCAACGAAGCCGACTTTAAATGAAAGGAAAAAAGAAAGATTTCACAAGTACATTTGCCAGAATTTTCGTATTGCAGATTTCATAAAATAGCTTTTGAAAAACTATTGTATCTTGGTGTAGAAAAATCCAAATTGAGTTCTATTTTTTGCATTTGAATTTTCAGGGGCTAGTTCGATTTCTATGAATTTTGGCAAATTTTCAAATTTTTCTAAAATTTAAGATTGTTTTGCCCTATTTTTTTTTTTCTGTAGCAGCAACTTGGAACTAAAATTTGACAGGTTTCTAATTTGAATCTTGTAAAAGTTCTTCTAGAGATTTTTAGTTCATTGAGTCTATTTTCCAACAGTACAAGATTTGCGATTTTTGGACTTATGGAACTCAAGTTATGATTTTTCAAAGAACGTTACAAAAACTAAAGTTCTCCTGATAAAGTGACAAAAGTTTAGATGTGTCTTGGAAACATTTTCTAGTTTTCAACCCTTACCTTCTTGATTATTTGCACCCCATTTCATACTTGGGAAATGGATTTCACCAAACACAAGAGATTTCTCTTGACTTGGATCGAAGAGCTTGATTGTTTGGAAGTTGACCTTAGTTGAATGCCTAAGTAACTGTGATTGTGCATGTCTCAGTTGATCACGTGGACACCAAGGAGCTCATTTGACCTCTTGTTTTGCTCTAGCTTTGCTTTTGACTTTTGGTGAGTGTCAAGTGCATGCCTCATGTTATTATGATTGAAGTGATACTTGTACAAATACCATGTGATTCTTGTGATTTGTAAACTTGCCAGGGCGAGGGTGTAATTTATCGCCCTCATCCTCTCTCTCTCTCTCTCTTTCTCTTGAATACTCGTTACTTGTTATATGAATATGTGTGACTTGCACTTGTACTCGAACATGCTTTCAACTCGAGAGCATTGAGCGGCAGTATGTACCACACCTTATTCGGGTAGGAGGTGCCTCTCATACCGACTCAGTGCTATGATTGATTCTAAATCGATTGGAACGTTGCCTTGTCTACCAACGATACTTGGGGGGGTGCCCAACCCATTGGCTAACCTCGTAATTCGAGCCGGGAAGGGCTTGGTCAAGGAGGTTGGTGAGCCATGGGAAATTTTATAACTTGAACTTTTGAGGTCTTGTTTGGTATACTCGAAGAGTATTACTGTGAGGACCCAAAAATTTATTTTATTTCACCTACTTATTTAATATTTTGTTTAAATTTTAACATCGACTTTAACACAACATAATGTTAATTCTAATCATTATCGTTCACCAAAGTGTTTATATGGTTTGTGTTACTTCACAAAATGTTTTGTTTTAACTATTTTGTTTTACACGTCTAAAAACCCTAATTTGACATTAAAACCATAGTTTGTCTCGAAAGCCCTAATTTTTGATAAAACCCTATTTTGAATGTGGAAAACCCTAGTTTGATTTCTTAAAACCCTAGTTTTGAAAATGAATTTAAGTTTTACATTTAACTACAAGTTTGTTATCTCTTTGATTTTATGTGTGATAAGGCATGATTAAGAGGAGGGATTACAATTCTTAGGTGATTAGTAGCCTAAGTAGGTGTGATTAAGCTTTGATAAACTAAGTTGAATTGGGCACCTATGGACTAATTTGAAAGGAAAGAAAATTACTTGGGCAAAGGTGAGAGTTAACCTAAGTTGGAAGGTTTAATTAAGCATGATAAATTTGACTAACTTTGACTAAGCCCTAAATATCTTATTGGCATCATCCTTTAGCTATTTTATAGCTTTAAAGTGCCGGCCAAGCAAAGGAAAAAGGAGAGGAAAAAATCGTGGGAAAGGAGAGGAAAAAAAAGAGAGGAAAAAGAGAAAAAAAAACTTGGGAAATTCTTGCTACTTTCAACCATTCAATCTTGATTGAGGAGCTAGGAGGTGAAGCTTGCACTTGGGAGCTTGGGATTGCACCAAGAACATAAGCTAGAAAGGTTTTCTTCTATTCTCTACAAGCTGAATTTCGATGGAGATTATAAAGTAGTTGGATTTTGTTCTTGTTTTGGGATCATTCATGGCCACTGATAGCTTTTGAGATGATTCTACGGATTGATTTGGTTAATTTCGATGTATTTATGCCTAGCCATGAATATGAGTTAGGGTTAGGGTTAGGGTTCTTAATTTCAAGCTCTAATGTTAGAAATTAATGCTTGGATTGTTGGTTAACTAGCATGTTGATTTAAGTTGTTGAGTGGGCTCTTGAATTCCCACTTGCATGATGGTTTAAGTGGTTGTGTGGGCTCTTGGATTCCCACTAGCAAACTAATGATGTATGGTGTGTGATTATATAGAATTTGTTGATTGAAATGGAAACATGAACCCCAAGGAGAAACCGGCTTGAGGAAGGAAACATTGGGGGGGTAATTTTCTGATTTTTGTTTAATTTTGTGGCTGTTGTTTTTGGCTAGTTTAAGGGCTGAAATTGATGTTTAAATGTTGATTGTTGAGCTGCATTTTCATGTTTGTTATCGCATTCGAGTCATTGGATTTCCATGCGTGCGTTTGGTTGGGCATAGCGCATTTGGGCGTTAAGCAGGAAAACAGGGTTGTCCCAGCAGCGACTTTGGTTCCATTTTTTGTATTGATCCTTTGTGATTTGGCTTTTGACCAAAGCACGAAAGTTATAGCCCTTCATTCGAGCTTTCCAACGCCGCTGGAATTTCTTGATTTCGATTTGTGAGCGCTGAGTTATGTCTGTTTGAAGTGGTCCTGTCGGAAAATCTGACGGCAAAAATTTCTGAAACTTTTTCTGCGTTTTTGACCTAGAAAGAATGAATCTGGGTTGAAGTTGTCTTCATGAAAGTTGTAGCCTGTTCTCTTAGCTTCGAAACGGAACCTCGTTCATTTCAATCTGACACTCGTACCATGAGTTATGATCAAAATGGGAAAAGGTGTCAAATCTGCCTTTCACACCTTTTAGTGTGTGTTTTCCATTTTCGTTCCGTTCTTGTCCGTTTTCCTTCTAACGCCCACGCGTGTGTTCCTTTTTTCTATATTAAGTATTTATAAGCGTTTCTCGAGGGTTTAATTCGTTGAGTATATGCTTGTCGTGTTATTTCACATTTGAAAATGGGTTTTCGAAACCTTTTATTTTGGAGTCGAAAAGTAATTTGCTTGTACTTGCATATCTCAGGGGATTCCGTGGACCTCAAAGAACGTGTTTGGTCCTCTAACTTTTCTCGCTTGCTCACAACTGTTGGTGAGTGTTCAAGTGCTTATTCTTGAATACTTGGTTTGATGAAATTCGTTTGAAAAGCATGCTTGTTTGACTTGGTGAGCGTGTACTTTATCGCGCTCACCCTTGCTTGAATTTGCTTGAGTTGAAGTCGTTAAGTGCTTGTACTTGTATTTGTTCTTGGCTTGATAAGACCAAACGGTTGCATGTACCACACTCGAGTGAGTGGGAGGTGCCTCCTCCCGTTTTGGTTGGGTTCTAGTTAAGTCGATTGGAGTAGTCGTCGACTCATTTACCAGCGGTAGTATGTACCAATGGGAGGTGCAGCTCATCCCGACTTGGTTTGATATTAATTACCAAGCGGTAGTATGTACTACGCTCTATGGAGCGGGAGGTGCCGCTCATCCCGATTTGGTTTGATGTTAATACTATTTTGACGAGCGGGCCCGGTACAGGGGGTGTAAGTAGACGGGTGAGAGTAAAGTGATTTCTACGGTCGGTGAGATAGTGGTTGACGGAGTGTCAACATGCCTATTGAAAATACGGCTTGGGACCAGACCGAAGCTGGACGTGGAAAATCGCAGAAAGATGGAACGGCACTGTATCCTTTTATAGTGATTACTTTTATAATATCTTGTATGATTCCGAGTTTTCTCCTGCTATTATTTGTTCAAAATTGTTATCGCTTAACTTGCTTGTGCATGCATTCTTGACCTCACTGGGCTTTGCTCACCCCATAAGCTTTGTTTTCCTTAACAGGTCTGGAAGTGGGGCACGAGAATCGAGGGACCTAGTACCTGTGCAGTATTACCTCTTAGTATTTTTGTAGGATTTCCTCTTTTGTAGAAGATTGAACTAATTGGATGATTTTGATAGTTGTATTTTGGAGTTATTATCAATGCCTCATTGAGGAAATGTTGGGGGTCTGTATTTTGCGTGAATTGGTCAGCGATTTTATGTACTTTTTATCGATGGTTTCATAAATGAATGTTTGAGTCTGGCGGTGATCCGCTTACCTCTGGTTCGCCTTAGGGGAAGTGGGGCTGTCACAGTTGGTATCAGAGTCTAGGTTAAAGATCTATTTGGGATACTTTAAGAATATTGTTCATGAATATAGAATTGGGATAGCTTTCCTATATTTTAAAGTGAAGTAGGGGTCTCCAAGTTCTAAGTTGATGTCAAGTGTTTGTAGGGTTTTGAATTTCTCCAAATAGACGAGTTGTGTTGAGATCTCTTGGACAGGTGGTTAAGTAAGCGACACGATTGATATTCACAAGTTAATGAGAGCCTTTATGTTGGATTTCAAAGAGTTGACTTTTAAATGGTTAGAGTTACATTGTGATTAAATATTAATCTGGTGATTTTGATTTCCTTAGCAGGTCAATTACGGAGTTAAAGGAATGGTGACATGGCAAACTTGGAAGATTCACTTGATGTCATAGAAGCTCTCCGAAAGGATTTAGGGTTTCAGATGGAGCTTGCTAAATATTGGGAAGGGCGTTGGGAACAAGAATATAAGGAAAAGACTGAGCTAAGAAGCAAGTACATGGAAATGAAGAAGAAATATGAAGCCATTCTAAAGGAGATGCAGCGTAAGTTTGAACTGGTGCGTTCCACTACTCAAATTGAATTTCGGGATACCCCTAGCACTCAAGTTAGAGATCAGGCAGGAAGCTCCTCCAATGTTAAAAGAAAGTGTAAAGAGATTAGCGAAGATGATCGTGCTACTGAAAATGAGGGAAAGAAACTAAAGGTTGGTGGACCCGTTGCGCGGAAACTTGGGGTTGCTAAGTGTGACTTTTGTAACAAATCTCATCCGACAGAAGGGTGTTGGGTGAAGATGGGTGCATGTTTAAGGTGTGGGAGCCTTGAACACCGAATAAGGAACTGCCCTAAAATCTAGAATAGACTATGGAGGTCTTCGTCTTTTGAATGTTTTGTAAATGGGTTAGTTGGGGTGAAGCTTATGAGGTCCATGACTGTAACTGCATGATCGTTTGTATTTTTGTGGTATTTGTACATATATGTATTGTATTTTATAACACCCTGTAATTTTCTAATTATGTGTGAACTCGTTAATGTAATGTATGCCGATATGTCCTATTTCAAATATTTTTACCAGTGACTCTTGTACTTTTCAATGGCTAGTTCATTTCTGCAGTTGGATGTAATTCAGATTATAGATGGTTGGAGACGGATGGTTGAACATGTACTTGAGATGGTTGGAGACGGATGGTTGGACATGTAAGTAACGGCCGTCACTAATCGAAGGATTGATATTTTAGAATATGTGATAAAGTGTCAACTTCTTGCACTAGTGAACTGGATAAGAGAAAAGAAGGGATAAAGTTTTGTAAGAGGTGAACCAATCATGTTTAGATTGTGAGGTAAACTAATGGTTTGTGATAGTTTATAGGTCGGCTAGATATTAGTGATGATGATTTGGTATACGGTCTGTGCTCGCACATAGCTGTGTAAGTAAGACAAGTTGGGTTTACGGGTTGTGAATTTTTATTCATGTGATGGTGAAAGATTATGCCCTACGATTAGTGAGTAAGATTCAACGATCCATGAATCAAGGGGATGTGAAATGGTTCTTCAAGTTTTAGATATAAGCTAAATAGCTTATGGGATGATATTTAATCCACCTTTGATAATGGAACCTGTTGTACTTGACTTTTGAAAAGAAAATGAATTCAAAACTTCACCTTTCTAGATGTTGATATTGAGGTTTGATATAAACGTGTTTGGACGCAATTTAGTATTTACCACATTGTTTTATTTGTTTAAATTTTTAAATTTTAGACATTTCTTGTTTACAAAGTTTTCGTGAAATTTGAGTCTCTTAGAGTGATTTCTCCTTTTTTTTAAAAAAAAAAAAAAAAGAGAGAAGAAATAAGAAGGTTTTAATCAAGCCCTTTGTGTCCTCAGAATTTTACTCTTTTCCATTTAAAGATAATTGAGAGTGCCTTTTCAAACGATTATTTTATACCATCTTCCTAAAAGTTTGAACAATTTGATTTCGGTATTCAAAGTTATTCGAAGTTATATTTCATGAAAGGAATGAACCCAAGAGCCCCATTGTCTGCAATGTAAGATTTGAGCTGATAAGAGTAAGTTACGACTAGTAGAATAGTGAGGTTTTGGAAGTGCTTAGGTGGTGTTAAGTGGTATGTAGTGGAGGTGGCAGGTGCCAGCATCATAAGAAGGGTTGGTTCAAACAACGAGATTAGGTCATGATACCCTTTGTTGTTTCAATTACGGCCTCTTTCGAATTATGTGTGGTACAATGAAGAGATGGAAGAAATGGAATACACATATTTGGAATGATTAAATTTCGTGGATTTTATAGGTGATTCAATCCTTGTAAACGACTCCAAGTGTGAATAGGAATTCTTAATGTGTGAACTGTAAACGAAAGAATTGAGGATCAAGCGAATTCTTTTCTTGGAGCTATTGTAGACAAACCAAAGTGTTGAGAAAGTAATTTGAAGGTTAGAGGAAGAAATTCCGAGGAAACACCTAGAATTATTTCATGGTTCACGTATGAATTTCAAGGACGAAATTCTTTTAAGGGGGGAAGATTGTGAGGACCCGAAAATTTATTTTATTTCACCTACTTATTTAATATTTTGTTTAAATTTTAACATCGACTTTAACACAACATAATGTTAATTCTAATCATTATCGTTCACCAAAGTGTTTATATGGTTTGTGTTACTTCACAAAATGTTTTGTTTTAACTATTTTGTTTTACACGTCTAAAAACCCTAATTTGACATTAAAACCATAGTTTGTCTCGAAAGCCCTAATTTTTGATAAAACCCTAATTTGAATGTGGAAAACCCTAGTTTGATTTCTTAAAACCCTAGTTTTGAAAATGAATTTAAGTTTTACATTTAACTACGAGTTTGTTATCTCTTTGATTTTATGTGTGATAAGGCATGATTAAGAGGAGGGATTACAATTTTAGGTGATTAGTAGCCTAAGTAGGTGCGATTAAGCTTTGATAAACTAAGTTGAATTGGGCACCTATGGACTAATTTGAAAGGAAAGAAAATTACTTGGGCAAAGGTGAGAGTTAACCTAAGTTGGAAGGTTTAATTAAGCATGATAAATTTGACTAACTTTGACTAAGCCCTAAATATCTTATTGGCATCATCCTTAGCTATTTTATAGCTTTAAAGTGCCGCCAAGCAAAGGAAAAGGAGAGGAAAAATCGTGGGAAAGGAGAGGAAAAAAAGAGAGGAAAAGAGAAAAAAAAAACTTGGGAAATTCTTGCTACTTTCAACCATTCAATCTTGATTGAGGAGCTAGGAGGTGAAGCTTGCACTTGGGAGCTTGGGATTGCACCAAGAACATAAGCTAGAAAGGTTTTCTTCTATTCTCTACAAGCTGAATTTTGATGGAGATTATAAAGTAGTTGGATTTTGTTCTTGTTTTGGGATCATTCATGGCCACTGATAGCTTTTGAGATGATTCTACGGATTGATTTGGTTAATTTCGATGTATTTATGCCTAGCCATGAATATGAGTTAGGGTTAGGGTTAGGGTTCTTAATTTCAAGCTCTAATGTTAGAAATTAATGCTTGGATTGTTGGTTAACTAGCATGTTGATTTAAGTTGTTGAGTGGGCTCTTGAATTCCCACTTGCATGATGGTTTAAGTGGTTCTGTGGGCTCTTGGATTCCCACTAGTAAACTAATGATGTATGGTGTGTGATTATATAGAATTTGTTGATTGAAATGGAAACATGAACCCCAAGGAGAAACCGGCTTGAGGAAGGAAACATTGGGGGGGTAATTTTCTGATTTTTGTTTAATTTCGTGGCTGTTGTTTTTGGCTAGTTTAAGGGCTGAAATTGATGTTTAAATTTGATTGTTGAGCTGCATTTTCATGTTTGTTATCGCATTCGAGTCATTGGATTTCCATGCGTGTGTTTTGGTTGGACGCAACGCATTTGGGCGTTAAGCAGGAAAACAGGGTTGTCCCAGCAGCGACTTTGGTTCCATTTTTTGTATTGATCCTTTGTGATTTGGCTTTTTACCAAAGCACGAAAGTTATAGCCCTTCATTCTAGCTTTCCAACGCCGCTGGAATTTCTTGATTTTGATTTGAGAGCGCTGAGTTATGTCTGTTTGAAGTGGGCCTGTCGGAAATTCTGACGGCAAAAATTTCTGAAACTGTTTCTGCGTTTTTGACCTAGAAAGAATGAATCTGGGTTGAAGTTATCTTCATGAAAGTTGTATCCTGTTCTCTTAGCTTCGAAACGGCACGTCGTGCATTTCAATCTGACACTTGTACCATGAGTTATGGTCAAAATGGAAAAAGGTGTCAAATCTGCCTTTCACACCTTTTAGTGTGTGTTTTCCATTTTCGTTCCGTTCTTGTCCGTTTTCCTTCTAACGCCCACGCGTGTGTTCCTTTTTGCTATATTAAGTATTTATAAGCGTTTCTCGAGGGTTTAATTCATTGAGTATATGCTTGTCGTGTTATTTCACATTTGAAAATGGGTTTTCCAAACCTTTTAGTTTGGAGTCGAAAAGTAATTTGCTTGCACTTGCATATCTCAGGGGATTCCGTGGACCTCAAAGAACGTGTTTGGTCCTCTAACTTTTCTCGCTTGCTCACAACTATTGGTGAGTGTTCAAGTGCTTGTTACTGAATACTTGGTTTGATGAAATTCGTTTGAAAAGCATGCTTGTTTGACTTGGTGGCGTGTACTTTATCGCTTCACCCTTGTTTGAATTTGCTTGAGTTGAAGTCGTTAAGTGCTTGTACTTGTATTTGTTCTTGGCTTGATAAGACCAAACGGTTGCATGTACCACACTCGAGTGAGTGGGAGGTGCCTCTCCTCCCATTTTGGTCGGGTTTTAGTTAAGTCGATTGGAGCGTAGTCTCGTCGACTCATTTACCAAGCGGTAGTATGTACCACGCTCTATGGGGCGGGAGGTGCCATCATCCGACTTGGTTTGATATTAATTACCAAGCGGTAGTATGTACCACGCTCTATGGAGCGGGAGGTGCCGCTCATCCCGACTTGGTTTGATGTTAATACTATTTTGACGAAGGGTCTGCATGGGGTGTAAGTAGACGGGTGAGAGTAAAGTGATTTCTACGGTCGGTGAGATAGTGGTTGACGGAGTGTCAACATGCCTATTGAAAATACGGCTTGGGACCGCTGGGCGTGGAAAATCGCAGAAGATGGAACTTGTATCCTTTATAGTGATTACTTTATAATATCTTGTATGATTCGAAGTTTTCTACCTGCTATTATTTGTTCAAAATTGTTATTGCTTTAACTTGCTTGTGCATGCATTCTTGACCTCACTGGGCTTTGCTCACCCGATAAGCTTTGTTTTCCTTAACAGGTCTGGAAGTGGGGCACGAGAATCGAGGGACCTAGTACCTGTGCAGTATTACCTCTTAGTATTTTTGTAGGATTTCCTCTTTTGTAGAAGATTGAACTAATTGGATGATTTTGATAGTTGTATTTTGGAGTTATTATCAATGCCTCCTTGAGGAAATGTTGGGGGTCTGTATTTTGCGTGAATTGGTCAGCGATTTTATGTACCTTTTATCGATGGTTTCATAAATGAATGTTTGAGTCCTGGCGAGAGCTGGGCAGGCGGTCCGCTTACCTCTCTGGTTCGCCTTAGGGGAAGTGGGGCTGTCACAATTACCATCTCGTGCTTGTTTGGTTCTAGATCCGAGAGGGTGATATGGTGAATGGAGGAAGTAAGTGGAGCTCTACGGACATATTATTGCTTGCATTGACGGAGGGTCAACCAAAGATGACTTGAACCGGCTGTGACGTGGAAATAACTCCTAAGAGCTCCTGTATCCTTTCTACTTGTGTTACTTCCTACTTGCTCACTTATGTGATATTCATGTTAAGTCATTTTAAGTGTTCTACTTTCTTGCTTGCCTGTTTTTCTTGGCCTCATCGAGCGTTGACTCACCCTAAGTTGTTATTCCTTAACAGGTTTTGGAAGTGGAACTTGGAGGTGTTCTAGACTAGCGATTTTTGTGTGGAGCTAGTAAATAACTCTTGTGTGGCTTTTGAGATAATTGAAGTGTAAATTTTGCTATATATGGGGTTTTGAATTGTAATAACAAATGGTAACCTTAGGGGAATTGGGCTTGTATATTCGAAGTGTTCCTTTAATCTGAAATCTAAGCTTGACTTGTGAATCTCTATTAAGTTAGAGTGAGTATGTGAGTCTGAGCGAGTGTTGGGCAGCCGCCCCGCTGACACCCTAGGATTCGCCCTAAGGAGAGGTGGGGGTGTCACACATTTTGCCCCCCTTCTTGATTCCCCTTTTAGCTTTAGATATTTGCATCTATATAGAAATATCCAAATGTGATAAATTTGAGGGTTTTATACTAGGAAAATCTTGACTAAATCTCGCAATTAACTTAGGTTAGGTTGAAAGGATGGCTTAGGATTCGAGTCGAATTGTACCTTTACTTTAGCTTTTTTCAACCATGACTCCTGAATATTTTTCTTTTATTTTCAAAGACCTGGAGTCATCTAAAAAGAGTTTTATTTCATTTTATTTTTCTAAAACTTTTCCTAGAGACCTGGTTCAACAAAATTTAATACCAAGTGGTGACTCACATTTTTACTAAAAATCCTTTTTTAGACTATCTTTTGAGCCCAGATTGTCGCATTTTTTAAAACCCCATTTTGGCCCTTTTTCATTTATTTTGTAGAAAATCAAAAATCCATTTTTTAAAACACCCAAATTTATTTTCTGGAAAAAGGGGTGCGATAAGCAAAGATGAATATGATGTGATTTTCAAGAATTCCATTGCTGGTGCTGATCATGAACCTGAAGCACTAAAAGCAATAGGAGAAATTGCTGATGTTGGAGAAAAATTGGGCCTAGCTCTGATAATACACAGGCAACAAGAAACAAGAATCAATACAAGAAAATAGTGCAGTTAAACTCGCCGATGGTAATGGCATCAACTTGTATGGAAAAGACCAAATTTAGTGTATGAAGAATCAGATTCAATAAACTTAGAAGAGCTATATAGAAGGTGCAAGTCCTTGGATGAAGATAGTTCAAGGAGAAAGAAGCCAAGATTTGTCAGGTTCAAGCCTGAACATAACATGGAAGACACGAAATTCTATGTTGGTTTGTTGTTTGATGATAAACAGTTATTCAAAAGAGCTGTTTATTATTATGGAGTGAAATGGGGCAAAGAGTTTGATTGGGTGAAGAATCATATTGGGTGAAGAATCATATTGGCAGAATGAGGGCAAAATACGAGACTAAAACTTGTTGCTTACTCATTAATGTTGCAAAAGAGGAAGATAGCGAGACGTGTGTATTAGGACCATGAGACCACCACACTAATGTGGTAGGACTTTTTATCACAAGCATACCAATTTAGGTTTCTTGAGTAGAAAGTACATGGTTTTTCTTAAATTGAACAAGACGTTGACTATTGCAGAGTTCAAGGAAAAGGTGCACTTAGAACTAAATATCAACGTCACACAAGACCAAGTCTACAAGACTTTCATAAAGTCAAGATTTTAATGCATGACAGCTACAAATAGCAGTACCTAATGCTATGGGACTATTGCAAAGAGTTGCCGAGTTGTAATCCTAGCTATTAATGATATTAGTGGTTAGGAAAGAAGTAAATGATTGTACATATACTTTGAAGCGTTGAAGAGAGACCTCAAGGCAGGTCGCAAACATGAAATTAGGGTATGTGGATACCATTTGAGCGATCAACATCTGAAGGTTCAGTGAATAGCAGTAGGAATTGATGCAAATGGTTGCATCTACCCTACTGCATATGCTATAATGGTGGTAGAAAATAAAAGTTCCTGGAAGTGCTTCATCGACTTCTTGAAATATGATTTACTAATTTATGACCGAAGGACCTGGACCTTCATTAGTGATAGGTAAAACATAATTTTTAGTAAATTGAAAGATAATTTTTTTCTTTTTTTTGGGATGTGTAAAATATTAGCTTACCTAGAAAAGTATTTTGTAATGATAAACTGATTTTTATTGTTTGTAATGGTATAAACTGACAGGGTTTAATGTCACACAGAAAACTTGGAGTCTAAAGGCTGGATTTAGTGACGTGGCATGCTGTATGTATCCTTGAGCTCTTACTCGCATGAATACAAAGCCACTTGATCAACAAAATAAAAAAATATCAAACTTAGGTATTGTAATATTACTTCTACCAACAATAATCAAAATGTAAATTTGAAATTTTGAAATACTTAGATGCTACTTTTACACCAAATTCTTCAATTGTCTTCAATTCTATCAACTCCAATCCTCACCGTCTTTGTCATAAAATAAATCGTACTTAGCATCTACAAGAAAAATAATAGAATCATAGGATGAGCAACATGAGCTCAGCAAGTAGCCCTTATACTTCTGTTGGATCATGCAAATAATACATACATATATGGTATTGTTTTGGGCAGCCATCCACATGCGACAACTTCATTCATGATTAGAACACCTTTTGAACTTTTTAAGTATAATTGCAAGTCATTAAGAGAGTAACAATAAATTATAATGTAACATATAAATGAACATGTCCACGGTCAGTGTACTTAACCAAACATAACATGTAACATAAACAGATATATGCCATTGATCATATCCAAATCATGTCATGTATATGTGCAAGTAAACCTTTAATATGTCACTGGTTTATAAACTAGCACATCGTTTTATCGGTTCTCTGACTACTCAGTCTAACCTTTAATCCCGGGTATGTGGATACAATCGACCATGAATAATAGATTAACTGTTTTTCTAGATTTTCGCTTGATCATCGTAACATGATGGCACTAAAATCCCTATCGATCATCTCGTGTACATTATGAGTATACTATAGTTGTTAACATTTACCATACACGTCATGCATAATATGAATTCATCCTAAAATACCTGATTTCATTATAAAACATGCCATTCTAAACAATCATAACATCTGGATTATAAATATAATAATACATGATCCGATTTTGCTTTAAAGATGTACATTGCACAAAAATAGTTGCTATCAAATAGTTCTTAAAATCGCAGAAGGGTAATAACCATTCATCCCTGGTGCCATCTGACAAACCAACTTACTCACGTATTTCAATAGAATTCCATAAATCCTAAAATATATACGGTAAGATATTCATTATTTTCATATTTTATCATACTTATTACATATAATTCTTCTCTTCGGGTACCTCTAGTGCATGTCTGGACTTTTAACTAACGGTTCATGAAATGTTCTTTAAAATATATAATTTTCCTTTTAAGAATTTTGCTTGAAAGTTTCCCATTTGGCAAGTACGAATTGGACACCGTATTAACCTTCTGTGAGAGCCCTAAAAATTCCATGCATACATCCTCACACTAGAAATTCCATACATACATTCTCACACTAGAAATTCCATGTATACATCACCATTTAACTCATTCAAGTGCATATAAATTCTTTTAGTGCATTAGTGGCATGTTTTCACTAAGTACATTATTCATTATTTGGTTAGATAAACTTTTCTTAGATTTAATTTTAGAATTAGTGAGAACTTCTTGCATGACTTAATTGCTAAGAAAATAGGATGTATTGGTGTTAATTGGAGACTAAACTAAATTAGAGGTGTTAGAAGCAACTAAGTGAGATTTTTGTTAGGAAGTGGCCAAGAAACCACCACTTGTCACTATAGGATTCAAACATTGACTTGCTGGTTTCTTTCCCTCCAATGTATCCCTTTAAAAACAACACAATTTCAGCTTCATTTTGGGAGGTGTTGGACGAAATTTGGGAGAGAAAAAGACAGGAGAAACTCACAAAAAAACCAACCTACATCTTGCTTAGTTTAA
The DNA here is from genome assembly GCA_013103745.1 of Gardenia jasminoides. Lineage (NCBI taxonomy): Eukaryota > Viridiplantae > Streptophyta > Magnoliopsida > Gentianales > Rubiaceae > Gardenia > Gardenia jasminoides. The sequence continues at coordinate 20,056,398 of CM023102.1, read as the reverse complement.
TAGGAAATCAAAGAGAGGAAGTTGGTAGCACCTTAATCATCAATCCTCAAGTTTGGGTAGGGGAAGATTTTAGTTGCTTGGAGGCTCACTACTTTAGCTTGTTAAGGTAATTTTCTTCCAAAACCCTAGCTCTATGATCTTTAAAGTTGGTTTAATGAAGGTTTTTGATGATGATTAAGGATGACGGATGCTTGGAAGCATGAGTTCTTGACTTGGATTCTTGTAGTTGTATCTTGAGAGTAGGTTTAAGTTTATGCCTACTATGTGTTTGATTTTTGGATTAGCACTAATCACTAGTCTATGATGATTGTTCCTTTGAGAAAGATGTTTGATTAGCTTCCTTATTCATGATAGAAAAGTTATAGAAATTGATTTGAACTTTTAAAAGTGGAAGGCAGTTGTGGGCTGTCATTGTGGATTTTCCCTCTCATTTTGCGATTCTTTCTTGTTCAAGCTTCATTGATTCTTGTTGAGAAACATTGTTAGGACTTTTTTGTGTCATATTGGAGTGAAATTAATTTATTTTGAAGGTGGAAACCTCTTGAATTGCATAAACTTTTGAACAACTTTTCGGTTTTGCACTCCGTCAGAATTGGAAAAACAGCCAACTTCCCAGCTTTTCTGGTGCTGATAGAAAACGAACTAGGAGCTGACCCATATACTGTCGGAAAGCCCTATGAGTCTAGTTTCTAACACCACTGACGGCACTCAATTTTGATTTTCTACACCAAGTTATGCCCGTTTTCCCAAGACTGCGCAATGGCCACTGTTATACCCGAACCTTAGCTTTTGTCGTAAACTTGACCTTGGTTGAACCTTGATGCTTCTTGAATCTTTGCGCCCTTATTTCATTCTAAATATCATACTTGACTTGTGAATCTATTAGACCTTCAATGTTTCATCGTTTTGCGACCTTGAATCACCTTGGAACTTCCTAGTTTAGGTGCATTAACTAGTAGCATTCATTTGCACTTGTTGGGTTGCATTTATTTGCTTTGTTTGAGTTGATGATTATATACATTGGTTATGCATAGGGCTTGAAGGTGGTATCAAGGGTGATCAAGGCACGAACGTTTGAGTTACTTGGCTTTATTTGGTGAGTGTTCCTCGCTTGTTTACGTGAATACTTGAACTACATGAACAACATGAAACTTGAACTACGTGAACTATGTGAACTACTTGGAATGTGAATAGTTTCTTGTTCCATGTAATACACTTTTGGGTTCTTGTGGTTGAATCAAGTGTGCACTTTATCACACTCGAACTCTCCCATTTGACTTTCACTTGAAATTTGATCTACTCAATTTGTGATTTGACTTTGTGTACTTTGATGTGAAAAGTCGTTCGGGTGATATCCCGTCGACTAATTTGATTCGTTTGTAGCTTTGTATACTTTGATGTGAAAAGCCGTTCGGGTGATATCCTGTCGATTAATTCGATTCGTTTGTGGTTCCGGATACCCCAAAACCCCATTAGCAAGTCAATTGTATCGAGCCAACTGAGTGGTACTGGTCGAGAAAATTGTCGAATCGTGGGTTAGTATATCTGATCCTTTGGAACTTGGTATTCTCGAGTATTACCTAAATTAGTTTCTTTGAGGTGTTTGGGCCCGGTAAGGGGGTGAACGGTGGACGGTTGTGGGGTAAAGTGGTGTTCTACGGACTTTGGTTCTTGACTTCAAAAGTTGACGGAGAGTCAACGGTCTATCTTATGATCAAGCTCTTGTGGAATTGGCTTTTGGAAGCCACCCGTATCCTTTTAAAAGTACTTGCTATTATATTTGTCTTATGTCTGCTTGTTAACTCGAGTAGTGTTCTCCTCATGAATACGATCTCCTAGTTGAGAGGCTCGAGTCGTGTTCTTTAACACGATCTCCTAGTTGAAAGGCTCGAGCAGTGTTCTCCTCATGAACACGATCTCCCAGTTGAGAGGCTCGATGTATTTTGTACTTGGTTGTGATATTTGTTTCTTTATTTTACATTTTAAATGTGATATTTGACTACTTGAGTTCTCCTATTTGTTAATGTGACTGCATGTTTTATTTGGGACCTCATTAAGCTTTAGCTTACCCCATTCCCTTTTGTTTTCCTTAGCAGGGTTGTGTAAGAGGTCGGCGAGTTTGTTTTTGGCTTAAAAGTCAAGTGTGCTATCTTTTGTTTAAGTACTGATGTATTAGTGAATTTGTTCCATTTTGTAAGCTTAAAGTTGGTGGTAAACTTTAAGATGGAGATGTTTGAAAACTTTATGTCCATGTAATTTGGATTTTACTTTATTTTGAGACAATGTTGAGTTTTAATGCTTGGATAAATTTTATAATCTCTTGATCCATATTAAGTTTAAGTGTACAATTGGAATTTCAAATGACTTATGGAAATGTAATTTTTGGTTGTGTTATTATTTTGGAGTATTTGAATGTAATTATTGAGGATCGAAATTTGTAATTATTTGACGTCTGTAGCCGATCCCTTTGGTTCGCCTTAGGGGGAGGTGGGGTCGTCACACCTTCTTAATTAGTTTGTAGTCGATTACATCATGTTTACAAAAAATTTGGATTTTTTTAAAACTAGTGAACTTCCTAGTGTTTTGGATTACAAATTAACTTTTCAAAATACGTTAACTACCTTATCATAATTATTCCAGAACTTTTGCAATTATTTTACAGATGTGAAAATTTTGAAACTAAATAGATCTTTAAACTCAAGCACGTCTCCTACACTAGGACTAATTACAAAAAGCACCATGAATCTGGACCATCATTATCATTCAAAAAACTCTCTGTTATGATCATCCTATAAGCACGGCCACGGTTATTATTATTTCCTAATTCTGGTTCATCTAACTTTTCATACTTTTTTTCTGTCTAAAATGTTGACTTGCATGATTTCGTGCTACAAAACTCTATAACTTCCAGCTAATAATATATTATAACTCCATGAACTGAAGCCATTAAAGTTAAGCCCAAGAACTAATAGTAAACTTGCACGTTTCTTTTTTTTCTTTCTTTTATCTTTTTTTTTTAACGCAAATCATAATTAAATTTTCATACTGTAACCCATATCAAAGAAAGCCAATAAAAATAGTTGCTGCTAGCTAATTTACTGTGTCAAATGTATCCAAAGATGATAAGATAAGATAAAGACAATAGAAATTCTACAAAATTCATCCAAAATGATATGATAGCACAAATAGAATATAAACTCTAAAAATTTCCAAAACTTATAAGATAAAGCCTACATAACTCTAAAACTTTCTAATTGTTTTGTCAGGAGTCCTCCAACAAAAAGATCTATTTGTAGTGGGAGGAGGAGGTTGAATGAATATTGTGATGTTTGCGCTCATATACACTCCTCCTTTTCCTTTCATGTCTTGATGCTTCTGCACCGTGTTGTATTGCTTTATCTTGCTGCTACCTTGTTTCATCCTGTTACCTTTACTGCCTTGATTTATCTTGTTGCCTTAACTGCTTTGTTGCATTTCTTCCATACCCAGTCCTGTCTTCTTGCCTAATCTTTCTCCAACTTGTAGCTCATGTCTAGTCCCTCTCCACTGTTGTTCCCTCTACCATCATTCCAATTTGGTAGTCATCGATTAGTCATTCTACTGATTTTTGCGAGCAAACTCCCTCTACCATCATTGTACCAATTTGGTGATAGTTGATTAATCATTCTCCTGATGTGTGCAGGCACACTATGAATCACTATAGTAGGAGGAGATGTAGAAAAATGGTGGTCTTCCGTGTGACAAAATTTTCAGTATCCCAATATCAGATCTTTGAATACAATTGTAATATAAACTCGAACCTGGGTCTATACTAAGTGGTTACTACTTAAATTCTCGTAGTCATGAGTTGGTCTTCTACACTAACACGTATCCACAGATCCTTTAACACTTCTTTAGTTTCCCTCTGATATCTCTCTTGACAATTAGATATCAAGAAAGCATTGTTTTGTAGTACTGAGAATGCAACAATAAGAATACATGTGACTCAAGAACCATAACTTCTATTTATAGATAACTTTCTTGCTATCTTTTGGTATTCCTATTTCAACCCACTATCAAAATAAAAATCACCATTAACTATCTACACATTAAAGATTCACATCTTATTAAATACATAAAAGATTAAACTAACTTGGATCGTTTTAATTGGACTTAATCTTATTTAACAATTTGCAATACATAATTATTCACATATCAGTCCAATGTTAGATTAAAAATCCAACAATCTCCCACTTGAACTATATGTATAACCCTACGACTATGTTTTACAAATTAACTGTATGAGTTCAATTTTACTGTCATTATAAAAATGTATTTATAACCAATTCGGTGCATCAATTACATCAACATAGGACCAAAGTGGTTTTTGTTACAATTCCATAACTTGATCTATAAATGGTCACGTATGTTAATACAATTGAATGACATGAATCATGATGTAGATATGTAATATAGAAATTTTATGCAATGTGATTTTAAACTTTTGTAAGATCAAACCTTACCCAAATCAAAGTGTAAATAAATCAAAATTTTATTTATGTAAAAAAATATCCTTAAAAAATAAATAATTGAAAATATCAATGTCTTAAGAGTATATAAAATAACAAACTCTTACTAAAACTAAACATCACTTAATGACATGACACCCGTTTGAGTAGTGTGCTCATAAAACACTTTAGGTGGTAACCCTTAGTAAGCGGATTCACAATCATGGATTTTGTTCTAATATGCTCTATAGACCTGTTTATTCTGAACTCTTTCTTTAACAGTCAACAACTTGATATCTATATGATTTATTTTGTTGGGCTCTTGTTGTTATTGGAATATTGAACTGCTTACTTATTGTCACAAAATAATTTGAATGGTTTTTCAATACCATCCACTGCATGTAACCTTGTGACAAAATTTTGCAGCCAAATTTCATGATCGGACTCCTCATAATAAGTTACAAACTTTGCAACCATAAAAGAGGCTATGAGATTTTGTTTTACACTCTTTTAGGAAATGGCACCATCAATTGGCAAGTAGATGTAACCTGTTATTGATTTCATATTATCTTGAAATCCAGCATAATCGGAATCAATATACGTAATGATCTCGAGCTTTTCTGTTACATTAGCATAAAGTTTTTTTTCTCTATGAGTATTGCAAGACTGTTTTGGTTATTTCCAATGGTCTAATTCTGGATTGCTTAAGTATCTACCCAGCATCCCATTAATATACGCAATATCTAGATGCATACATATTTGAAGATGCATTAGACACCCTACTACTGATGCATTAGGAATCTTCTGTATCTCCTTTTCGTCATAAACATTCTTCGAGCACTGATCGAGACTAAATCATCTCCTTTAACCACAAGGGTATCACCAGATTTATAATTTTGCCTTCCACATCTTTTGAGAACCTTTTCAATATAGGTCTTTTGTGATGGTTTAGGAATACTTTAAGAGCAATCTCAGCATATAGTTATGCCCAGCATAAAAGATGCATCACCATACTTTTTTTATCTCAAAATTCTTATTTAGAAATCTCTTGGTTACAAAATAAGTCTATATCATTGTTGGCAAGAAAAATATCATCAACATTTAATATTAGAAAATTTAATTGCTCCCATAGACCTTATGATATATGCAATCATCAACCAAATTCATCTCAAAATCGAATGACATGATCACTTGATGAAACTTAACAAATAATACTATCAAGATTCTTGCTTGAGCCCATAGATAGATTTATTATTTTTGCAAACCATATTCTTTGGATCTCCTGATACAAAATTTTCTGACTTCACCATATGAAATAGATCATCTCATCAATGTTATCATTAAGAAATGTTGTCTTTATAACCATCTTGTGTGACTCAAAATTAAAATGCACCAGTAATACCATTATAGCTCTAAAAGAGTGGTAAAAAATAGGAGAGAATGTATTTTTATAGTTGATGCCTTCTTTCTGTGTGAAGCTTTTAGTGACCAGATGAGTTTTATACCTTTTTACATTGGCTTTCGAATCTCTCTTGATTTTAAATATCCATTTACAACCAATGGATTTTGCTTCTTTTGGTAATGGAACATGATCCTAGACATCATTGTCTTTCATAGACTTCATGTCTTCAGTCATGACATTGATCCACTTTCGAGATTTTCAACTTTCTATGGCTTGACAAAAGTTGATTGGATCATCTTTTGTTGCTCCAAACTTATCCTCATGTTTTTAGAGAAAAATATTGTAATCATTTAACACTCTACTTCCCCTTTCTCTAGTGGATTTCTTTAATGGCACTGATTTTTGAGGTGGTAGAGTTTGTTCTTCTAAATTAGTTTCTTGAATTGGGGGGGTTCTCTAACATTGTTTTGATCTGCTATGTCATGAATAAAGAATGGGATCCTGAACAAGATCAATTACACCTCTGGGAATATTAATATATTCCTCTTCAAAAACAAGATTCCTAATTGTATCTCCTCCTCCAAACTCGACATTCTCAAAGAATCAAGCATTTCCCATCTCGAAAATTGAATTAGTCATAGGAAATGCTTAGTTGAGAATATCGAATAAAATAACAACTAATCATTCTGGATTCTAGTTTCTTTTCATTTGGTCCATAAACCCTAAATACATAAATGTATCAAACTAGGTTTTTTTGGTCCAAAACTTATACGGTATTTTGATAGATGTCTTCGTTAGAACTCTGATAAGGATATATGCTGCGATCTTAAGTGCTTCTCCCCAGAGTGGTTCTAGTAAAGTAGAATGACAAATCAAACCCCTCACCATATTTTCAAGCATTCTATTTTGTCTTTTAGCAATACCATGTACTGTAGAACAATACTGCATTCCTCTAGGTATTTAGCAAATGGTCCTGGACATTATTTACTTGAACCGTCATTTCTATTGTAGTATTCACCACTATATTAGGTCTAATGCTTTTGATTCTTTTGTTGAGTTGGTTCTCAACTTTAACTTTAAAATTTTTGAACACATTCAGTGATTGTGAATTATCATAAATGAGATATATGTAACCATTGTGATGACCCCACCTTCCCCTAAAGTGAACCAAATGCAGGCCGCCTGCCCAACTCTCGTCGGGACTTACTACAATCCTCAATCAAATTTCAATGCCAGCCTTTAATAATTACAATAAAACTCCAACAATTACATCCAAGTACTTTCAAATAATAATATAACCATAAATCTTACAATTTAAACTCCAATACTTACAATTCCAAATATTTCAAAGTAATATTACAACCATGAGATGTTATTTTCCAATTACTTCAATACCATAAATACATTTCACAAGACATCAAAAATAATATACCCAAATATAACAAGAGTTAATCCAGCCAGTCACACTAGTAAGTCTCTACAAGTGCTTTCTTTGCCTTGAACCCTGTGGAGATAAATATTTTTGGGGGGAGTTAGAAGCTCAGTGAGGTTCCAGAAAAATAAGCAAATTTACGTTTGGTCAAAATCGTAACACTTGAATCAACTAGTACTTATCAAAACAGTTGAGTCGTTAAAGATCACTTATAAGAGTATGGTTCATTAAGAACTACCATAATGAGAAAATTCTAGCATACATTTGGATACGTTTATTAAAAGATATAAGAAGTCACGCATTCAAATGGTAATTAAATAAACAATTCACTTAAATTAAGAAAAAGGTACTGAGACGGGATGAGAGGTGCCTCCCACTCTGATAGAGCATGACACATACTACCATCCAGATTTAATCACCCACAAAATACTAAGATGGAATGAGAGGTACCTCTCACTCATTACAGTGTGCTACATACTACCGCTTAACACATATGGTTGATGAGACAACGCTCTAATCGACATATTCAAGATTTAAGATTAAGGCGGGATGAGAGGTACCTACCACTCATTGAGTGTGATACATACTACCGCTTAACACATATGATCGATGAGACAACGCTCCAATCGACGTATTCAAGATTTAAGATTAAGGCGGGATGAGAGATACCTACAACTCATTGAGTGTGGTACATACTACCGCTTAACACATATGGCGGGATGAGAGGTACCTCCTACTCATTAGAGTGTGGTACATGCTTCCGCTTATCAAACACAAATCAAGATTATAAGACACGACACGTATTCAACATATAATTCGTCTCTAGTCACGAGTTTAAGATCACATAAATAAATCACCATCTCATTTAGTATTTGCGAATTAAGACAAATGACATGCATGGAAACTCACAAACTCTTCATAAATTATTTCAATTGTAAAAGCATTTCACTTAGAAATAACAGTAAATCATTTCAACAAATCATTCGTAGGCAAATGATAGCAAGATTTTCATTTGAAAAAGAGTTAGAACACTCACCAAAGGATCAAGTAGACAAGCAAGTGATTTCCTAGATGTCCAAGATTGGCTCGTCCCCAAGTTTGCCTTGATCACCTGGCAAAAATAACTATCAAAAACTATCCATTTAACTAGACTCCATAACTACGCTCAATATTCTTCGAAACTTCTAAAACATCTCCTGCCATACATTCTTACTTAACCCACAACTCAAGTTATATACGTCAAAAATGGACATGGCCTATGGCGTTGGAAACTAGACTCGAAGTATTAAAAATCACTAGAAGACCTCGCTTTCAAGTTCGTTTTGCAAGATGGGGCAAATCAAGCTACAAGTTCCAGCAGAACCCAAAAGTCTACGAAAACAGGTTGTGAAATCCGCCTTCTTTACGGATCTACTGTAAATCATAGGTAAAGAACTAGCATGTGATTTTTTTCTATCGTTGGAAAATCCTTGGAGTCTAGTTTCAAATGCTACAAACGGCACTCGATTCTGAGTCCCAAGCAAGAAAATACACCCATTTGAAAACAAGGTATAAAGCTACCAGAAAGCTATTTTCTAGATTTGCAAAGCTATTTTGTGGACATCATTTGGCCAATGAAATCTTATGGGGAAAATGCCAAAATTTGTACACTTAGTCTTATATATATATAGGCTAGGTTTGTACCAAATTCAGTCAAAAACTAGTATGGGAAGTCGAGGTTCTAGACAACAAAAGTTGCTCACTGTTTTGAAACAAATCTGCCCAAAATGATACTTTTACCCAAAAATTAGTGAAAGCACAACTTTTCACCATTAAAAATTCAAGATTTCACTCCATGCAAACATATACTCATAAATGAACATAATACATATTTATTTAGACAAAATCTCGCCAAGACACATCTTAAAATTTTGAAATCAAACATCAAAACATTCCAAGTGAGGTTCGGCCAGCCTTCATACTTTTTCTTCAAACTTTCCAACAACATTCCTACATTCTAACCATACAATGAACTCATCTCATAAACAACAATCACAACCACAACCAGGTCCTCAAGTCCGCTACCTAAAAGTCACCTCAAGTCAACTACCTAAGTTGGGAATTCAAGAGCCCAACTCAAATATGTTATACCTCAAGATCTAGTTAGATCTAGGAAGATCTAGTGTTGGTCTACTCAAGGATGATCTTCCAAGATTTGCACCTTCAGGTGTCCTCAAGATTAGCCAAGGATCTAGTTCGTTCTTGGTGTTTTCCTCCACAAAACTTCAAGACAAGAAGAAGAACAAAATAACCCTTTTCTCTTCCTTGCTCTCCCTCTCACTCTCGGCCCTCCTCCTCTCTCTCTCTAGCTCAGTTTTGACAAGAAGAAAAACAAGCAAGTTGAGACTCTCTCTCTAATGGAGTTTCAAGGAACAAGATGAAGAAGAGATGAAGAGTTGATGTCTTGATCTCTTAAGTTCTTGAAGAAGCAAGAAAATGAACAAGATGAAGTTCTTCACACACGGCTAGAATGAGCAGCAACAAGGAGTGAGATGAAGCCTTCAAATGATGTTCAAGGTGCAAGGAAAATCGAGAAAGAAGAAGAAAGCTTGAAACCCTCTCTTTTCTCTCTCTCTCCAATTCGGCCCTCTCTCTCTCTCTAAAGCTCCAAGTGTGGCTGAAAAATGAGGAGCAAGGGAGCAAGAAACAAGACTTTAAGGAGACAAAAAGTGTGGTTTCCCTTAAATTGGGGAAAAGTGGTCAAACTCCACTTTTTGTCACATCGATGCGTGACACTCTAACTTTTACTAGTTTTTCTCATTTCGACACTGTCCTACCTTAAATATATCTCTGTAATATCTCCACACGTGCTCGTTTCGTCTTAGAGTTACTATTCACGTCTCGGAACAAAAATTGACGCTTAAACTGACCAAAACCAAATACTGATAAATAATTCTCAAAAAATCATCTAAATTGGAAAATAATAATTCAAAGCATAAATTCACTAGTATTTTAGTGAATAAACTTAATATAAATATTATTATTTATTTTTTAATAAAAATAGAATTTTGAGACCCTCACAACCATATCTTAAAAAATCATCTATGAATATTATAAAATATTATTGACCATTCCAAGTAGATGTAGGGAATGGCCTACAAATATCTGTATATATAAGTTCTAAGACATCCCTTCAAATCTCCTTTTATTGGTTTGCTTCCTCTTTTCACAATCAATACAATCATCAAAATCTATAAAATTTAAGGGGCCAAGAATTTCATTTGATACATGTTGCAACCAAATTCTCATTGGTTAATTTCCTCGTTACACCTCTGGTGCTCAAATGCAAGGATTTATTACATGAGGCAATTGTATCAACTAAATGTAGATATCATAATATTATGAAGAACCAAATCCAATTAATTTTGAATCATGAGACAATCTAAATTTCCTATTTCCAAATGAACAAGTATAACCGAATTTGTTGAAAGTAGAAACGGGAATTAAATTCCATCTCAATTATGGTATGATAAATGTTTTATTAAGATTTAAATAGAATCTAGACTTTAACAATAATCTAGAAACTCCTATTGCCACAAGTACTATTTTGCCATCATCCATGTAAATATATCTTTCACTGTCATTAGACTTTCGGTAACTCAGCCAACCTTGCTGCATAGATACACTAATGTAAGTTGTTACAACAGAATCTATCCACCATATGTGTCTAGGCACTGAAGTTAAATTAACCTCAAAATAAACCAAATTAAGAACCATACCCTTTTTAGCATGCCAAACATGATAATTGGTACAATGCTTCTTCTTATGCAATTCAGTTTCACAAAAGAAACAACCATTCTTTCTCAGTTCAATAGTTTTGTTTTATTGTTTCTTTTGAGATGTGGTACTTGCAGCTTCCCTATCTTTCTTCCTTTTACGTGCCTTGCCTTTATTATTAGTGGTTGAGACCAAATGAGCACTCTCTGTCTGATCTTGTTTCAACCTTTCCTCTTCTTCTACATAGTGTAAGATAAGCTCATAGGGAGACTAAGTCTCTTTCTGACAATTGTACCTCACTTTAAATTAGCTAAACTGTGTAGGAAGTAATATCAAAAATGAGATGAACTAGGTTTGATAATTGGTACAATGCTTAAAAATTGTTAGGTTAAGTGCACCTAATTTAGAAGCAAGGTGAGATGTCTCCATGATATACTCCCTGATATTGCCTTTACCACTGTATCTCATTGAAATTAGGTATTCAAGAGCATACTAATTTCAACCTTTTCATTCTTGACAATCTCTTTTCAATATCTTGAACGAACGCCTTAACAGTAATTGTTGTTTCCGACACTGTCCCTCTAAATGCTTCCACAACGGTTTTTTTATGATAATCACAGTTTTCCGTACTCTTTTCATTTGAAGTACTCTTATGTATAAGAGATGGAGAAGAAACAACCCTTAATGCAAGGTCAAGATTCATGACTTCAAGAATTATCAAGAGGTTCTCTTTCCAAAACTTGAAATTTGTGCCATTCAACATAGGAATAGCATTGATGCTGGTAGTTATAATTGCAAGATCATTCACAACTAAACAAAAAATAGCAAACAATTAATACAAACTCATGTATACCAAAATAATAATAAATTCAAATAAAAGTAACCCCACATCAAGATACCAATATTCCATTAATATTTTATTTTTGGACAAAAATATTAACTTTTAAGTGATATCTTCATGTAGTAATAAACACCCATAATAAATATATGTTAAGAAAATTCTCCTTTAGGCCAATTTATACTTTACTTGTAAAATCCAAATAATCATCGTGTGCTTATTACCACGAGTGTACATGCAATTCTATTAAACATTGACCTCCCTTTGGGATAGTCAATATTCACAAAATGACAAGTAAACAACTAATTATATTTTAAAAATAAATTAATTTCTACAAGAGAGATCACTTTGTTGACATTCTATTTCAATTAATTTATCTCAAAATGTATATAATTATACCAATATTCAAATTCAAAAATAAAATTGTAGATAAACATCAACTTTGGTCAACTTTAATCAACCCTAATCAAACTTGTCAAACCAGTCAAATATGGTCAAACTAGTCAACTTTGCTCAAACCAAATAATTGGATCAAAAGTTATTGGATTAAAGATTCATAGCCATATCTTTAATCCAACAGTTAATCGTTTTGGCCAAAAACCCCAGAACCTTGTTAAAATCCATAAAGGCCTTATGAGACTATATATTTAGTGAGCCAACCTTTTGAACTTTGTAAGATTTAAATGGCCCATATAATTTTATTAGGGTTCACTTAAACTAGTAAACTCTAATTTCCTTAATCCACAGCTTTAATCACGGAGACGTGAAATATACAATTCATGATTGAATCAATGCATGAAACTGTGAAACCATGCAAACATGAAGTCGATGTAGTTCATCAAATGCATGTAGCTCATGAAACCATGCAAATATGTTGGTCCCATGACTGTTAAGAATGTCTATTGGAAGAACTTGCTTTTACGAAGGTTTTGGTAACCAAAAAGCAAAGAAACTTCCTTAATCATTCAATACTGCACACAACGTATGAATCAATATGGAAGACTCATATACAAGCATGAATGGTCATTGCCAAAAACAATCATAATAAACAATGAATCTTTACATTATGCTACTGACCTTATGTAACCATAATGACGGACAGTGAAATCCGACCACAGAATATAAATTATTGATTTTAATGATTCAAAATATGATGTTGGATGTTTTGATACCACTTGTTAGATTTCCAAAATTTCAATATCAAATCTTTAAATACAACTGTAACATAAATGTATACATGAATCCATACTAAATGGTTGCTACTTGAATCCATGCGGTTTTGTGTTAGCCTTCCAGATCAACATGTATCCGCAGATCTTTTGAGAGGGCCCTTTAGTTTTTCTCTGGTATCTCTCTTAGGTATCTCTTTTGATGATGGGATATCAAGAAAGAACTATTTTATAGTACTGAGAGTACAACAATAAGAATACATAATTTTCAGGAATCATAATCCTACTTATTGATAACTTTAGTTTTATCTTTTAATATTTCTATTTCAACCCGTTATCAAAATAGAAATTACCCATAAATATCTACGCATTAAAACCCCACTTTCTATTAGATATATTAAAGTTCAAACTGATGCAGATCACTTTAATTGGATTCAATTTTATTTGACAGCTTACAACACATAATTATCTACATATAAGTTCAGTGTTGGATTAAGGATCCAGAACACCATGAAGGCAAAGAGCAAGAATGCTCATCTTGCAGGTCTTTACTCATAAATATCTATGAATTCAAACTCGCTTGCTCTGAGAGCAGCAATTCTTTAGCCCTTCAAGATGTCTCCCCCATACCTAAGTGTATGCATGGCTCCAAGTCTTTCATCTCCCTACTCTTACTAATGGAGACATAGCAACCTCCATTCCTTTTGTTCATAAGGTTACCAAACACTTGATGGTCAGCCCATTAATGTGATGGAGCAAGTGGTACAAGTTGAGAACAAAGCAATAAAATAAAGAATCTAACACTAAAGTTGGAACACAAAAATTTGGGAGATTCAAAGGCTCTTGAGGCGTGATTTGTCACTATCCTTGAAGTTTTAATTGCCTCCACTACATGCAAGTATTTACTAAGAGTTAAGCCCCTACAACACACAAGTATTTACTAAGGGCTAAAGCAATGTACCCCAATGTTCACAATTTATGAAAAATGGGTGAAACATTTCAAAACCCTCAAATTTGTCCAAATAGCATATCTACCCAAGAATTAGTGAAAACTTAACTTTTCACCATTAAATGCCAAGATTTTAACTCTATCTAAACATATACTCATAAACAAATATAATACACATTTATTTAGGCAAAATCTAACCACAAAACATCACAAAATCTTGAAATCAAATGTCAAAATTTCCAGGCATAGGTTTGGCCAACTCTCACTCTTTTCCTTCAAAATTTTCACTTAAAAATACTACTTTTAACCATAAAATAATCTCATCTCATAAACAACAAACGTAACCACAATCAGGTCCTCAAGTCCGCTACCTAAAAGTCACCTCAAGTCCACTACCTAAGTTGGGAATTCAAGAGCCCAACTCAAATGCTTCATACATAAGCATTCTTATCATAATAATCCATGGATCTACAATATTTAACACTAATCAAGCTAGATCTAAAAGCTCCAACCTTAGCCCACGATCCGCTTGATTTGATGATGATTTCCGTCTCCAAGCTCAAGAGCAAGAAGTTGGCAAACCCAAGAGGCTTTCTTCCCTTCCCTTTTCTCTCTCTCTCTCTCACGAACCACTCTCCCAATCTCTCTTTCTCACGGCTGCCAAGGGAAGAAGAAGACACAAGAGATGTTGCTTCAATGGAGTCTTTAAGCTTCAAAAGTTGGAAGATGAAGAAGATGAGCAAGAAACCCCCAAACTCTCTCTAATCTCTCTCTCTCTTTTCGGCCCTCTCTCTCTCTTTCTCCCTCTCCTATGGCAGCTCCAAGAAGAAGGAGGAATGTTTTCAATGGAGGCTTGAAGCTTCAAGAAATTTGTGGAAGAAGAAGTTGAAGAAGCAAAGTTGAAATCTTTCTCTCTTTTCTCTCTCTCAACTCACGGCCTCCCTCTCTCTCTAAGCTCTTAATTTGCAGCTGAAAAATGAAGAGGCAAGAAGCAAGAAAGATGGCTTTTTAAGGGACAAAAAGTTGCCTTTTCCCCAATTTAAGGAAAAGTGGTCAAACGACCACTTTTTGTCGCGTCGCATGCGACACTCTAACTTTTACTATTTTATCCCATTCCAACACTGTCCAACCTTAAATATATCTCTGTAATATCTCTACATATGCTCAATTTCCTCTTAAAGTCACTGATCACACTTTGGTACAAAATTTAGCACTTAAACGGGGCGAAAACGCACACCGGCAAATGAATCTTGAAAAAATTCTCTAAATTAGAAAATAATCACTCAAACATTTATTCACACATATTTTAATAAATAAACACAATATAAAAATTTTTATGCATTTTAAAAATAAAATTCAAATTTTGAGGCCCTTACAGTAGGGAGGGAGGAGAGGGAGAGGGAGGAAAGAAAGAAAAGAGAAAAAACAAAGTCACCGGTGTCGGAGATGATGGCCGGTGCCTAAAATGATGACCGTGCCAGCAGTAGGTGTATGTTTGATACCGATAGCTAATTTGGGTGGTGAAGAAGAAGAAGAAAAAAAAAAAGGAAGGAAAACAATTTTTTAGGTGTGACTCTTCATATGTGTATTTTTTGTGTAAGAAAAAGAAAGGAATGAAGGGAAAAAAAATTTTTTAGTGTTTATGGGCATGCATGTTAAAAATTTGGGAGTTTTTAGAGGATTCACGTAGCTAAAGTAATATATATATATATATATATATATATAAATTGGTCAAAAAACTCGTTTGCCAAACAAGCCCATAATCTCAAAAACACTCTAAAAAACAATCCAAAAACATCTATAGTAATTATTTTTCATATCCCAAATGCTACAGTAGTGTTTTTGAAAAAGTCATCAAAAAACAACTAATCCAAATGGACCAATAGAGATTATCTAATAAAAGGTACTGCCAAAAATCAGCCCATTCTTTATTTTTAAAAAAAATTGGTAGTTATTGAATTATTTTATCTACACAACATTAATTATCACTGAGATCAAGTAGAGAGCAACTAACTTAATACATTTTCTCTTATTATTATTAGTATTGCTGTTGTTGTTGTTTTTGTTGTTGTTATTTTTATTAATTTACACAGAAATGTTCCTTTATTAAAGTCATCCAAATTAAACTTAAAATGGTATAAACTTTTTTACATATGTTTGTCCCTAAAATTAATAATCTCACACCGCATCTACAATCATTAATACATACATACATACATATATATATATATATATATATATATCCACACACACACACACTCACACACATATACACATACTTCATACATATATACATACATACATACATACATACAATATATACGTATATATATGTCTATATATATATGTGTGTGTGTGTGTGTGTGTATCTGGGTATGTGTGTGTGTGTAGACATGTATCAATATTCTATTTTCAATACGATAAGTTATGAGTTGGACGTATTCACGTTCTGCCAAGTGGGCACCCTCTCTACCCTCTCTTGTTGCCATGTCTACGTATCTAAATATTGTATCAATATCATATTTCCACTTTATGATTATTCATTTTTTTTAATCTATGGCAAAAAAAGAAGATTCATACGATGTGTTTTTTATAACAACCAACTACCCCTCTCTGTAGGCACAAAATTTTTCTCACTTTTGTTTTATTTTATTTTTAATTTAATTTATTTTGTTGGGTTTACCAAGTAATTGTTTTCCACTTTATTTATTTGTTTTATTCTAATGCGGTTGTCTTATTCTTGTAGGTTTTCTAATGCACAGTTAAAGAAAAGCAAATACAACCCAAATTTCCCCTTTTTTCGAATGACCAAAACCCAATTAAAATGTCCCAAAGCAAAACCCAAGGTAAACCCACAGAAAATCCAAGCTAAAAGAAAGAAAAAGACTCTTTTTGAAACCCAAAAGAAAGGAGCATATAGCCGAAAGAAATGAAACCCAAATCTGGCAAGTTGGCCCATCTCTTTCGAAAAAAAACAAAAGAAAAGAAAAGAAAGAAAGAGGCTCCTCCCCATGCATGCATGCGATGCACACAAGCGCCCTTCTTCCCCTTCTCCCTTTACCAATACAAAGTGTGTTCTGCCTCATGGCAATTTTTTTTTTTTTAGCTTTCTTTCATTCTTTTTCTTTCTTTCTCTTCAAGCAGAATTCGTATAAAAGTAGTTCAATTCCTATCCATTACCAGCAATCTCCTCCGTCTAAGGTCCTAAGAGGAACACATCACCCTACTTTTAAAATTTTAATCCTAACCTTTAGTTTTAAGGTTTGCTTTTCTAAACCTCAAGGCCATATAAGAACCATAAGTTAAGAGTTTTAGGGTTTTTTCAAGGGGAGATTCTTTGCAAGAAATGGCGCACAAAAGAGGGAAAAAAACACAGAGTGAGAGAGAGAGGAAGGAAGGGAAAAATTTTCTGAAAAGATGAAAACAGGCTGACCGACCAGCCCTCTTTGGAGATAATTTTCTCCCTCATTTCTCATTGTGAGAGGCCTTTTTTTTTTGTACTTTTTGGGAACATAATAGAGTGCTTTCTTTGTTGGTTGCTTCCTGAAAAGAGAGCTCTAAGTACTTGAAAATGAGGCTCAAAAATGGCTGAAAGTCAGCCCTTAACCATCGTTTTCCAACAATTTTCTTGCTTTCAACGATCCCTAGTATGTGTCTACATCCAAGAGCCCCTTGTTTAAGCTTTCATCAGAACATTGTAGGTAATTACATCTATCCCTATTTTCATCTCAACACCAGATGCCGCTTCATCTTTAATTTTGTTATTTCAAACTATAAGTTTGGATTCATGTTTGCTTAAAAATGTGTTATTGCTTAGATGTCATGATGGTTTCTGCCATATCTTGAATCAGAGAATACTTCATAATCAAAGGAATCTTGAGTTTCATGAAAAAAAAGAAACCCATTTCTCTGAAGCTTTAAATGTTGAAAATGGTGGATTTTTGGTTAGATGATTTCAGCCCCTGTTTGTGATTGAATGTTGCCTCTTATGACTCTATGAAGCTTATGGTGAAGTTAGATTAAGTGTGCTCTTGACAATTTTTGTGAAATAATGAACAAGAAATGTGAGTTTGTGTTCATGCCTTCAGAGCCTTGTTTTCATATAATCTTTATGCTTCTAGGTTGATTTTGATGCCATAAACATGTTTAGAATGTTAAAATGAGTCTTTTGGTACAAATAATTGGACTAGACAGCAGTCGCCAAAAAATTTTTCTAGTGAAGTTCTTGCTGTGTTGGCCAGAAATTTTGTACAATCCAGCAAGCAAAGCTGGTCAAAGTTTTTTTGACAAAGGTTGACTTGCCCTCCTTGTATCTCCTTTTACTCTAGTTGCATTTTTTTTTTGGTTACAAGGGAGAGTGAACTAACTCTAGAAAGACACAAACCGGGATGTAGTCACCCCCAGAACATCTGCTGACAAAATTAACCTCAAACCAGCCGGAGGCACTTGGATGTCCTTATGCTTAAACTATTGTCGGACGCTTTCCTTAGCCAACCAATCTGCACAGTTATTAGCTTCTCTCCAGATGTGCTTCAGCTCATATTTCCAGTTCTGATGTACAAGCTCCCTGATTTGCTTAATCAAGTTGAAGTGTGATGAGACAGCTTCTGCTTCAGAGATTAGATTTAAACCTGCTTTAGAATCGGACTCAAGAATTACTTGCTTATAACCTTTTTTCCAGGCCAGTTGTAACCCTGTTAGAATTGCCCAAAACTCCATTGCTATGTTAGAGGAAATGCCCAAGAAGATTGAGAAACCTTCTAACCAGCGACCGGATGCTTCTCTAATCAGACCACCCATGCCAACTCTGCCTGGGTTCCCTTGGGATGCTCCATCGACATTGATTTTGGCCCATGAATCATGAGGTTTTTCCCACGCTATCAAACATTCCTGAACACTTTGCCTGCCCTTCGGCTTCACAATGATCTCCTTGGCCTAATCTATTAAGTTCTTGATTCTACTAGGAGAGGTTTGAATTAAGGACTCATCACCTTTGTGCACAAAGAGATTTCTTGCATACCAAGCATAGTAGGAAATGAATTGAAAAGCTGTATACCAGTTTGTAATACTCTCCCTCCCTGTAGCTTTAAACTGTAGACACCCGTCCACCCACTCTAGAAGGTCTTTACTTTTGAACTCATCCCAGTGTTGGGGATTAAGGAAATGTTGCCAAATATGGCTAATCCACTGGTAATCTCTTAAGGCATGCAAGATCGTTTCAGGGCCGTTTCAGGGCCGTCTTCGCAAATTGGGCAACTGTCATCAGCTAGTAGCTTTCTTCTTTTCTTCTCTCCTTGAGTAAGCAACCTCCCATGCCTAACCAGCCATAGAAAGAATTGCCACCTTCCTAGGCCTTTCATTTTCCATATTTTTTCCCATTCTTTCCTTGTCTCCTTCAATTCTGAATTCTCCCATGCCAGTTGGTAAGTAGAGGATATGGAGAACTTGCCATTAGCCTCTGGTTTCGAACTAAGCATATCTACATTGTCCTGATGTTCCGTAATGAGCAAGGAATTGATACACCAAAGGATTTGCTGAGGTAGTAGATTAATGAGCTCACTCATATCCCAGCCTTGTCCTTCCCTCCAGTAATCACTTACTTTTTTCTCCACTTCAATTGCTAGGACTTCCTAATCCGCGGCCTCAATTAGTGAGTGATCTAACAACCACACATCTGTCCAGAAATTAATAGAGTCCCCATTACCCAACCTCCATTGAGTTCCTTTCTTTACTATCTGATTACCTTCCTTCATGCTTCTCCAGACATATGAAGCTCCATTTCTGGGGGAAAACATTGCAATTCGCTGCCTATAGTACTTTTTCTAAAGTACCTTCACCCATAAGGTTTCCTCCTTTCTGTTGAACTTCTAGCATAATTTAGCCAACATAGCTGCATTAACTTTCCTCAGTCTGCGAATGCCCAAGCTGCCTCTATTCTTAGGTTGAGTGGCTAATTTCCAACTAACGTGATGAATGCACCTTTTATCTTCTGTGTCTCCCCATAAAAAATTCCTAGCACATTTTTCAATCTCATGAATGACTGAGTTAGGAAGAAGTGCTGTTTGCATGGAATATGTCGGGATAGCTGTAATGACTGACTTGACCAGAGTGGCCCTACCTGCATATGATAAATGTTTCCTCTTCCAGCCTGCTAGCTAACTTCTAATTTTGTCTAGCAGCCCAGCGAAGGTGGCCTTCGAGATTCTAGAAGTGACTAGAGGCATTCCCAAATATTTCCCCAGATCTTTTGTTTTCTTAATCCCTGTTAGCCTGCTGATCTCACACGACACACTCCAAGACACATTAGGGGAGCAGAGGAATTTCGACTTCGCAGTGTTGATTTTTTTGCCCAGATGCTTGGCAGAATTTTTGCATTATTTGGCCAATAACTATTGCTTGATCTGTGCTTGCTTCCGCAAATAAAAGAAGATCATCTGAGGACATCAAATGTGAGATTGATGGGCCTGAAGCTGAAGCCTTAACTCCTTTCCAAACACCTTCCTCAACTGCCTTGGATATGAGCATACTTAGCCTTTCCATATAGAGAACAAATAGGTACGGGAATAAGGGATCCCCTTGCCTGAGTCCTCTGCTTGGAGTGAAAGCTTGAGATTTACTACCGTTCCAAAGTATCTCCATTTTGCCTACTTTGACACAGTTCATGATGAGCTCAACCATCTCCTGAGGGAAACCCATCATATTCAAAGTTTCTTCCAAAAACATCCAGCTAATTCTATCGTAGGCTTTTTCAAGGTCTACTTTGATCAACACTACTCCTTTCTTGCCCTTTTTCCTCCTCATAGAGTGTAATATTTCCTGGGCTATGATTATATTGTCAGTAGAGTGTCTTCCCGGTATGAAACTACATTGTTGGTCATTAATCAGCTTACCCAGAAGTGGTCTTATTCTTTCCACCAAAATTTTTGAAGCTACTTTATAGCTAACATTACAAAGGGAAATAGGTCTAAGGTGTGATACCATCTTCGCGTGATCAATCTTCGGAATCAGGGAGATGAACGTGTCATTCATCCCATCCGGGAGCTTCTTTGTTCTAAAAACTTGATGAATGCTAGTTAGCATCACCTTGTTAACCACACTCTAGCAATTCTGGTAAAAACTTGCTGGAAAGCCTTCAGGTCCAGGCGCACTATCTACTTTAATGTTGTAAATTGCCTTTTGGATCTCTTGGTCAGTAACACTTCTGGCAAGGTCACGGGCTTCTCTGTGAGATAATCTTCTGATCCCCTCTTCTCCCAATTTCTGATGACTATTAGCTTGAGCAGAGTATAGTTCTTCAAAAAAATTGACCACAATATTCCTTATAGCTTGAGGATCCTGCTGCCAAATTCCCTCCCTATCTTTAAGACTTTGGATATTGTTCCTCCTTCTCCTAATAATAGTAGTGAGGTGGAAGAACCTTGTGTTTCTGTCTCCGTCTTGTAGCCATTAAGCCCTCGACTTCTGCTGCCAATGTATTTCCTCCTGCTCTAGAATTTGGTTGTATTTTCGAATCAATTTACCCTCTAGCTTCTCTAGGCCGGGTGAATGAGAGTGGTAGAGTCTAGTTTGTACCCCTTGAAGCCGAGCTTTGCATCTTTTTTTCCTATAGAGAATATTACCGAAGACTTCTCCATTCCACCTCTGTAGTTCAGACATTAGGTTGTGAGTATTGCTTGATAACTCCATTGAGTCCTTTTAGTGCTTCTGAACCTGGTTAAGGAAATCCCAGTGAGTAAACCATGCCGCTTCCAATCGAAAGATCTTCTGCTTTGGACCACTTCTATGATTTTCCAATTCCAGCAGTATGGGATGATGGTCTAAATGAGCCCTGTACAAGTGTTTTACTTGTGCTTCTGGGAAAGAGACTCTCCAATTGCTATTACAAAGTCCTCGATCTAACCTCTTCTTGATATTAGCACTTCCTTCGCGCCTGTTACTCCAAATCAGAGCTGGTCCATTAAATCCCAAGTCAATGAAGTCGCAGGATTGGATGCAGTCTAAGAGGCTATGAGAGGCTCGTCCAACAAATTGGCTGCCTCCTCTCTTCTCACTGCTGTTGGTGATCTCATTGAGGTCTCCAATTAACAGCCAGGGGTGATCGCTCTGCATTCCAATTTCCTTGATATAATCCCAAAGGAGTTTTCGGAGGTCGGGTTCTGGGGAGGCATAAATAGCAGAGAGCAGCCAAGTTGGACCCTTCCTAATTTGTATTACCGCATTTATTATTTGCCAATTTGCTGTTATAATTTCAACTTCCACTTCTTTGTGTATCAAGAAAAGCCAAATCCCTCTTGAAAAACCCTGGGCTTCTACACAGGCCATCCTGTCAAAATAAAAGCTTTTAAGAATTCTGTTAGCTTTGGTACTTGAGGTTCTTGTTTCAACAAGGATAAACATAAACGGGTCACAATCCCACACAATTTGTCTTAAATTCCTCCAAATTTACTGCTTGATGCCCCACGGCAGTTCCAACACACAATACTCTAGTTGCATTTAACTTGTTCTGTTTTCTTTGTTTTTTCCTTTTTTCTACCTTTTATTGTTTATAACATGAATAAGTTCATTATGATAGTTACTTTAGCATTGGGTTATAGCATGGGCTGAGTTGGTACGTTTTTTAACGAGCTTTCTTGTTGTTTAGCTCTACCTTTTTTGGGAGTAGTCATGGACTGAAAATTGGGTTTTCATCAACGTATAAGGAGTAATTTTGCTTTGGACTAAATTTGATTTTGCTCTGGTCTAAATTTGATTTTGCTCTAATCTCGAGTTGGACTAATCTGTTTCTTTTTGTTTGGGCTTACATGCATTTCTACCGAAATTACATAAGTCTTTTGTTTAGGCCAATAGACAGCTCAAATGTCTAGATTTTTCATATTAGGGTGCGTTTGGTTTACAGATTGAATAAGAGGGGATTACTTATTTTCAAATTTTACAGCCTGGGATGTATCATCCTCGAATGAATAATCTTCTTATCTAGTATTTGGTTAGCTTTTTGTTGGATAGGATGTCTTAAAAAATAATTTCATCCTATGTTTGGTTGGAAATAGGATAAGATGGGATTACTTATTTATAAACCAAAATACCTTTTTTGGTACACTTACAACTAGTGATGGTTGGATTTTGTTAAATCCAAGTTTGACTTGTAATTTTGTGTGTGTGTGCGTGCGCGTGCGTACGTGCTTGTGCAAACGTGTGCATGTGCTTTAGTTTTTGTATTGTTCGGATTCGAACCAGCATATAAGTATTTTTGTTCTCTCGAGTTCGACCGTATTAAATGGGTTCATAAGTCTCAATTTACATATCTAATCTTTTATGAATTGACTAAGAAAATATGATTATATAATTAACTAGTAGGGCCAAAATAGTATAAAATTTACTTTTTCTTTTAGTAGTAGTAATCTAAAATTTTAGTTGGACCAAATTAGACAAAAATTTAATTTATTAATAATAGGCGTAAATTAGTCCAAAATTTAATAATTTCAATAGAATGTCAAATTAGTTAAAATTGTAATTGTTTATTAGTACAAGCAAAATTGTCCAACATTTTAGTTATTTCGTTAATATGGAAAAATGAGTAAAAATGTGACGACCCTACCTTCCACGAAGGTGAACCAAAGGATTCGGCGGACCACCTGCCCAACTCTCACCGAGCTCATTACAGTTCCTCAATCAGATTATAGATCTCAATTAATTACAATTCAAGATCTCCTAAATAACAATTACATTTCCAACTAGTCTAAATACACTAAAAGTATAACAATCCAAGATTACAAATAGTACAAGAGATAATCTGGCTAGTCACACTAAGAAAGATCACTACACATGCTTTCCTTCATCTCGAACCTTGTGGCAGAAAAATAAAATATTTTGGAGTGAGCTAGAAGCTCAGTGAGTATCCAGTGAAAACAAGTAGGCAAATAAATAACTCAGTAATTCAATTTATTAAACAGTGATCAGGTATCATATTATCAGATTTTATTTGCTTCTGTGAGCCAGTGGATTCATTGCACTCAAACACCCAACGCTCAAACAAGTTATTGAACAGGAGATCACTGATCATTACAAGTAAGCCATTGGCTCAAGCAAGTCATTAAACAGGAAAAGTGGAGCCATTGGTGTCAAGCACAAGACCACCACATACTCACCGAATCAAATCATGTACACGCAAGCACATATGTCATCATGAGGTGATGCAAGTAACAGTAGGAACTTTAGATTTGAAAACAGTTTTAGGAACACTCACCAACCACATCTCACTTCACTTGTCCATAACAGATATCTCCATTTCAAGCCAAGTCTTACAATCACAAGTTTCATACCAAACATTTTATCAAACACTTGATGTGCATGACCACTAGTATCATACAAACATTTTATCAAACACTTGGTAGGCATAAATTCAAACCCTAAGGCCATACATATATCACACCCGACATTTCATCAAACACTTGGCAGGCATTAAGATTCTTGGTGAAGATAATCATCAAACTATCAAATTTCTGTCATCTCTTGGTTTTTCTGATCATAACTTGAGCTACACTAATCGGATTGAGATGAATCTTATATTTTTTCGAAACTAAGACATATACCTACATTTCTTATGAAGACATTGAGATCCAATTCATGCATTTTCTTGGTCAAAAATCGAAATCTTAGAGGTTTAGAAAGTTGTCAGGTAAAACAGGGTTTTTGGGCAGTTAGGGGTATTTTGGTCATTTCACATGATAAAATACTCCAATTGATCTGAAATTTTGTGAGTAGAACTTTAACTCAATCTTCTACAACTTTTATGTTTTGCACAAGAACCAGTTTGGCCATTATCATAGACAAATTTGTAGTTCAATTTGACACAAAATGGGGCAATACATCAAACACTTGGTGTGCAAACTAGCAAATCTATTTCCATCCATCAAACTACTTAGAATTCTTCCATAGTTTTCTTCCCTCAAGCATCACAGGCAATATAAAACATCAAAACAACATATATATCAAGTTCCTCAAATTTAAGAGAAATGTTGAAGTGTTTTAGCATGCTATACCTCCCATAGAGATCACAAAACCAACTTGAGAATTGAGCAAATCTTCCCCCTAAGTTCCTTGCACAAACTTGATCCAAAAATGAAGCAAGAAAACTAAGGTTTCAAGTGTGTTTTATGGTTGTTGAAATTGTTTTTCTCTCCCTCTCTTTCTCTCTCAAGTTGGCCGGCCAAGACAAGTGGAGAATGGAAGAGAAATTGAGTTTGGAAAGTTTAAGACATAATGCTTACTTGGGTTAAGAAATAATCTCTTGGAAAGTTGTGGTAAATTTTGTGCCACATGACAAGTTTCTAATGAAACCACATTTCATGCTTCTAAATCTTTCATTAAACCAACCATCTTTCACTTCCAAAAATACCCTTGTCCATTTCAAACAATTCCAGTGAAACCATAGGTCATTTCTTGAAAAGTAGAGAAATATAATAAGTCTTGAAATCATTTTACAATTCACTAGGAAATTCAATTCATCCAAAGTAAAAAATATAAAAAATATATATATATATACATTTTGAAAGCACCTTGAATTTTTCGTGGTGTTACAAAAAAATCTAGTTTTGTTAATTGTATGAGAAAATCAATCCAAAATTATGGTATATCATTAATAAGGATAAATTAGCCCAAAAATTAATTTTTATTAGTAAGGCAAATTTGTCCAAAATTTTATTATATGATTAATAAGTGCAAATTAGTCTAAAATATAGATAATATTATAGAGACATAGTAGGTTTATATAGTTGTTCGAATAATGTATTATTCTATTAGTAGGGGTAAATAAGTCTTAATAGTCATCATCTCGTTTCTTACTCATCCCGAGATAACTCATACCACTTCCCCCTGTGGGATTATTTTACCCCCCAATGGGGGATTAATTCAGTTGAGTAGGATGTATCATCCTATGTGTAAAATACAATCAAATGTGAGATGACAGGGGATTAGTAATCCTATCTCATGTCATCCTATGAACCAACTGAATCCTTAAAGGTTAGGTGAAGAAATTTGATCCAAATTATTATTTTATTTTTCTTTTACTTTCTTTTTAATGCATAGTTTAGATATTTTGTTTTGCTTTAGGTTTTTCTTAATTTTTTTTGGAAAAATTGGTTTGTGATGTCATAACTACTGATTGTGTCTGAACTCACAAGAAATATTTACAATTGGATCCCCAATTTTTCTATAATTATGCTAAGACCCCAAAATTATAAAAAATGGACAAAATTTCATTTTTTATTGAAAATTTACTCTTGTAAGGTTCATGCATGTTTGGTGAATTAATTCAAGTTTTTTAATAGTTAATTAAAGTTTAAATGAGTTTATTAATTTTAAGATTTTAATTTTTTGCAACTTTAGTAACTAATATGGATAGTTTTTGGTTATTGACTTACAAATCACTTTCTTAGTCTAGGAGCCAAATTTTGATTAGTTAATGAATAAAAGGTGATAAATGTGAGAACCCTAGAAATTTCATGCATACATTTCACCCTAGAAATTCCATATATACATTACCATTTAACTCATTTAAGTGCATATAAATTTCTTTAGTGCATTAGTGACATGTTTTCCCCTAAGTGCATTCATTTCGTTTGATTATACTTGATTAAGGATTGAACTCTAGAATTAGTGAGAACTTCTTGCATGGTTTAATTGCCAAGAAAATAAGATGTGTTGGTTGTTAATTGGAGACTAAATTAAATTGGAGGAGTTAGAAAGAAATTAAGGGAGATTTTTGTTAGCTAATGGCCAAGAAATCACCACTTGTCACCCTAGGATTCAAGCTTTGACTTGATGGCTTTTTCCCTCCAAACTTATCTCTTTCAAAACAACACAATTTCAGCTTCATTTTGAGGAGGTCTTGGACGAAATTGGGAGAGAAAAAAGAGGAGAAAATTCACAAAAAACCAACCTAAATCTTGCTTAGTTTGATAGGAAATCAAAGAGAGGAAGTTGATAGCACCTTAACCATCAATCTTCAAGCTTGGTAGGGGAAGATTTTGGTTGCTTGAAAAGTTACCCCTTAAGGTATTTTTCTATCCAAACCCTAGTTCTATGATCCTAAAAGTTAATCTAATGAAGGTTGTTAGTGATGTTTATGGAAGGATGATGCTTGAAAACCTAGTTTTTAGGCTTGGATTCTTGTAGTTGCAACTTGAGAATTGATTTGATTTTATGCCTACCATATGTTTGATGAAATGCTTAATGACTTATGATGCTTTGATGATGGAATTAATTGCTGTTTTAGCTTGTTAAACACCTTGGCAAATGATGGAAATAACCTTAAGGGGTTGATTGAAGAAGTTGCACCAAAGCAGGAATTTCGCAGAAAATTAGGTTGGAAAAACAATGAACTTCCCGAGGTTTCTGTTGACTGTAGAAAATGAATTAGAGCCTGATCCTTATACCGTTGGAAATCTCTGTGAACCTAGTTTTAAACGCCTCTGACGGAGCTCAATTTCGATTTTTCTACGTCGAGTTATGACTGTTTTCCCGAGACTGTTCGTCCAGCCTGAATTTTTCCGACAGTTTTTCTTGCTTCTCTGATATTTGCCATTTTGAGTGTGGTAAAGCATGAACTGATACCTGACCTCTTCATGAAAGTTTTAGATCTGTGTCTTAGCTTCGAAACTCCATAAAGTACACTCCAATCTGATAAGCGTGGCCACATTTATGATCAATTTACTGAACCTTGACAAACCTGTCCAACATTGATTTCATTTCTGCGATTGCTTCTTTTAATCCTTTCGATTCTCGTGTCTTCTTGCCGTGCCCCGACCCACTCATGCGTGGTTCTAGGATGTTGTTAAGACTTTTATTTGCTCATCTTCATAAACTGGATTGGTCATTTCGTGATTTGTGCATCCAAAATACGACTCTTATCCCATGAAAAGAAACATTGAGCATATGCATTTGATCACGTTTGGTTGGGCAGCCGAGTTAAAATATGTTCCATTTTATTTGATATTAGACTTTGAAGGAGGAAGTAAGGAGGATTTGGGTGCGAATACTTGAAGATATTTCACTCGACTCGGTGAGTGTTTCATGCTTGTTATTTGATCAACTTGATATCTGAAATATTGAAATACTTGAACTATGTGATGATTTGTGTTCTTGTGATTTGTGAACCAATTAATGTGATCGAGACGGGTGCGTATTTAATCACACTCGATCTCTTTTGCTTGAATTGCATATCGTTGATATCGTGATACCTGTGGATTTGGCCCTTGCTTATAGTTAATTTGTGAGTCGTTTGGGTAATATCCCATCGACTAATCTGTTTAGAAGCTTGTTTACCTGTGCTTGTTACCTGTGCCTGTGAAATGGCCACTTGTGTGATATCACAAGGGCTAATCTTGTTATTAGTTCTTGGGACTCGTGATCGGAGTCCACTCCATCGGCTCGTTGGTCGAATCGAGCTAGGGCTTGGTCGAGTAGACCAGTGATGCCCTTGGATCCCGTTTCTTGTTTTGGTATACTCGGTATTACCTCCCGTGTTGGTGTTCGCCCGTAAGGTGGGAGAATGGGTGAACGGGTATGGCTGGACGAGTGGGGTTCTATTGATATTAATTCTTGCATTTCCTTGGTTGACTGAGTGTCAACGGACTTGGATCAAGTTGTCGCTGTGGAACTTGTCTCCGAGAGCCATCTCAGATCCTTTATATTTAAATTGTTATTTAATTGATCCATGTGCACTGATCTTCCAGTAAGAGAAGCTTGAACTCCTCGTGAGCACTGATCTCCGAGTCGAGCGGCTTGAGTAGTGCATAGGCACCATCTCCTGGTTGACAGTGCTACTGTGATCATCTCTGTACTTATACTTGAAATTCCAAATTTTATTACAAATGTGCTAGTGTGATTGTTTATCAAAATATTTGTGGTGGAAATGTGCTAATTGCTATTTTGCATGCCTGTCTTTTGGAACATCACTGGGCTTTTAGCTCACCCTATTTTCCTTTTGTTTTCCTTAGCAGGGGGATTTGCTTGAGCTTAGGATTGGAAGTACGTGCAAGTAGTTTAAGTTTTTGTTGTACTTTTGTTTAAGGGTGAAAATACTAGCAAACCCTATCATGGATAAGTTTAGAGGTTGATTTTGTATCCTTAAATACCCTGTTATGTTTTAAGTTGGAATGGTGGTATGAAACTTATGTATATATGTTGGTTGACTTTTGAATTTGGGAGTTTTAGTTTTGTAAGTTGTGAGTTGTTGGTTTATATTAACTATTGAGTCCTGACGAGAGTTGGGCAGGCAGTCCGCCGATACCCTAGGGTTCGCCCTAGGGAGAAGTCACATTGGTACGAGCCTAGGTTCAGATCTTTTGGGTAGTGGATGAATGCTTCGTTAGTTTTGTGAATTTGTGTGTGTAATCTTATCGTATGTCGCAAGAACGGGATCGAGTTGTTTTACGCTCTAGGGTGGCCAACCTAGGCGGAACCGACTTAATTCTTGTTTTGGCGCTTGAGTACGAAGTGTGTCTTTGGATCTTAGTGTTGGATATGAAGTTGAATTTGATGGAAAAGTAGAATTTTCTGGCTCCGTTATGGAGTATTTTGGTGATACCCCGTGGTTTCATATTAATAGTTGACTTGGTTTGATGATTGCTTGAATCGATGTTTGGCTTTCTCGTGTTGTCGTCTTGTTTGATTTGTTTGAATTGCCTTGGTATCTTGCTTTGACTTGTTTAACTTGATACGACTTGTGGAGCTTGTGGTAAGTTGTTGTTATCATTCATGTGTAGAAAGAGATTAATTGTGCGAGATGGAAACTGGAGGACAACGTCGGGGACGACCGCGTAGGGCTAGACAACCCCAAGATCAAGGGGGTGAACATGAATCGGCCGCGGGTGGTAGTCATGAGCAAAGGGTCGATCCTAATGAACAAGTAGCCATAGCCATCCAACGTATGACTGATTTACTAGCCCAGATAGCTGGTCAAAACCCTGGGAATCAACAAGGGAACCCTGGGAATCAGGTGGAAGGAGAAGATAGGGCATTAGAGAGGTTCGAGAAATTTTCTCCTCCAAAGTTTTTGAGAGGACCAGACCCTGAGGTAGCTGAAAGGTGGATAGAGAAAATGGTTGATATATTTGCTGCTCTAAACTATACGGAGGAAAGACAAGTTACCTTTGCTGTATTTCAGTTAGAAGGGGCGGCTCGTGCTTGGTGGAATGTGATACGACTGAAGTGGGAAAGGGAGCAGACCCCGAGAAATTGGGTTAACTTCATGAGAGAGTTTAACACTAAGTACTTTCCACCTCTGATTCAAGAAAGGAGAGAGGATGAGTTCATTAAGCTTCGTCAGGGTATTCAGAGTGTAGCTGAGTATGAGACTCAATTCACTAGACTTTCTAAGTTCGCACCTGAACTTGTGCTGACTGAGCAGAAGCGAATAAGACGCTTCATTCAAGGGTTAAATGTTGAGATTCAGAAGGATTTAGCAGCAGCTCAGATCAATACATTTGGAGAAGTTCTGGAAAAAGCTCAACGGGTGGAGAGTGCGACTCTTCAAGTCAAGGCTTTTCAGGCAAGGAAACGAGGAACACCTAGTGAGAATCTTGGAAGAGTTGATAGTGAACAAGATGCACCACCCTCCAAGATTGGAAAAGGAACAAGTGGAGCAAAACTCCTGAAGACATTAGGAGATGCTTCGGATGGAGTTCGCTTGATTTGTGGATATTGTGGGAAACCCAATCATCATGAGAATGAGTGTAGGAAGAAAGGACAAAAATGCTTTGGCAGTTCTACGATCAAATTGCTAACCCCCAGCCCAAATGAGCCCAAAAGAGAAGGATATGCAACAATCGACATAAGGTGAGAATTTCGGGACCTAAATTCTTTTAAGGGGGAGAGAGTGTGAGAACCCTAGAAATTTCATGCATATATTTCACCCTAGAAATTCCATATATACATTACCATTTAACTCATTTAAGTGCATATAAATTTCTTTAGTGCATTAGTGACATGTTTTCCCCTAAGTGCATTCATTTCGTTTGATTATACTTGATTAAGGATTGAACTCTAGAATTAGTGAGAACTTCTTGCATGGTTTAATTGCCAAGAAAATAAGATGTGTTGGTTGTTAACTGGAGGCTAAATTAAATTGGAGGAGTTAGAAAGAAATTAAGGGAGATTTTTGTTAGCTAATGGCCAAGAAATCACCACTTGTCACCCTAGGATTCAAGCTTTGACTTGATGGCTTTTTCCCTCCAAACTTATCTCTTTAAAAACAACACAATTTCAGCTTCATTTTGAGGAGGTCTTGGACGAAATTGGGAGAGAAAAAAGAGGAGAAAATTCACAAAAAACCAACCTAAATCTTGCTTAGTTTGATAGGAAATCAAAGAGAGGAAGTTGATAGCACCTTAACCATCAATCTTCAAGCTTGGTAGGGGAAGATTTTGGTTGCTTGAAAAGTTACCCTTAAGGTATTTTTCTATCCAAACCCTAGTTCTATGATCCTAAAAGTTAATCTAATGAAGGTTGTTAGTGATGTTTATGGAAGGATGATGCTTGAAAACCTAGTTTTTAGGCTTGGATTCTTGTAGTTGCAACTTGAGAATTGATTTGATTTTATGCCTACCATATGTTTGAAGAAATGCTTAATGACTTATGATGCTTTGATGATGGAATTAATTGCTGTTTTAGCTTGTTAAACACCTTGGCAAATGATGGAAATAACCTTAAGGGGTTGATTGAAGAAGTTGCACCAAAGCAGGAATTTCGCAGAAAATCAGGTTGGAAAAACAATGAACTTCCCGAGGTTGCTGTTGACTGTAGAAAATGAATTAGAGCCTGATCCTTATACCGTTGGAAATATCTGTGAACCTAGTTTTAAACGCCTCTGACGGAGCTCAATTTCGATTTTTCTACGTCGAGTTATGACTGTTTTCCCGAGACTGTTCGTCCAGCCTGAATTTTTCCGACAGTTTTTCTTGTTTCTCTGATATTTGCCATTTTGAGTGTGGTAAAGCATGAACTGATACCTGACCTCTTCATCAAAGTTGTAGAGCTGTGTCTTAGCTTCGAAACGCCATAAAGTACACTCCAATCTGATAAGCGTGGCCACAGTTATGATCAATTTACTGAACCTTGACAAACCTGTCCAACATTGATTTCATTTCTGCGATTGCTTCTTTTAATCCTTTCGATTCTCGTGTGTTCTTGCCGTGCCCCGACCCACTCATGCGTGGTTCTAGGATGTTTTTAAGACTTTTATTTGCTCATCTTCATAAACTGGATTGGTCATTTCGTGATTTGTGCATCCAAAATACGACTCTTATCCCATGAAAAGAAACATTGAGCATATGCATTTGATCACGCTTGGTTGGGCAACCGAAGTTAAAATATGTTCCATTTTATTTGATATTAGACTTTGAAGGAGGAAGTAAGGAGGATTTGGGTGAATACTTGAAGATATTTCACCGACTCGGTGAGTGTTTCATGCTTGTTATTTGATCAACTTGATATCTGAAATATTGAAATACTTGAACTATGTGATGATTTGTGTTCTTGTGATTTGTGAACCAATTAATGTGATCGAGACGGGTGCGTATTTAATCACACTCGATCTCTTTTGCTTGAATTGCATATCGTTGATATCGTGATACCTGTGGATTTGGCCCTTGCTTATATTTAATCTCGTGAGTCGCTTGGGTAATATCCCATCGACTAACTGCTTAGAAGCTTGTTTACCCGTGCTTGTTACCGTGTTTATGAAATGGCCACTTGTGTGATATCACAAGGGCTAATCTTGTTATTAGTTCTTGGGACTCGTGATCGAGTCCACCCATCGCTCGTTGGTCGAATCGAGCCGTTAGGGCTTGGTCGAGTAGACTAGTGATGCCCTGGATCCCGCTTTGTTTTGGTATACCGGTATTACCTCCGTGTTGGTGTTCGGCCCGTAAGGTGGGAGAATGGGTGAACGGGTATGGCTGACGAAAGGGGTTCTACCGATATTAATTCTTGCATTTCCTTGGTTGATCTGAGTGTCAACGGACTTGATCAAGTTGTTGTGGAACTTGTCTCCGAGAGCCATCTCAGATCCTTTATATTTAAATTGTTATTTAAGTGATCCCTGTGCACTGATCTTCTAGATTTAAATAGAATCTAGTCTTTAACAATAATTTACAAACTCCTATTGCCTCAAGTACTATTTTGCCATCATCCATGTAAATATGTCTTTCACTGTCATTAGACTTTCTGTAACTCAGCCAACCTTGCTGCATAGATACACTAATGTAAGTTGTTATAGCAGAATCTATCCACCACATGTGTCTAGGTACTGAAGTTAAATTAACCTCAAAATAAACCAAATTAAGAACCATACCCTTTTTAGCATGCCAAACATGATAATTGGTACAATGCTTCTTCTTATGCAATTCAGTTTCTTTCTCAGTTCAATAATTTTGTTTTATTGTTTCTTTTGAGATGTGGTACTTGCAGCTTCCCTATCTTTCTTCCTTTTACGTGCCTTGCCTTTATTATTAGTGGTTGAGACCAAATGTGCACTCTCTGTTTGATCTTGTTTCAACCTTTCCTCTTCGTCTACATAGTGTAAGATAAGCTCATAGGGAGACTAAGTCTCTTTCTGACAATTGTACCTCACTTTAAATTAGCTAAACTATGTAGGAAGTAATATCAAAAATGAGATGAACTAGGTTTGATAATTGGTACAATGCTTAAAAATTGTTAGGTTAAGTGCACCTAATTTAGAAGTAAGGTGAGATGTCTCCATGATATACTCCCTGATATTGCCTTTACCACTATATCTCATTGAAATTAGGTATTCAAGAGCATACTAATTTCAACCTTTTCATTCTTGACAATCTCTTTTCAATATCTTGAACGAACGCCTTAACTGTAATTGTTGTTTCGGACACTATCCCTCTAAATGCTTCCACAACGGTTTTTTTATGATAATCACAGTTTTCCGTACTCTTTTCATTTTGAAGTACTCTTATGTATAAGAGATGGAGAAGAAACAACCCTTAATGCATGGTCAAGATTCATGACTTGAAGAATTATCAAGAGGTTCTCTTTCCAAAACTTGAAATTTGTGCCATTCAACATAGGAATAGCATTGATGCTGGTAGTTATAATTGCAAGATCATTCACAACTAAACAAAAAACAGCGAACAATTAATACAAACTCATGTATACCAAAATAATAATAAATTCAAATAAAAGTAACCCCACATCAAGATACCGATATTCCATTAATATTTTATTTTTGGACAAAAATATTAACTTTTAAGTGATATCTTCATGTAGTAATAAACACCTATAATAAATATATGTCAAGAAAATTCTCCTTTAGGCCAATTTATACTTTACTTGTAAAATCCAAATAATCATCGTGTGCTTATTACCACGAGTGTACATGCAATTCTATTAAACATTGACCTCCCTTTGGGACAGTCAATATTCACAAAATTACAAGTAAACAACTAATTATATTTTAAAAATAAATTAATTTCTACAAGAGAGATCACTTTGTTGACATTTTATTTCAATTAATTTATCTCAAAACATATATAATTATACCAATATTCAAATTCAAAAATAAAATTGTAGATAAACATCAACTTTGGTCAACTTTGATCAACCCTAATCATACTTGTCAAACCGGTCAAATATGGTCAAACTAGTCAACTTTGCTCAAACCAAATAATTGGATCAAAAGTTATTGGATTAAAGATTCATAGCCATGTCTTTAATCCAATAGTTAATCGTTTTAGCCAAAAACCCCAGAACCTTGTTAAAATCCATAAAGGCCTTATGAGACTATATATTTAGTGAGCCAACCTTTTGAACTTTGTAAGATTTAAATGGCCCATATAATTTTATTAGGGTTCACTTAAACTAGTAAACTCTAATTTCCTTAATCCACAGCTTTAATCACGGAGACGTGAAATGTACAATTCATGATTGAATCAATGCATGAAACTGTGAAACCATGCAAACATGAAGTCGATGTAGTTCATCAAATGCATGTAGCTCATGAAACCATGCAAATATGCTGGTCCCATGACTGTTAAGAATGTCTACTGGAAGAACTTGCTTTTACGAAGGTTTTGGCAACCAAAAAGCAAAGAAACTTCCTTAATCATTCAATACTGCACACGACGTATGAATCAATATGGAAGACTCACATACAAGCATGAATGGTCATTGCCAAAAACAATCATAATAAACAATGAATCTTTACATTATGCTACTGACCTTATGTAACCATAATGATGGACAGTGAAATCCGACCACAAAATATAAATTATTGATTTCAATGATTCAAAATATGATGTTGGATGCTTTGATACCACTTGTTAGATTTCCAAAATTTCAATATCAAATCTTTAAATACAACTGTAACATAAATGTATATATGAATCCATACTAAATGGTTGCTACTTGAATCCATGCAGTTTTGTGTTAGCCTTCCAGATCAACATGTATCCGCAGATCTTTTGAGAGGGCCCTTTAGTTTTTCACTGGTATCTCTCTTAGGTATCTCTTTTGATGATGGGATATCAAGAAAGAACTATTTTATAGTACTGAGAATACAACAATAAGAATACATAATTTTCAGGAATCATAATCCTACTTATTGATAACTTTAGTTTTATCTTTTAATATTTCTATTTCGACCCGTTATCAAAATAGAAATTACCCTTAAATATCTACGCATTAAAACCCCACTTTCTATTAGATATATTAAAGTTCAAACTGATGCAGATCACTTTAATTGGATTCAATTTTATTTGATAGCTTACAACATATAATTATCTACATATAAGTTCAGTGTTGGATTAAGGATCCAAAACACCATGAAGGCAAAGAGCAAGAACGCTCATCTTGCAGGTCTTCACTCATAAATATCTATGAATTCAAACTCGCTCGCTCAGAGAGCAGCAATTCTTTAGCCCTTCAAGATGTCTCCCCCACACCTAAGTGTATGCATGGCTCCAAGTCTTTCATATCCCTACTCTTACTAATGGAGACATAGCAACCTCCTTTCCTTTTGTTCATAAGGTTACCAAACACTTGATGGTCAGCCCATTAATGTGCTGGAGCAAGTGGTACAAGTTGAGAACAAAGCAATAAAATAAAGAATCTAACACTAAAGTTGGAACACAAAAATTTGGGAGATTCAAAGGCTCTTGAGGCGTGATTTGTCACTATCCTTGAAGTTTTAATTGCCTCCACTACATGCAAGTATTTACTAAGAGTTAAGCCCCTACAACACACAAGTATTTACTAAGGGCTAAAGCAATGTACCCCAAGGATACAGCAAGAGAAGAAGAACAAATTAGCAAATGAGACTTTCTTCTTCACAAGAAAAGATCAAAATGGTAAAAGTTAGTTTAATTGTGTAGGAACTTGTTAATATATAGTACAAAGAGTGTTCCTCTTGTTTTCCAATGTTTAACACATCCTTACATGTTTTAGGCATCAAAAGGCTGCAATTGAAGAGTTACAAGTCAAAAAAAACTGCCACAAAATGGTTCAGAAATTTTGACCATTATGAAAAAACGTGGACCAGATAATGCAGGTAGGTCCGCATCTCCCATTGCGTTTCTCATTGATGCAGTTAACAAGAAAAAGTTAGAGCAAGTCCCGATTTATAACCAGGGCAAAAACCGGTGCCAATTATGGGAACGCAGGATGAAACGTGAGTAGCAGTCCACATTACCACCCGCGTTTCATCATCCTTCTCTTTTTCTTTCATTTTGCTAATTAATCCAACGTGATGTAGCAAGTCAATGGACTCAAATTCTTGCAAGTTATGCTCAATGGTCACGATGTCCTGTGAGATATTGAATCTAAATCGTGACAGTCATTTTTGGCATTCCGTTCTCGCCAACTTACGTCTGATATCACCAATTATCTACCATCCTGTTTCTTGAAGAATTAGAGCAACCCATGAACTCTCAACCTAGAGATACAAAATGTAAAATTGATGGAATTTTACATCATTTTTTGAATTTTTTTTTCTTTTTCCTTTCTTTATGAGAACCTCACTTTGTAGTACAATCTATACCATCGTTTCCATCTTGTAGCAACAATTGAAACATAACTAAAAAAATATTCCTAAAATTTTAAACTAGAGAAAAAAATCTAGAAATTTCATTTATTGCTAAAACTTTAAACAAAAGTCATATCAATACTCTAGGAAAAATCCAGAGAATTTCAGAAATTCATGGATATATATCTTAAACCTAAGAAAAATTAATACAGAGATAAACGTAAGTCATACCAAAACTCTAGAAAAAATCTAGAGAAATTCATGGATATATCTTAAACCTAAGAAAAATTACTAGAGAGATAAACATGTTTCTACATTACTATTGCTGTTATAAAGATGAAGTTTGATGTGTTTCTCACTTGTTTTCAACTTTTCGTGTGTTCATCTCTTGTTCTCTCACGTTCCCAGGACGATGCAGAGACAAATTCTCTATATTTTGCTCTTGACACTTGTTGCTAAAAAGAAAACAAGGGTTTGTTGATTTTAAAGGTGGTTTGATAAGTTTTATAATGTTGCCTCTGAACAATTTCCTTCTATCTTAAAAACTCTCCATTATCCATTTTGATAAGTAAGAAAGATTAATGAAATTGTTGGAAATAGTCTAACATGATTTGATTAATAAAGTCAATTGAGGCGATCCATAGATAGTCACTACAATTGGCAGATTTTGCATAAAAAACTAAACAATGTGCCAGTTTATTAGTCTTTCTTAGAACCCAATTTATATCGATATAGTTTTGGTCCAGGAAACCTATATGAACATCAACTACAGGGCCAATATCAGAAAAAAAAAAAAAAAACATCGTCTTTATCTCCAATAAGCTGGATGAATAATCAATGATGCACCTGTTAGGAATTGGAGCAGCAGGCACAGCGGAAATTAAAATTTTTAAACCCCAAACTCCCATCAGGAATCACCCTAGGTTCTACGTATGACTTAAAGAGGGGGTTATAGGATTACCTTAATCCTGGAAGTGATGCTTCTGACTCGTTGGAGAAGGTAGAGAACCCCCAAACAGTCCAGATGTCCTGCCTCTATTGTAATCCACGCAAGAGTGCTTCTGAATTTTACCTTGATCGTCTCTATGATCTATGTGTGAGTGAGGGAAGAAAGTGCTAGCCTTTTCTTTTCACTCAAGCTCTCAGAACTCTCAGGATTTTCTTTACGTAAGGTTTTCTGAAAACCTAACCTTTCTCTTCTGTTCTCTATCAGTGTAACAGATGTATCATATAGTCTGTTATATAGATAGGATAGAGAGAGAAACCGTAACATCAGATATCGCTTTTGCTATCTGACAAATATAGGATAACTATTTTATCCTATTTGCTCAAACAGCCCCAAAATTTATTATTCCATGTAATTAGACCCCAAGAATTTTATTTTCAAGTCTCTACTTGGACATACACAATTTTAATACAGAATTCAATCTCTAAGCGTGTGATCCAATAGGTTCCAAATACACTGGTAATAATTATAAATTATAATTCTCAAAAGAATTAGATAAAATAAACACCTTTATTTTATCATTAATTATAATAATTAATCATTCATAATTACAAATTATGAGCGGTGTCTAGCAACACATCACAACTACTAGGTATTCGGAATTGGTCAAGGGGAATTCCGACCTAACCTTTCCATGGAAAATTACCATGCAATTATTATCCTTTCACCATCGATATCCTATTAGTCAGGGAATAAGGAACAAGTGCCAATTCCCTAATGACTAATTAATTTTCTAGTTCTCGGAATTAACCTTAAATTAGGTTAACTTGAAGACATTTTTCAATTAACCTAATGTAATCAACTACTAAGGTTAAATTCCAACTAGTTGCCTTTCTGGATATCAACTCCCACTATCGGAGTGGTAAATCCTTTCTTGATCGCTCACTATCTTTCCATACTTCACACTACCCCTAATTTATATTCTTTAAGTCACTCCTGGTGAGTAACAAGAAATAGAATCAAAAGGTAGTGATTCACACTCAAGATACTATGGTGATCTCAAATCTAGGATCACTTACACAATTTCCCATAAGAGATTCAACCATTGGCACTAGATAGATATCCTAATGGGATCTCTGTGTGGATCACTCCAATGAATTTGTACCTTACAATTCATCTACACATTAGCCTAGGTATCCCTATACCATGGTTGATGAGAACAACCACTACTTACACTAAGTAGGGGCTAACTGTGTACTGGTCTCTCCGTATTAATGATGTCCTATCTCATTAATACTATGACTAGGGAAATTTAAGAATATTATTATAAATGTGATTGATATCTCATAGTCATCAACTCTTGTGACTACCATCACATCAATAAATATTCTAAGGACTTTATCAGTTATATCAAATATTTAACAGATAAAATTGGAAGTTCATAAAATACAAAACTTAATTAGGAATGTATTTAAACAAAATAATTATTTTTGGGCATACATTCCAACAGCACCATCCCTAGTAGTTGGGATAGAATAAAACTTTTTTCTAGAAATTTTATTTTTATTTAAAATAACTT
This sequence comes from Gardenia jasminoides, assembly GCA_013103745.1. Taxonomy (NCBI): domain Eukaryota; kingdom Viridiplantae; phylum Streptophyta; class Magnoliopsida; order Gentianales; family Rubiaceae; genus Gardenia; species Gardenia jasminoides. The sequence goes on along the minus strand of CM023102.1, from coordinate 20,016,793 downwards.
ACTATTGAAAATAATAATAAAGAGTAATATGCACATAAAATAATTTTTCCTTTTTTTTAACTCGCTAATTTGTGTGTGAAAGAAATGCTGAGTATCACATTCCACCCTCATAAAATGAAGTTTCATCGTTGACACTTAATTGATTGGATTACTCAAAACAATTTAGCCAATTCTTTTAACTTAGATTACATTAGCACATATTGGATTTTAAGCCTCGCTATTAATTCTCCAAGGTATAAAATTCTCAAATGCCTAGTTCCCATCACGCTTCCCTGCCTTAACAGAATTTCAAATCTCCAAAGGTAATTTAAGTCAATTGAGTTTCATTTTCATCAAAGCTTTTATAATTTCTAAATTGACAATCATGTCTACTAGTTACCTTTTTGTAAACCCATATTAATCTAGTATCATTTCGCTCTTAAAAGTTGTTACAAAGTTTCATTTAGTCGTTTACTTATTAATCATCATTTGCACCCCAATTTATTCCCTACCAAGTACCGATGAATTGCATCTTGAGAACTTACAACCTATGTTTTTAAACTCAGACCGGACCGGCCGGTTGAACCAGGAACCGGCCAGGTATCCTGTCCGAGTCATCCTTCAAAACCGAAAATTCTAAAATCCGGTCAAAACCGATCAAAACTCGGGTTTGACCAGGTCTGACCGGATGAACCGGTTGGTCGGGTTTGACTATTTAACCTTTTTTTTTTTTTTTTACCTTTGACCCATTATATCCTTTCAAACTCACTTTTTAAGTTTTAGTAAATATGGTTTAACCTCTCATTATTTTAATATAGTGTAAAATTAATCCAATACATGTTTTAAGTTACATTTCTACCTATATATATATTATATTCTTTAAGTCAATTTTATGATTAAATATAAAATTCTCAAATTTGTATATAAAGTCATAAATCAAAATTTTTTATATATATAAAGTTGAAAACTACCAATTTGAGGGAATTTTTATATACTATTTTTTAAGAGAATTTTTTTATATACTATTTTGATTATATATTATTAATATATATATTTATGACATTATCCGATTCGACCCCCAGTCCAACCCGGTCGAATCCATCGACCCCTGACCCCTAAACTTAGCCGGTTCGATACTCGATCCGAGTCTGAAAACATAGCTTACAACATGAACTCCGAGTATTGTGTTCAATATATCACTGAGTTTGATATATATGATCATTCAATCAAGATCATACAACCTTAAACTGTCCTTATTTTTGACATGTCAAGTCAAGGGTTTATGAGAACTTGTTTCAACTAATAAACATGCAATAAACTTCTACTTCTTCAATGTTGATGTTGTGCTAATCTATTTCTTGCTATTGGCAATTCTTATACCAAACTCTTAGCTACGTAACAACAATTCTTTGGTCCCGTGAAAATGCAAGTACAGTGCTATTATCTTAGTGATCATGGTACAATCATGATACGAGACCCTTCTTTCATCCAAATTGTTAAAGTTCTTGAACAATAATATGTGTACCCAATTTCGAATTTTAGCTGCAAATAGTATTTTAGTTCTCCCTCCAGTCCTATTTATGTACTTAGAGCTAGAGCGCTTGGCTAATCTATGTTTTTTTTTCTCCCATCTTCTTAGTCTAAACTATTTTCCACTATACTGCTAGTATAAAGCTTCTAATTAGTTGATCATGAATTTTAAAACATAAAATCTCTATTGTAGTACAAAAAAAATGTTCAAATAATCAAATTTAAAACTTGTGATCGAGTGATATAATAGCTTCAACAGTCAATACCTGTAAAAGAATTAATGCTTAATGGTAATGGAATTATGACATCATCTTTTAAAACTTGCATACATATCTTTAAAGAAAACTTTTTATCTATTTCTAGTAGAACCAATGCATAGGATTCTGCCAAAAAGTCCAAAAGTTCTCCCAATAACTTACTCAGATAACTTTAATGGAGTGATTAAACTATGTTACTGGGGACACGGGTAGAGCGATTCATTTACATGGTGAACCTAATTCTATACGCATTAAACTAAATTTGGTTACACTATTGTACCTCAAGATCTGAATTTCTACATTTTTCATGCAGACTATCCTTATCCCCTTTCATCATTCATGCCAGACATTTCTTACTAAACATTGATTTAAACGTTAACGTTAACCTTTACCCGTAACATAGGAGTCCTTTATCTGGACTAATAAATCAATCAAGATGTTTTCGAAAGCATTTATATTGACACTAAACGGAACTAACATGCCAATTACTTCTTTTTTTTTAATGTACTCCCAAAATGTTGCACATCCTTACTTCCCAATTTAAAGGCTATAATCCTTTCCAATGTACTAATTTTAGCTTCAAAATTTGAAAGTAAATCATACTCTTATGCATTATTGAGAAGATATAGGGTCCATTTGGATTCCCTATTTTTGCACTTGTTTTGAAAAACTATATTTTACATCCCTAATACTACAATAATACACCAACCAAAAACTACCCCAAAAACAACATCACATACACAAATAAAATTTTTATTTTTTTCTATTTCTTTTTTCCTTTTCCTTTTCTTTTTCCTTTTCCTTTTCCTTTTCCCTTTCCTTTTTCTTTCTTTCCACTTCTTCTCCTCCAACCCACTGCCCTTCCTCATCCCCGCCGGAGTGTGTGACAACCACTTCTACTTCTTCTTTTTTCCCTTCCTCTTCTCTTTCCCCTCTTCCCCTCCCCCCGCCATCTCCTCCCCCACTATCACTCTCTCTCCCCCCCACCACCCTTCCTTCCCCCCCTCCTTGCAACCAAATCTGCTTGACGCGGAAAGGGAGAGGGAGAGTGGGGGAGGAGGTGGCAACAAGGGGAGGAGGTGGTGGGTGTGACAGCCCCACTTCTCCCTAGAGCGTACCCTAAGGTATTCGTGGACCGCCTGCCTAGCTTTCGCCAAGACTCACTACGATCCTTAATCAAATTAAAGTTTGAACTTCAATAGATACAGTTCTCAAATGAATTACAATGTCAATTTCAAATATTTATGTCAAATACTCCACTAATTTACATTCCACAAGTCAGTCGAACTTCAAAGCATACACTCTCTACAGTTCCTCAATCATATAACAAATCTCAAATAACTACAAAGCAAAATCTCCAAAATAATAATTATATGTCCATTTAGTCCAATTACACTGAAAGTCCAACAATCCATGATTATAAATAGTACCCGAAATAATCCAGCCAGTCACACTAAGAACGATCACAACACTTACTTTCCTTTGCCTCGAGCCCTGTGGAGGGGAAATAAAACATTTTTGGGGTAAGCTAGAAGCTCAGCAAGGTTCCACAAAAATGAGCAAATTCACATTTGATCAAAATCATAGCACTTGCATCAAATAGCACTTTTGCAAAACAGTTATGTTGTTAAAGATCACTTACAAAAGTATGATTCACTAAGAAGTTCTATAGCGAGAAAACTCTAGAATACACTTGAACACGATTATTAAAAGATGCAAGAGTTCAAGCACTCGAACACTAACTAAACAAACAATTCACTTTAATCACACATAAGATACTGAGACGGAATGAGAGGTACCTCCCACTCATTAGAGTGTGGTACATACTACCACTTAACACATATGGTCGACGAGACAACACTCCAATCGACTTATTCAAAGTTTCAACTCAAGGCGGGATGAGAGGTACCTTCCACTCATTAAGTGTGGTACATACTACCGCTTATCACACTTATGGTCGACGAGACAACGCTCCAATCGACTTATTCAAAGTTAAGATTCAGGCGGGATGAGAGGTACCTACCACTCATTGAGTGTGGCACATGCTACCGCTTATCACACATATGGTCGACGAGACATCGCTCCAATCGACCTATTCAAAATTTCAGCTCAAAGCGGGATGAGAGGTACCTACCACTCTTTAGAGTGTGGTACATACCCATATCACATATGGTGGGATGAGAGGCACCTACCACTCATTGAGTGTGGTACATACTTCTGCTTAACATACACAAATCATCATTCAAGACACAACTCAACACAACACCTTTCAACACATAATTCACTTCTAGTCACAGTTTTCAAATCACATAAATAGATCATCATCTCATTTAGTATTTGCGAACTAAGACAGATGTCATGCTTGGAAACTCACAAACTCTTCATACATTATTTCACTTGTAAAAGCGTTTTCCTTGGAAATAATAGGAAATCATTTTAACAAGTCATTCATTGGCAAACAACTACAAGATTTCATTTGAAAAGGAGTTGGAACACTCACCAATTAGTCACAGCTGACAATCCAAGATAGGATCTGGTTCAAACTCTTCCCCACTTCCTATGATCAAGTAAAAGAAGATATAAGTTTCGCCCCACAAATAGTGAAACTAAATTCAAATAGTTTATTCATTTATTTTATCAAAATTCTTCCCAAAATCCCTCTAATTTTACTCGAGTGAAAAGTAGTCACTTGAGTCGAAAATCATCATAAAAGATTCCATTTTCAAATCGACACACCATATAAACAAAATACTCTCTCGAGGTACTCTATACTCGTGACTTCTAAATTTTAGAACAAACACCTAAAGTGAGGTCTTTCATCTCAAAAATCACCCCTTCTAGTTTAAACTCAACACTAACTTAAATCAAGGTTTTAACACATGTTTAGAACAATTTTTACCAAATCTCAATGTTCACAATTTATGAAAAATGGGTAAAACATTTCAAAACCCTCAAATCTGTCCAAATAGCATATCTACCCAAGAATTAGTGAAAACTCAACTTTTCACCATTAAAGGTCAAGATTTTAACTCTATCTAAACATATACTCATAAACAAATATAATACACATTTATTTAGGCAAAATCTAACCATGAAACATCACAAAATCTCGAAATCAAGTGTCAAAATTTCCAGGCATAGGTTCGGCCGGCTCTCACTCTTTTCCTTCAAAATTTTCACTAACATATACTAATAAAATAATCTCATATCATAAACAACAAATGTAACCATAATCAGGTCCTCAAGTCCGCTACCTAAGTTGGGAATTCAAGAGCCCAACTCAAATGCTTCATACATAAGCATTCTTATCATAATAATCCATGGATCTACAATATTTAACACTAATCAAGCTAGATCTAAAAGGTTTAAGTCTTACACCTTCAGATCTTTCCAGATCTAACAAGATCAACCAAGATCTTGTGAACTCCTCTCAAGAATGATACTCCCAAGCTTAGAAACTCCAAAAGTTCCAACCTTAACCCACGATCCGCTTGATTTGATGATGATTTCCGTCTCCAAACTCAAGAGCAAGAAGTTGGCAAACCCAAGAGGCTTTCTTCCCTTCCCTTTTCTCTCTCTCTCTCTCACAAACCACTCTCCCAATCTCTCTTTCTCACGGCTGCCAAGGGAAGAAGAAGACACAAGAGATGTTGCTTCAATGGAGTCTTTAAGCTTCAAAAGTTGGAAGATGAAGAAGATGAGCAAGAAATCCCTAAACTCTCTCTAATCTCTCTCTCTCTCTTTTCGGCCCTCTCTCTCTCTTTCTCCCTCTCTTATGGCAGCTCCAAGAAGAAGGAGGAATGTCTTCAATGGAGGCTTGAAGCTTCAAGAAATTTGAGGAAGAAGAAGTTGAAGAAGCAAAGTTGAAATCTTTCTCTCTTTTCTCTCTCTCAACTCACGGCCTCCCTCTCTCTCTTAGCTCTCAATTTGCAGCTGAAAAATGAAGAGGCAAGAAGCAAGAAAGATGGCTTTTTAAGGGACAAAAAGTTGCCTTTTCCCCAATTTAAGGAAAAGTGGTCAAACGACCACTTTTTGTCGCGTCGCATGCGACACTCTAACTTTTACTATTTTATCTCATTCCGACACTGTCCAATCTTAAATATATCTCTGTAATACCTCTACATATGCTCGATTTCCTCTTAAAATCACTGATCACACTTCGGTACAAAATTTAGCACTTAAACGGGCCGAAAACGCACACCGACAAATGAATCTTGAAAAATTCTCTAAATTAGAAAATAATCACTCAAACATAAATTCACTCATATTTTAATAAATACACACAATATAAAAATTTTTATGCATTTTAAAAATAAAATTCAAATTTTGAGGCCCTCACATCCTTCCCTCCTTAAAAGAATTTCGTCCTCGAAATTCACATTTTATATACAAATAACTCTGGATACTTCTTCTTCACCATATTTCTCATTCAAACCTTAATATCCAACTCACCAAGCCTATTAACAACTTTCACCCTTCAACCCAAAATTCACCATCCTTATGTACCAAGATAGTAATCAGACGCTGGTTCCCAGGAAATGTTCTAATCTCCAAATCATAAGGCAATCTAACAAGTTTTAGGTCAACACCACCCATAAAGACAAGATTCATAACGAATGTAACACCTGAATCAATTAATACTTAAGCTAGTCGATGAAAGGTGGAGGTTGTACCTTTAACGACCGCAGGAAGGTCGGAAACTCGTTGTTGGTCAATAGCATAGACCCTAGCTGGAACCCTTGACTGATTTTCCCTTGAATTGGTCTGCTTAGAGGTTGATTTATCCACTTGTTGAACCCCATTTCCCCTTTGGGTTCTAGGACATGCAGCAAACTGATGATCACTACTCCCACACCTAAAACATTTCCCTTCTTTTCTCCAACAAGTGTTCTCGGTATGATTAGACTTTCCACAATAATTACAATGTACTTCGGGAGTTGTTACTAAGCTTTTCCTGTGGAGCACTCCTCGGTTCTCCCCCTCCACTTGAGGTCCCTCAAAATATTGCACCTCTCGTCATGGCCCCTCTTGGGGTTCGCAGAATGTTTACTCCACCTATTCCTCTTTCCATCTTGGGTGGTGGGGCACTCGTGTCTCCCTGTTCACTATTGCTTCTAGGGGCACTTCTTTTTCTCGCATGAAAGGCTCTCACTTGGGCTCTTACACTTTCAATTCTCTGGGCCTTCTCAATTGCATCACTAAAGCTTTTAACTGGGGCTGCTGCTAAGCCTTCTTGAATTTTCACATTTAACCCCTGTACAAATCTCATTATTCTCCTTTGTTCAGTTGCCACCAAATCAGGGGTGAATCTGGACAATTTTGTGAACAGTGCCTCGTACTCCGTGACACTTAGTGTTCCTTGTCGACATTTAATAAAATCATCTTCTCTCTTCTCTTGAATCAAAGGAGGGAGGAATTTAGCGTTAAATTCTCTAGTGAAATTCATCCATGTCTTAGGGGTTCGGTCTCTATCCCATTTAGCCCTAATCATGTTCCACCATGATCGGGCGCCTCCCTCAAATTGAAATGCCGCAAAAGTCACTTGTCTTTTCTCGGAGTAGTTTAGAGCGGCGAATATGTCACTTATTCTTTCTAACCAATTTTCAGCCATTTTAGGATCAGGCTCTCTAGAGAACTTAGGTGGGAAAAATTTTTGAAATCACTCTAAGGCCCTCTCATCACCACCTTCGGGGCCTATAGGTTGATTTACAAGTTCAGGACCTTGCTGGTTAGCCATACGCTCCAGGATATTTGTCATGCGGTTAATGGCAGTAGCTACTTGTTCCCCAACCTCAACCCTAGGCTCCCGGTTTTGATGAACCGCTGATTCTCAATCACCTCCCACATTTTGGGGTTGTCTAAACCCTCTCCCACGGCCTCGTCCTCTCCTTCTACTATCCATGATCCTTTTAAAGGGCCACCATTTAGGATAAATGCAAAAATAAAATATTAGCAAATGGAATTTCAAGTGGAGCCAAAAATATTTTATATCTTCATAACAAAAGAAGGAGTACACAAGTATGTCACAATAGTACATTCATTTTCAAAGGAAACACATCAAATCACATCACACTTACAAATAGAAGCAAGCAAAGAAATGGTAGTTAGAATAATTGCACCAGCATGCAAATACAGAGACGTGAACACATCACATCATATCACTTCACATCACATCACTTGTATATTATTCTTTTCCGAGACAAGTCCAAATGCCAAGTTTCGAGCACATATCACTTCACTTCACATCACATAGATAACCCTATGGCTCATCCCTTTCTTCTCGGCCTAAGCTTGGCCTACAGCTCGAGTCGAAATGACTCACCGACAGGTCTCGGGGATTCCCAAAATTTCACACGCACACATAGGTCACTTTGAAACACTTTCACAAATATTTTCATTCAAATAGAGGTAAGTGCGATGAAGTACACACCACCTCATGGTTGGCCACCCAAGAGGTCAATCAACTCAATTCTCATTCCTGCCTGGCATACCAAGTAGATTACACAATCCACTACAAGAATACATCCAACGCTTAAACCATTCCCATAGTTGTCTCTCCTTTCAATCATCACAGTTATTAAACTCTTAAACTATTCACAAAATCACTAGCGTATTTTTGATTCCCAATCACACTAACTGCATGCTCTCAGATATGCTCACTCTACTTTCTCAGTCCTTATACCTGAATTATGTGTTCAATTCTCAAAATAAGCTTTTGAAAATATATCCAGAACTATTGAAGTTACAAAATTCTCTTCAAGTTCAAGGTTTACCTTACTAAAACGTAAGTTCATATTTTTTTTCAAACTTAAGATTTCTTTTGGAAACATGGCCAAAATCATGTGCGAAAATGTATCAATTTAAAAATTCAGAATTGAAAAACACGATTGGAAAACCTCAACTTTCCTCTTAGATCCTCTATACATAAATCTAACAAACTCATCAATTGCTTTCCAACTCTTAATTCAAAAATATAGTGGGATTCACATACATGTCAAGAATGACATGTTATAGAGTATTTAAAACACATGTGTGTCTCCTTCAACCATCGATTGGAAAATAAAACTAGTACATCTCAATTTTCTTTTAAATTCCAGGGTGGAAAAATTTTCAGCAGCTAAACTAGTAGGAAAACGCATTTTGTTCTTTTGAAACCTCTTTTATTTTAGCTAAAAAAAACCATCACATAAGGTATGAACTAATAATTTTCAATATCTTACTTCTATAGCCAATACCGATAGTCACCCCGATTCCTTCCATTCTTACAAGTACAATGATCATTCAAGTCTTAGTCAATTTTCACTATAAATCTCTCACATAATGTTTCACTTCAATGTAACATTACCTAGTTCTTCAAAAAAAAATTTTCCACCAATCCCTTATAAGGAACTTTCAAGTAACAAATCCTCTTTAATCACTAGGGTATAGTAGATTCTCCAATTCATGTAATATTCAAATTAATCTCATAGTCCAGTATCCTAAACTTGTAATTTAGGATACACTACAGAGATCTGAAGCCTAAACTCTAATACCACCTGTGACAAAATCAAAGCACTTGCATCAAAATCACATTTGATCAAAATCAAAGCACTTGCATCAAATAACACTTTTGCAAAACAGTTAAGTTGTTAAAGATCACTTACAAAAGTATGATTCACTAAGAAGTTCTATAGCGAGAAAACTCTAGAATACACTTGAACACGATTATTAAAAGATGCAAGAGTTCAAGCACTCGAACACTAACTAAACAAACAATTCACTTTAATCACACATAAGATACTGAGACGGAATGAGAGGTACCTCCCACTCATTAGAGTGTGGTACATACTACCACTTAACACATATGGTCGACGAGACAACACTCCAATCGACTTATTCAAAGTTTCAACTCATGGCGGGATGAGAGGTACCTTCCACTCATTAAGTGTGGTACATACTACCGCTTATCACACTTATGGTCGACGAGACAACGCTCCAATCGACTTATTCAAAGTTAAGATTCAGGCGGGATGAGAGGTACCTACCACTAATTGAGTGTGGCACATGCTACTGCTTATCACACATATGGTCGACGAGACATCGCTCCAATCGACCTATTCAAAATTTCAGCTCAAAGCGGGATGAGAGGTACCTACCACTCTTTAGAGTGTGGTACATACTTCCGCATATCATATATGGTGGGATGAGAGGCACCTACCACTCATTGAGTGTGGTACATACTTCTGCTTAACAAACACAAATCATCATTCAAGACACAACTCAACACAACACCTTTCAACATATAATTCACTTCTAGTTACAGTTTTCAAATCACATAAATAGATCATCATCTCATTTAGTATTTGCGAACTAAGACAGATGTCATGCTTGGAAACTCACAAACTCTTCATACATTATTTCACTTGTAAAAGCGTTTTCCTTGGAAATAATAGGAAATCATTTTAACAAGTCATTCATTGGCAAACAACTACAAGATTTCATTTGAAAAGGAGTTGGAACACTCACCAATTAGTCACAGCTGACAATCCAAGATAGGATCTGGTTCAAACTCTTCCCCACTACCTATGATCAAGTAAAAGAAGATATAAGTTTCGCCTCACAAATAGCGAAACTAAACTCAAATAGCTTATTCATTTATTTTATCAAAATTCTTCCCAAAATTCCTCTAATTTTACTCGAGTGAAAAGTAGTCACTTGAGTCGAAAATCATCATAAAAGATTCCATTTTCAAATCGACACACCATATAAACAAAATACTCTCTCGAGGTACTCTATACTCGTGACTTCTAAATTTTTAGAACAAACACCTAAAGTGAGGTCTTTCATCTCGAAAATCACCCCTTCTAGTTTAAACTCAACACTAACTTAAATCAAGGTTTTAACACATGTTTAGAACAATTTTTACCAAATCTCAATGTTCACAATTTATGAAAAATGGGTAAAACATTTCAAAACCCTCAAATCTGTCCAAATAGCATATCTACCCAAGAATTAGTGAAAACTCAACTTTTCACCATTAAAGGTCGAGATTTTAACTCTCTCTAAACATATACTCATAAACAAATATAAAACACATTTATTTAGGCAAAATCTAACCACGAAACATCACAAAATCTCGAAATCAAGTGTCAAAATTTCCAGGCATAGGTTCGGCCAGCTCTCACTCTTTTCCTTCAAAATTTTCACTAACAAATACTACTTTTAACCATAAAATAATCTCATCTCATAAACAACAAACGTAACCACAATCAGGATCTCAAGTCCGCTACCTAAAAGTCACCTCAAGTTCGCTATCTAAGTTGAGAATTCAAGAGCCCAACTCAAATGCTTCATACATAAGCATTCTTATCATAATAATCCATGTAACTACAATATTTAACACTAATCAAGCTAGATCTAAAAGGTTTAAGTCTCATACCTTCAGATCTTTCTAGATCTAACAAGATCAACCAAGATCTTGTGAACTCCTCTCAAGAATGATACTCCCAAGTTTAGAAACTCCAAAAGCTCCAACCTTAGCCCACGATCCGCTTGATTTGATGATGATTTCCGTCTCCAAGCTGAAGAGCAAGAAGTTGGCAAACCCAAGAGGCTTTCTTCCCTTCCCTTTTCTCTCTCTCTCTCTCTCTCATGAACCACTCTCCCAATCTCTCTTTCTCACGGCTGCCAAGGGAAGAAGAAGACACAAGAGATGTTGCTTCAATGGAGTCTTTAAGTTTCAAAAGTTGGAAGATGAAGAAGATGAGCAAGAAACCCCCAAACTCTCTCTAATCTTTCTCTCTCTTTCTCCCTCTCTTATGGCAGCTCCAAGAAGAAGGAGGAATGTCTTCAATGGAGGCTTGAAGCTTCAAGAAATTTGAGGAAGAAGAAGTTGAAGAAGCAAAGTTGAAATCTTTCTCTCTTTTCGCTCTCTCAACTCACGGCCTCCCTCTCTTTCTAAGCTCTTAATTTGCAGCTGAAAAATGAAGAGGCAAGAAGCAAGAAGATGACTTTTTAAGGGACAAAAAGTTGCCTTTTCCCCAATTTATGGAAAAGTGGTCAAACGACCACTTTTTGTCGCGTCGCATGCGACACTCTAACTTTTACTATTTTATCTCATTCCAAAACTGTCCAACCTTAAATATATCTCTGTAATATCTCTACATATGCTCGATTTCCTCTTAAAGTCACTGATCACACTTTGGTACAAAATTTAGCACTTAAACGGGCCGAAAACGCACACTAGCAAATGAATCTTGAAAAAATTACCTAAATTAGAAAATAATCAATCAAACATTTATTCACTCATATTTTAATCAATAACACAATATAAAAATTTTTATGTATTTTAAAAATAAAATTCAAATTTTGAGACCCTCACAGTAGGGAGGGAGGAGAGGGAGAGGGAGGAAAGAAAGAAAAGAGAAAAAACAAAGTCACCGGTGTCGGAGATGATGGCCGGTGCCTAAAATGATGACCGTGCCAGTAGTAGGTGTATGTTTGGCACCGATAGCCGATTTGGGTGGTGAAGAAGAAGAAAAAAAAAAGGAAGGAAAACAATTTTTTAGGTGTGACTTTTTTGTGTAAGAAAAAGAAAGGAATGAAGGAAAAAAAAATTTTTAGTGTTTCTGGATATGCATGTTAAAAATTTGGGAGTTTTTAGAGGATTCACGTAGCTAAAGTAATATATATTTATAAATTGGTCAAAAAACTCGTTTGCCAAACAAGCCCATAATCTCAAAAACACTCTAAAAAACAATCCTAAGACATCTACAATAATTATTTTTCATATCTCAAATGCTACAGTAGTGTTTTTGAAAAACTCATCAAAAAACAAATAATCCAAATGGACCAATAGAGATTATCTGATAAAAGGTACTGCAAAATCAGCCCACTCTTTATTTTTTGAAAAAATTGGTAGTTATTGAATTATTTTATCTACACAACATTAATTATCACTGAGATCAAGTAGATAGCAACTAACTTAATATATTTTCTCTTATTATTATTATTATTATTGCTGTTGTTGTTGTTTTTGTTGTCGTTATTTTTATTAATTTACACAGAAATGTTCCTTCATTAAAGTCATCCAAATTAAACTTAAAATGGTATAAACTTTTTTACATATGTTTGTCCCTAAAATTAATAATCTCACAGCGCATCTACAATCATAAATACATACATACATATACATATATATCCACACACTCACACACATATACACATACTTACATACATATATGCATACATACATACATACATACAATATATACATATATATATGTCTATATATATATATATGTGTGTGTGTGTGTATCTGGGTGTGTGTGTGTGTGTGTGTGTAGACATGTATCAATATTCAATTTTCAATACGATAAGTTATGAGTTGGACATATTCACGTTCTGCCAAGTGGGCACCCTCTCTACCCTCTCTTGTTGCCATGTCTACGTATCTAAATATTGTATCAATATCATATTTCCACTTTATGATTATTCATTTTTTTTAATCTATGGCAAAAAAAGAAGATTCATACGATGTGTTTTTTATAACAACCAACTACCCCTTTCTGTAGGCACAAAATTTTTCTCACTTTTGTTTTATTTTATTTTTAATTTAATTTATTTTGTTGGGTTTACCAAGTAATTGTTTTCCACTTTATTTATTTGTTTTATTCTAATGTGGTTGTCTTATTCTTGTAGGTTTTATAATGCACAGTTAAAGAAAAGCAAATACAACCCAAATTTCCCCTTTTTTCGAATGACCAAAACCCAATTCTAATGTCCCAAAGCAAAACCCAAGGTAAAGCCCACAGAAAATCCAAGCAAAAAGAAAGAAAAAGACTCTTTTCGAAACCCAAAAGAAAGGAGCATATAGCCGAAAGAAATGAAACCCAAATCTGGCAAGTTGGCCTATCTCTTCCAAAAAAAAAAAACAAAAGAAAAGAAAAGAAAGAAAGAGGCTCCTCCCCATGCATGCATGCGATGCACACAAGCGCCCTTCTTCCCCTTCTCCCTTTACCAATATAAAGCGTATTCTGCCTCATGGCAATTTTTTTTTTTTAGCTTTCTTTCATTCTTTTTCTTTCTTTCTCTTCAAGCAGAATTCGTATAAAAGTAGTTCAATTCCTATCCATTACCAGCAATCTCCTCCGTCTAAGGTCCTAAGAGGAACACATCACCCTACTTTTAAAATTTTAATCCTAACCTTTAGTTTTAAGGTTTGCTTTTCTAAACCTCAAGGCCATATAAGAACCATAAGTTAAGAGTTTTAGGGTTTTTTCAAGGGGGGATTCTTTGCAAGAAATGGCGCATAAAAGAGAGGGAAAAAAACAGAGAGAGAGAGAGAGGAAGGAAGGGAAAAATTTTCTGAAAAGATGAAAACAGGCTGACCGACCAGCCCTATTTGGAGATAATTTTCTCCCTCATTTCTCATTGTGAGAGGCCTTTTTTTTTTTTGCACTTTTTGGGAACATAATAGAGTGTTTTCTTTGTTGGTGGCTTCCTGAAAAGAGAGCTCTAAGTACTTGAAAATGAGGCTCAAAAATGGCTGAAAGTCACCCCTTAACCATCATTTTCCAACAATTTTCTTGCTTTCAACGATCCCTAGTATGTGTCTACAACCAAGAGCCCCTTGTTTAAGCTTTCATCAGAACATTGCAGGTAATTACATCTATCCCTATTTTCATCTCAACACCAGATGCCACCTCATCTTTAATTTTGTTATTTCAAACTATAAGTTTGGATTCATGTTTGCTTAAAAATGTGTTATTGCTTAGATGTCATGATGGTTTCTGCCATATCTTGGATCAGAGAATACTTCATAATCAAAGGAATCTTGAGTTTCATGAAAAAAAAGAAACCCATTTCTCTGAAGCTTTAAATGTTGAAAATGGTGGATTTTTGGTTGGATGATTTTAGCCCCTGTTTGTGATTGAATGTTGCCTCTTATGACTCTATGAAGCTTTTGGTGAAGTTAGATTAAGTGTGCTCTTGAAAATTTTTGTGAAATAATGAACAAGAAATGTGAGTTTGTGTTCATGCCTTCGGAGCCTTGTTTCCATATAATCTTTATGCCTCTAGGTTGATTTTGATGCCATAAACATGTTTAGAATGTTAAAATGAGTCTTTTGGTACAAATAATTGGACTAGACAACAGTCGCCAAAAAATTTTTCTAGTGAAGTTCTTGCTGTGTTGGCCGGAAATTTTGTACAATCCAGCAAGCAAAGCTGGTCAAAGTTTTTTTTGACAAAGGTTGACCTGCCCTCCTTGTATCTCCTTTTACTCTAGTTGCATTTTTTTTGTTTTTGGTTACAAGAGAGAGTGAACTAACTCTAGAACGACACAAACCAGGGTGTAGTCACCCCCAGAACATCTACTGACAAAATTGACCTCAAACCAACCGGAGGCACTTGGATGTCCTTATGCTTAAACTATTGTCGGACGCTTTCCTTAGCCAACCAATCTACACAATTATTAGCTTCTCTCCAGATGTGCTTCAGCTCATATTTCCAGTTCTGGTGTACAAGCTCCCTGATTTGCTTAATCAAGTTGAAGTGTGATGAGACAGCTTCTGCTTCAGAGATTAGATTTAAACCTGCTTTAGAATTGGACTCAAGAATTACTTGCTTATAACCTTTTTTCCAGGCCAGTTGTAACCCTGTTAGAATTGCCCAAAACTCCGCTGCTATGTTAGAGGAAATGCCCAAGAAGACTGAGAAACCTTCTAACTAGCGACCGGACGCGTCTCTGATCAGACCACCCATGCCAACTCTGCTTGGGTTCCCTTGGGATGCTTCATCGACATTGATTTTGGCCCATGAATCAGGAGGTTTTTCCCATGCTATCAAATATTCCCGAACACTTTGCCTGCCCTTCAGCTTCACAATGATCTCCTTGGCCTAATCTATTAAGTTCTTGATTCTACTAGGAGAGGTCTGAATTAAGGACTCATCACCTTTGTGGACAAAGAGATTTCTCGCATACCAAGCATAGTAGGAAATGAATTGAAAAGCTGTATACCAGTTTGTAATATTCTCCCTCCCTGCAGCTTTAAACTGTAGACACCAGTTCACCCACTCTAGAAGGTCTTTACTTTTGAACTCATCCTAGTGTTGGGGATTAAGGAAATGTTGCCAAATATGGCTAATCCACTGGCAATCTCTTAAGGCTTGCAAGATCGTTTCAGGGCCGTCTTCGCAAATTGGGCAACTGTCATCAGCTAGTAGCTTTCTTCTTTTCTTCTCTCCTTGAGTAAGCAACCTCCCATGCCTAACCAGCCATAGAAAGAATTGCCACCTTCCTGGGCCTTTCATTTTCCATATTTTTTCCTATTCTTTCCTTGTCTCCTCCAATTCTGAATTCTCCCATGCTAGTTGGTAAGCAGAGGATATGGAGAACTTGCCATTAGCCTCTGGTTTCGAACTAAGCATATCTATATTGTCCTGATGGTCCGTAACGAGCAAGGAATTGATACGCCAAAGGATTTGTTGAGGTAGCAGATTAATGAGCTCACTCATATCCCAACCTTGTCCTTCCCTCCAGTAATCACTTACTTTTTTCTCCACTTCAATTGCTAGGACTTCCCGATCCGCGGCCTCAATTAGTGGGTGATCTAACAACCACACATCTGTCCAGAAATTAATAGATTCCCCATTACCCAACCTCCATTGAGTTCCTTTCTATACTATCTAATTGGCTTCCTTCATGCTTCTCCAGACATATGAAGCTCCATTTCTAGGGGAAAACGTTGCAATTCGCTGCCTACAGTACTTTTTCTAAAGTACCATCACCCATAAGGTTTCCTCCTTTCTGTTGAACTTCCAGCATAATTTAGCCAACATAGCTGCATTAACTTTGCTCAGTCTGCGAATGCCCAAGCCGCCTCTATTCTTAGGTTGAGTGGCTAATTTCCAACTGACGTGATGAATGCACCTTTTATCTTCTGTGTCTCCCCACAAAAAATTCCTAGCACATTTTTCAATCTCATGAATGACTGAGTTAGGAAGAAGTGCTGTTTGCATGGAATATGTCGGGATGGCTGCAATGACTGACTTGACCAGAGTGGCCCTACCTGCATATGATAAATGTTTCCTCTTCCAGCCTGCTAGCCGACGTCTAATTTTGTCTAGCAGCCCAGCAAAGGTGGCCTTCGAGATTTTGGAAGTGACTAGAGGCATTCCCAAATATTTCCCCAGATCTTTTGTTTCCTTAATCCTTGTTAGCCTGCTGATCTCACACTCCGAGGCACATTAGGGCAGCAGAGGAATTTCGACTTCGCAGTGTTGATTTTCTGCCCAGATGCTTGGCAGAATTTTTGCATTATTTGGCCAATAACTATTGCTTGATCTGTGCTTGCTTCCGCAAATAAAAGAAGATCATCTGCGGACATCAAATGTGAGATTGATGGGCCTGAAGCTGAAGCCTTAACTCCTTTCCAAACACCTTCCTCAACTGCCTTGGATATGAGCATACTTAGCCTTTCCATATAGAGAACAAACAGGTACGGGAATAAGGGATCCCCTTGCCTGAGTCCTCTACTTGGAGTGAAAGCTTGAGATTTACTACCGTTCCAAAGTATCTCCATTTTGCCTACTTTGACACAGTTCATGACGAGCTCAACCATCTCCTAAGGGAAACCCATCATATTCAAAGTTTCTTCCAAAAACATCCAGCTAATTCTATCGTAGGCTTTTTCAAGGTCTACTTTGATTAACACTACTCCTTTCTTACCCTTTTTCCTCCTCATAGAGTGTAATATTTCCTGGGCTATGATTATATTGTCAGTAGAGTGTCTTCCTGGTATGAAACTACATTGTTGGTCATTAATCAGCTTACCCAGAAGTGGTCTTATTCTTTCCACAAAAATTTTTGAAGCTACTTTATAGCTAACATTACAAAGGAAAATAGGTCTAAGATGTGATACTATCTCCGGGTGATCGATCTTCAGAATCAGGGAGATCAACGTGTCATTCATCCCATCCGGGAGCTTCTTGGTTCTAAAAACTTGATGAATGCTAGTTAGCATCACCTTGTTAATCACACTCTAGCAATTCTGGTAAAAACTTGCTGGAAAGCCATCAGGTCCAGGCGCACTATCTTCTTTAATGTTGAAAATTGCCTTTTGGATCTCTTGGTCAGTAACACTTCTGGCAAGGCCACGGGCTTCTTTGTGAGATAATCTTCTGACCCCCTCTTCTCCCAATTTCTGATGACTATTAGCTTGAGCAGAGTATAGTTCTTCAAAAAAATTGACCACAATATTCCTTACAGCATGAGGATCCTGCTGCCAAATTCCCTCCCTATCCTTAAGACTTTGGATATTGTTTCTCCTTCTCCTAATAATAGTAGTGAGGTGGAAGAACCTTGTGTTTCTGTCTCCGTCTTGTAGCCATTGAGCCCTCGACTTCTGCTGCCAATGTATTTCCTCCTGCTCTAGAATTTTGTTGTATTCTCGAATCAATTTACCCTCTAGCTTCTCTAGGCCAGGTGAATGAGAGTGGCAGAGTCTAGTTTGCACCCCTTGAAGCCGAGCTTTGCATCTTTTTTTCCTATAGAAAATATTACCAAAGACTTCTCTATTCCACCTCTGTAGTTCAGACATTAGGTTGTGAGTATTGCTTGATAGCTCCATTGAGTCCTTCCAGTGCTTCTGAACCTGGTTAAGGAAATCCCAGTGAGTAAACCATGCCGCTTCCAATCGAAAGATCTTCTGCTTTGGACCACTTCTATGATTTTCCAATTCCAGCAGTATGGGATGATGGTCTGAATGAGCCCTGTACGAGTGTTTTACTTGAGCTTCTGGGAAAGAGACTCTCCAATTGCTATTACAAAGTGCTCGATCTAACCTCTTCTTGATATTAGCACTTCCTTCGAGCCTGTTACTCCAAATCAGAGCTGGTCCAATAAATCCCAAGTCAATGAAGTCGCAGGATTGGATGCAGTCAAAGAGGCTATGAAAGGCTCGTCCAACAAATTGGCTGCCTCCTCTCTTCTCATTGCTGTTGGTGATCTCATTAAGGTCTCCAATTAACAGCCAGGGGTGATCGCTCTGCATTCCAATTTCCTTGATATAATCCCAGAGGAGTTTTCAGAGGTCGGGTTTTGGGGAGGCAAAAATAGCATAGAGCAGCCAAGTTGGACCCTTCCTAATTTGTATTACCGCATTTATTATTTGCCAATTTGCTGTTATAATTTCAACTTCCACTTCTTTGTGTATCCAGAAAAGCCAAATCCCTCCTGAAAAACCCTAGGCTTCTACACAGGACATCCTGTCAAAATAAAAGCTTTTAAGAATTCTATCAAGTTTGGTACTTGAGGTTCTTGTTTCAACAAGGATAAACATAAACGGGTCACAATCCCACACAATTTGTCTTAAATTCCTCCAAAATTTACTGCTCGACGCCCCACGGCAGTTCCAACACAGAATACTCTAGTTGCATTTAACTTGTTCTGTTTTCTTTGTTTTTTCCTTTTTTCTACCTTTTATCGTTTATAACATGAATAAGTTCATTATGATAGTTACTTTAGCATTGGGTTATAGCATGGGCTGAGTTGGTACGTTTTTTAACGAGCTTTCTTGTTGTTTAGCTCTACCTTTTTTGGGAGTAGTCATGGACTGAAAATTGGGTTTTCATCAACGTATAAGGAGTAATTTTTCTTTGGTCTAAATTTGATTTTTCTCTAATCTTGAGTTGGACTAATCTGTTTCTTTTTGTTTGGGCTTACATGCATTTCTACCGAAATTACATACGTCTTTTGTTTAGGCCAATAGACAGTTCAAATGTCTAGATTTGTCATATTAGGGTATGTTTGGTTTACAGATTGGATGAGAGGAGATTACTTATTTTTAAATTATACAGCCTAGGATGTATTATCCTCGAATGAATAATCTTCTTATCTAGTATTTGGTTAGCTTTTTATTGGATAGGATGTCTTAAAAAATAATTTCATCCTATGTTTGGTTGGAAATAGGATAAGATGGGATTACTTATTTATAAACCAAAATACCTTTTTTGATACACTTACAACTAGTGATGGTTGGATTTTGTTAAATCCAAATTTGACTTGTAATTTTTTGTGTGTGCGCGCGCGTGCGTGCGTGCACGTGCTTGCGTACATGCTTGTGCAAATGTGTGCATGTGCTTTAGTTTTTGTATTGTTCAGATTCGAACCAACATATAAGTATTTTTGTTCTCTCGAGTTCGACCTTATTAAATGGGTTCATAAGTCTCAATTTATATGTCCAATCTTTTATGAATTGACTAAGAAAATATGATTATATAATTAACTAGTAGGGCCAAAATAGTATAAAATTTACTTTTTTCTTTTAGTAGTAGTAATCTAAAATTTTAGTTGGACCAAATTAGACAAAAATTTAATTTATTAATAATAGGCGTAAATTAGTCCAAATTTTAATAATTTCAATAGAATGTCAAATTAGTTAAAATTGTAATTGTTTATTAGTACAGGCAAAATTGTCCAGCATTTTAGTTATTTCGTTAATATGTAAAAATGAGTAAAAATGTGACGACCCCACCTCCCCCAAAGGTGAACCAAAGGATTCGGCGGACCACCTGCCCAACTCTCACCGAGCTCATTATAGTTCCTCAATCAGATTATAGACCTCAATTAATTACAACTCAAGATCTCCTAAATAACAATTATATTTCCAACTAGTCCAAATACATCAAAAGTATAACAGTCCAAGATTACAAATAGTACAAGAGATAATATGGCTAGTCACACTAAGAAAGATCACTACACATGCTTTCCTTCATCTCGAACCCTGTGGAGGAAAAATAAAATATTTTGGGGTGAGCTAGAAGCTCAATGAGTATCCAGTGAAAACAAGTAGGCAAATAAATAACTCAGTAATTCAATTTATTAAACAGTGATCAGGTATCATATTAATAGATTTTATTTGCTCCTGTGAGCCAGTGGAGTCATAAATGAATGTTTGAGTCCTGGCGAGAGCTGGGCAGGCGGTCCGCTTACCCCTCTGGTTCGCCTTAGGGGAAGTGGGGCTGTCACAGTTGGTATCAGAGCCTAGGTTAAAGATCTATTTGGGGATATTTTAAGGACATTGTTCGTTAATGTGGAGTTGGGATAGCTTTCCTATATTTTAGGTGTGTTATTTAAAGTGAAATAGTGGACTCTAAGTTCTAAGTTGATGTCAAGTGTTTTAGCACCACTAGCTATTGCTATACTGGTGTGTAGGGTTTTGAATTTCTTCAAATAGACGAGTTGTGTTGAGATCTCTTGGGTAGGTAGGTAAGTAAACGACACGATTCGTATTCACAAGTCAATATAGCCCTTATGTTGGATTTCAGAGAGTTGAATTTTAAATGGTTAGAGTTTCATAATATTAATCTGGTGATTTTGATTTCCTTGGCAGGTTAACTTCGGGCGTTAAAGGAATTAGTGACATGGCAAACTTGGAAGGCAATGCTATAGAAGCTCTCCGAAAGGAGTTAGAGTTTCAGATGGTGATTGCTAAATATTGGGAAGGACGCTGGGAACAAGAATATAAGGAAAAGACTGAGCTAAGAAGCAAGTACATGGAAATGAAGAAGAAATATGAAGCCATTCTAAAGGAGATGCAACGTAAGTTTGAACTAGTGCGTTCGACTACGCAAATTGAATTTCGAGATACCCCTAGCACTCAAGTTAGAAAACAGGAAGGAAGCTCCTCCAATGTTAAAGGAAAGCGTAAAGAGATTAGCAAAGATGAACACGCTACTGAAAATAAGGAAAAGAAACTAAAAGTTGGTGGACCCATGGCACGGCAACTTAGGGTTGCTAAGTGTGACTTTTGTAACAAATCTCATCCGACAGAAGGGTGTTGGGTGAAGAAGGGTGCATGTTTAAGGTGTGGGAGCCTTGAACACCGAATAAAGAACTGCCCTAAAATCTAGAATAGACTATGGAGGTCTTCGTCTTTTGAATGTTTTGTAAATGGGTTAGTTGGGGTAAAGCTTGTGGGGTCCATGACTGTAACTGCATGATCATTTGTATTTTGTGGTATTTGTAAGTATATGTATTGTGTTTTGTAATACCCTATGATTTGCTAATTATGTATGAACTTGTTAATGTAATGTATGCCAGTATTTTCTGTTTCAAATATTTTTACCAGTGACTCTTGTACCTTTCAATGGCCAGTTCATGTCTGCGGTTGGATGTAATTGGGATTATAGATGGTTGGAGACGGATGGTTGAACATGTACTTGAGATGGTTGGAGACGGATGGTTGGACATGTAAGTAACGGCCGACACTAATCGAAGGATTGATATTTTAGAATATGGGATAAAGTGTCAACTTCTTACACTAGTGAACTGGATAAGAGAAAAGAAGGGATAAAGTTTTGTAAGAGGTGAACCAATCATGTCTAGATTGTGAGGTAAATTAATGGTTTATGATAGTTTATACTAGATATTAGTGATGATGATTTGGTATACGGTCTGTGCTCGCACATAGCTGTGTAAGTAAGACAATTTGGGTTTACGGGTTGTGAATTTTTATTCATGTGATGGTGAAAGATTATGCCCTGCGATTAGTGAGTAAGATTCAACGATCCATGAATCAAGGGGATGTGAAATGGTTCTTCAAGTTTTAGATATAATGGAACCTGTTGTACTTGACTTTTGAAAAGAAAATGAATCCAAAACTTCACCTTTCTAGATGTTGATATTGAGGTTTGATATAAACGTGTTTAGACGCAATTTAGTATTTACAACATTGTTTTATTTGTTTAAATTTTAGACATTTCTTGTTTACAAAGTTTTCGTGAAATTTCAGTCTCTTAGAGTGATTTCTCTTTAAAAAAAAACAGAGAGAAGAAATAAGAAGGTTTTAATCAAGCCCTTTGTGTTCTCAGAATCTTACTCTTTTCCATTTAAAGTTAATTGAGAGTGCCTTTTCAAACGATTAAGGATACGATTGATAATTTTATACCATCTTCGTAAAAGTGTGAACATTTTGATTTTGATATACAAAGTTATATATCATTCTTATTGGAAAGGAAGGAACCCAAGAGCCTCATTGTCTGTAATGTAAGATTTGAATTGATAAGGAGTAAGTTACGATTAGTAGAATAGTGAAGTTTTGGAAATGCTCAGGTGGTTTTAAGTGGTACGTAATGGAGGTGGCAAGTACCAGCATCATAGGAAGGGCTGATTCAAACAACGAGATTAAGTTATGATACCCTTTGTCATATCAATTAAGGTCTCTTTTGAATTATGTGTGGTACCATGAAGAGATGGAAGAGATGGAATATACGTATTTGGAATGATTAAATTTCGTGGATTTTATAGGTGATTCAATCCTTGTAAATGACTCCAAGTGTGAATAGGAATTCTTAATGGGTGAACTGTAAGTGAAAGAATTGAGGATCAAGCAAATTCTTTTATTGAAGATATTGTGGAAACCAAAGTGTCGAGAAAGTAACTTGAGGGTTAGAGGAAGGAATTCTGAGGAAACACCTAGAATTATTTCATGCTTCACGTATGAATTTCGAGGACGAAATTCTTTTAAGGGGGGAAGATTGTGAGGACCCGAAAATTTATTTTATTTGACCTACTTATTTAATATTTTGTTTAAATTTTAACATCGACTTTAACACAACATAATGTTAATTCTAATCATTATCATTTACCAAAGTGTTTATATGGTTTGTGTTACTTCACAAAATGTTTTGTTTTAGCTATTTTGTTTTACAAGGCTAAAAACCCTAATTTGAAATTTAAACCCTGGTTTGCTTTGAAAACCCTAAATTTCGACAAAACCCTAATTTGTTTGCACACTAAATCGTAAATGTACTAACCCTAATATATTTTCTCAAAACCCTAATTATATGTACAAATCAAACGTTTGTTATTTCATGAATTTTCGGTGTGAACTTGCATGCTCACGGGAGTTAATTACGGTAATTGGGTGATTAGTGACCTAGTTAGGTGTAATTAAGTATTAGTGAACTAAGTGGGATTTACAACTTATGGACTCAATTGCTAGGAAATGAAATCACTTGGGGCCAAGGTGGAAGGTCATTGAAATGCTAGGGTTGGCTTGATAGTTTTGACCAACCGTTTGACCCATGCCTTAAATATCTCCTAGGCTTTATCTTATAACCCAATTTGAGACCAATTAAGAGGAATAAGGGAGAGGAGAGTCGGGTGAAGGCTGAAAAGAAAAGGGAGAAAACCGTGAGCAAGGGAAGAAAGAAAGGAAAAAGAAGAGAGGGAAAAACAAGAGAAAGTCTTGTGTTCCAATCATCCAATCTTGAAGCTTGAGCTAGGAGGAAGTGATTGAAGCTTGGGAGCTTGGAGTTCTTGCCTAGAACATCAAGTTAGGAGGTAACTAGCTTTACTTTGAAAGTTGGAATTTCTTGTACATGGTGTAATTGATGGATTTGGTTGATGTTTAGCCTTGATTAGTGCTCATTCTTAACTTCTAAGATGATTCCATGGATTGCTTTTATTGTTTTGCTTGTCTTGAACCTTGGCCAAGAGCTAGGGTTAGGGTTTCAATAGTTGCAAGACTTAATGTTGGGAATTGATGATTGGAAGTTGAATTTAGTTAGCTAGGAACTGAATTGGATGGCTGGAAATTGGTTGGTATGGATGAACTCCAAGTTTTACTTTTTGTTTAGATTTTCTGTCCGAATTTGGTTTGAATATTCGAATATGATGGAGGCTGTATTAGCTTTAGCACAAAACATGAAAGTTGTATAGAATTGAGTGAGGATTCTACCTGTAAATTTTCAGATGAATCGGAGCACTGTAGCATGTGAAATGACTAAAATGCCCCTGATGCCCTGTTTCTGTCAGAAATGTTTTTTCGCTATTGTAATGGGTCATTTTGACCAGGAAGATGAATTTTTTTGCTTTTGATATCTCTTAAGAATTGTAGTCTTGTATGTTAGCTTTCCAACACCTTTGGAATTTCTTGATTTGGATTTGTGAGCGCTGAGTTATAATCGTTTGAATCAAACCTGTCGGAAATCCTGATACTGAAATTCCTGGACATGTTTCCACACTTTTGACCTAGAAATAGTGAATCTGGGTAAAAATTACGTTCATGAAAGTTATAGCTTGTTCTCTTAGCTTCAAAACGGCACCTCGTGCACTTCAATCCGACACTCGTACCATGAGTTATGGTCAAAATGCAAGAGGTGTCAAATCTGCCTTTCACACCTTTTAGTGTGTGTTTTCCATTTTAGTTCCGTTCTTGTCCGTTTTCCGTCTAACGCCCATACTTGTGCTCCTTTTGCTATTTTAAGTGTTTATAAGCATTTCTCGAGAGTTTAGTTCATTGAGTATATGCACGACACGTCATTTCACATTTGAAAATGGATTTTTCCAAATCTTACGAGATTCCTTTTAATTGGAAATCGAAAGGTTAATTGTTTGAATTTGCATATCTCAGGGGATTCCGTGGACCTCAAAGAACGTGTTTGGTCCTCTAAATTTTCTCACTTGCTCTCAACTGTTGGTGAGTGTTCAAGTGCTTGTTACTGAATACTTGGTTTGGTGAACTTCGTTTGAAAAGCATGCTTGTTTGACTTGGTGAGCGTGTACTTTATCGCGCTCACCCTTGCTCGAATTTGCTTGATTTGAAGTCGTTAAGTGCTTGTACTTGTGCTTGTTCTTGACTTGATAAGACCAAACGGTTGCATATACCACACTCGAGTGAGTGGGAGGTGCCTCTCCTCCCGTTTTGGTCGGGTTCTAGTTAAGTCGATTGGAGCGTAGTCTCGTCGACTCATTTACCAAGCGGTAGTATGTACCACGCTCTATGGAGCGGGAGGTAACGCTCATCCCGACTTGGTTTGATGTTAATTACCAAGCGGTAGTATGTACCATGCTCTATGGAGCGGGAGGTACCGCTCATCCCGACTTGGTTTGATGTTAATACTATTTTGACGAGCGGGCCCGGTACAGGGGATGTAAGTAGACGGGTGAGAGTAAAGTGATTTCTACGGTCGGTGAGATTGTGGTTGACGGAGTGTCAACATTCCTGCTGAAACTACGGCTTGGGACCGGACCGAAGCGAGATGTGGAAAATGGCAGAAAGATGGAACGGCACTGTATCCTTTTATCGTGATTACTTTATATTGTCTTATATGATTTCCAAGTTTTCTACTGTTATTGGTTGTCAAGAATTGTTATCGCTTTCACCTGCTTGTGCATGCATTCTTGACCTCACTGGGTTTTGCTCACCCCATAAGCTTTGTTTTCCTTAACAGGTCTGGAAGTGGGGCACGAGAATCGAGGAACCTAGTATCCTTGCTGGATTTCCTCTTAGTACTTTTGTAGGATTTCCTTGTTTATATAAGATTGAAATTAATGAATGATTTTGACGGTTTATAGTATTTTGGAGTTGTTATCAAGGTCTCCTGGATGGAATGTTGGGGGTTTATATTTTGTGTGAATTTTTCGGCGTTTTTAAATACTTTTAACGATGGTTCCATAAATGAATGTTTGAATCCTGGCAAGAGTTGGGCAGGCGGTCTGCTTACCCCTCTGGTTCGCCTTAGGGGAAGTGGGGCTGTCACAGCTTTGAAGAAAAGTGGTTTGATTACTATCATCCTTATTTACAGCTTACTTTACGATTCATCCACTGCTATATCTTCTATCTTACTTGTTCTCTATTGCTCATTTCCTTGATTATTTGATTGTGTAAGAGGTTACATTTTATATCGTGAAAAAGGGGCATTATAACTTGATTAATTTTTAATCAACCTAATTCACCCCCCCTCTTAGGTTGTCTTTGGGCCTTACAAAGTTGGTGTCATGAATTTTTTTGTTAATTTTGAGTAATAGATAGTTTTTCATTCCTTCGTTTAGCCATTATTTCAAAGGGAGATAACTCCACTACTCTTTATATCCCTATTATGTTCTCCTATATGTTCTTATCTTCTCCTATGTGTTTACATGTTTTAAGCGTTTCTTTTATTTCTTTTTATTTATTTACTTTTGAACTTTTATTTAGTTTCCTATAGTTATTTATTTAATTCAAGTCATGTAATTATTTAAAGGGTCCTCGAATACCCAAGTTGTAATAGATAGGTTATATTTTTTTAAATATTGTAATTAGATATAAAATCTAATAGATAGGTTAGATAGGTCCATTTTCCAATATTTTCCCCATTTTAGATCGTTGTTAGAATTCTCAATGTAATAGATAGGTTTTGCGTGTTTGTGTGTGCTTGTATATTTATGTGCTTATGTGCATTACCCAGTTTCCTTAGGATTTTGCATCTAGATACTATGCTTATATATTATGTGCTCTATGCGCTCTTATGTGTTTATTGCCTTTACTTTATACCTTCTATGTTTAATTATGAATGATAAATGTATGACGTCACCACACTGGTCCAATGCTAGTCATGACATCCCCCTTCGTCTCCTTACTAGTCCAATACTAGTGGGTTAGTCCAATGCTAGATCTTTTAGGTTTCTCACACGCTAGATTCATCCTTTGCACATCATTGATTGCTTTTCCATGCATTTAGATTATTTTTTCCATTTGCATGTTGTTTTACCTACCCCCTTATACCATACGAGTTTAAGTTATTTTCATTTAGTCTTGCATTTCATTTAAGAAATTAGAAGAAGTAAGTTAGTTCATTTTGCTTGCATAGGTTAGGAAGAGTCACCTTCCGAATATAGAAAATGAGCGAGTATAGCTCTTTAGTCTTAACATGCTATTACCTCCTCTACAAGAAGGAAAAGTGAGTCACGAGTCCTCATTCCCTGTATCCGTATGTTGCACGCCTTTTCTTTGATCACTTATGTGTGTGTGTGTGTGTGTGGTATTTTGCTTGCTCAAGTTTTATTTTGCATCCTCGTCACCCTTTCAAACAATTGTTCATTGGGTTTCACAATTAATGCGATTGGTGCCGACTAAACCTTGAAAATACTTTTGTTTCCCCCAATACCCCCTTTAGGTTTAGATTTCTACATTCATAGAGAAACACACAAATGTGACAAATTTATGGATTACATTAGGGAAATTTTGACTAAATCTCGCAGCTAGCTTAGGTTACGCTAAAAGGATGCTTTAGGATTTGAGCCGATCAAACTTTTGCCTTCTCTTTTTTCAAATGTGACTCCCAAATCTTTTTCTCTCATTTTAAAAACGTGGAGTCGTCAAAAAAGGGGTTTTCATTTTTTATTTTTCTAAAACTTTTTCAATGACTTCGTGCACCAAAACTCAATAGCAAGTGGCAACTTCATTTTTTATAAAAACCCTTTTTTAGAATATCTTTTGAGCCCAAATCATCGTATTTTTCAGAACCCCATTTTGGCCTCTTTTCATTTATTTTCTAAAAATTAAAAACTCATTTTTTAAGCACCTTCTTTCTTATTTCAGAAATGGGGCTCGGCACTCTCTTCTTCTTCTTCTTCTTCTTTTTTGTGGGGATAAGAACCATTCATCACTTCCTAATTTTATTCCATTTTACCATAGTTATGATTCCAATTTCAACTATCTAATTGATTTTCTTTTTGGTTTTATAACAAAAAAGAAGTTTCACATAGTATCTTTTGAGTGACAAACAATTACCCCCTTCCGACTATTCTATTCCCTTTACTATTTTCTGATCCTTTTTGTAATAACAGCCACTCTTTTCTTTTCTTTTTTTGGGCAACAACCATTCATTTGTCTGATTGTTTTTTGTATTTTTTGGACTGTTTACGGCCATAAAAGGATCTTCATATGGTGTTGTTTTGGTAACGACCAACTACCCCCCTTTCCACTCCCTCATTTTATTCTGTAACAACCTTTTTTTCCCCTGGTAAGCACCATTCATCACTCCCTTATTCCGTTCCATTTTAATACTGTTATGGTTCCATTTTCATCTATCTATTGATTTTCTTTTTTCTTTTACAACAAAAAAAGGAAGGAAAGAAAGTGATAAAACCCTTCCTGTGTCTTATTTAATTTTCATTTTTCAGTATTAACCATTTTTTTCTTTTTTTCTATTTTTTGGTAAGAACAATTCATCAATCTGAATGATTGATTTCCTCTTTTTTTTTTTGTTTATAACAAAAATAAAGCTTCATTTGGTTTGTTAGGTAAGAACCACTATTCTCGTATTCTGTTATAGTTTTTTTAAAGTAAAGTTCGTGATTGGTGATTCCCATATGAAGACTAATTTCATAATTAGATACATCTATCCTTGAACAGGGTTATCCAATCACAAAACACTTTATATAAACTTTTAGGGTAAATTACTTATATCCCCCTGTGGTTTCGACTGTTGCCATATGACCCCCCTAATGTTTCAAAATGTCCATTTCATTCCCTTATGGTTTTAGGTAAAGTGGAAAGTGAACAGAATGTACAATCAGTTACGGCATTTGTACCAAACATGCTCTAAAAGCGCGTGTGATAAAATCTTAATATCCATACAACTCTCTTATGATTCATATAAATATCACTTTAATCCCTTGTGATTTTTACAATTATCTACATAATTCCCCTATACTTTTATATAAAGTGGTTAATCCATCTATTAATTTAACATTTAAATAAGGGCACTATTGTCATTTCAACTAACAACGTTACATAGGATATTTTCTGTCATATTGCCACTTTACGTAAAACCATAGGGGGGTGAAGTGGATATTTTGAAACATTAGAAGGATCATGTGGCAACAGTTGAAATCACAGGGGGATTATATGTAATTTACCCAAACTTTTATACGTATGCCAATCTCAAATATGACAATCTCACAACTTCTTATCATGCAATTCTTCCTAGGTATTCTTGATCCCCATTATCTTTTGTTGTAACATTTTTTTCCTTTTATGAATTTACTATCACAACATCTTCCTCCCCTTCTTTTGCAGATAAAACTACACGAAATCACATTTCCAGATAGAGGTATGCATTGTTCATATGTTATATATATTACACCTTTTGCAAAATGAGGTAACAATAATAACTCTTTTCCTTTCTTTTATTCATTGCGGAAAATTAGAAATCTTTTGCAATCACTCAATGCTTCATGGTGAATTTTTTTGAAGTCTAGCAAAAGATTTTCTAGTTAATATTTTATGTTCTTGTTTGTACATACAATGAAAAAATAAATGTTAGGCTAGATAAAAGAGAAGCAACCTCATCTAAGGTTAATATAGTACCCTTCGTGGATGAACATCTCAGAATCATTCACGTTTGCTTACTATCATGGCTACTGTGTAATTTCATTTCGATTTTTATGCACGAGAGTGATTTATATGTATAGCAATTACTAGCTCACTATAGATGTTTTAAACTGTTGGAATGTATGCCCTAAAACAATTATATTGTTTAAATACATTCCTAATTAAAGTTTTGTATTTTATGAACTTCCAATTTTATCTGTTTAATATATGATATAACTGGTAAAAGTCCTTATAATATTTATTAATGTGATGATAGTCACAAGAGTTGCTGACTATGAGATATCAATCACATTTATAATAAATATTCTTAAATGTCCCTAGTCATAGTATTAATGAGACAAGACATCATTAATACGGACAGACTAGTACACAGTTAGCCCCTACTTAATGTAAGTAGTGGTTGTTCTCATCAACCATGGTATAGGGATATCTAGGCTAATGTGTAGATGAATTGTAGAGTACTAATTCATTGGAGTGATCCACACAGAAATCCCATTAGGATATCTAGTGCCAATGGTTGAATCTCTTATGGAAAATTGTGTAAGTGATCCTAGACTTGAGATCACCATAGTACCTTGAGTGTGAATCACTACCTTTTGATTCTATTTCTTGTTACTCACCAGGAGTGACTTAAAGAATAGAAATTGGGGTAGTGTGAAGCATGGAAAGATAGTGAGTGATCAAGAGAGGATTCACCATCCATAGTGGGAGTCGATATCCAAGAAGTTGGAATGTAACCTTAGTAGTCGACTACATTAGGTTAATTGAAGAGTGTCTTCAAGTTAACCTAATCTAAGGTTAATTCCGGGAACTAGAAAATTAATTAGTCATTAGGGAATTGGCACTTGTTCCTTATTCCCTAACTAATAGGATATCAATGGTGAAAGGATAATAATTACACGGTAATTTTCCATAAAAAGGTTAGGTCGGAATTCCCCTTGATCAATTCCGAATACTTGGGTGGTTGTGATGTGTTGCTAGACACCGCTCACAATTTATAATTATGAATAATTAATTATTGTAATTAACGATGAAATAAAGGTGTTTATTTTATCTAATTCTTTTAAGAATTATAATTCATAATTATTACCAGTGTATTTAGGACCTATTGGATCACACGCATAGAGATTGGGTTCTGGATTAAATTGTGTGTCCAAGTAGGGACTTGGAAATAAATACTTCTGGGGTTTAATTATAAAGATAAATAAAACCTAGGGTCATCTAACAAATAAGATAAAATGGTTATCTCTTATTCGTCGAGCAACGTAAAGGGATGAGAGATAAGATGTTACTTGGTTTGATTTTGAATTAAACCACCGACTCTATCCTTCCCCTTCTCTCTTATCTCTTATCTCTCTCTCCCATTAATAACATCGATGTTACGATAGGGAGTTAGTTGAACTCGATAGTCGAAGAGAGAGAAAAATTTCTCCGTAGAGAAAACTTACGTAGAGAGAGTCAGATAGTTCGGTGCTTGAGTGAGAAAGAAAAGGCTAGCACCTGTTCTTGACTCACACACACACACGCATCGTTGAGACGATCGAGTAATCCAAGCACTCGCTGTGGATTGCGAGAGGCGTAACATTTGGGCTGCTCCGGGAACCTCGCCTACTCCTCTAATGACATCAAAACACCTTCTGCAGGATTAAGGTAATCCTTTTGACCCCCTCTGTAAGTCTTACGTAGAACTAGAGTGATTCCTGGTGGGAGTTAGGGTCTAAATTTTTAATTTTTCGCTGTGCCTGATGCCCCAATTCCTAACATAAACTGCTTCCAGTTGTGATATTTATAGTTTACATTTATGCATCTATAGCAAATTTTTCTCCCTTACCGCGTGACACAACTTCTAACATTATAATTGCATAACCAAATTATATTTTTCAAATTCAATTATAGATAATAAAATATAAAAAGTCAAACAATGTGGGGATTTATTTCACTACATACCAATTATTTTAATATAATAATCTATCATGTATGTATTGCAGGGC
Organism: Gardenia jasminoides; assembly: GCA_013103745.1. NCBI lineage: Eukaryota > Viridiplantae > Streptophyta > Magnoliopsida > Gentianales > Rubiaceae > Gardenia > Gardenia jasminoides. Next base: position 19,984,891 of record CM023102.1, on the reverse strand, counting down.
AGGTTTTTTATCAGGAGCCTCCACAAGCCAAAAAAATCTCAATCCCTTTTTCTAATTATTTACATTTAATTTAATTAGTTAGATATTTTCCCCCTAAACTGCTATTCACGTCCGCATCAAGTAACTTCCACTAGCTGATTACCCATTCACATCTACTAACTCACTATCCATGCTAACTAATTACTTGATTTTTGAAAACATTATTCATGCTAACTAATAGATATCTATCTTGACTAATTCTCTTAATATTTGAACGGAACATGTTCCAACTCCAACATGTTTTCTCTATCCACTTGTCTAATTTAAGACACCACTCAAGTTAAAGACTTCTGCAAGAGCATTACTTCATTCTATCCAAAAAAAAAAAAAAGAAAGGAAAGGAAAACAACCACAATATTTCACTACAATCTACCAATCTCTCTCTCTCTCTCTCTCTCTCTCTCTCTCTCTCTATATATATGTATATATATTGCCGGGGGGATTTAGAACGGTTAAATTATACAGTTTCTAACTTCTTATTCTTTCTAATAGAATTTTGAATTTTTTAAATTATCAAATATCCAGTAGGAATTTGGATAAAGTTTATTCATATGAAGATAAATCAAAATAAAACATTACAGGTCCTATTAAAAGTTAAAAGACTAAATAGCAATATTTTACTGTTTAACTCAGTAATGCTAAATAAAAGGATAAATTACATAAAAAATAATATTCAGTGGTCAAGGATTTAAAAAATCAATAAGGGCACTAATCCAAAAGCTAAATTACGAAATCACTAAATTAACAACAAATTCCTACTGGCGCTTCAAAATGGAAATTAGTATTTAGAACCTTTATCTTTGATAAATAATAATAATAATAATAATAATAACAACAACAAAAAACATCAATCCTACCATATAGTTTAAGAGAAAGATATAGTACATTTGTCCGTAAACTGTATATACTAAATTTGTATATATAAAATCTAAATTTTTACTCTAGTTAGGTTTAAATAAGAGTGTAAAACCCAATGACTAAGAATAATCTTGAGTATTATTGATTATTTTATATATTTTTTATTTTCTTCAATGTAAACATGTAACATTATTATGTCAATTTTTGAAAAATGACTAAATCTTTTTTTAAATTGTTGGTATTATTATAAGATATTATCAATTTTTCATTTGCATTTTTAGATTCCAATAATTACAACTATTGTGATTAATTATTGTTAAAATTAAATATATTCTAAAAATTACAGGTCATGGGTTCTTTTTTTCCCTTTTTGTTTCAAATCATATCTTTCAATTTGGAGGATGAATATGAAATCAACTAAAAATCATTTTCAAAAGAAAAGTTTTCACCATTCAATCCAGATTCATACTATAAATAACTATACCTGATGCTTTTACTTTGAAAATACAAAAATAAATATATTTTAAAAGTTTAAAACTAAATTGAAAGTTATGAAAGTTTTTCTTTTTCTTTAAAAATTAATTTTTTTTGGAAGTTGAAATATAAACACATTTGAACTCAATTAAATTAATATCTAAACTCATATCTGTTGACAAGTCAATCAAACTAAATAGGTTATCATTTACAATTATGAATAGTTGGAAAGTATAGTAAAATAGGAGATAAATGTGCTATAAAATTAGGTCAAAGGAAAGACAACTGGATGAGAATAGGGTAGGGTAAAAAAAAGGTAGGATTTACGAATGAGGGAAAGGGTTGTAGGAATGTGGAAAGATTGGGTTAAAGAGACGAGGAAGAGAGCATGGTGAGAAAAGGGAAGTTGTGAGGTGGGAAAAGTAGCCTGAAGAGGTGATGGGAATAAAATATTAAGTTTGCTGTACTTTGGATATTTCTTTAAATGTTTTTATGATCCTTTCCTATATGTTTTAATATATTTTAATGTTTTAGATAAGACATATAGATGGAGTATAAATTAGATTCTAAAATAATAATAATTAACTTTTTAGCTTATTTTCATATAACTATTATAAATAATTCACTAATTTATATTATTATTTTAAATATAAGCCCATGCATAGCACGTGTCAAAGTTCTAGTACTTTAGTATTCTAGAATTTTAAATTAACCACTTTGCTACATTGTTATGTGGGTTACACAAAAAGATTACATCATACGATAATAAAACTACGAGCCCCGTTAATTAAAGGGTGCAAAAGTGTATATACTTGAAGTTGGGCGGTAAAGCGTGATTATTTCTTTATTATTTGCTCCCGGCATACATCAAAACTTGTACTCCCCATTTTTACTTTGACCACTAAAGCTCTGGTTGTTTGATGGAAAAGTTGTGTAAAAAAGTGTAGCGTGGGAAAAATGAAGTGAAGTACAGTAAAAGAAAAGGAAATTAAATTTTCCACATGTGTTTAGTTAACAAGAAAATAATTTAAAAAAATACAAATTCTTGTATTTATTTGATTGGAAAGACATGCAAAAATTGGATGATGTGTTTGTTAATAGAAAATATTCAATATTAAAATTCTTCATGTTAATAGAAAATATTCAATATTAAAATTCTTCAATTTTGATATTTAATATATATAAAAATATAATAATCATAATATTTTACATATTGGAAGAGTTGTTTATCTGAAAATTAATCACATTTGTTAACAATAAGGATATATGTTTATGTATATAGGAACGTCTCTATCTGAAATTGTGTGTAATTTCAAAAATATATAGACATAAAAAAGAAGCATAAAATATAAAAGAAAAATATTATGTCATATAAATTCAATAAATTACTAAAGAATAAAATATCTAACTATAAGCTGATTATTTGAATTGTAAATTTTAAAATATTCTAATTTATGTAGAAATTTAGATTGAAAGAAATAGTTTAAAAAGAAAGAAGTTATATAAAAAAATTTAATTAGTTGAAACTTTTCATGATTCACTTTCCTATCAATTTCGGCAGAAAAATTTTCACATGAAAATGAGACCCAAAAATTTTCTGTGATAGGTCCTATAAGTTTCGTTTAAAACTTATAAGAAAGTTACTTGAGCAAATGGCCAAAATATCACTAAACTATTGCCTTTAATGTCTTTTGGCCACTGAACCTTTTTTTTAGCCAAAAATGTCACCGAACTCCTAAAAGCATGCCATTTTTACCATTCTGTCAAATATTTAAGTTAAGTGAGACGGAGAAGCATGAGCTCGAGAAGTTGTGAGGAGCAATTTTGTCTCAAAAGTTGCTGTGAACATCGTGCCAGCAACTTGAGACACCTTTTTGACCAAATTTAAGCCTTATTATCAAAGTGGCTGCCAAAGCTGAAGTAAGAAAAATAGAGAAAAATGATGAATCCTCTCAATCTAGATTCTCAAGCTTGGCAATTGCAAGAAAAAAGAGGCCACCTCCGATCTATGGTTGTGGCAAAAGAACGATCTTGAAGACCTCATGGACTGATAAGAACCCAGCACGGAGATATATTGAGTGTGCTCAAGATGAGGTAAGTGTATTTAAAACGTAGGAAATAAGAGGGTTGTTTGTTAGATAAATGAACTAGAAGATGAATTTTGTAACCCCTTTGTGTTTCAAATCTTAACACCTTTTTCTGTTTCAGATTGGAAGATGTGGATATTGGGAGTGGTATGATGAAGAAATATGTGAGCGAGCTAAGCAAGTAATACCTGGCCTTCTAAGGAAAGTGAATAAGCTGGAATACGAGAATGAATTATTGAGACAAGAATGCCAAAATTTGTAAAAGAAAGCTGAGAAAATGGAGGTCCAAGTCAGACAATTAAAGCAGCAATTTGGGCAAAAAAGCATGATAAAAAGAATCATAATTGATGTACTGGTGATTTGGGTGCTTCTGAATTGGATCACTTGGTTGTGCGGGCAAACAAAGGGGCATTAATTTGGAAGATTGCAACTTGATGGGTCATAGAATGTTGTAGTTTCATAAAAGATTGGGACAATATATCCCTAATATTATAGTTAATCTACTGTTGTGTATTATATTTTGTTAGGGTATTATTCTGTTTTGTGTTCAACCTTGGTTGTTTAAACCTTGCCAATGTTAAAGTACGAACTTGAGTCCAATAGTTCACCTTACAAGTGAAAAAGAATTTGCTTCTATTCCAAATAAAGCCAACTGGAATTAGCGAAAGTAGAATGACATTTCCTGTCAAAGTTTAACATATACATTGCTTACAAACCAACCGACCAAGAAACAAAAGTAAAAGTATGATGTGTCCAATTCATACAGCACAACCAACCAACCAACAAAAACATCTACATCATATTCACAACCCCAACACAAGAATACTAGTTTCACATGCTAATTACCCCTTCTTAATGTCATAGAACCCCTAAACAAAATATGGTACTTTGAAGACATATCAAAGGCACATCCGAACAGCAGCAATCACTTCAATTAGTTCAACCATCTTCACTTTTGCTACCTCATGAACTTCTAGCGCATCTGCCAACTTTGAAAGGAGGTTCCTTGCCCAAGTACTCGTAGTTAGTATTGATCATAATTTTGTCCATCTTAGTCAATTTTCTTTTCCTTTGCAATGTACTCTTCAAGCCAGCAACATTTGAATGTCCAGATTTTTGATGTGTTCTTCCATTCAGATCAGTTGGAGAAGGCCTAACTCTTCTCATCTGTGTACATATAAGAATGATATTAATTCAAGGACAACAATAAAGACAAAATGAAGGACATGGAATGGGAGAATGCAGTACTTACAGGTCTGGAATTTTTTCTGGTTTGCTTTGTTTTCTTAGTATTTGAAGTAGCATGAGGTTCAGCTATCACCTCATGTACTTGACTGTCATCAAGAGGTTCATCTTGTTGCTGATATGTTGGAGCCTCAGGTTGTGTATCTGTTAGGAACTGGGGCATCAGGCACAGTGGAAATTTAAAAATTTTAGCCCCAGATTCCCACCAGGAATCACCCTAGTTCTACGTATGACCTCATGAAGGGGGTCTAGAGGATTACCTTAATCCATAGATGACGCCTCTGACTCGTTTGAGAAAGCTGAAAAATCCCCGAACAGCAATCCAGATGTCCTGCCTCTACTGTAATCCACGGGAGAGTGCTTCTGGATTACTCCTGATCTCTCAACGATCTATGTGTGTGTGAGTGAAAAAGAGGTGCTAGCCTTTCTCACTCTAACTCACAGACTCTTTATTTTTCTCTCTACGTAAGTTTTCTCTGGAGAACTTTTCTCTCTGTATTACGTAACTGACTATCAGAAAGGTCTCTTGTTTTCCTATCGTAATATCTGATACTTATTGATAGGAGAGAGAGAGAGAGAGATGAGAAAGAAATGTATGAGTCCGTGGTTTGATTCAAAATCAAACCACCGTAACATCCTGATGAGATTCTATCCTTTTCTCTATCCGGCGATAAAGGAAAACACTTTTATCTTATCCGCCGATGACCCCAAGATTTATTTATCTTTATAATTAAACCCGTAAGTATTTATTTCCAAGTCCCTACTTGGACACACAATTTAATCCGTAACCCAATCTCTATGCGTGTGATCCAATAGGTCCCAAATACATCGGTAATAATTATGAATTATAATTCTTAAAGAATTAGATAAAATAAACACTTTTATTTTATCATTAATTACAATAATTAATTATTCATAATTAAAAATTGTGAGCGTGTCTAGCAACACATCACAACCACCCGGATATTCGAATTGGTCGGAATTCGACCTAACCTTCCATGGAAAATTATTATTATTCTTTCACCATTGATATCCTATTAGTCAGGAAATAAGGAACAAGTGCCAATTCCCTAATGACTAATTAATTTTCTAGTTCCCGGAATTAACCTTAGATTAGGTTAACTTGAAGACACTCTTCAATTAACCTAATGTAGTCGACTACTAAGGTTACATTCCAACTAGTGGCCTTACCGATATCAGCCACTATCGGAGTGGTGAATCCTCTCTTGATCACTCACTATCTTTCCATGCTTCACACTACCCCCAATTTCTATTCTTTAAGTCACTCCTGGTGAGTAACAAGAAACAGAATCAAAAGGTAGTGATTCACATTCAAGATACTATGGTGATTTCAAGTCTATGATCACTTACACAATTTTCCATAAGAGATTCAACCATTGGCACTAGATATCCTAATGGAATCTCTGTGTGGATCACTCCAATGAATTAGTACTCTACAATTCATCTACACATTAGCCTAGGTATCCCTATACCATGGTTGATGTGAACAACCACTACTTACATTAAGTAGGGGCTAACTGTGTACTAGATCCGTCATTATTAATGATGTCAGGCCTCATTAATACTATGACTAGGGACATTTAAGAATATTTATTATAAATGTGATTTATATCTCATAGTCAGCAACTCTTGTGACTATCATCACATTAATAAATATTCTAAGGAGTTTTACCAGTTATATCATATATTAAACAGATAAAATTGGAAATTCATAAAATACAAAACTTTAATTAGGAATGTATTTAAACAATATAATTGTTTTAGGGCATACATTCCAACAAACTCCCACTTGCACTAAAACAATTCATTCATAATTCTTAATCCAAATGAAAGTACATGACTATCATGTTTCTTTTGAGATAGTGCCTTAGTAAGAGGATCAGCTATGTTATCCTCAGTGAGAACTCTCTCTATCTGTACATCATTCATGACAATGATTTCCCTAATAAGGTGAAATCTTCTAAGAACTTGTTTGGACCGTTGATGAGACCTAGGTTCTTTTGCTTGGGCAATAGCCCCATTGTTATCACAGAACAGAGTTATTGGATTAACAATGCTCGGAGCCACACCAAGTTCAGACACGAACTTCTTGATCCAAACGGCTTCCTTAGCTGCCTCCGCGGCTGCAATGTACTCAGTCTCTGTTGTAGAATCCGCTATGGTGTCCTGTTTGGAACTCTTCTAGCAGATGGCACCTCCGTTGAGAGTAAAGATGAAGCCCGACTGTGACTTACAGTCATCCTTGTCAGATTGAAAGTTTGCATCTGTGTAGCCCTTGACCTCCAATTCACCATTTCCATATACTAAGAACAAATCTTTAGTCCTTCTTAAGTACTTAATAATGTTCTTAACGGCTGTCCAGTGACCTTCACCCGGATTAACCTGAAATCTGCTCGTGACACTCAGAGCATGGGAGACATCTGGTCTTGTACATAGCATAGCATATATAATTGATCCAATTGCCGAAACATATGGAATATTATGCATCTTATCAATCTCAGCTTGTGTCTTAGGACACATGCTCTTAGAAAGGTTTATCCCATGAGACATAGGTAAGAAGCCCTTCTTAGACTGATCCATGCTAAACCTCTTTAGCACTTTATCTATGTACGTAGATTGTGAAAGTCCAAGCAGCCTTTTAGATCTATCTCTATAGATCTTAATACCCAGTATATAGGCTGCCTCTCCCAAATCTTTCATGGAAAAGTGTTTGGACAACCAACCCTTCACTGATTGTAACATTGGGATATCGTTTCCCATTATTAATATGTCATCCACATATAATTTAAGGAAAACGATTGAACTCCCACTAACCTTCTTGTAAACACAAGGCTTATCCGGATTTTTGAGAAAACCAAACTCTTTGATTGTCTCATCAAAGCGGATGTTCCAGCTTCTGGATGCTTGCTTAAGTCCATAAATGGACCTCTGTAGCTTGCATACCTGACTGAAATTTGGCGATGTAAAGCCTTCAGGTTGTATCATGTACACATCCTCTTGCAGATCCCATTAAGGAATGCAGTCTTTACATCCATCTACCAAATTTCGTAATCAAGATATGCTGCTATTGCAAGCAATATCCGAATGGATTTAAGCATAGCTACTGGTGAGAAAGTTTCATCGTAATCGATTCTCTCTTTCTACTTGTAGCCTTTGGCAACCAGTCTAGCCTTATAGGTAATCACATTACCATCCATGTCAGTCTTCTTCTTGAAGACCCATTTGCACCCTATGGGTTTTACCCCTTCAGGTGGATCAACCAAGGTCCATACCTTATTGTCGTACATGGAATTCATTTCAGAATTCATGGCCTCTGACCATTTGGAGGAGTCTGGACTGTTTAGAACCTCTTGGTAGGTAGCAGGTTCGTCATCTTGAATGACTAGTACGTCATTGCCCTGACTCACAAGAAATTCATATTTCTTGGAAGCGGAGCGTACTCTTACTGACCTACGGGGCTCTTGAACATCCACAGCTTCCGTTTGCGCCTCATCACTATGTGGCTGAACCCTTTCTTCAACAGGCTGTTCTGTGTTTGTTTGAACATTTTAAACTTCTTCAAGTTCCATGTCAGTGTCTTGAACTTCTTTAAGTTCTATTCTACCCCCACTGCCCCTTTCTAGAATAAACTCTTTTTCTAGAAAGATGGCATGCTTTGAGACAAACAATTTGTTCTCAGTTAGGTTGTAGAAATAGTATCCAATAGACTCTCTTGGATATCTCACAAACAAACACTTGTCAGATCTAGCTTCAAACTTATCTGACTCTACCTTCTTCACATAGGCGAGACAAGTCCAAACTTTCATGTAAGACAGTTTTGATTTCTTTCGTTTCCATATCTCATATGGTGTGGAAGCAACAGCCTTACTGGGTACTCTATTAAGAGTATGGGAGGCTGTGTCTAGAGCATATCCCCATAACGATTTTGGGGCACTCGAATGGCTCATCATGGACCGTACCATATCTAATAGGGTGCGGTTTCTCCTTTCAGATACACCATTTAGTTGTGGTGTCCCTAGAGGAGTCCATTGTGGAACTATTCCACTGTCATTTAGATAAAACCGAAATTCATCGTTTAAGTATTCACCACCACGATCAGATCGTAGTGTTTTAATACTTTTACCAGTTTGTTTCTCTACTTCATTTCTGAATTCTTTGAACTTTTCAAAAGATTCAGACTTGTATTTCATTAAATACACATAACCATATCTAAAATGGTCATCTGTGAAGGTAATGAAGTATGAGAATCCACCTCTAGCTGTGATTGTCATTGGGCCACATACATTAGTATGTACCAACCCAAGTAAATCACTGGCCCGATCCCCTTTACCAGTAAAGGGTGTTTTGGTCATTTTTCTAAGTAAACAAGCCTCGCATACATCATATGATTCATAATCAAATGAGTCCAAGTACCCGCCTTTGTGTAACTTGGAAATGCGTTTCTCATTTACATGACCAAACCTACAGTGTCAGAGGTAAGTTTTATTTAGTTTATCTAACTTCATTCTCTTTTCTTGTATATTGAGAATTTGGTTGCCAAGATCTAGAATGTATAAACCGTTATTCCAATTTCCAGAACCATAAAACACACCATTCTTTGAGAAAGGACAACATTTATTCTCCTGGGTTATCTTAAACCCATTTAAATCCAAACAGGAAATAGAAATGATATTCGTTGTAAGTGCTGGAACATAATAACAATTTAACAATTCTAGAATTAACCCACTGGGTAAACTAATATAATAAGTCCCTACAGCTAAAACAGCAACCTTTGCTCCATTGCCCACACGTAGGGTTACTTCTTCTTTACCCAACTTTCTACTGTCCTTTAGACCCTGCATAGATGTGCAAATGTGAGAACCACATCCGGTATCTAATACCCAAGAGTCAGATTTGGAAGTAGAAACATTAATCTCAATCATGTACGTACCTGCTGATGAAGCTTCCCTAAGCTTCTTCTGCTTCAGACTATCCAGATAGGCCTTACAGTTCCTCTTCTAATGTCCATTTTGTCCACAATGGAAGCAGGTTGCCTTGGACTGGTCTGCCTTAGCCTTTTTGGGCTTCTTGGCGGGCTTGTTATTGGGTTTCTTTGGCCCTTTTCCTTGCCTCTTCCTTTTACTGGATGAAGCAACAACAAGCACTCCAGTAGAGCCCTTCACCTTCTTGATTTCTTTCTCAGCAGTTTTCAGCACATTCAACAATTGAGGTAGTGTGTGCTGCAGATTGTTCATCTGATAGTTCATAACTAACTGAGAGAAAGAATCTGGCAGAGATTGAAGAACTAAATCAACATTCAGCTCCTGGTCCATCTTGAAGCCCAATTCAGCTAATTTCTCAATTAGCCCAATCATTTTCCAGACGGGTGGAGCAACGAGTGCTCCATCCGCCATCTTGCACCTGAACAGTTTTTTGGAGGTGTCATATCTCACCGTCCTAGATTGTTGTTCAAACAACTCTCTCAGGTGTTGAACTATTTCATATGCCCCCATGTTCATGTGCTGCTGTTGAAGTTGGGGAGTCATAGAGGCTATCATGATACATGAAGCCGTTCTATTATCATCCCTATGTTTTTTGTAAGCATTCTTAGCAGTAGCAGGTGTATTAGGTTCGGGTTCATTAGGCATGGGCCTATCAAGTACATACTCGATTTTCTCGTGGGTGAGAACGAGTAGGACATTACGATGCCAGTCAAGAAAGTTTGTGTCGTTTAACTTACAATCAGTAAGGATGGTGCGTATGCTCAAATTGTTACTCATTCTACAACAAAATAAAGATAGAGTTTATCAGAAAAAGTTTTGTTTGATAAAATTATAAAACTTCCAAAATTATGATTTTATTTCCACTATTTTTAAAGATTAATTACCCTAAAAAATTGATCCGAGATTTTCTAAAAATCCGTAGTGGCTAGAACCCCGTCTTAATTATTTTTTGACCTTGAGTGAATCCCAACAAATCAAAAATAATTTTAACAGGTAGGTACTTTACCAATTACAACCCTTTGTAACTTCTAGATCCGTTAGGTATCAACTTTTGATTTTACATCTTATATATTAACCTAACACTTGTCTCTAAAATTCATGGTCTTGAGTGAATCCGAACAAACCATAATTTTAGTTAAATCAAATCCATCATTCTCAAGAACATTTCTTATAGTAGAAACATGTAGTAAGTAAAGCAGTCTTGGGTGAATCCCAACAGACTAGCACTTAATAACCACATTTTATTTTATACTATAATGATGAAAGACAGTCTTGATTTAATATTTAAATTTGAGGGATTTATTTCCTTTTTCCAAAATATTTTAATTTAGTTTGAGGTTTTGGAAAAATATTTGACGGTCTCATCAACATTCATGCATATGAATATTTCAAAAATAAATAGAGCATAAAAGTAAATTGTGGATGGTTGTGGATATTCCTAAATTAATTTCCCCGGCCATTAGGGAAATTAATGGTTGACTAGGGTTAAATCAAATTTCCTCCTGGTTGCATTGCTCCTTTCTTCATCTTCCAATTTACAATTTCTATACTAAAGACCAATTTCCTATCATCTACTCCTATCTATTATACATTACAAATAGAATATAAGAAACCCCGAGTTACATTCGGGGGGGAGTTTAGATGAGAAAAGAAATTTACAATTAGAAAAATGAGAAATGCAGGACACGCGGGCCCTATTTATAAAACTACAACTATTCAACCAATCCACAATCACATTGGGTTTATATCCACAACCATCCACCATGCATCCATACGAATTTAAACAACTTTAAATAAAATGAAAGTATGGAAAAATAATCATTCATGGATTATTTGGATTTTATATATATCAAGATCCTAAACAAATTTTGAGACCATACATGTGCAGCGAACTTTGGGAAAAAAAACCTTCTTAGGTCATTTTAATTTCCAACAAAATTAGAAATAATTAGAATATTATTTGAATTAATCAAATTAAATTCAAATTAATTCCTGACCTAATAAAACATGAAATATAAAATTTCACAGCAAATTTTAACAATTTTTCTGAAAATTTTGAGAAAATAAAAAACTCAATTTTTCAAAAATTTAATTTCACAGAAATTTGCTTCCAGAAGGATCCGCGAGATGATCCGTGAAGCCAGTTCGCGGATCCATGCTGCGCGTATCAGTTTCTGAAGCTTCTGTAAAGGATCCGCGACCCTGATCCGCGAGACACATATTGCGGATCCCTGTCGCGCGCGGATCAGAAATTGAGGGCTGCTAACAGGATCCGCGAATCGGATCCGCGGACCGATCCGCGAAACCAGTTCGCGGATCTCACCATGTTTCTGAAACGCGAGCAGCATCCGTGAGGAGAACCTCGCGGATCAGCCACGCGGATTCGAGTCGCGAACATGATTTGCGAGGTAAGCCTCGCAGATCAACGTCGCAGATCCGTGTCATGACTTGCTGTTCCAGTAACCAACGATTGACTACCACAAAATCTGTAGAAAAATCAATTTACAACAATTGTACAAACCATTCAAGTGGAAAAACATGCCACAGAATCAACATCATATATCAATCGTGACATCAAATAAAATTTCCAGATAGTAAAACTAGTTCAATCTCATTAAAGCAGTACTTTTCAACCAAAAATCTGCACATGTATACATACTTCATCCAAACAGAAATTTAATTCATGAACAATCATATATAAGATCATACGTAAATTCTAGAGATGGCTCTAATACATCTGTTAGGAACTGGGGTATCAGGCACAGCGGAAATTTAAAAATTTTAGCCCCAGATTCCCACCAGGAATCACCCTAATTCTACGTATGACCTCATGAAGGGGGTCTAGAGGATTACCTTAATCTGTAGATGACGCCTCTGACTCGTTTGAGAAAGCTGAAAAATCCCCGAACAGCAGTCCAGATGTCCTGCCTCTATTGTAATCCATGGGAAAGTGCTTCTGGATTACTCCTGATCGTCTCAACGATCTATGTGTGTGTGAGTGAAGAAGAGGTGCTAGCCTTTCTCACTCTAACTCACAGACTCTCAGTTTTTCTCTCTACATAAGTTTTCTCTGGAGAACTTTTCTCTCTGTATTACGTAACTGACTATCAGAAAGGTCTCTTGTTTTCCTATCGTAGTATCTGATACTTATTAATAGGAGAGAGAGAGAGAGAGATGAGAAGAGAAACAGAAGGATAGAGTCTGGTGGTTTGATTCAAAATCAAACCACCGTAACATCTGATGAGATTCTATCCTTTCTGTTATCTGACAGATAAAGGAAAACACTTTTATCTTATCTGTCAGATGACCCCAAGATTTATTTATCTTTATAATTAAACCCCAGAAGTATTTATTTCTAAGTCCCTACTTGGACACACAATTTAATCTAGAGCCCAATCTCTATGCGTGTGATCCAATAGGTCCCAAATACACTGGTAATAATTATGAATTATAATTCTTAAAAGAATTAGATAAAATAAACACTTTTATTTTATCATTAATTACAATAATTAATTATTCATAATTAAAAATTGTGAGCGGTGTCTAGCAACACATCACAACCACCCAGATATTTGGAATTGGTCAAGGGGAATTCCGACCTAACCTTTCCATGGAAAATTACTGTGTAATTATTATTCTTTCACCATTGATATCCTATTAGTCAGGAAATAAGGAACAAGTGCCAATTCCCTAATGACTAATTAATTTTCTAGTTCCCGGAATTAACCTTAAATTAGGTTAACTTGAAGACACTCTTCAATTAATCTAATGTAGTCGACTACTAAGGTTACATTCCAACTAGTGGCCTTACTAGATATCAGCTCCCACTATCGGAGTGGTGAATTTTCTCTTGATCACTCACTATCTTTCCATGCTTCACACTACCTCCAATTTCTATTCTTTAAGTCACTCCTGGTGAGTAACAAGAAACAGAATCAAAAAGTAGTGATTCACACTCAAGATACTATGGTGATCTCAAGTCTAGGATCACTTACACAATTTTCCATAAGAGATTCAACCATTGGCACTAGATATTCTAATGGGATCTCTGTGTGAATCACTCCAATGAATTAGTATTCTACAATTCATCTACACATTAGCCTAGGTATCCTTATACAATGGTTGATGTGAACAACCACTACTTACATTAAGTAGGGACTAACTGTGTACTAGTCTGTCCGTATTAATGATGTCCTGTCTCATTAATACTATGACTAGGGACATTTAAGAATATTTATTATAAATGTGATTGATATCTCATAGTCAGCAACTCTTGTGACTACATCACATTAATAAATATTCTAAGGACTTTTACCAATTATATCATATATTAAACAGATAAAATTGGAAGTTCATAAAGTACAAAACTTTAATTAGGAATATATTTAAATAATATAATTATTTTAGGGCATACATTCCAACAGTATCAAGTTGAGATTGTGGAGAAGCTTCAACCTGTGGAGAAGCTTGAGAAGATACACTAGATTCATTTTTTGCCCCATTGCCACCATGCTGAACACTATTATCAGCCCTCATAGGTCTGCTACCACATGTGTTTTGCCTTGCTGCACATTCCGAACCTCTATTTTTTCTCCTATTGTTAGAATCAGATTTTGAAGTACCTGCATCACTCATAGAAGTGTTGATTTCCTTGCATGTGGACCTATTGTGACCTGGTTGACCACAATTCCTACAGTGCATGATGACATGTTTTCTTAACCTCTAAACACCTCCCTTGCTAACATGGATACCACTCCTACTCTCAATAATGTCTTTTCTCCGTGATTTCTTAGGCCTACCAGGCTGGGCACATGGAATGGGAGGGTCCAAAACAGGCTGATCAATGGAGGGCCACAAAGGTTTTCCACTGATAGGGAAAAGTACATTATCGTAAATTTTCAAGAACAACTCCCTACTATAACACTCATGAGTATAATTAATTGGATCCTCCTCATTTTTGTGAATAGCTAAAATTGCATGACAGTGAGGCAATCCACTAACCTGCCATAAGTTGCATGTGCAAGTCATCTTATCTAAGTATACAGCATATTGTTCCCCTCTTGGCCCCCCTACTTGATATCCCCCCATACCATTAGCCACTGGTTTCACTTCCTAGAGTGCTTTACCCTCTCCTCAATCAATTCTTGAATTACCGAACCTACAGATAGATGACATTTTTCCATCCAAGCAGTCCTACTCTCTATCCTTTCCATCAGGTACCCCCTAATCCCCTCAAGCATTCCAATAATAGGTAAATCTCTTGCATGCAGAATATGTGAATTAAATGTCTCGGATAAATTATTCACTAACATATCAGACTTTACATGATGGGGGAAAAAGGCCTTACACCAATGATGAGGTGGTGCTGCTTTCTTCACCCATGCATGTACCTGTGCATCATACTCTCTTAGAGCTTCCATTTCTGCCGCATATAAGTCAACAATACTTGCTGAAGCTATGCTCTAAAACCTCTCTTTCAGTGCCTTTCCAAGATGCTTTTTCTTGAAATTTCTGTACATGTACTGGGCACAAAATTTGTGGTCAGCATAAGGCAGCAGCTCTTTGAGTGCACTATCAAGACCCTACAATTAATGCATAATTAAATGATTGTCTCATGGAAAAGTAATAAAAAAAAGTAGCATGAAATTATGTTATGCTAATATAATCTTTTGTTGGTCATGAAAGTGATTTCGTTGCTGCAATGTGCAATTTCCAGATCTGCAATTAGCAATGAGAGGAACCAATGCCATTGTTCCCTTGCCTCCTTTTCTACAACTGCTCAAGCTAATGGCCACCAACCATTATTAGGATCTATACTAATGGCAATCAACAGTTGACCATGGTATGGGCCCTTTGTATGACACCGATTTAGTGCAATGATGAGTCTACAACCATCCTTGAACCCTTTTTTTAATGGCCACAAGCAGCAATAGAATCTCAAGGACCTTGGGTTACTCTCTGGATCACTTCTTGGGGAGAACAATATGTCACAAGTGCTGTTTGGATGCCTTTTTTTCAACTCAGTAGCATATTGCCAAACACTTACATATTGCTCATAAGCTGATCCCTTGATATTGCATCGAGCCATGATCCTTGCTTTATAAGTTTTGTTTATAGAAATCTCACACTTGTACTGCTCATCAATATTTTGTATGAGTTGCTAACTGGCATGTCCAAATTTGCTCTTATTGTCTCCTCATATTTTTGAGCAACCCATCTTGTGGTCATATTATTATTTTTCCAGGCATGCCGACAGTTGGTGTGGACATCATTGACACTCTTCATAACAAAGTCTGTTGACTTCAAAGCAGAAACTATGGTAGCATAAATATATCATTTGCATGGGTCTCTACATTTAACTCTAAGCTTGGTCTTGTCACTGGTATACAAATAGACTGGTCTGCCAATCATAATGGAATAGGTCCTGAGTGCATCCTTGAATTGTTTTTTACTCCCAAACTTCTGACCAACATGAAAATCTAGAGAGCTCAGGTCTCCTGCTCCATTGAAGTCAGTATATGTAACTGGAGCATCACCAAGCACTTCATCAAATGAATCAGGATCACTATTGAGCTCAGCTCCTACATTGTCATCCATCAATGGATTGTGATCACTTGGTTGAGCCACACCTTCATTTCCTGCTTCTGCCGTGGGTTCGAAGCATGAGCTTGTTTGGTTGCTTTTCTTCTATCATTTCTAGACCTTTTCCAGTTGGTACTAACTCATTCTCCTTGCCACCATCCATATCTTGCCCTGTATTTGTTGCCTCATCATTAACTTGGGTCTCTATATGTTCATCATTGAAGGAGATCCTATTGTTTGGGAGTCTATGTGTTGATCAGCCTGATCCGAGAACATCCTCTCATCTCTACAGTAATCTAAATATACATCAAATTCTCTGCCATCATCAAAGCTTGAGTCATGTTATGATTCTAGTTGTGCATCCATCTATCCAGCAACCCCATCTTGTGATTATGGTTGTGATTCTAGTTGTGATTCTGGTTGTGAATTCCTGCCATCAAGTGCACTATCATGTTGTGAATCCATCTGTCCAGCAACCCCATCTTGTGATTCTAGTTGTGATTCTGGTTGTGAATCCCTATCACCATCAAGTGCACTATCATGTTGTGAATCCATCTGTCCAGTAACCCCATCTTGTGATGCTAGTTGTGAATCCCTGTCATCAAGTGCACTATCATGTTGTGAATCCATCTATCCAGCAAACTCATCTTGTGATTCTGCTTGACTACCTATTGTATCCCCCTTCCATCCCAATGCAAATTTAGCTTTCCTACTGTTAAATGCATGACTGAAGGCACCCTTCGTAGTAGCTCTTTGTCGGTTGTCACGGGGTCTCCGTGGTTGTTGTTTGACTTCTACATCATCATCCTCAATCTCCTCTATAACGACAGAAGACTTCTTCTTAAGAGATTCTTCCCATTGCTGCTGCTTTTTTTTTTTTTTTTCTGAAATTCATATATTTCATCAAGTGTCATATGATCACAATACACTTCCATCAATTTATAATCATACACCCAAACACAAAATTCCCTAACATTGTCATCAGTTTGAAGTTCCAGCAGGCCATGATTCAAATCACTCCTCCGATCAGTATAGTAGTACAACATAGTATCCTTATGCCCACACTTCTCCACCATACAGCCTATTTCATGTATGGATATTAACTCTGCATACAGAGATCAAAATAATCGATCTCTCCTCCAACATAACTCCTATATTTGTCTTCTTGAATCCTTCCACCATGATGAAATTTGATTGAAAATAAAGGACTTTCTGGAATTGGACCACAACAATGCAACATCAGTAATGCTTGGACAGAAAATTATTGTCTACTATTGAATCTGGATAACTAAAAACTTTTAATGCTTTCTGCAATGTTTTTTGAAAATGTGTTTTCGAGAATATTCATATTTTCCTTTATCAAGTGGTCCCAAACAGAGACATATGAAAAAATTAATAATTTTGTCCTACTTTATCAACAAAACCAAGTTATTGCAAGTCCCTTTGCAACCCATTTAGATGACAAAAGGGGTATTAAAGTATCTCATGTCCCTTTCAATCCCACCAAACACATAAAACAACCCTAAACCCAACAAATTTTTTGAAAATGTAACTGTCTAATACCATGTCCACAAGTTCAAAATTCAATCGCAGAACTCTGATAACAACTTTCACACAAAACTCTAAATTGCAATGAAATATAATTAAGTGGGTTTACCAGATTTCTTACCGTATAGTAGATAAGGATCGACGACATCTTCACGATTCTGTTTAACCCACTGCATCACCATCGCCTAGAGGATGCAAATTTCACCTTGATCTACTTTCCCTTCAAATTTGCACCAAATGAAAAGTAAGAACCTTTTTTCCGACAAATTTAGAAATTTCATCGTGTTCTCCGTCTAACTCTCAGAAATTTTACCATCTTCACTGTAGTTGCTTTACTCTTCCCACTGAAAAGTCAAACATTCTCGACCTATCTTTCTTTAATGCGCTAGACTTGTTGAGACATAATTGCCCCTCACAACTGTTCAAGAGATAGCTTCAATATTTGACGAAATGGTAAAAATGGCATGCTTTTAGGAGTTCGGTGACATTTTTGGTTAAAAAAAAAATGTTCAGTAACCAAAAGACATAGAACATTTTTGGCCATTTGCTCAAGTTACTTTCCTTCACTTTCCCTACCTTGTCCCGACAAACAAACACTCTCTAAGGCAGTGGCAGAGCCACATGCACCCAAGTGGGGTCAATTGACCCCACTTAATTTTGAAACATTACTTTTTAGCTTTAGAAAATTTAGAAAATTTTAAAGTTGTATCATATTTGATCCCACTAAATTTTATCAAATTCTCTTTTCTACATATATTGACCCCAAATAATTAAAAATTTATAATTCTTACCAGTACAAGAATTTTGAATTTATTTGAAGTTATTTATGAAAGTTCCTTCAAGAATAAATTCTTTCATAGTTTTCAAAAACAAGAAATGAGCTTTCTTGAGTAGGGTGGGAAAACCAATTTTTTCAAATTTTGAAGTTTTGAAAAATAAAAAATTTTCAAATGGATCCTAAATTTTATATTTATAAAACAAAATTAAGTTACATATAACACACTAAAGACAAATTGCTTAAAAGAAATCTGTAGAAGATCAAATTGATGGTAGTTCACATATTATTTTTAAAAAAATCAAGAGATTCAGTTATTTACATTGAAAAGATGTATTTAATAAAATTGATAATGAATTGATTTTACAACTTTTTAAGAAGATGAGTAGTCAAAGAATACGATTGTAATTTCTATATAATGTTAATAGTTTTTTTTTTTAAAACAAATTTTACTGTACTAAAATTTGATTCTAGCGTGAGGTGTTGGCTCCGCCAAGCTCTAAGGGGCGCTGGCTCTCGATCTCGTTCTCGTTCTCGTTCTCCATCTTCCCCGCTACAACGTAAGCTAAAAACGCACCCAAAGCGGCAAATCCCTCTTCAACATCGCAATCAGAAAAATCCCAAGAAAACCAGCCGTAGAAAAAGCTTCTTTTCCTTCCTCTCTAGGTAAATTGCTACAAAAAAATATACACATCCTGCGTAGTACTATTCTGCTCATACAACTAACTTAGTTTGTTTTTTTTGTGGGGTCTTTCCTTATGGGAAGTAGAGTGAATCTGGGAATACATGTTGCAGACTTCTGCGTTTTAGTCAATTGATTTTTCTTGAATTTTTGAAATTCAATGCTTCAGATAATTGTTTAAATACATGCTTGAAAGGGTTTCTTTTCTTGGGTTCCTTTTCTTTTCTAAATTTTTTGGTTTGTTTGGTTAATTGGTTGAAGAGTAACAGGAAAGATGACGCTGTCAGACGAAGAAGTCACGAGATTGTACAGAATCAGAAAGACGGTGATGGAAATGCTTCAGGACAGGGGGTATTTTGTGACAGATAAGGAGATACAGATGGAGAAAAAAGAATTTATGCAAAAGTATGGAGAAAATATGAAAAGAGAAGACCTTGTCATCAACAAGTCCAAGCGCAATAACAGCTCTGATCAGGTTTATTTGAATGGGTTTAGTTTAATTCATTCAAGGAAAATTTTCATTTTCAATAGTTGCTGTACTTTATTTTAACTGATGGCTGATATGTTCTATAATTAGGGTTTTTTTGTCAAGGGTCATTCTATTCAGTAAATTAGGTTACCGTTTTGCTTCCAGTTTATTGTTGGATTGTTATGGTGCAATTTCAGTTTATTATTGCAATTTTTTGCCCTTTTTCTTATTATATATGATTGACCCCTTTTTAATTGTATCTCCATATAAATTCATCTTTGTAGGTCATGGTTTTTGATTGCCAAGGAGGGAAAAAAACTTAGCACTGTGCAATTGTATTTGCATAAAAAAATTTACTGCCTTATATCATCTAGTTTAAGAAACTAAAGTCGTGTTTTCTTGTCTATGATCATTTCTTAAGGGCTTTTGACTGTAGACCTTTTCCTCACGAATTTTTATTGTAGAACTATATCAAGCTTATAGTCCCACATGGATGCTTTGCTGCACCACTTGATACAACTCTATCACGTTTGTAGAACGGCTACGTCTGTCTGTCTTTTCAAGGTTATGTTCAAGAATGTATGTTACAGACTGATAGATGTGAATATCTTGTGAATTAGATTACTATGCGGGTAATACCTTGTTCTGTAACTTAATTTTGTGGTTCTAGCGCGAGGCTGCTGGGTATTTATCACATGATTTTAGCATGAGGTGTTCCAACTTGGTAGATTTTTGGCTAGGGTTGTGATAAAGTTCTATGAAGTTGCTCATTGGTTCCTTGAGTAGACAGTTAAAATAGACTCTAAGTACAGTTACTATCAAACCAGGTGACATAATGTGACTAGGTTAGTGGAGATCATTAACTTTGAAAATGCTTTATTATGCCTATGTGCTGTTTTTTAATTGTTCATTTATGTTTGGATTTTGTGATCCAGATATATGTTTTTTTCCCGGAGGAACAGAAAGTTGGTGTTAAAACAATGAAGACTTACACAAATCGTATGAAGAATGAGAATGTTTTTCGAGCAATCTTGGTTGTCCAGCAGAATTTAACGCCTTTTGCAAGAACCTGCATCAGTGAAATATCTACAAAGTTCCACTTGGAGGTTTTTCAGGTAACAATTTGTGCTTTCAATGGAACAGTTGAATTGCAAATCAAATGTCATCTTTTTGTTTGGCCATATTTTTCACGATGCATAACTCTTTTGAGAATGTTGCTCCTCCTAATCTAGAAAATGAAACAAATTAACCCTCTTTTGTCATAATTTCTTTCATCTGATTCGGACATTAGACATTTCAGAAGTTTGATGCAATTTCACAGGTCAATTTGTCTGAAAAAATCAGCACAGAGCTTCTCTCTTTTCAGCTCTCTATGTTACAATAACTTGCCTGGTTTCAGTTTTTAATATTCTGAATTGGGCTGGTCTAATACTGTGTGACCGAGTATTATTTTGATATTCAATTCTGTTAGTTTCTTTGATTTACTGGCAGTATGTGCAAGTATACTTATGTGCATATTTGTGTGAAGGATGTTTCATAATTGCTTTATGTTTGCCTCAAAACAGGAAGCAGAGTTGTTAGTCAACATAAAAAATCATGTTCTTGTTCCTGAGCACCAGCTGCTAACTCCCGAAGAGAAGAAAACTCTGCTGGAAAGATATACTGTAAAAGAGACGCAGGTTAGATTGAAGTAATTAGTCTACTTGGGTGTTCCAAATATATTGGGCGGTTTCTTTCTTTGTTAAATGGTGTTTCTTTATCATACTTTTGTCTCTAGCAGTAGTTAGGTGTATAGTTCAGCTAGTCAATAGATGGAAATTCAGCAGTCATACAGATCCATCTGCATGTTTTTTGAAGCACTGCTGTTGACATAAGCTGATAGACCATGTTCCTTGATCTCTTAGGAACTTGAACTCCCTCCCCCCTTTCCCCCCTTGGAGGACAAAAATACGTCTTGGTTTACAGGATATTAGCATTACAACGAAGGAACAGGCAGGATGTTGTGCAGCAGTCAGATTTTCCAGTGCTGTTGACATCTGCAGATAGACCATGGTCCTTGACCTCTTAGGTACTTGTATCCCTCCCCCCAACCCAAAAAAAAAAAAAAAAGCACTTGGAGCACAAAAAGATCTCTTGGCTTATAGGATATTAGAATTACAATGAAGGAACAGCCAGGATGTTGTGCAGCAGTGAAATTTTCCAGTGACTTGTATTTTCCTGCATTTTAGTGTAGTAGTTTCTTAAGCCTTTCTTGTCCATTTTCCCTCTATAGCTCTTTCTTAGGAGAAATCTTGACAAATGTTGGCTGGAAAAAGAAATCAAGAAATCATGCATGTTTTGTTTACCGTCTTTCTGTTTCTTCACACTTTGACTTTTTATTTGCTATGGCTGATTTCCATTTCTATTCTCAAAATTTTGCTTTCTGTTAAACTTTTGGTTGCAGTTGCCTAGGATTCAGATAACTGATCCAATTGCCAGATATTACGGAATGAAGCGTGGTCAAGTTGTGAAAATTATCCGGCCAAGTGAGACAGCAGGACGATATGTCACTTACAGATTTGTAGTTTGAGCTTCATCCTTACCAATATGTTCTAAGACCTTTATATCTCAAGTCACATACATGGCAAATATATTAGCATGGTGGAGCCGCAATTAGCATAAAAAACCTCGTTTTTCGTTCGGTGATGTATAACTTGAAATCGTTCTTCAGATTCCATGGGAGATTTTCTTGAAAAGCGTAAAAGGTTCTTGATAGATTAGCATTTATGAAGTTTTCTTCTGATAATATTTTCCTGGTGTTCTAATCTTCAAGGACTATCCCGTACTATAAGTGTTTCTGCTTTAAGTCCCTGTTTGTCTTGGCAAGTTATTAGGGGAAGAAAATGAAGGAAATGGCCCTGAAACCCTAAATCTGTTTGGTTGACAAAAGGGAAGTGGTAAGCAAAGGAAAAGGATTCATTAGAATAATTCTGCAACTTGGATTGTGGATCTTTTAAAAGAAATGAAAGTGGAAAACAATGAATAGAAGAATAATTCATCTAATAGTAATACTAGTTAATGTGTTGAAAAGCCAACCTTTCTCTTGAAAAATTTACTTTTTATTTTGGAAGTGGGTGGGTAGTTGTTTTTTTGTTTTGGTTTGTTTTCAAGGGGGGGGGGGGGCAGGGGCAGGGGCAGCAAGTGAATCAGGTATCCTAGATCGTGACACCTCTGAAATTGTATTTTTCTTGCAAGGTATTTTGGACATTTAGGCCATCAAACGTTCATGTAATTTTAAGCTCTTAATACTTCTTTTCTACAGAATTTAGATCAAGAAACCTCACACACAAACAAAACATAATTGCGCTAAATGGAATGCAAAAAACCCTAAAAACCCTCTGGTAATAACATTTTCCTAGTTCTAATTTTAGACGACTGCTCCATGTTACAAGTTTTTCTTCTTTAACCCCCTTTGAGGTTTTTGGCAAATCATAAGGAAAAACAAATGAAGGAAATGAAAGGTGCTACCCCTGACAAGCAATGTAGTATGATGTTTAGGAATTGGCATTTGAATTAGGGACACTGTGATTTGATGCTGTGCTTGTGAAGTGATGGTTGTATAATTGGTGATGCACTTGACATGAGTTTTTGTAGGTTTTTATGTAGTGACAAGTATACAGTTGTTATTTTGGTGTTAAATGTTTCTCGCCCAATATGGAGTTACTTTTATTTGGTTGGTTCAATGTTTGTTGCAGCCCTGATATGTGGAGTTGGACCGCAGTAGTTTCCTTGTTATGCTGTCTCGTCATGTAATCAGGTTAAGAGCATACTGACGCTGCCACTATAAGCACATAGATCTTCACCACCTACAGATTGTGCCCTTCACTGCATTTTGTTATCACCTGATATTGTTGTTTATTCAGACCCGTTATGTTACTTAAAGGATGTTATGTTTGATGGTTACAGAAATTATTGTTGGTAGTTAAGAAAAAAATCATTAGTTTACTGTCTAAGACTTAGAAGAGTTTTTTTTTTTTTTCCGAAACGGTAATTGGAATATATTGATAGTAAAGGACTTTACAAGGCACGAGCAAAGGCTCGAAACTTCTATACAACAGGTGTGCCAAGCCACTGAGGATCTACAATTTCCTCATCTAACCCAATAGTCATTGCATACTTGCTAATCATCTTACTAACTTGACTAGTAGAAAAATCAACTAAACAAAAGGAGCACATTTGAAACATCCAACTTAAGCTATTAATATCTTTCACTAAAGTCATCAACCTTAAATCTGAGGCGCTTTGAGACATAATATTCCTAATCAGACTTTTATTGGGGATTTGCACCTCAATATTGCACCAGTCTTGTGACAATGCTTTGCTCATCATAAGTACTCACTTGCCATTCTTTGACCCTGCAGGGTATCGGGTCATTTTGCCCAACTCGCCGGGACTTACTACAGTCCTCAATCATATTATAAATTTCAAATAATTACAATGCAAGATCTTCAAATAATAATTACATTTCCAATGAATCCAAGTACTCCAAAGGTCCAACTGTCCAAACTACAAATAGTACAAGAGATAATCCACGATCATACTAAGAAAGATCACTTCCTGATTTCCTTCATCTCGAGCCACGTGGAAATAAAATATTTTTGGGGTGAGCTAAAGCTCAGTGAGGTTCCGAGAAAACAAGTATTTTAGAATTTTACTGTTTATCAGAGCACGAAAACATTAGAATATTCAAATCTTTGAAATCACGTGAGAAAATGCTTTTCACTAGGAATTTGTGAGACGAAAACAATTCATGAAATAATTCAATTCATCACACGAGCACTTTGACAAATAATCAAGCACACTCACAGTACACTTTTCAACTAGGAAAGAACAATACTCGGGCCGCTTCGACTCGGAGATCAGTGCTCACGAGGAGACTTGCTCGGATTGCCTCAACTAGATGAACGCTTTAAAAACATTAAAGCGGTTATAAAGGATGCTCACTTGGAGCTATTTCACTGGTCCACTTCACCTTATAACGCTGAGCAATCCCGAGTTCATCGGTCATCGCCTTATCCCTCCGGTGGTATACTGGTATCCCAATCGGTGCAGGTTCCAACCTACCGACCGAGTCCGACTCGAATAGGTTGGGGCAACCAAGGTGGGGCCAGTTAAAGGCATACAACATCGCATAAATAATGATCGGTCAAGACCAAGGAGTTTTGTTTTAAGATAAAGCTTTCCAACCTATCCGCCACACTAATGGCGTACTCAAGTAGGCTTTTGACCCACCGATCGCTCAAGAAGGTGGTTTTAGATAGGCTTTCTAGCAAAAGGGTCTTGAGACCCAGTTCAGTCGATGCGATAAAGTACACCTTGACCTACAAGTAGTGAACGATGCGATAAAGTACACATCGGACTACAAGGGGTAAAATGCTCCTTGGTTCACCACTATCAAACAATCAAGTGATCAACAAACAATCAAGGAAACAAGTAATTATTTCAACTAATAAATAACAACACTTAAACAAATAACACTTAACACTTGAAACATTTAATTAATATTCAAGGACACTCAAAAGCAACATGTAAAGTCAAAGTCAAGTAGCATTCACTTCAACAATAAATTAGTTTACTTGCACACATTAATTTGAAACACAAGTCCTTTGGAATCAATTTCTTTTGAAACCATGACTGCATTAGGTCATTGACCAATATGTGTGAAAACATAGTTGAAATAAATTTTAAACTAGAAATATAGTAGTAGCGAAATATTTACAAATAAGTTAACATCTAGTTTGAACACTCGAAATACTAGAAAAATACTTCATTTAGAAAAGTAGTAACGGAATATTTCATATGAAAACCAGTGAAAAGCTAGTCTAAAAATCAAGTAGAACAAGTTTGACAAGCAAGTGGAATAAGTTCGAAAACAAGTTGGAAAGCAAGTGTGAAAACAATTTTGGAAATAAGATCGAACAATCATCTAGATATTAACAACTTAACGAACCAAGTTATTTCACACGACAAACTACATTAAACATCAAAAGAGGTTTGTAAAGAGTTTAAAGCACATTTTGAAATACTTACAAATAATTGGAAAATATGTCATTTAAAAGATTAGTAGTAAAATGTTTCATGTGTAAATAAATGGGGAAAACAAAGTAGGACATGTTTGAAAACAAGTTAAAACAAGTTCAGAAACAAGATGAGAGCAAATTTGAAAAGAAGTGAAGTAGTAGGTTAGTGAACCATTTCACAAGTAATAACATGAGTAGCAAGTTTGAGATAGCAAGATCAAAGTAAAGTAGTAAGTCATGTCACAATTGAATTCTAGTAAAACATTTTAGTTGAAACGAGTTGGAACACTCACCAATAGTAGAGGAGTACACGTCAATCTCGGGAATATTTTCTGGATCAAAATCAATTCCTGAAGTAAAATTCATCATCACAATAAAGCTTAACTTAAGAAAATGGACAAACCAAAATATACAAGTCTAGGGTGTCCCATATAAAGCGATTAGAGCCTAACCGATCAAACTTAGATAAACTAAAGTCTATCCACGGTTCAAAAGTGTCGCCAAGGTACAAAATGAATTGGAAGTGGAAATCAAAGAAGAATCAAGTACAAACTAGGTTAATGATTCAAGTACAATATGGACTGAAAAATATCCATTTGAACCAAATAAAAGGGATTGAACTAAGACAAGTGAAGAAAGGAAATGCAACGGTGAAGAACAAATGGTGACAGCTTTGTCACCCCTCGGCATTTTGATCATAACTGGTGCTATGTTTATCAGATTGAAACAAATTTTATGGCGTTTCGAAACTAAGACATAGACCTACAATTTTCATGAAGAGGTCAAATCTCAAATCAGAATTAATCATGGTCGAAATTGGCAAAATCAGAGGCACAGGAAAACTGTCGGGTCAATGACAGGTTGGTCAAACAGTCTCGGAAGAATGGTCGTAACTCGATGTAGGAAAATCGAAATCGAGCTCCATCAGTGGCGTTAGAAACTAGGTTCATAGGGATTTCTAACGGTATAAGGCTCGGATGCTAATTCATTTCCTCAAGTGAACATTAACCTCGGGAAGTGGACTGGTTTCCATTTCTGATTTCCTGCAAAAATTTCCAGCTTTGACACAATCCTTCAATTAATCCTTTAAAGTCATTTCCATCATTTTCCAAGGTGTTTAACATGCTAAAACAGCAATTAACTCCATCACTAAAGCATCACAAATCAACAAACAATTCATCAAACACATGGAAGCCTAAAGTAAAAGCCTAAGTTCTAGTTCTCAAACACAAAATTCCTTCCATCACTTATCCTTCCAAACACCCATAAACACTTCAAACTCACTAATCATGCATCCACTTTGAATTTGAAGATCATTAAAGTATAGATAAATGGTTAAGTACCTTGAGAGTGGAGAGAGAAAATCACCCTTAAGAGCTCAATTTTCCCCAAAGCTTGATGATCAAGTGTCAACCTAACCTAGGATTTCACTTGGAGATGTTTTCCTCACTAAAATGGCAAGATTTAAGCTTAGGGTTTGATGTTTTCTCCTTCATGGAGTTGCCAAGAGAGAGGAGAGTGGAGGAAAATTAGTTCAATTTTTTGAAAACAAGAAGTTAAATAAGAAGACTTAAGTCAAGACTTTGTAGGTGGTTGACAAGTGGCTCAATTTAAGCCATGAATTGGAGTAAATTCTTCACATTTAGCCACTAATCCCTCAATGTAAAATATAACTACTTAATTCCCTATAAGTTTGATATATTTGGCTACATAAAACATGTAAAATGCAATTCCAAATTATTTTCGTACAATACATACAAAATAGTGTACTTAAGGAAAATAATGCACTTAATGAAAATTGTATGCTACCAATGTTTAAAAAAAACGATTTGCACTTAAATGAATACAATGAAAGATAATTCATGAAAGATTTAGGATTTCTCGAAAGAAATATAAGCAAATAATTCAAGAAATTTCGGGTGTATAATTCAAGAAATTCTGGGTCCTCACAATTGCTTCGTCCAGAAGCTGTGATCCAGTTGATCTCTCTACGATTGCCCAGCCTTTAAGGTAGCTACTGTTATGATCCAAAGCTGCAGTACCAATACCCACTTTGTTGATCACTTTGTGCTTCTGAACTTGAAAACTGATATAGACAGTTCCTGGACGCTTATGCTGCTGATGTGTTGTTCTCACCAGTGATGTTTCTACTGTGCTCGTTTTAGTTGAGCTAAGACTTGCTTCATCATACTCCACCCATTCAGATTGAGCTTTTTGGATAGTATCCATTGGCTTTTGGACCTGTTCATTAAACTCTTTATTGTTTCTACTCTTCCAGATTTGTCATAAAATGTTTGCTGTCAGTGTCAAGTGACTGTTTCCATCTATTCTGCTTTTACCTTCACTGATTGTTGTCCACGACCCCTCAAAGCAGTTCTGGTAATCTAAAACCCCATCCCATTGAATTGGAGATAGCTTCCATACCTCCCTGGCTCTGACACAGCTAAGTAGAACATGTTCAATTGTTTCCCAATGCTCTCCACACCCTCTACATATTGGGTCTCCTTTTCCTGTCTTGGTGTAAATCTGTTGCCGGACTGGGAGAGCTCCACTGATGCATTTCCATACAAAAAACTTGAACTTATGTTTAAGATTCAGCTTCCACATATTTTTCCACATTTGGCCCTTCTTGTGTTCCCAACTAGTACCACTCCCACCTTCTCTGGATTTCTTAGTCTTAGTAACACTGTTTCTAAGCATTCTATAGCCTGAGCTGACAGTATAGATTCCATTAGCACTGTGCAACCAGAAATTGCAATCTTCTCTATCTCCTAAGCTTATAGGAATGCTAAGATACGTTCAGCATCTTGTTGGTTGAAGGTCTTGAAAATTAAGCACTTGTTACATCTCTTGTTGCTGATCAGCTCTCCCACTCTTTGAACTTTTGTCTCCAGCTTCTTTACTGAAGTTGGGTGGCCATCAAGGGTGTTTGGGATCCAAGCATCCTCCCAAATCCTTGTACTTCCTCCATTCCCTATCTTCCTTCTTACCCCGCTTCTAATCAAATCTTTAGCTTGATTTAAGCTTTTCCAAATCCAGGATGCATTGTTGGGGCATGTGCTTGTAAGAATAGATTCCTTAGGAAAATATTTTTCCTTCAGAACTTTGCTCACTAGCAGGTTTGGCTTGGTAAGGATTCTCCACACTTGTTTCCCGAATAATGCTATATTAAATGATTCCAGATCTTTGAATCCTAAACCTCCATCCCTTTTCTCTTGAGTTATCTTCTTCCAAGCACACCAATGTAGTTTCTGTCTCCCTTCATTTTCACCCCACTAGTAGTTAGCCATCAAGGAACTTATCTGTTTGCATACTTTCCTTGGCAATTTGAAGCACGACATTGTGTAAGTAGGCATTGCAAAGGATGCAGCCTTAAGCATGGTTTCTTTGCCTGCTGGACGGAGCAGTTTGTTTTTCCACTTATCCAGTCTTTGCTTGATGTTATCCCTGACATATCCAAACACCTGCTCTTTGGTCCTTGTAACTACCATTGGGAGCCCCAGATACCTTCCTTGATTTACAACTTGAATGTTCCCCAGCCTCTGCCTGACCTCCCTTTTAACTTCCTGCTCTGTATTTCTGCTAAAAAAGATGGAAAGATTTTTCAATGTTAATCAACTGTCCTGAGCTTTTTTCATATTTTTTCAGTATCTCCATCAATTCTGCAGCTTGAATAGGGTCAGCCTTACAAAAAACAAGCGAATCATTTGCAAAAAAAAGATGTTAGCCTAGGTCCCCTTCTGCTGATTTTCATGCCTGTCAGCTTCCTTAAGTCGGATGCCTTTCTTAACAGATTGGAAAATCCCTCAGAGCAAAGCAGGAATAGATAAGGTGATAAAGGATCACCTTGTCTAATTCCTCTCTCGGGGATTATATACTCTCGAACCTCACCATTAATGTTGAAAGAAAAAGATGCTGATCTTAAACACTCAAGAATCCAGGAAATCCATTTCTAGTTAAAACCCATCTTTCTCATCATTTCCCCAAGAAAGCTCCACTCCACCCTATCATATGCTTTTGACATATCTAACTTAATAGCCATGAACCCATCCTTGCCTTTTCTTTTGTTCTTAAGGTAGTGTAGACATTCATGAGAGAGTATGACATTGTCTAAAATCTGTCTACCAGGGATAAAGGCAGATTGGTTCTTACAAATACAATTATCCAGGACCTTTTTAAGCCTGTTAGCCAGAATTTTTGCAATGATCTTGTACACTGTATTGCAAAGACTTATAGGTCTGTATTGGTTCGAAGAAGTTGGGTTCAGCACTTTTGGAATGAGAGAGATAACTGTGTGGTTAATGGATTGCATCAAATGACCCGTATGGAAAAAAGTTTTGACAGCATATACCGCTTCCCCTTTAACTATTTCCCAGAATTTTTGAAAAAATAAGGGGGGCATACCATCTAAGCCTGGGGCTTTATCCGGATTCATAGAAAACAATGCACTCTTAATTTCCTCTTCCTGCACAGGTTTAGTTAGAATAGAGTTCATAGAATCCGTGATTGTGTGGGGGATGCCATCAAGTACTTCATTAAAATTTCCAACTCCTTCGCTTTGGAACAGATTTCTGTAATATGCAGCTACTTCAGCCCCCATCTCCTCAGTATTTCTGGTCCAAGAGCCATCACATCTTTGCAGGTTAATCATCCTATATCTCCTTCTTCTGCCTTGAACATGTGCATGAAAAATTTTGTATTTTTATCTCCTGCCTTTAACCAGCTGATTCTTTCCTTTTGACTCCAAAACATCTCCTCATCTCGATAGGCTTCCTTTAACTGCTGTTTGAGCTCTCCAATTCTCCCTTTCCTATTCTGTGAATCACACTTCTTAACATCATCCAATTGTAGTTTCACTTTTTCAATTCTTTTCTGTGCATTTGTTTAGAACCTGTTTTTCCATCTGAGCAGAGCCACTCTACACTTTTTTATTTTACTTGTCACCTTAAACATCCTTGATCCATCAATTCATCATTCCAAGCAATTTTCACAACATCCTCAACTCCCTCAAGCTGCAGCCATCTTGTATCAAAGTAGAATCTCTTCCTTTGGCTTTTGCTATCCGGTGAAGTATCAATCATCAATATACTATGATCAGATGCATATGAATCCACATGATTACACTTCACTTTCTCAAACATTTGCATCCATTTGTGACTACCTAACCCTCTATCTAGTCTTTGCCTCACTTCTCCATCCAATTCCCAATTTTTGCACCATGTCCAAGGATGGTCTTCGAATCCTATATCACATAACTGATTTTCATTTATGAAGTTCTTAAAATCTCTAAAGCTGCTTTCTTCCCTCCATTGACCACCCCATTTTTCTTCGTTTGAGATTATGTCATTAAAGTCACCTGCAATGATCCAGCTTTCTCCCCACAACCTTTTTCTTTCTGTTAATACTTTCCATTGCTGCTTTCTTATTTGATGATCACAGCTCGCGTATAAACCTACAAACCACCATTTTCTATTCTCACCCATATCCTCCACTTGTGCTTCAATGGTAAAAGCTGTGACCAGGAGTTTACTTATTTTAACATCATCCTTCCACAGCAAGGCCATTCCTCCCTCACGATTCATTACTTCCACCACCTGAATATTATCAAATCTGAGCATACACTTGACTTTTTCCATGTAGGTTTCCTTATTTTTGGTCTCACTCAAGAACACCATACTTGGGGAGGAGAGATTATTAATCTCCCTCAGATGGGGAATTGTCAAGGGGCTCCCCGCTCCTTGACAATTCCACACCATCACCTTCATTTATCTTCTGGGGTCCTTAAAGGGTTGGACTCCATCCCTTCAGTTTCCATATCTACCTCTTGCATTCCATTTTCTGTTTTAGTCCTTTTACCTTTCTTCAACCTAGCCTCCCCATGTTCCTTCTCCAAATCTCTTTGATCTGATTTCCTTTTTCCATGCATCACCATCACATTCGTGACATCTGTTATATCCTGCAGTGGTTGTCTTTTGTTCTTTGGACCTCTTAGCATTTTCTTGAACCTTTGACTTTGTCTTGTCAATGCAACATGCTTTCTTTCTGCCAAATCTCCTCCCCCTGTGTCTTCACCACAATCTGATCTTTCTCCTTTAGATACTTCATTGTTCACCTCAAATTTATATATTTTACTCCCCTCATCTTCCAACATCTGCACCTCCTCATACTGTGTGGTAATTATCCCATCCATTCTCCTTTCTCCCACCTCTTTATCTCCTCCTTCCCCACAGTATTGTTCTCGGTCACATTTGTCTTCTTTGGTAACCTACAATCCCAGTGCCCTTGAAGCCAACACTTTTCCATCCTTTCTCTCCACAGCACTTTCTACTTCTGGCTGTATTTGACTTTCTTTTTCCCCCTTTTTTTCTCCATTCCCTTCTAATTCAACACATTCATTTTCCTTCCAGCCCTCATGCATATTTCCTTGATCATAGAAGTGGTTTCCCATCTTTTCCTGAAAGTTTAGCCGTGATGTTCCCGCACGCATCCATATACCATATTGATTGTCATTTTTTCCTCTCTCTTTGTTATTGTCCTGGTTGCAATTTTTTTCATTATGTCCAATAATTCCACAGCTATAGCAGAAATCGGGGCATCTCTCATATCTGAAGCTGATCCATGTTGCTTCTCTAGCTTTGACCATGGTGCCTCTTAGAAGGGGCTTCGTCAAGTCCACATTTACTAAAATTTTCAAATGTCTTCCTTCCTTGCTGCTTGTTTGTGGGACTAGCACTTCCCGGACTTGGTTGAACACCCTCCCAATCTTTCTACCCGTCTCTTTGGTCACCCAATGTAGCGGCAGGTTCCATACTTGTATCCATAAATGTGCCTCTTTGAAAGCCTCTTCATTCTCTTCTACCCCCTCAATCCATTTTTTCAAGACTAACAGCTGATTATCTATCACCCATGGTCCTCCATTCAATATTCTATCCCTGGTCCTTTCCATTGGCAGTACAAATTGAAACAAATTGGAGCCTAGCTTGATCACTCTAAAATTTTTGGGATGGCCCCATGCATTTGTCGTGAAGCTTCTGATTCCAGAGTAGTTAACAATCTTTTCTCCTACTATTTTCCCAAAACTATTTCTGCACTCTTTTAAGCTCACATCCAGGTCTTTATTTGCCAGATCAGTAGTCTGTAGCTCTAGACTTGAGAGGGCAAAATTTTGTAGCATTTCTGTTAATTCTTCCGCCATTGGCTCCTTTAATGAAGTACTTGATGTATTTCTCACACCAATCTTGGTTTATGAAAGCGATCTAGCTAAAACTATTAGGAAATTGAAAAAAAGTCTATGTTTTCTAGGTAAATGCAGCTGGTAGACAGATAGTATATAAGGTTTTAGCTCTACTGGTGAAGATAAGGCAAGGATGTTCCTAAAAAGCTTTTAAGTTAGCTACGTAGAAGCCATACCTTGGGTGAAGTACAGCTACCTGTTTTCCATCCTTCTATCTGGGTTTGTTCAATTCATCTTGCTTCTTCCTAGCTTTAATGCGTTTCCAACAAGAGCTTTATCAGATGATTCCTACTATTTCCTGAACTGGCTAGCATTAACTCTCTTCCTCGCCTTACAATTTTGCATTTTGAATATTGAAGTTTGCGCTCCATGAAAATTTGAAATGTTAGAAATTTTCAGCTGTCTGAAACACCCCACCAAGGGGGAAGATGGCTCTCTTTTCAACAGAGAGAAAAGCCTCTACTGTTGAGAAAAGCCTCTACTGAGAAGAGTATTCTGTAGGAACATTATCTGAGGAGAATGTCTACAGGCAACCAAACAGTGTTTGCACCATTTAATTGGAGATGATTTACATGAACCTACTTCTGGGTATATGAACTGCTTATTGCCTGTTGTAGGACCAGTCTAATGTGCTTAGCTTTCTGTCATCTTTGTTGTCTCTTCCTTGTCATGCAATCATATTAAGGGCATGTTGGCACTGTCACTCTAAGCAAATAGATCTGACCTCCACCTGCAGATTCTGCCTTTTACTGCATTTTGTGTACAACTAATATTGGTATGTATGCTCAGAATAGTTATGTTACTTAAGGGATCTTCTATTGATGGTTACTGAAATGATTATTGGTTGTGCATAAAAGATCAATGGAAAATCATTAGTCTAAGGGTGCGTTTGATAAAACTGAAATCTGAATCTGAAGTGTGAATTCATTAAGTCATTGAATTGTTAAGTATTAGATTTAAAACATTTAAATGTATATCATATTCAGTGATAAGTGAAAAGCTTATCACTTATTTTTGCTAGCAAGTTTTGCCTAAAAGATTTAGTGCCACTTAATTAATTTAGATGTTCTATTTTTGGTTATCAAACGCATCTAAACGGTTAAGAACTAAATTCATTAAATTTAAATGCTGAATTGTGTTATCAAACGGGGCCTTAGAAGAGTGGTCTATAGGAAATATCCGAGGAAACGGTC
Organism: Gardenia jasminoides; assembly: GCA_013103745.1. Taxonomy (NCBI): domain Eukaryota; kingdom Viridiplantae; phylum Streptophyta; class Magnoliopsida; order Gentianales; family Rubiaceae; genus Gardenia; species Gardenia jasminoides. The sequence goes on along the minus strand of CM023102.1, from coordinate 19,950,643 downwards.
TGCAAGCAACCAAACAATGTCTGCACCAGTTAAGTGTCTTCATGAACATACTTCTGGATATATGAGCTGGTTATTGCCTGTTCTAGGACCAGTCTAATGTGCTCAGTTTTCTTTCACCTTTGCAGATATTTAGCTATGGTGTTAGATTTATAGATCTGAAAACATGTAGACATGCATAAGCATTAGCATTAATAGGCATTTGAAATGTTAGTTCTTGACTTAGTTGGATTGCCTTCATTCTCTCAAGTTATGAACAAGAGTCTTTTGTGGAAGGCATTGCCTCTAAAGGTTTTTAGCATTATCAATGAACCAAGGTGGCAACAAGAGTGGTAGAAAAGGCATAAGGATACCTAGAACAATGTGTTAGAGAGAGGAAAAGTGAAATACAACTTTCTTACCTTATTTTTTGGTCTAAAGTCAAGCATTTTTATTGAACTTCTGTCTTGTGTTGAGATGAGAAAGTTGCCTGATTTAGGTAGCATTCGGGGTTTAGTAAATATAGGTAAAATAGATTCAGTTGTAGGAGAATTTAGCTGACTTTAACGAGACATGGCCTATGTGCTCTTCTTAACATGAGTGCATAGTAGTATTGTGTGCTCTACGTAACATGGCCTATTTTAACTTGAATTAAAGGCTCTGTGTGACGTTTGGATAAATTCCGTGTTGAGTCATAAGTGTCTCCTTTGAAGTCCCAAGTTTAACAGAGGCTAATATTTAGAGTAGAAAATGATCAACGTATGTTTTGGCAACATGGTTGGGGTGGTTGTGTGATTCCAAGGAGATAGATAGGAGCACATCTCCACTCCTTAATAGGGAGACAGTTCTGACTTAAACTGCAAACCTGCTCTTAAGTTTTGGAGTGTTGCTTGTTACTTAGGTGCATAGAGAACATCTGGAAGTTGTATTAAGATTGGCTTTCCAGCACAAAATATTAAGGCCTTGTTTGGACTGGAGTTTTTCACGGAAAAATTTTTACATTTTCTGTGACCACATTTTCCAAGCACCTTTTTGCCTCACAGATATTAAATCGCTACAATATATTTTTCTATGAAAAATTCAGAAAACATAGTCCAGACAAGACCTACTTTTTTACCACAGCAGCCCAGGAATCTTCATTTTGACGACATGCTATGTTTGACATACCAACCTGTCCAAGATTTATCTCTACGATGCGAAGATGTAATTGGATCTCATCTATTTAATTACCATGTTGATTCAACTTGATTTTGAAATATTAGTGCCCAATAACCCCAATTTCTGTGACTCCATGGTACTCTAGTTGTGATGCTACATGCTTAGTGATTTACGCCATTTGATATTGTAGCTGCATTCTGAAGCTCTATTACTTTGTATCAACTATAGTATCTGATGAGTAGAAGCCTTGTGAAGTTTCATTACTTGGTATGGAGTGATTATTTGATTTCAAAAACATTGGCTGAAGGATGGTTACATGCACAAAGCCACAAACAGGTTTGCGCATTGTTTATGTCATGGTTACCTGGAAGGACGGAAGAGTCAAACTGAAGTCCTTCGAGGATTTAAGAGGGAGTCAATAAATAGTTTATAAAACCTCATTAGTTAATGCAGATTTTGATTAGGTATTGACATATTATGATTAATTTTTCTCTTTGGTTGAGAAAAGGAAAGTGGTAGCAAAAGGAAAAGGAGTCCTTAAAATAATTCCTCTGTTTGGATCTAGATTTTCCAAAAGAAATGGAAATGATAAGAAGATTTATCTTGAGTAACAATTGTCGATTGTTTCAAAAATCTAGACTTTTTCTTGAAAAGTCTACTTTTTATTGGCAAAAGAAAAAAGAGAGTCGGGTATTCTAGGTCAAACTATTTTTTTATTGTCACATTACTTGATGGTATGATATCTAAATTATCAGTTATTCACCTATTTCGAAATCAAATTACATTTTTTTTTTCAGAATTTAGATCAATAAACTAAGGCTTAAACATAATTTATTCACAGTTGACAGACACAAAAACCCTATGCTCATAATAAAAAAGGATAAACCAAAAAAACAAAAAATGGTTAGCAATCTTGAATTTGTCTTCACGTTGGATTACTAAACATACGTGAAGATCTCGATGGCTAACCTCATATAAGATAAAATTTAGACATTTGCTGCAAATCGATTGTCCAATGGCCATCCTATGGTTTTACTCTTTGCACAGGCAATGCTTAGGTCCTCTTCTCCCTCTCACATCTTCAATTTGGGGAGATTCGAAACTCTACATGAGAGATTGATGAGTCTATGTTATCTATAGTTATTAGTGACATTCTTAAACTTGTAAACTCCTTTTGGTCTTACTCCTTCTGTTTTGTTAAGAGGGAGGTAAATGGCGTTAGTCATTCTTTGGTAAAGTTTGCCATTAATCTAGTTTAGGAGGTTAAGTGGGAAGGAAGTTTTCTCATGTGGCTGAAAAAGAAGTCACAGGATGATGAAAAGACAATTGCCCAACAATTGTAAATCTTTTGTAAAGCTTTGGCTTTTATATTAATTAATACAATGATGCCGTTTGACAAATATATATATATATATAGGCATCATCCACTTGAAAAAGTGGTTCATAAATGCAATCTACTTCGAGGCATCGACAATGTGAGGTGTAATAGAGGGTGTAATATCTTCTATTACACCCATGCGTTGAACGCGCTGCTATTGTGGGAGTATGTCACGCACCACACGCACCATCCCCACCGCACGGACAATCAAGGCACAAAAGCTGAAAAGTGGGTCCGCCTTGTTCAATTATTCAATTTTGCAATGGTCCAATTCTTGAAATCCTTGCAATGGTCATTTTCAACATGTTTGCAATGAAAATATTTTGTGCACTTTCAATCCTCAAAATTTTCTCTATAAATATTGTTAACATTTTTTCAATTTCTCACTATTCTACTCCATCTTTTCTTCATCATTTATTTTCTTCGACCTATTCAATTTTCTAAAGTTTCAATATTTTCTCATTATGGATTAGAATTTTAATAGTTTTAGAAATATCTATTAATGCTCCAAATATAGAAAATCCTTCCTCTTCACAAAATTAAAACCACAAAAATTTTTAAAATTATCCAAATTTTTTATTTTCTAGTATTCCTACAAATATGCAAAAGTATGCATATCCCCTAACTTTGGGAATGGTTTGGAGGCAACGACAATGAAAATTAGTATATATTATATTATTACTTCTACTTCAATTGATATAAATTATGTAATGTAGTTAAATTAATTAAATAGAGTATTATGATTATGATTAAGTTATGATGGAGTTAATTACTTAATTATTTTTTAGAAAATAAAAATGTAATATTTTTGAGAGATAGAAAAATATATATTATTGAAAGTCAAAATTTATTAATGCTAATTTTTAGAAAATAAAAAAAAATTCAAATAGTAAAAGTTTGAATGAACATTAATAAACTATTTTCCAAGAATAATGAAATTATTTTTTAGAAAATAAAACTATTTATTTAAGGGATATGTATTGTGAATTATTAAAATAAATGTGTGATTTGATTATAGGTCAATGCTATTATACGGTGTAAAATGTAATCCATAGTAAGTGATAGTGTAATAAAAGTGGGAATAGTGAGTGTAATCAATTATGGATATTCTCATAGTTATTGGTGCTTGCCAACACAATGGTATCTCCTGGGTGAATATGGTCCCTAGTGTTTGAGTTTAAAATTTTCTTGTTATCTTCCAAATGAACTTCCAGTACCATTTTCTGTGAAGTTTATTAGGTTTTGGTTGAAGGTTAGATAATTCTTGAGTTCCCCTTCATGTTGATATTACATTTCATCTGAATGCATGTTATTCAACAGAGTTTAGCAATTAGCCTTGTTTGGATTGTGATTTTTCTAGAGAAAAATTTTTATGTTTTTTTTTTGAATATTTCTTCTATATAATTTTCAATTATCTTTTTAACTCATACACGTCACATTCTAGAAAGTACTTTATTAAGTTTTCTCCAAAGACCCCAAAAAATGCAATTCAAATGGATCACTTTTGCCTGTTCCCGTTTGATTGCAAAGGTTCAATGTTCTTTTATTTATAAATTATGTGCTTAGGTTGATAATACCATGATTGTCACAAATGAGGCTGTAATTAATTGTTATATATCCTTTGATAAGAGCCGAGATACAAAAGGTTGAAGATACTCAATGTTAGTATGGTGCAATTCCATAGAAATAGTAGTTTCACCAATATTCTTCGTGGAACTTCTGTAGTCATGATGAGAGTCGATTATTCTGCTCTTATCATTTATTTTGGTTCATCTAATTTGGATAAATTGAGAAAATTAGTTGGAATAGAAGTATTTGGTTCTCTTAAGATTAAAAGTACTAGAAAGCTTGTGAAGGAGAAGTTCAAATTCATGAAGGCCTCAATTTTCGTTATAGTTTTCCTTGAGTGTTTACGTGTTGCAGCCTCGCAGTACTGCTTCAAGATAGTTGGAGCATTATTAAAAAAAAAAAAAAAAAATGTAGGCATTGCTTCAAGATAGTTTTGGACATTAATTATATGAAAAAAACAAAGAATTAGCCATTGACATCAGATTGGCTGCTGCCATACTGGAATTTCATTTTCATCTTCTTTGATGCTGTGTTGGAATTTGACTACCGGGAAAATTTTGTTTAGAGTTTAGAAGCACCATTCTAGGGATTCTAGTAATATGAGCAGTGAGGATCCTAGGATTCAGTTGAGATTTCGATTGAAAAAATTTGCACAAATGATTCAAGAAATTCTACTTCCTTTCTACCAAAATCAACTATCATAATTCATACAGCAAAAGTTGCTGAACTTTAGCTCCTCTATGGCAGAACAAGCAGAAAAGGCTTCAAGTTGCTGAACCTTAACAGCACAACCCCTTCAAAAGAAAAGGCTTTACTAGTATAATTCGTAAGGTTCCACTTTCCTGCCCTTTTTTCGTTAATGAAAAAAGGCTATATAATCAGCTGCTGCTGTAACAAGAAAAAGCTCGGAACGGGTAACAAAAACAAGTTGTACCCAAATATTATACCACTTAAAAGAAGCCAAAATTCATAATTAGTTTCTTAACTGAAAAAAGTATAATTGGGTCAAAGATCCAAAAGCTTTGATTGAGTTGGTCAATCCACAGTTTGGTGTAAACACTGCACTATCTGCCATCGAAAGAACCCAAAAGAGAATTTGATATCGACTTCATCATAGACAGTACATAATTATGCTATTGAATATGTTTTTGTTGATTAGATTTATTAAGCGGCTACTAGAAATGGAAGTTAAGCTCTTAGTGTCTTGTTTGTAGCTCTTTAATGATCCACATACAAACACTTTTGACAGCTTTTCAGTTAATAGTGCACAGTTTAAAAAACATCGGAGGAGGATTGAACTAGTTGTAAAAGGGAAAGAAGATTGTAACTAGAAAATCTTTGATTCAAAACCTCCCACTTATACACAATTAAAAAAAAAAAAAGGCGCTATAAAAGTAGAACAACATTTCTTTTTTTTTTTTTTGGTTTTCGCAAAATCAACTTTCCCAAAACACCAGTTACGTACCTAAAAATGGTTATTTGCCTCAAAAGTGAAAGCACTGAGTGTCAATTGGCACAAAAGAAATCGCAATACAAGTTCTCCTCTAGCTTATTTACATTATTGGATAACTTTGGACCCTTTCCAGATTCAGGAATCCCACATTAATTTAGAAACATCTAAATGAACATAAACTTTCCCTATCTTCCATATTCATTTCATTCAACATTCATAACTGCAAGAAACTATACGCCAAGAAGTACATAGGGATAAGAACAATTATATACTTGTCATTCAGTCAAGACAAGAGAAGAAATCATGAACGAAAGGCTATTAAGTCAAATGTGAGAAGAAGGTTCAATTCTGGAATTCAAAAACTATTTTTATAAAATTCAAACTTTAATTTTGAACTGAAAAAGAGATACACATCACGAGGAAATTGTTTTTTAACCAAAATTGAACTAAAATTTTGACCTGGAAAAAAGATACAGAGAAAAAGGCAAAGAAAAAGCTGAAACCTCTGAAGAAATGACAGAAGACATTAAAGATGTTTTTATGTTTTCTCATGGAAATAATCCTATTTCTTCTTTTTTGCAGGAACAAGTTGAATCCAGTCTTCCAAAAATCAATGTCATGGAAAATGCTTCTGAATCAGACAGAGACGTCACCTCTGAAGAGACTACACCTAAGGATACATCCGAAGAAATAATTTCTGAATCTTTTGATTCCGAATACTCAGGCTCTCAAGAATCAAACGAAATTCTATCTGATTCTTCAGAATCAATTGGGAAAATTCCTCATGTTTTCATGGCCAGAGAAGCAGAAACTGAAGGCGAAGTTCATTTCCCTTCGGACGAAGAAGACATTCCTGATGAGGAACCCCGACGGCAGCAGCCCAAGAAAAACAATAATAAAGGGAGTATTTCTATCTTCACCATTGATGATATTCCTTCTTCTCAATGGGAAAAAAGATTCCAAGAATTTCATGCATGGATGACTGTTAGACATCTTACAGTTGATTCAGCTTTTGATAATCTAAGTGAATTTACTACTCACTTTGTAGGTATATTGAAAGACTGGTGGGTTTCATTAGGAGATCAAGACAAAACAATTTTTCTCACTAGACAAGATTTTGATCAAGCTATTGAAATCTTGAGTACTACATTCTTAGGAAGCCCTATTGAAAATAAAGAGCTTAAAAGAAAAGAGTTTTTTCAGATGAGATGTCACTCTTATGAAAGAAAGGATTTAAGCCGACATTTCAAAAGAATGACACAACTCTTCTATATCCTTGGTGCAGATATAAATTTGAAACAAGCTTTCTTAACATCTCTTCCCCATATTTTGTCCAACAGTGCCGAAATTTATATCCATAACCGATATTGTTCTATTTTGAATCTCACTGTAGGTCAAATTCGTCAGGCTGTATTCCTATCCCTTGAAGAAATTTGCAACAAAAGAAAGGTGATAAGAGAATACATGAAAGGAGATGTCTGCATGGATCAAGCCTGCAAGAAGCCTGAATTAATCATTAAAAGTAAATGCAAGTCTTGCTCTACCAGGAAGAAGAAGAAAACTTTTCCTAAGTTTTCGACAAAGAAATTCCGAAAAATCAAGACAGCAGGAAAATTCTACAAACGAGGCAGAAAATTGAAATTCTTTAGGAAAAAGAAAAGAATGGATACATCTTCTGATAGATGTTTCATCTGTGGACAAAATGGACATTTTGCTTCAAAATGTCCTCAGAAGAAAAAGGGTCTCAATCTGATTCAAAAAGTCCAGGATGAGCTTCACATCCCTATTCTTAGTGAATTGGAATATGTTTTTTCTGAAGAAGAAGAACTTTCTGATAAAACTATTTTTGCTTTACAGGTCCAGCAGCCGAAGAATCAATTTTGTTACATGGAAGCAGCAAAAACGTGCCCATAAGCCTTACTCCATGTCTTGAAATCCAAGTATGATAAACCAATTCCTCTCATTGGTTTTTTTTATTCTGGTGCAGAAATGTCAATCCTTAATCAGGATATTTTACCAGAAGAATGCTGGAAGTATGAATCCCATACTTTTAGGTCAGTTAATGGAGAATTGTTTGAAACAACTAAGGTAACCAAAAATCCCATTATCATTAGATTTCTCCCAAATTGTGAACTTAAAACTCACATTATTGGAGGGAAAATGTCTGGAAAAGATTTGATTATTGGATTTGATATTTATGAAAAGGATTTGTACGTGTTAAAAGCAAAAGGGATTCAGTCAAAGAAATTCTTTAAACCCTTTACTGATATCCAAAACCTTTTCATATATGATTCCAAATTGCCTGAAAAGACCCAGACAGACAATTTCAGGGATTTCATTGTTAAGCAATCTTGTGCTCAAAATCATGTGGAATTCATAAAAAAATGTAACCATCCTCTGTGGAAAAATCCAGACTTCTTCATCAAACTTCCTTTTTCTAAAAGTGAAGAAGCCAATCCTACCAAGGCCAGCCATTCAGGAATGAACCCTGATCATTCCAAACTTGCTGAAAAAGAATGTCTAGAACTTCTTGAATTTGATCTCATCGAAATTTCAGAATCGCGATGGGCATGTCAAGCCTTTTATGTGAATAAGCGATCTAAACAAGTTCGAGGGAAAATGAGGCTTGTCATCAACTACCAGCCCTTAAATCTATTCTTGGCCGATGACAAATTTCCTATTCCAAATAGACATTCTTTGTTCTCTTTGCTTGTGAAAGCAAGATGGTTCTCAAAGTTTGATTTAAAATCAGGTTTTTGGCAGTTTGGGATTTGTATTGAAGATAGGTACAAAACTGTTTTCTGTATACCGAATTACCATTACCAGTGGAAGGTGATGTCTTTTGGTTTAAAAACAGCACCTTTTCTTTTTCAAAAAGCCATGATTCGGATATTTGAACCTATCCTCCATACTTGTCTTGTGTATATTGATGATATTCTGTTGTTTTCCAAAACATTTGAAGAGCATATTTCTTTGCTCTACAAATTTGCTGAAATTGTTGAAAATTTTGGCATCATGCTTTCTGAGAAAAAAATGCTTTTGTGCCAACAAGAAATCACTTTTCTTGGGATGAAAATCTCAAATGGCACTTGTGTTCCCGAGACACACATCGGAGATGCTATCCAGCATTTTCCGGAAAAAGATTTTTCTGTTAAACAGTTTCAACAGTTTTTGGGTATTGTAAATTATGTTAGGGATTTTATCCCTAATGTTTCCCAGTATACCCAACCTTTAACCAAACTCCTCAAGAAACATCCCATTCCTTGGGGTGCTGAACAAACTCAATCTGTTCAAGCACTGAAGAAAATCCTGAATAATCTCCCTGTTCTTCATATCCCCTCTTCTGAAAATCTCATCCTTCAAACAGATGCTAGTGATTTCCATTGGGGAGCCACCCTTCTAGAAAAATCTGGAAAAGAAAGAAAATGTTGTGGATTTGCTAGTGGAAGCTTCAAAGACAGTCAATTGCATTACCATTCTTCTTACAAAGAAATTCTTGCAGTCAAATATGCAATTGATAAATTCGAGTTTTACCTCAGACCAATCTCTTTCACAATTGAGATTGATATAGGAAGTTTTCCTCAGATGATTTCTTTCAAAAATAAGAAAATTCCTAATGCCCAATTGCTTAGATGGTCAACTTGGTTTTCCCAGTTCTCATTTAAAGTTACTCATATCAAAGGAAAATCAAACATTGTGGCCGATTTCTTCTCCAGAAATCCTCCAAAGGAATCCCTACCTTCAATTTGGATGTACTCCAGTATCATCCCTTCTTTCCCAAATCCACCTGAAATCATGTCTTTATCTCAACCATGGGAAAAAGAAACACTAGAAAATGCTAGAAGAAACCATGAAATCTCCATGTTTGCTAATTACGGAGGATCCATTCTCAATCCTTTTGGTATCAATCCTGAATACCCATTTTCCCAGATCTTCATTGCTCAAACTATGATTTTTCCTGATCCATTACTATGGGTGCTCTGGTATCTATGCCATTCATATCATATTCTCATGGAATTTCATTCCATATCTTTTGCAGAGTTTAAAACCTTGCCCCACATCAGCAAATTTTTCTTAACTGGTTCAAACCAAAAGAATGGTGGATTGATCTTTTTAAAACCCATAGAGACTATGTGATTTTACATTTTCACAGGCCTGTCAATATCCAGGAAAATATCCTAACAGCACTTCCCTCTGTTCTGATCTACAAAGTTCTGAAGTTTTCTATCCAAGAAGATGATCATGTTTATGATGAAGCCCAGAGGAAAATATTTCTGGTCAATGGCGTCATTCCAGAAGTTATTTGGCCTGGTTTTCATGGGCCATGGAATTACCAAAGAAGTCATTCTCATTTCACAGCAATCCGGAAAACCCAGCAGGAGTACAAAGAAATGATGGAAGATTCTCTAATGCAAGATTCACAGGATGAACCCAGCATCTCTCAGCCCAGTACTTCACAGCCCCAAGCCAAGTGGAAGTCTCGGAGTGAAAGACGTCGACAGCTCAACAAAAGAAGAAACCATGCTCGACACCAAGCATTCATTGAGGAGATGAATATCACAGATCCGGACTCAACACCCTCGGATACTCCGTCAGAAGTCTTCACCGACTATGGCAAAATGTCAGACTAAAAGTCTATAGCCTTTTAGGCTTTATGACTTTCCTGACCACCTTTATGACTTTTGGACACAAGTTTGTCCTTTGGTGTCTTATAATTGCTGCTATGTTCCTATAATTGCAGTCAAGTTATTTTGTCCTTTGGTGTCTTATAATTGCTGCTATGGTACTATAATTGCAGCCATGTTATTTTGTTTTTATAAGGCTTCATTTGTCATGTAAAAAAGTCAACAATTGTAGGCAGCTTTTTGCTTCAATTGTCTTGACTTTAGTTTGCTTTCTGAAGCTTTTCTACTTAAGTTTGGTTTGCAGAATTTTAGCATAGGAAGTCTTGTACCAAAGTCCTCGTGGGTCCTCCCTATGGACTTTAGCTTTTGTAGTGATCTACAGATCACATCTGCTGTAATCCCTATAAAAGGGAACCTCCCTGATCTTTAGGGATCATCGAGTTTTATGAAATAAAATTCTAGAGTCGAGAAGTTGTTTTCTCAAGCTATGATGTTCTAAATTTTCTCTCAGGCAACCCAATTATCCGATCCCTCTGTCCTATAAAAATTTGGCAGAAGTTATCAGTAAAGATTCCTGGCAAATTAAAACACCATCGTTGTCTGTCCTTCCGAGATTAAAACCAAACCTCCAAAGTAGTCGAAAAAAAGTAGCAGGAGGCGAAAAGAAGTAGACGAAACTCAGGTGAGGCTTAAACTCTGACTACACCAATGATCGTGAAAATCTGGAAGTTTGCTGGTATCAAAATCTGGTATCAGAGCCAAGCTGATTTCTTTTTCAGGAGGAGGTAATTGTGGTTTGTCTGAAAACTATGTCACTTGATTCCCAAAAACATTATTGTAATAACGACTGTTTAGATAATTTGAACCCATTTTGTCCTTTTCATCGTTGTGGTCACGAGTGTAATTTAGATTTACATCCATCCCGTCCACTAGTTCAAAGTATTGGTGATTATTGTATTACTACTCCTTTACCTGCTCACTATTATAAGTCTCAGTTAGAATCTATCTGTCACTCTTTGAACGCGTTTGGTTCTTATAATCCAAATACATATTATCCCTCTTGCTGTATTTTTCATCATCTAGATATTGAGGAAGCATATAATTGGATTTTTAAGTTACAGGTTTATTGTACTGAGTTGTTGAGTCAAGGTCAATTCGACCGTTCTGATCTTGTAAGTAAGTGTAGAATCTATATAGATCTCTTGTGGCAAAGAATTCATACTATCCAGGTCGAGGCTGATCTGGCTGATCTGTGAATTTTGGTATATTGGAACAAGCACACTGTGGCATAAGGGTGAATATAGTAACCCATTGCACAAGCCTAAGTCACTGCTCCCGTACCAATTTTCTACAAGATGAGTCTTACTCAATCATCTTCTGTTAATAAGTTAGATTATTTGTATGAGGTGTCTATTGAACTAGAGCAAGTTAGCCCTACGGATCTACCCTTGTTAGACCCATACTCCTCATTTGCTAAAGGAACATCTCTCCTTTAGGCACTATCAAGTCCTTGATTAAACATCGACCTAAGGGTGTTAAAGAGTATGTACAGTCTTCCAAGCTAGACCAGCACAAGATCCCAGCAACAGGAAAAGAACAATTTATAACCCTGCATATTCCTCCTGATTTCCCCAATTTATGGAAACAGCAAGGTTATACTCATATCCATTTTGGTGCGATCCGGTTTTCTCTGTCTTTCCATGATAGAAAAGGTCTTCCAGTTCATGCTCGTCTTACTTTACTAGATAGTAGATTTGTCAAATATCAGCATGCCTGTATAGGAACAGTAGAGACAACTTTGAATGCTGGTACTGTGTTCGTTACTTTATTTCCAAATTTTAATATGTCTCTTGATGATCCATATTTGCTAAGTGCTCTTAAGATCCAGTCCGATAGCAGTGCGTCCTCGAAACCATTGCAGCAACACTCCATTATCAAATGGCTTATCGTGTTCAAAATCATGCTCTTGACCTTACTCTTCCTGGAGGAGAAGATGCCCTCCTCATAAGAGTTGATGAGCAAAACACTGCTACTTGTACAAATATTCCTGATTCAGAGAAGAACTGATAAAACTTTTACCTGATTCCTGGATTACTGACTATGAAAATCTGAATCAGACATCAAACCGTCCGGTGGAGTCTACAAATTCAAAAATTTCATCTAGGCCAGATGGTTCTGTTTCTATTTCCTTTGATCATTCTCATCTGAGAAAAATAAAAAATGTCCCTCGAATTATGTCCATATCTGTTGAAATCCCCATGACTACACCAGTCCCATGGAAGAAACCCAGAGAGTCCCTTATAGATCTTATTTCTCATTTTGATCAAGAAGGGAAACCTGTATACTTTTTCCAAGATCCTTTTTCAGGACATACTTATTTTGATGTCTGTTATTGCAGGAAATGTGTAAAACGAAAATGTCCAGAAAGGCGATCTAGTTGTTGTCCAGACCAGATGGATCCAGACACAGGAAAAAAACAGCCACCTTTCACTTCATCCCGCAGTCATTTTGATGGCTTTTCAATTCCATCTGATTGGGTTGAAAAACCCAAACCAAAGCCAAGGCTTTCTCCTTACTACCAACAATGCTTGGAGATTCTTGACCATGAAGGTCTTCGCATTAAACCATCAATATCCAAGCCAATTCCTCAGCTCTGCATGTTTAAGTCTGAAGATTTTCCTCCTCTTCAGCCTTTCACTAAAGACAATTCGAGCCATGCTCCAAAGTTTGAAAATGCACAAACTACTGTCCTTCCTTCAGGACAACTTGCCCCTCTTGATAGAACTGAACAGGTTCTCAACTGGCAGTCTGAAAATGCAATCTGTCAAAACAAAGCTCTTTCTAGAATTCATGACGAGGTTACCCAAGTCTCTAAAAAAATTGACTCCTTTAGAGATGAGACAAAATCCCAGAATTCTGAAGCTTACAAGATGATCAAGGTCTTCCAAAAACGACTTGATGAAGTGTATCACAAAATTCCTGAAATTGGAAAACCTTTGCCCCAACTTCGTGAACAGAAAGAGAAGGATATTGAATATCTTAAAAGACAGATTCAGAGTCTACAGGAAACTGGAAAACTCTCAACTGAATCATTTGTTCAGAAACTAGTCCAACCCCCAAATGATGATTATATGTACCATTTTGCAGCAAAGCCATTAAGAGAAATGGCTTCACCTTTTTTTGGTGCCATCCCATATTTTCCATCTCCAGTCCAGAAAGAATTACCAGCTTCATCCAAGAATTATTCAAAATGGCTTCGCGAACAAAGAGAGCTCAGAAGAAAAGCAGAGCAAGAAGAAACAGAGAGGAAACGCCAGGAACAAAAGAAAAGAGAGTCAGAATAGAATGTTAATTTCTTTTCCTATGTCTGGTATAATCATATTAAGAAGTTAGAATGGAATGAAAAAAACTATCATATTAACTTAATTGCCCCTATATATAACATTCTATACACATCTTGATTTAGAGACGAATGAATTATCAATTAATAAAGAACTTTTAATAGCATAAAATCACAATAACTTATTAAGAACAAAACATTAGGTGCATATTAACTGCAATACAATTGCAATAGGTGAATATTAGTTGTAACTAAATTAAAATTTTAAATTGTATACATGTTGAATCTCATGTATTTTTTATCTATATTAAACTTGTCATTCATGCACGTTAAATTCTTCGCCCTTGATTTGTTTCTAAAGGGTTTTAAGAACTATTTATAAATAGGAAAATGTAATTGTGCCTTAGCAGATGATCTATTGGGTTTACACTTTTCTTTTTTTAAAATTTTTTTAATTTCATATGACTGTATTTTGGCATGTTATTGTTTGTTTGAATTAACAAATATTATCATATAATCCAATATTGTGAACAAAAATATATTAAAAATGTCAACTAAATATTTTATTTCAAAGTGAAAAGAAAGAAAAGTCATTAAATAGAATTAAAATTATTCCTAAGTAAAAAAGTAACAGACTTATTAACCAATCTCACAAAATAGATCTAATATTTGACAAAGAAATGACAAATTAATACATATGAAAGCTAAATACACACAGAGGAAATAGAAATATATAATATAGAAAAGTAATCTTGACTCCTATAATTTAAGTATTTCGTGGATAGAGTGGGAATGGACTTTCTCTAGATTTTTGTGAGGAATGAGATTCCAGAAAAAAGTTGGAATAGCCTTTCTAGGGGTAAAGCACTTTCCAATATAAAATATCCATACCAGACACTAGAACGGAATGGAGAAGTTGGAAAGGTCTTTCCATTCTAAATCTTTCTTGGAAAGGTCTTTCCATTCTAAATCTTTCCACCATACCAAACGACGGGATAATGGAAATACGAGGAAATGGGTTTTAACCAAAATTGAACTAAATTTCTATCCTTTTTTTTTTTTTTTTATCCTTCCTCAGTATATTGTAGTCCCTTTCTTTGTTTTTCTAATTGAAGGGAGAATCTTACAAGAGGTAAGGGGAAAGTTTAATAGTCAAACCAAGGATCTTGTCTTCAACAGCCTAATGTCTTTATCAGCTAATAAGTATCGTAATTTCATTGGAATGCTCTTTTTGAAGCAAACACAGATCCAATTCCAAGGATGTTATTTTCCTTTCCACAGAAGCCATCCTTTCTGTCTGTCTAAGAAGAAAGATATAGATCATCTGCCTAAAAGTCTTTATTAATCCTGATCCTCTATGACGGATCACAGTAACCATTCGAGGGCAGGTCATACTCAACAGGGGCTGCACAGGGAATCTTGGAGGAAAAAAGTTTCGAGCAACGAATGTAATTACACCATTAAATGATGGCAGTGCAAACCTAGATCCAGTATTAGGGAATTTAAAAAAACATGCCACCACCCAAGTTCACTTAGTCAACACTTAAAATTGTTTTATGGGAACTTGAAAGCAACGTAAATTCCATGTTTTACTACTGAACTACCAATGAATGGAGAATCCTCCATCAGCTGCAACTAGAGGTAACCTCATACATCTGGACATTTTAGGAGCTCCAGTTCATGCGGATTGACAAGTAGAACTTTCTAAACAGGCCCCTCCTATTTGAGTTCTTAAATAGCCGGAAGACTTTCCATCATTCACCGGAAGACTTTCCATCATTCAATACTTCCCGTGACTAAGAAGATAGTTAAGCAACCAAGGACTGAACCAGTAGAGAACATGAAATTAACTTGCTCATGGAAAAAACAAATTTCAAAGGGTTACGAAAAACTAAATTAACTTGCTCATGGCAAAAACAATTTTCAAAGGGTTACCAAAAACTACCATATCTCCAAATCAACAAGGATTACATATGATGGCGTCAATTAAATCAATTAGGTTCATACGTTAACTACTTGTGCCAAAAACTAGCATAGCAAGATTAAGTGAAATGAATGCACAACTGCACGTTAACCAAATCCATAACATAAAATAAAGGATTGACTTTTTATACACTAACAGTATAGTAATTTTTTTATACTAACAGCTTTGGATGCATGCCACATGTGCATGATTTGAATTTCAAATTTAAATTTGTGTTATGTGGCAAAATCCAGACCTATTAGTATAAAAAAAATTATACACTAACAGTGTATAAAAAAGTTATCCTAAAATAAAAGAGTCATTTTAACCACACGCTCAAAACACAGGTACGAGTTAAAAACAAATCAACCACTACCATGAAACACACAAATAGGACCATAAAAACTAGAGAAACAGGTTTTTCCACTTGGAAGGGCCGGAGTTCAAAAATTACAACAAATTGAATTGCCTAGGAGAGACTGCCTTCAGAGTCCAAATTATGCTTAAAAACATGACCAAATTGAAAGTGAACATTAAAAATATATATATATCATCTTCTGATATCTACAGACCGAAATTAACAGTTCTAGAATTTTGCCCAAGCGCGTACCATCTGATTAATAGATAAATCCTAAAAGCACTGAAACAAGAATTGACGACCATTACAACATAACATAAAAAAGACAACTTACATTTCCCATTCTTGTATTTCTCCTTAAGGATCACATGCATCACTTTCGCTACAAAAAGAGACAAGCTTTGAAATGTCTTACACTTGACAGTCAGCATTCGAACAACATAAATGAGATTCCATGAAGATCCAATCTTCTTTTGAGAGAGAGAGAGAGAGAGAGAGAATTTCCCAAGCCCCATTTAAATGTCAGTCACTAAAGTTACCACAGCCTAAAATCCGAAATAAACATAAAGCAGGACTTCAACCATCGAGAACAGTCACAAGGACTAGCTTCTCATTAAAAGGACCATGGACCTGCAAGGGAGAAAAATAAAATGCATAACACCATCATTTTGACAAATAAATTTAATCCATTATCAACTTGAGGTTGCACCGTTGCTTTGACTGTTTACATGGTAAGAATATGTACACAAACTTTACAAAGCCCAAGAGTAGGCATTACAACAATTACAAGCGCAAGCTTCTTCAACCCCTTCCTCTGAAAAACAAACAACAGGTTGACCAACGAATTTAAGCACTTGACACAAGGAATGGGAAGAAACCCACAATCCCCACCCGGTCAGTGACTGATTTTACAATGATCCAAGCTTGCTTAGAAGGACCAACTGGCAGCAATAATGTACCCACTTCAGCCACACCTGGGCACTTAATAAGCCATCATCCTTCTGGGCACTTAATAAGCCATCATCCTTCTGGTAAAGAGTGACTCGCAGAAGACTGCATCCAAGATGGATGTGGCTAGATCAAGGTATTCCAATTTTTCATAGTATTGGCCTAACCATCATGCTCCAATGGTTCCTGAGCTCATGCATCTGGAAGTGTCTCTTTCTCTTTTGAAAGACATCGAATAGGAACATAAACAAATCCTTTAGGCAACCGTTGATTCTTCATAGATGCTTGATCTGATGTCATCACTAGCTCCTTTTCAAAGGTTTCAGGATGCTGTAAATTTTCACTACAAGTCAACATCTCAGTCTCAAGACAATTTTTAAATGCTCATCTTGGAAATTACAACACTAAAAGACAGCAAAGAAAGTCAACCACATGGAACAGAAATTTTACCTTTCTGTATCTTGACTGCTTTTCAGCATCATCAGAAAGAATCCTCAATGCAACAGCAGGTCGCTGAGGAACTTGTTTACCAGAAAAAGACACCCGATCAACAGGTTTTTGTGAGACAAATTGTTGGGAAACAGAACTATCATCTGTCTTTTGATCGTTTTCCATAGAAATTGGAAACCTAATACGCCTTTTATCCGCAACAGCACTGTCTACTGTTACATCATCTGATCTCTGAATTGTATCACTGCCTGATTTGTTGCCATCTGTATAACCTCGAGTGGAGGTGGTAGCTGATTCTGAACTAACATCAGGATGGTATGTAGGGTGACGAGTAAGAGCAGACAAAACAGCAGTATCTCTATTTGAAGCAATAATATCTTGAGAACAAACAACCAATTCACGCTGCAAAGATAGAAAAATCATCTAAAGCATGAGACTACTAACGATCATTAGAAAGTTAAGAGTCTTGAGCAAGGCAAACATGAGTATTGTTAAAATCTGTAGCAAAAACAACCCCCTTCATTAAGGGAACAACTAATCGCCTGGCTGCCGCGCGCCTGAGAGACAGAGTATAAGCACAACAATGTGGAAGTCACAGAAAAGAAAAAGGAAAAAAAACAAAAAACAAAAAACAAAAAACAAAAACGGGGAGAAAAAGGGAGGCCGAGACCACAAAAGGCTTGCTTATAAAAAATAAAGTCACTAAGTCTAAAGGCACACTCCATGTAAGTGCAATAGAATCAAATTTCAGTTATTTGTGAAATTAATTCATTAACACAAATCCTACACTTCAGGGGGTACATTTAGGGATTTTATGCGTATAAAAGAGAGAGGTATAGCAAGTCACTAAAACAATAGGTATGAACAGATTGAAAACTACAATTCAAAGGTATCACCCCATACAAAAAGGTGCTCCCCTTCTTATTATAGATGTGTAAACCCTTCCAACAATTTTGCTCTATAGAATGAGGATCCAACAACCATATCCAGGTTCCAGGAAACCCAGGAAGATGGAGAATGATGCGAGATAGCATATCATAAAATACAGTAAACTAATAAGGTTCAAATTAGGAAAAAGCTCGTGCAAGAACTACTCCAGCCTCATCGATATTAATCAAAGGAAGGAAAGAGGGAAAAGCAAAGAAACAACTTCTGCAAGTACTTCCCTCCACCAACCATATCCTCTCAGCTTGTCCCCATGGACAGAAAGTCTCCATCTAACCCCCCATACAAGTAAAATCTGCACATTCTTCTCCAACACAGCAGACCTCTTCAGGAGAAGATTAATGAAAGAGGAAATTTCCCACTTGCAATACTCATCCAAACTAAAATCTTGTGTCTTTGTTTTACACAAACAAGATAGATGTAACCTTAAGTGGAACATGAAAAGAATACAAATCCAAGGAACTGCATATTGATACTACAATATCAAAATATAGGCAAAACATTAAAAAAAGAAAAAAGAAAAAGAAAAGAGGACCAAAGAGGATGAATGAAGAGCAGGAGCTAATTTGGACAAAACCATGATTACAAGATAGAAGTTATAATTTTGTTCCAACCCTACTATTCTCAAAAGTACATGCACAAAGAGAGTGCAATTCCAATATTAGAAGGAGAAAACTATTAGGTGCTTACTTTCAGTTTCTCTCGCTTTATGATTCGCTCACAAAGAAGACGTAATCTCTCCAGTTCCACCTGTACAAGAACATATCAGAAAGTGTAAAATTTTAGACCATCATGCACTGAAACATTTGACAAGTTCATGAAAAATAAAAAAGTGTGATCAATTTATCTAAATATCAAGATTAAATAACCTATTAAAAGTACAATCATACGCTTATGAGCAAGCATACGTACAAGCACCTTAGTCCTCAGAAAGACTGTCTTTATGAACTATATCATTAAGTACTTCAAGAATAAGCATACTGACCAGATCATATGCAACTTTGAAAACGACAAGTAAATTGAAAGAAAAGGCTTCGAGATCTCCTCATTTCTTTTCACCAACTACATACAGCTTATTCTTCTTTGCAATGTGTAAGAGATAATTACCATATACATCCAAAATGATCTTCAGCCAAGGATTTATTAAGTTACGCTAAGAGGCTTGCAATTATGACTGTCCATCACACACAAAAAATTTATCTATCACTTACCCTGACTTGCTTAAGACTCTTGAATTCCTCAATACCATGTTTTTGGGTGTCAGCCTGCAAGAAGCCAAACCCTGATTCAAAACTGACAGAACAAAAAAGTTATAGAGCATTGCTGCTCTCTAGACCCAAATTTGTCCAACCTTTGCTTTCTGCTCCGGGCTATGCTTTGCACAATAAGCCTTATGCTGTAGCTTTCCACCAATAGTTTTACTATTCATATAGAAGCCAGTGCTTCGAGCACAAGAGGCATGAAAGGTGCTCTGACAGTTGCCATAATTACACTGCAGATAATGACTGAATAGTTAGAATAAAAAGGTAGGAAGAATAGGTAGAAAATCATCATGAAACATATCTGCCCACCTTAATGCAGACACCTTGCTTCCTAGTGCAAATAACACACACATCACCTCCCTTGGAGACACCCTCCTGGCAATGGTAGCATGGAAACCAATCAATAACACTACAAATGTCTTGTGCTTAACAAGCTAATAAACATGCACTTCTAAACACTATAAGCTAAATGCAAATTCAATCCACAAAAATAATAGAGACAACTGTGCACACCATGCCTTCAATTGGACCGACTTGTCCTCTTTTGAATGCTGATTCTAATACCCACTACAACCATCAAAAGAAGTAAAATGTAAATCCATAGCGATGAATATTAACAACCAATGTAATGCCCAGTTATAAAATGATTGCCAGGCAGCAAGAGATAAGAAAATTTTACTTCAGCACAAAAAGCATGGATCCATTGACCATCTGTTGACTTTCTAAAAGCACCAGCAGTTCCACCACACAAACCGCATTCAGCCACGAAATAAGGTTTCTCCCACGCACTCAAAGTTGGCAATCCAGAGCCTCTAGAGGACAATAGATCTTCGCATAATTCACAATACCATGGACCAGTAGAATTTTTAACACCTCGATAACAATCCAAATGAACTGCAACCTGTTAGCAAAGAAAATGAGGAATAAATGGGAACTTTAGAACTTGCACACATATCCAATGGTCCATAAGATATCTTTCAAGGAAATTCACCTTGCAACTTGAACAGACTAAGATTGGATTCAAAACTGTCTCACATCTTCCACAAATTTCACAAGTTCTGGGATGTTCAACAGAAAAATCTGACGCCAAAGAGAAAGGATCAGAATTTTTTTGGGATGACAGACGTGCAGCAGCTGACCTTGAAATTGTTTCCTTGACTCGAGGATTTTGCTGTGAGTAGATCCCTGGTCGTCCATTAGAAAAGTTACCCTTTGAAAGATCCTGTGCAAAGAAGGACTAAATGAAACGGAAAAGAAAAAGAAAAAAGAAAAAAATGAAACGGTTGTCCTAGTGGCACATTCGGAATACATATAAACAGAGAAATGACAAGGAACAAAAACAAGCAAGGCAAGAAAGTAATTCACAAAATGATTACTTAGCACTATTATGAGCAGAACAAACCTCTGCATGTGCCGATTCTTCAATGGCATCCTTCCTAAATGATGAAGTCCTAGACGAAGCTGCAGCAGCAGCTGTCGCAGCAGCCAAGACAGCCTGAGCTTCTTTGTGCCGACGCTCCTTTCTTCCTTGCTTTTTTGCTTCTCTAAGATCATAAAGATACTGGCTAAGTAAAACAGCATCCCATTTTTTTTTCCTAGCAGCATCAATTTCTCCTTGAAGATTCTTTGCAACCTTAGAAATTAAATCATCTGCAGAGACAAAACCAAAAAATAATAGAATCAGATATCCACAGAAGAAAACAGAAGAAGTACTGACCTTAGAATCTCCAGCTACAATCTTCATCAATACCCAACCAAAAAAAAGTGAACTTTACAGCCCAACATAACCAAGAAATAAAATGACATATGATCGAAAACCAAATAACTAAAATAGAAGGCCTACTCACCAAGAGAACGCTTTCTATTGATAGCACTGGACAATAGCCTCTGCTGAAAAAAGATGAGTTCTCCTTCAACTTCATCGGATGGAGACAATTCCAGCAGACCCATTTTCCTTGCCTTAACCAATTGTTCACGATTTCCTGCACTAAGTTTTGTCATCCAATCAGTAGAAGCTGCTCGTTGACCATGTCGATGGCAGCAAAGGCCTGAACTTGAAGATGCTCCAAACTGCGAAAATTCTCTCTCTCTTGAACCTGGTCAAGAATGCTAGTAAATCCCCTCATCACTTTGAGGTAAAAGCTAAAAGTAAAAGAAAAATTACCTCTATAGTTGACTCCATTATTCATCGCAATTAGCTTATGCTGTATAAGTGGGTGAGTGTGAGATTCAGATTTTCTGCCAAAGCACAAAAACAAAGAAAAAGGTTGGAAGGGCTCTCCATGCAGCAAGACGTTTTTGGCAAATGAAATGTCAGCTACAAATCTTCCAGAAGTATAAAGGCATCTTATGCAAAATTGACCATTATGATAGGAACTATATGCAATTATAGGAGTAGAACTTACATTAGATTAGGAACACAATCTAAAGCAACTAATGATTTTGCATTCTTTTTATCATAATTTGTGGCAGCATTATGTTCAGAGACAGCATCCACCTTTGATTGACCACCATTCTGGTACATGCCAATGGCTACAGCTTCTGGTGGCTCACCTGTCAATCAAAGTAAAAGAGTATGAGAAAGGAAAACACAGTTTGAAAATTTTGTAAATGTGTCGGGACCTTTGGTGCTATAACTCAAACACAGTAAACATTTGGATTTGAAAAACAAAATGATAAATGAATTAAGAATCCTCAGGGCTGTCTTGCTATAATACTCTCACCATTTGCCACCACTAGCCTCCAACCCTCCCCCCCAAAGGGAAAAAAGGGGAGGGGGGGGGGGAAGCTTTGACAATAGGAATATAAAAAGAGACATGTTAAGCATCTTTCTGCGCTTCTACGGAACACATTCAAACCTCAAGATTTGCTAAACCTCCACTCCATGATAATCGCAGAACCTTGTAGCTTGCAGTAAGACAATATAAATCATGCTCAACCAGATTGTTCTTCTGCATAATGAATTTAAATGAGAGCACACATCAAATCAGGGGTATGACTACAGAGGGCCCAAACATGAAATCCTAAGAAGGGACTAAGTTCAACAGGTAAACAAAAAGGAAAACCTCCTACACTGACAGGAGCTAAATTCTCAATCAAGTGACCCTCATCTCCACCCCCTTTTCAGGGGCCCCAGGAATTCTATAGCCAAAGAAAACAACCATTTCCTTTCAAGAAAAGAATGGCAAACTAAGAATACAGGATCAGACACAAGATTAGCCTGGCAAAAAATCAAAGCTGCCTGACTCTACAGAGTTTCACTCCAGACTAAGCAATGTAACAGAATATGCTTTCTCAAGCCTAAGTGAGACGTGCATAACATATTTGCTTCTCAAGAAGAAGAGGTTCAAGGTTCGATGAGCATAGACAATGACAAGGTGGAGCAATTTTCAAGAAACAAGAGTGACAAATCTTTCGAACCAGAAGACTTCACGCAAAATTTAAATCCCACTACTTGAATTAGATTATAATGATTAACCACATGCAGCAGCTAGATGATAGACTACAATCACACCTTCGCCTTCAGAAGCATTTGTTGCAGAAATATCTTCACATTCCAATCCCTCATTGATATTCTGTCAAACGAGAATACACATTATGAAACACATTGTACGAAAGCAAAAGCAGAACTTCAAACACGCTGTATGAAAGCAGTAGCAGAACTTCAGTCCAAGACGACAAAGAGAAGTAAAGAATACTTGCTATCATCAGATATAGATTCAAACCATATCAAAGTACTCAAACCTTCAACATCAAGAACATTCATGCATGTTAAATGGAACTATAACAAAAATTATCTTATCAAGAGGGGGGAAAATTAACAAGACAGACATACAATAAGCAGCAATAACTAATATTGTGAAAAACAGAAATATAGGAATGAAAACAAACAATATAAACAACATCCAAACAAATTTTCCAAATTGAAGCAAAACTAGCAAAGGCAGGAAGCACGATATAGGTGCATAACAGAACATTATGGGATGCATACACCCAAATACATCAGGTAAAAAGACTTGGATTAGATTAGTAGTAGTAAGTCATGCTAATGTGCCCGGGATAATGAACACCTCGTGCCCATTGGAAGTTCAGGCTACAATTTGACTAAGGGCCAAAAAAGGGGGGGTCAGCACCCCAAATAAAAGCATGAATATTTATCCTAACTACTGCAACTTAAGAGCTAAAATTTTACAGGAACTGAATGGCTCTTAGTGAGCTTTTTCTACCATTAACAGCTCTAAAGAAAGTATCAATAACAAGCCAAACACATCTAATGAACAACTCAACAAAAAACAAAGTTCATTGATTGTCCAAGCCAAAGGCAAGCAATCATCAATGCAATCACCTTCTCAGAGCCATCAGAAGACCCCTTACTTGGACAGCCGTCCCCATTGGGCAGACCACTTCCAATCTCATCCGAAACCACATCATCACCAATCATTTCTTTCGATGTGCAAATAACTCTATCATTGTTCAAAATCCTGATGTCACTTTTGGTTCTCCTTCGAGGCGGTATGCACTTGACCGGGACAACATTTGGTATATTGGTTCTAGACACTGTTACAGCATTTGTATCAATGGGTACACTCACATGATCTTCACCCATTGATGATGTACTGGATTTGATCTTAACTTTCAGTGTTTTGTGTAAGCTGCCAACATAACCATGATGCTTAAGCCACATAGCTATTTTACCATTTAAGCCAGGGATTGCCAGATTTTCCTGCACAAACAAACCATCAGGTAAAGAGGTAACTAAAACTGAAAACTAGTTGAAATACAAGAAGATTGCTCAAAAAGGTCACCAAGTTACTCTGCTCATAGAATAAGAGAGAAACCACACAAAGCTGACCAAAAAGTAAGGCTTTATTCAGCTTTGGTGGTACCCAGCTCATAAAGTAAACTAACAACAGGAAAAAATTCGCAAGAGAATAAAGTTCAAGAGAATTAAACTTTACCTTGAGGATTGGGGCCAATGAATCAGGAGATATGCCAAATTCTTCAGCCAAATCTTTCATATCAACTTTCCCTTGATCAATTAACTGAAAAAAGAAACAAGCAAATAATAATTCAATGTTTGCAAGAAAAATAAAAGCCAGCACAGAAAGTCTTCAAATGATGAACAATGCTCAGTACCTTCCTCACTATCATGTTGAGATTCATAGTTTCAGATACATCATCATCATCAGTGGCTTCCACTCCTGCTGTACCATTATTAACATGCTGCTGGAAATCAACCAATTCTGACTGAACTTCAGAATTTGATCTGTTATCTGGCAATCCATCCACATGTAACACACCATTGTTCAGCTTATCCGCATTCACACTCAAATCATCTATTTCGATATTGACAGCAACCTTATCCCCATTTCTTCTGCCAAATTTGTTAATTCTATCAGCTGATGGTATCATAGCCTGATTCCTGGAGTCAGAACCAACAGGCACCAACACGTCCCCAGTGCACTGACCACCAGTGCCATTATCAACTTCTGAATGTTTTGAACAAAATGCTTTCAACTCAACCTGAAACAAAATCAATGGCAAAAGAGGGGTAAAAATCACTTCAAAACAAAATTTAAACCGTCCACAGATGAACACAATCAAACTTGACAGAAACATGACAATAACTCCACATTTAATTTAAATAGATGAAAGAATACACATACTTCATCACATCCAAGTCTTCCCCAAATCTCCATTCTGTGCCTTGCCTCTCTAGCACATAAAGGATGGAAAGAAGTTCTACAAGCTCCTGTCAAACACAATGGAGAATAGTCAATAAAATTTGGATGCAGTCCAATAATCATGTCAGAGTTGAAACCTCCCAGAGGAAAGCACAATCAAACACAGGCATACACAGAAGGAAAGCACCAAGTCAATAGGATTGATACCCAAATGTTAGTCAAATAAGATGTATAAATCAAGAAAATTTTGCAACAGCACCATAAACAAGTGTGAAAGTTGAAAACCCAAACTAAACAAACAAGGTTCCAGAAGGAAGCCACATCCTATAACTGAAGTGAGTATTTAGTAGAATGAGTATTTAGTATATCATACACATTATCATTTCAGGAGGTTCCTTTACCAGTGCCTGAGTTCATTAGAGCTTGATGTTTCATTCCTTTGAGAAAGTCTGCAACCCCCTCAGCCATGCTTTTGTCATCTTAAAACTAATATAGATTTCCCACTGTTCTCAATTCTATTCTCACCAGTCCATTCAACAGCATATGGTTTTGAACACCATGGCTGATCTACTATTAACTCGTATTCTCAAGTTGCAGATGTTAAATGCCAAAATCGCAGTGCAGAGAGCAATTAAGACTGGACAACAGACTCATGAAAGCCTCATATCACTCTGTCAAGATTCGTTCTTCCAACAAATAAAATTCTTATCAACCATCACACCTGATTCCAACTAGATTCATCTCTCTTTTACACATCATAATCCTACTGGACCCTGATTTGCTACTTTTCTGCTGCCTCTATCGAGAAACTATCTACCTCTAAGTGATCCAGCATCATCACAGTTCTGAACTCTGAATCAAAAACTACAATTAGAATACTTGCCCTATATCATGAAGAGAGATCCTGTGCAGAACAAGAAACAAGACCACCAGCTCTCACTACTTTACCTTCTAGTCCTAACCCAGTATGCAGTAACAAAATCAGATAATTGTAGCAACCTTTTTATTTTTCTTTGGAGGGGGCCAATTTGCTCCGTAGACAGCACAGATCAAATATCCTGAGTTTTCAGATTATAATCTTGGGATTCCTAACCTTCTTAAAAACTACTATGGTATTTGGTTTCCTCCACATATAGACAAAGTACCTCTGGAGCATAGGTAAGACTTCACTAACTAAATAAAATACAGCAGCCATAGAAATTAAAACACATAGTGAACCAGATTGAAGTAGGCCTTCAAGTGCTGTGCGCACTTTACAAGTGTAAGTGCAATCTTATGTACATTGACTTATAGCTTACACTTTTGCAACTCTAAACATTTTGAGTACCAAAGATGCATGATAATAAACATTTCTAGCAAAAAAAAGCACAAACAAATGCATCAATGAATAAAAGTACCATAAAAAAAATAAAGTTATATCTGCAATGCCAATATATCTAGCTTTCAAAGGTCCAGGCAGCCAAAGCATTCTAAAATGCATTAAACCATTAAAACATTATTTTTCTTCATCAATTAGGTCAAGAAACATTGAAGATTTACCATAGTTATTATCAGGTAACGTATACTCCTAACCCCTCAAACGTCACAAATTAATTAGACTATTTACAAATAAAAGACTCAGAAGAGGGGAAAAAAAAAAAAAGGACCCAATGGTTATAAGAAAAGCTGAGAGGGAAAACAAAAAAGGGAAGGAAAAAAATTAAAAGGGTGCTCTTTTGCACTTCTACACATTGGTTAGATTTGTGCACTTTCCTGTGCATCTTATTGGTCAATACTTTCAGATAATAAAAACCACCAGGTATTTTATTCTATATAACATGAGATCATAAGCTCGTGAAAACAGTTTTAAGGTTAACCCAAAACAAGTTCTAATATAGGACATGCATTATAGGGGCAACAGCCATTCCCGATCTTAGCTTAATGTAAGATTCTCACGTCCACCTAACTCAATGGATTACTTTATCCACTGAATATAACTGACTGTCTTGTCACTGCACCATATTAGACTAATTCAGGATGTTGTCTGTCTTATTTAACCTAATGATAATAACTTCAATCTTCCCCTTTTCAGCCAAATCTCCACAGAAAACCATATAGATTAATAAATAAATTCATGAGCACATGGAGACATAGGAGATTTGATGTCATTCCTTTCTCTTATGTGTTATTTTGTGATGCCATAGGGGGAAAAAGTGCAATTTACTGGTAATAGATAGCAGAGTTGAAAAATATCACAGAGATACTGCATTAGTCACATGCCACCATATTAATTCTGCAAAGAATATTTGTTTGCAACAAAAAATCCACCCACATCTGTCTTGTGCAATTACAACCACGTGTGCTATAGAAGTCCTCACCTTTTTTTATTTTTATATTTAAGAAGCCCTTATTTTATGGCCAAAAATAAAGAAATATGATGTGTATCATCAAGGAGAAAAAAAAATTTCTTCAGGACCTTTCACTGTAATAGCAGCTTAAACATGTGCAACTTGTTTATCTTGTGGCCTAACATCAACCTAGTTCAAAAATGATTCTATGGATAAATTGCAAACATCCCATGAAAATATACCTTATTTTGTATCAACAAATATATCGGATGTCATATTTTCCAAAAAAAAAAAAAAAAAAGGAAACCAAAAAATAGCTCAAGCTTACATCTTTGGGATATTATGGAAGCAAGGAACAGACACTTTCATGGAACACATGGAAAAATAAGACAGTTTTCAACACAAGTTGCTCATGCACCGAGCATTTTTTTTATTTAGCATAAATTAATAACATGTTCTATATCATACTTTTTTATAGTAACATTGATCAGGAATGCCATCTGATACTGGTTATCTAGCCCTAAATTCTCAAAAGTTAAATTACCCTATCATCAAGTTCCTTTTCAAGTCTAAAACAAAAAAGAACATCAAAATCTGTTAAAAGATAATGGTTGCTAACAACAATTAAACAAGCACATACAAAGAAAAGAAGAGAAAATTAAAGCACAAAGAAAATTAACAATGGGAAGGACAAATCAAAATATGTGCTCACTGATCAAAATATGCGCTCACTGAACAAAACAATAATAAAAAAAAAATTTACTTATGAATCTCTACACACTGTGATTTAAATGTTTTGCTTTTGACAAATTCGATTACTTTTGCATGTAAGTTCCTCATACCATAAATTAATCTAGCAAGTGAAAACATAAGGATCCTCACAGATATTAAAGGTCCACATAAAGTACATAACTTGTACATCAGTAGCTCAATGGACTCCAAGAATGGAAAGGAAAAACTGAAATTTACAAGAGACAATATAAACCAAGAAACAATTTATAATGAAAATCCAGCCCTTTTGTCAACATTTGCTCTCTGCCATCCACATGAATGATGAGAAAAATAACATCACACAAGAAATTTTGGGATTTGACATATAGCAAGACTACAGCACAAAAATTGCCTGTAATAAATTTATAAACCATATTCACCAGAGAAATCAATTTAATTTAATTAAATAAAAAAAAACGCTCCAAGAGATCTTCATCCTATGTTAATTACACCCTTCAATTAAATTATAGCTAACTTAACCTGCAGCTTACTTGTTATCAAACTTGAAATGCAGACTCATATTGCTTCTCTTTCTTTTTGGATAACAAATCAACTAACAACAATATGCTATTGTCAGGTAGATTGATTATCTTAGAAAGTCATGACATTTCTTTTTCCCGCTCTTTATAACACACCATCTCGATCGTGGATAACTACATATGCTGTGTAGAAACCTTATAGCTCTTGAAACAGTCTGTATAAACTCTACAAAGAATTGAGAAAAAGCAAGAATACTGTAGCTGCGAGGGGAAAATCTGATTTTATCAACTAAATTTGGTGAGGAATTGCAGGATCTTCAGGGGAAAAGCCCCCTCCTTCCTTCTTCTCGGAAGAACTTGCAAGCACAAATCCAATAGAGTTATAATTTTGGAAGAAAAGGTTATATGACATTTAAAGATCCTTGGTGATAAAGAAGATAGCATACAGGCCAACATACACATTGCACTTTGAGCATTCAAAACAAATATATGTAAGATAGAACCCCTCTCCAACTCCCCCCAACACAAAAAAAAAAAGAAAGAAGAAAAACAAGCATGACGCAAAGAAATACTTTGTGATAACCACAAACAATAGAATCATCACCAAACAAGCAGTTGACTACCCATTTAATATTGATTAATCCAACATGTACAAGGAAAAAATCATTAGGGATTAATCATCAAGAAAAAGATCTACTTGAGTCACTGTAACTACCCAAGAAAAAAAAAAACACTGCATTTGCATGATACATTTCAAGCCAGGTGCAATAAAAAGGCAGAATGAGCACTAGCCAAGATATCTATATAGATATATCTTGTCGGTGAAAAGTATTTTCACCATTTTTTCAGACAACATTACCCACAGCTCCAAAGTGTAGGAAGTACAATTAAGTAAGCACTAATGTCAGACTGCCGTCACGGTCTGGTGTATTCATATTAGCTCAACTTACATGGCATCCCTTAGCACTCAGAAAAAGTATATGACCTTCAGTTGTACCATCCAACAAAGAGATTATTCAAAACAATGTACTATAAGCAAGCAACAATACATACCATTGCTGCAACGTACACAGGCACCAAACTTCACCTTGCAAAGATAACAAACTAACTTTCTCCGTGTATCATTTACACCATCAATATTCATTATCGGCTCCATTGTCCTAATATTCTCCACGTAAACCTCAGGCATCCACTGGCAACAAAACAAATGAGCATATTCCATCTGAGGACCCTGATTTTCTGTTTTTTGAGCAAGCTTCAGTGCACCACCCTGCTTGGGACAAAGCAAGCACGGCCTATCACCACTCTGACCATCTTTCTTCTGCTTACACCAAGAACACAACCAAGTCCCATCTACATCATCCTGCATCCCATAACACCTTTGATGAACAGCAACACCACAGGAGCCACAAACAATTAACCGGTTCAACCGGTCACCCATGTCACCTATACTACAATAGTGACACAAAGAAGAAAAACCTTCCACAGGATGACAAACAAGGACTTTCTCCAATCCTGCATCCCCACCCAAGAGCTTCCGTTTCTTCGAAGGCCGCTCTGAAGTCAAATAGATCTTATTCCTAGAACCTAATAACCATTCAAAACCATTTGAACCGGTATCAAACTTAAAAACATTATCCTTCTTACCTCTTTTCTCTCCTTTTTCTTCTTCTTCTTCTTCTACTTCATCTTCTTCCTCGGCTTTACCTGCTTCATCTCCTTCTCCTGCAATGTCCACATCCATAAGCTGCAGCTCGTTTTTTTTCTTAATTTCACCATCCTCACCATTCTCCTCCCTTCCTACTTCCTTAGCATCACAACCTTCATCCCCTATAGCAAACCGTCCATCAGAACCCCCACTACTTTGGAAGTTGGCAGTCTCTACATTTTCTATATCGCCTACACCACACAGATTGCAAACATTCCCCACATTGTCCAATGCAGGTATAGAAAAGCACTTATCACTACTGGACAAACCCAAAGACGAAACCTCATAGAGCTTATCTATATCCTCCACGGTCAAATCACGGAAGTACTCCTCTGTTTCAACCCAAATATTTGCACCACGAGCCTTCTCAGGCCGTGCCTTGTGCTCTGCGCCTGAATGTGACCGCTTATGCCTCTTCCTACTATCAGAATGTTTCGACAACAATTGCGCCAAAGCACTTGGCAGGAAAGTAGTGGAAGTCACACTAGCACTAGCACTAGCACTAGCACTAGCACTGGCAGGAGTCTGAATAGAACCAAAGTCGTCCCCATGGAAAGGGCCCCGCAGGCAAAGCGCTTTGCGAGCTTGGCTGAAGAAATCCATTGAAGAAACGGAGTTTCTCAGTGGCGGTGTCACGGGTGCACCAAGTTCCTCAGGGCCCAAGGGCTTATCCGTAATTTCAATCGAAATAGGGGCCTTAACTGAAACAGGCCAAGGTTTTCCTTCGTTGCCCATATTCAACTTCCTACTCCGCTGCCCTCCTCCACCTCCGCCGCCGCCTCCTCCAGTCATTGCCTCCGCCAACCAATTCCAACACCACGCTTGCAGCATTCCATCAGCCTCCTCCTCCTCCTCTTAATCTCCGTGCAAACCCTAACCCCTATTCTAATCGGACTCCTTCAAAATTCTCCCAAAAAAACTCCAAAATTCCTAGTCAATAATCAAATTACCGTCCAATCCCACACCTACCTATCTACCCCCGTCCGAGTTTGGTCCCAAAAAGAGTTAGAAATTCAGCGTGCCCGTGGAGATTGAGGGTGTCGCGGCTAGGGTTAGGGTTTTTTGGGGAGTAAAATATAATTTCGGCGTTTCTTTGCTTTTTTCTTTTTCTTTTTTTTTTAAACTATTTCGCTTTCGAAAGAGTCGCGTTTTCTGGAGGCACACAAGGGTGATTCGGTCTGAGAGGAGAGAGAGATGAAAAAGAAGGATTTTTATGTACTAAGATTTAAGATTTTTGTGCGTTTGTGTTCTGAGGATGTAAAGAAGTGACGTGTTACAATGGGGCAGTTAAAATGAGAAGGACTATAATCAGGTGGGGACGTGGCAAGGATCAGAATCTTGGTTTTTATTTTTGACGCAACCGTTTTTTTTTTTTTGGGCGCATAAATAAGCTAAAATAAGCGGTCATCTGGATGCCTTGAGTCCGTTTGGATTAGTTATTTTTAAAATTATTTTTCAAAAATACTATTGTAGCATTTAGGATGTGAAAAACTACTATAACTGTCTTTCAAAAACTACTGTAGCTATTTTTCAAAAACTTTTTGAGGGTGTTTTTTGGATAATTTTTTGTGGTATTTTTAAAAGTAAAAATTTATTTGGTACAATTTTTTGGGTATTTTTAAAATTAAAAATTTATTTGGTATAACTTTTTGGACATTTTTAAAATTAAAAATTAATTTTAGGTATTTTTAGGACATTTTTATAATTAAAAATTTATTTGTGATATTTTTAAGGTATTTTTAAAATTTATTTGACGTATTTTTATAATTAAAAATTTATTTGAGACAAATTTAGAATAATTTATTTAAATTTTTTTTTAAATTAACCATAACCACCACCCACCTCCCAACACCACCCATCTCCCAACACCACCACCACCCACCAACCCCACCACCTCCTCCTCCCTCCTCTACCTTCCCTCTCTCTTTCTCCCCTCACTCTTCCTCCCTCTCCCCCCCTTCCCCACTCTCTCTCTCCCTCTCCCTCTCCCCAACCACCCTCCTCTCCCACCCCCCACGCGACCAGATCTAGTGCGAGGGAGAGGGAGAAAGAGGAGAGGAAGGCACAAAAAAAAATTTCAGTCGTTGGCAGAGGTGCTAGGGCCGGCGGGGTGCCAGTCACTGGCGCCGGCGCTGGGGGGTGAGGGTTGGGGGAGAAGAAGAGGAAAGAAAGAAAAAAGAAAAGGAAAAGAAAAAGAAAAAAGAAATAGAACAAAAAACAACAAATTGTGTATGTTGTTTCTGGGGTTGTTTTTAGTTGGTGTATTACTGTAACATTTGGGGTATGAAAAATAATTTTTCAAAAATAGGAGCAAAAACAAGGAATCCAAATAATTTTTTCCATGTTTTTAATAGACAAATAGCTTTTCTCCGATTTTTGCTACAAAACTTGTAAAGACACCCTAAGTTTAATAAAAATACACCCCAAAATACTAAAAAACACACAACCATTATCTTCTACCATTCCTAATCATTTCCACCAAAGAGGGGCTCCTGCATTGTCACTGGCGGAACTACCGGTTGGTGCTAGTAGAGAAGGCAGTGGTGATTGGAGCAATGATGGTGGTGACTTGGCAATAAGGAAGAAGAAGAAGAAACGAAAGAAAAGGAAAAGAAGAAAAAAGAAAAGAAACATAAATTTTTTTATTTGTACAAAAAAAATTTCTATAATTTTTACAATAAACTACAATAAAATTTTATACAAATATCTAAAAAATTCACTATCCAAACGGACCCAAATTTAGGACTTCGAATAATTAAAATTCAACTTTTTTATGCAAAGAATGGCTGACAAAAGAATAGGAATGGAATGTCTTTAACGCTGAGAGTTGGTAACACCTATGATAACATTGTGATCTAGTAACGACTGTTTAGAATGTATGACTTTTTTGTAATCTATTTTCTAATTTAACAATTTGACTTTGTATGATAATATTGTAATTGAATAATGATTGTCTAGAATATATAACTTATTTGCAATCTAATTTCTAATTCAATAATTTTAGCTGTTTGTGGGAAGTCCTATTATATCTTTTCGGTACTATTGCTCATGAGTATTAATTTACTGTTGAATGTGTAAAAAGAGATATTAACTCTCAGATGATTTAAGAATTTTGATTATTGAATGATGTGAAAAGAGTTTATTGGATTATAAAAAAATGCTACAAGTCCTTTTGGGTATGGTACCCTTGATTTTGATTCACTTATATCTTACCACATCATTTAGTGGTTTAGCTCTTGAAATAATCTAAAAGTTGATAACACTTATTCTACATGCAAAGGTGAATTTAATCTCAGTAGTACAGTACTCAAAAAGGATTGTAGAACTCACCTGGATTATGGTCATAGGTATTGTACCCAATTGGATTATAATCATGAATATAGTATCTAAAAAGAATGAGAGACATTCCCGTTGTTCTTGTAGTATTAATATTTGGCACTTTTTTTAAAATTAATTAAAAAAAATTTAGCTAATATAATTAGTAAAATTAATTAATTAATAAAATTTTTAGAATGGTTGGATATCACCATTCACTATACAAATATAATTACGACATTCTAATCTCGATTAGATTTTTGAACAATTTTGCAATTAATTTGTGGAAAATTGTTGGAAACCACCAAAAGAATGGTTGTTTTCGACCTTTTCCATTGAGATTTATAGGCTCTTGAGGTGTAATTGTAATTTAAATGAGGCGTTTTGTTGGTTTTTTGATGATTAACAAACCAAAATGATGATTTTCACTAATGAACTTTTGAGCATAATTTGATAAAGACAAGTTTTCAATCAAGTGTGGAAGTTGGCAAATCTAAATATCAATATTAAGTTTCGAACGATGCTTTCAGACGCAGAACAGAGGTTCGAACGTCCGACAAATTGAGAAGAAAATTGAATGGTTACTGGTTCTGTTGAACGATCATTTCGGATGTCTGATAGTTTATGACAACACTTTCGGACGAAGAACTGAGGTTCAGATGTTTGAAAGATTGAGAAAAAAATTTAAATGGCTATAGGTTCTGTCAGACGACCGGTTCGGATGTCTGACAGTTGACGACACAAAATTTCACCAAACTTTCGGACGATGGTTTGGGACGTAGAGTAGGGTTCGGACGTCTGAAACCCCTAACGGCTAGTTTTTTCAACATTTAATTCAAAACTGTTAGAGGAGTTTTGGGGGTTATTTTAGTATTCTATAAATACGATAAAGGCTGATAGAGTTAAGGACTTTTGACAACCACTTCTTAGAAGTTTTCTAGAGCAAATTGAGTAAAAAATTGTGTCTTTCTTTGTACTTGTAGTAGAAGTGACTTAATGATCATTTATTGCTTTTTAATTATGAGTGAAGTCTCAAGTGTGTGGCTAAGTGAGGGTTTGCAAAGTTGTAGTAAAACCACTTAGCTTGATCAAGGAGATATTGAGACAAACAAGGGGTGATCCTTCCTTGTACAACTTGGTGTAATTTCATCAAATTGAAGTAGCATTACATTAAGGCATTGGACTTCAAGTTGAGCTCAACTTGATAGTTCATTTGATTTAAATCTTCTTATTTATTGTTTTACTTGCACTTTAATTGTGATCTTCTCCTTGTTGTAATTGTCATATTCTTCATTCAAGTGTTAAATCACCTAGAGAATTTGATAAAATCAAATTATGCTATTATTGCTATACATTTAGTTTAAAATTTCAATCAACCTAATTCACCCCCTCTTAGATTACTTTCGGGACCTACAATTAGTATTAGAATTTAGTCTCCTAGAGATTAAACTCAATCAGTTTTGGAGTGATCATGACAACTAACAATGCACTATTTTTAGAGGGACAATCAGTTACTAGACCACCTATGTTTAATGGGGTCAATTATGTGAGTTGGAAAGATAGAATGGAAATCTTCTTGCAATCGATAGACATTGAGTTATGGTATATAGTGAATGAAGGTCCATATGAAACTGTTGTTGTAAATGAAGTCACCCATCAGCCTAGACCTAAAACTAGACTAGAATTGATTCCCTAAGATAAGATCAACCTCACCTTAAATGCAAAAGTTATGAATGTGTTATACAATGCCTTAGATGCTAATGAATCTACAAGGGTTAAAGGATGCAAAATGGCTAAAGAAATATGAGATAAATTAAGAGAAATTCATGAGGGAAGTGACAATGTTAGAGAACAAAAGAGATCCCTTTTTGTCACTAAATATGAATCCTTTAAAGTGAAACCTCATGAGAATGTTGACAAGATGTATTGTAGGTTCAATGACATCATAAAGAATTTAGAGGTGTTAGGCAAAGAATACACCTTAGGTGAGAAAAATAGGAAGATTTTGAATGTTCTATCTAAAGATTGGGAAAGCAAAGTGACAATTATAGAGGAAGTTAAGGATTTGAATTCCATATCTATTGAAACTTTTATAAATTCTCTAACTTCCTATGAATTAAAACTCAAGTCTAAGATGCAAGAGAAAGATGATGCAAGAGTAAAAAGGAGCATAACTTTCAAAATTTCACAAGAGGAGGATGATTCATTCTCTTTAAATGATGAAGATGTTGAAATGAATGATAATGACTAGGCACTCGTCTCTAAGAGTTTCAAAAGAATCTTCAATAAGAGGAGATTTAAAAGGGGGGTCCTAGCAACTTCAATCCCAACCAAATCAACAATCAAAGAGGAAGAGAAAAACAAGAAGTAAGGAGAAAAATACTATGAATTTGGCTAACTCGAGCACTATATGAATGAGTGTCCAATGAAGAAGAAAAAGGAAGGAAAAGGAGAAAGAAGGCAAAAATATAATAACTTTCAAATAACTTGGAATGAGTGTAATTCTGATGGACAAATAGAGGAAGAAGAAGAATCTGCTCAAATGGCATTCATACCAAAGGTTATCTCTCATTCTCTTTTGTGTAGGTATGCTTGAAGAATTCAATCAAAGAATCAAAATAGTTCATTAATAGTGGATGCTCAAGAAATAGAGTGTGGACTTTGGTAGAAAGACCTTTAGATCATCCCGTTATTGGAACAAAATGGGTATTTAGAAACAAGTTAAATGATAAGGGAGAAATAATTAAAAATAAGGCTAGACTAGTAGCAAAAGGATATACACAAGAAGAAGGAATAGATATTGATGAAACCTTTGCTCCCGTTGCTAGATTAGAATCAATTAGAATGTTCCTTGTATTTGAATGTTTTAAAGGTTTCAAATTATTTCAAATAAATGTTAAAAGTGCATTTTTAAATGGTTTTATTGATCAAGAAATTTATGTTGATTAACCCCCCAAATTTGAGAATGAAAAATTTTCAAATTATGCGTTCAAACTTTCAAAAGCTTTATATGGTTTGAAACAAGCTCCAAGAGTTTGGTGTGAACGTTTAAGTGATTTTTTTGGTTGAAAATGGTTTTAAGAGAGGAGATGTAAAATATCCAAGTAAGTGTTGGGTGGTTTGGGTCACTACAAGAAGAAGCCTTTTTTTCTGATGACTTGTAATCATCGTTAAAGCTTTCATTCCATTGCAAATTAATATTTACGACAGCTACGTGATGAACAAAGGCTTGTCGTATACGTGAGGGTCGCAAAGTAATTGCTATAGATATGCACACGTCACAAATGTGTTCCCGACAGATATATGCATATTTGTGATGGCTATATATCCGTTGTAAATTACAATCAATTAAATACTACAAATAATTAATTGTAGCTATACCCTCGCAATTAACCTTTTTATGATGTCCTCCATTTGACACTTTTAATGATGCAATTAAACTAACCTTTTGCGATGTCTTCCATCTGACGTCCTAAGTGACGTAATTAATTTACGACGACCTAGATTATAGTCGGCCTATCATCGCAAAAGATTATTTTCATATAACATTAATGACATCCTAATAAAAGGATTTAAAATTATATTTGTATATAATTATACAATTTTAAAAATTTTAGTCAACGCTAATACCCTTTTGAAAAATCACAAATTGGCAAAAATATTATTACACGTCAAAACAGCATCTTATACTGAAACCAGTATAATCAATATGCCTATTCATTTGTAATTGGCCAAAAAAAGGTGAAAAAGATTAAACATCAAGTAGTTAAATTTTATTGAGTCTCGAAGCATATATCAAATATCCAGTATTCTTTAGTTACATAAAAAACATGAAATGCACCAATAATTACAAAAATCCATAAGATCTAAACAACATTTTATTCCATTGAACAAATATATGAAATGCACCTATAATTATAAGAATCCATAACACCTAAATAATGTTTTATTCTATCGAGTAAATCCTAACTCTTGAAGTGAATTTGAAGTGGTCCGTGCAAATGCTAGCCTCCTTTGAAATATAAAAAACCTGTCAAAGACATGAACAATAAACAATAATTTAATGCAATGGAGAATGATTAACATATAATGCCAATCTCATATAAGTTTAAGAAAGTAAAATAAAATGGAAAATGATTATCACTCTTAAAAACCATCAATTTCACTTTCAAACACAAGTGTGAACATAATTAGATTGCACAAATAGCATTTTAAATTGAAACATGCATGAACAATATTCCTACCGATACATAAAAATTCAAAAGAAATTTAAATTCCCACTAAAACTGTGTATCTAAGAATATTCCAAGAACATTACTCTAGATAGGAATATATCTAACAAAAGAATTACTTGATTCTAAGAAATTATTCAAGACAAATATAACCACAACCAATTCCAAAATGACAAAATTTAACTCATTCCAAATTTCATGTTTACAATATATGGAGATTCCTAAATTACTAAATCAAGAGCCCAGTGAGTAGACAGAGATACTTTTTCATTAAAACATTGTAATTACAAGATTTTTCAACGAGATATTACTTACAACCATGAAAGTTAAAAAACCAATATCAAATTAAAGGTCCACCAAATCAAGGCAAATATGTCTACCTATTGCCATTTTAGAAAATTCAAGAAAGTTAGGTTAAACCATGCAAGGGTAGTCCTTTATGCAAATTTTATTTCACCTATGACTTCTCAAATAGTCAATAAATTATCACAACTACTCAAGTGAGTTTATGCAAGAATGGCATGTATAGCAATTTTTCAAAATTAAATTTTCAATCTACAGCTCAAAGTAATCAAAATGTTGAGAACTTACGACAGAATAAGGCCTTAAAAAAAACTCAATTTCACATATTAAAAACAACATAATTTAGAAAGATAAGGTGATATGTACTAACCGAGAATCTCAAATTTGAGTGGAATCATGCACAGTACAGTTTTGATGATTTTCCAAATTCCTATCCAAAGATGAAGATAGTTCTGCTCTATAGATGTTAGGTGTTTGGGAATCCTACATATGAAAATTGTTAAAATTATGAAAGCAAAATCTTTTACGTATAGTAATTAAATAAAATGACACTGACTTGTTTATTATCAATCTATCCTCTTAAACCCAAATCTGGTACACGATTTGCTTCACCAAGTGTTGTGAAGAAATTTTCTAAAGCTAACTTAACCTCAGTTCGTGCCTCAGTTCGAACTTCGTCCTCTACTTTTTGGATCAATAATTGGAGAAGTTCTTCAGGTATGGAGTCCAATGTAATTGGCATGGGTGTGGTGGCAGAATGTAATTCAACTGACATGATACCTCTACCAAGGCAGTGCATACGTTTATGTCCATCTTGTGTTACAAGTGTAGTGAAAACTTGCTCTTTTAATGCTCTAGTGTTTTTTTTTTTTTTGTGTGTGAGTGGGAGGTCTCAAATCCAGGATCTCTCACTTACACTCTCTCCCCCCAAACCACCCAACCCATCTCTCCTCCCCTTTTAACGCTCTAGTTTGATCTGCTTCAGGTACTTGAGATAAATGCTCTTTAATGCTATCCTATAAAATACAAAATTTGGTAAATATAGTTTTTGTTTAGGCAATAAATTATTCCAATTGAGCAATAAAAAATGCATCTTAAGAGTATATTAAGTGAAATGAGTACACTTACAAATATAGCTTTTGTATCATCATCAAGTAGAATTTCATCTCTTGGCATACGAGTAGCCATAAATATATCTAGACGAGAAGTATCCATTCCAGAAGCTTTCATAAATATTAGGAAATGATCAGAAAATTTCTAAAGTAATATAGTTATCATCTAAAAAAAAAAGAAAAAGAAACAATACAACTAACACAAACTTGGCTCACCCAACCAAACAAAAGAATTAAACTTACTAATTCAATCACATCATCAAAGTCCTTCCTTCTAGTCCTATGAGGATAACGCAACAACGCTCTATTTCTCTTGTTTTTCTCAGCAATGCCCTTTATGACAAATCAATAAGCATAATTTAATTAATAAGATATAAAAATCAGTAGACTAACTAATGACAAGTTGTGAAGGTCTCAAAATTTATTAATTTAGCTATTCTTATTACTATTATTATCCTTTCCCTCATTAATTCGTTTGATTTTTCTTTTATTTCTTTTATTCTTGTTATTATTTTTCGGAAAAAAAATAATATAATAAAAAAATAATAATAATTCAAAATTCATATTTATTTAATTATGTATTTATTTATTTATCTCATGAAATTTGATTTTTATCATTTACAATTTTTCATCTAATTTTGGCCCTAGTTATCTTTTAATATCGTCTCGTAGCATTTAGGAGCGGAAAAATGTAAAAACACGTTTTTCGAGGTAAATTCGGACTGTGGGTGAATAAGTGAAGGAGAGTACGGATGATCATTGGTAGGTTAGAAGTGGAAATTACTGGTATTAGGTTATTGAAGGTGATTAATTAGGATTTTGGAATCTTAATTAAGAACGGGAATAACCCTTTTAGGTTTAGAATTTTATCTAGCCGTTAATCCTTTCACTTAATTTTTTTTCCAGTTCGCCTAAAATATTTCTTTTCTGTTCCCCTCTCCTAATCGAGATTTGCTCTTTAATTTCAAGCCAAATGAGGTAATTAATTTTCCCTTCAAGTAGTTAATTAAGTTTACTATTTAAAGTTGGACTTTTTGGGAATTAAAGGATAAGTATCAAGTCTTGTCTTTCTTTTTTTCCATTTACTCTTCAAAATTCACTCAAAATCTCTTCATTTCTCACTCTCTCTCACCCGACTTCCTTTCTTCTTCCTTCTCTTGTTTTTCCATCAAAATTTTCTTCATTTCTTTTTACTAAAAACTCCACCAATCTTCCATTAAGTTAAAGCTTAAGCTTGGGGCTTGAACAAGGAGTGGAGGAAGAAGTTGTGGCTCAAGTTTGCATTTGTCTTGGTGTCTTGCTAATCGTAAGGGAGGTAATGTTCTAATAACTTGCCCCTTGTCCATTTTCTTTAAACTCCAACCATGAAATTAGGGTTTGGATGATTGATATGTCCCTAGCACCTTACTTGATGTTGATTAGGTAGTAGTTGGAAGTGTTAGCTTTATTATTTTTGTAATTTGATGATTATGGAAATTTGATGATTATGGAAAATTGTGGACTCTTGGAATTCCCACTAAATGTGTGAAATTATTTACTAGTTGGTTAAATGGTGATATATATGTGCATGATTCTTGAATTTGTTGTTAAAAGTTGGAAGACAAGCCTCAAGGAAAATCGGCTAGAGAGAGGGAAATTAGGGCTTGAGATTTTTAAATTTTTTCCCTAATTTGGTGGCTGAGATTTTTGGCTACTTTGAAGGCTTAATATGAAGCTTGTATGTTGAAGGTTAAGGTGTTGAATTGTCCCACACAAATTTCGTTAAAGAATGAGCAAAATTGAAGGTTGTTGGGAACTAGGGAAAACTGAAAATTTGGGGCCGCATGCTACCCAATTTTATG
Organism: Gardenia jasminoides; assembly: GCA_013103745.1. Classification (NCBI taxonomy): domain Eukaryota; kingdom Viridiplantae; phylum Streptophyta; class Magnoliopsida; order Gentianales; family Rubiaceae; genus Gardenia; species Gardenia jasminoides. The sequence continues at coordinate 19,909,446 of CM023102.1, read as the reverse complement.
GGATTGTTTTGTGATAATTTTTGATAAAAGTTGTAACCATCTTTGACCATCATTAGGTTAAGAAGACTAATTCCAGCTTAGGGTCGAAATTTAGGTCAAATGGTACTAGCATATGATGATTATGAAAGAATAGAAGATGAGGAATTCAACTTTTCTGGTTTGAGAAGTTTTGATGAGCGAAATTTGGGCACGTAGAAAACTGCCTTCCCATTCGAATTTGTGGTTGAATTTTGGTATGATCTTAGCCTATATATGGACGTGTTAGTGTACCAAATTTGGTAATTTTTGATGAAGGATTAGCCACTCAAACGAAGCCACGAACTGTGCCCTGTCAAACTGGAAATCAGAAATTGCAGGAATTGTAACCCCCACTGTTTGAACTGCTTTAATTTCATGCTCGATTGTCGGAATTGAGTTCCATTGGTGGAGTTTGAAACTTCTTATGTAGTAATTTAAATTGTATAAATTTGAGAGGCCAATTCATTTTCTGTAATTTTTGGCGAATTTTCAAAGTGGGCTGATCGCCCAACCTGTTCTGCCCTGATTCAGTACTGTAGCATTTCCTTTTTCAAAAATCTGGGCAAAATCCACCCATAATTTTAACTAGATGTCTTCTACAAAGTTTTAGAACTTTTTGAGAGGTTTCCAACGGTACCAAGTTCGTGAAATTCAGACTTGTACAACTCAAGTTACGATTTTTCAAAATTTCAGCTAAAATTAGGACGTTGACGAACTTATTTTCTCTTGAGCTAAATGTGATCGGTGAATTAGAAAAAAACTTATTTTTGTTCTCTTTTAATTATTTTAGGACGAAGGGCTGATTTACCGTTTGATCAAAACTTGGATTCCGACCCCTATTTTGTCGGTGAGTTTTCTATGCATGTTAAGTGCTTTCATGTAAATACTTATGCGTGCACGGAATTCAAGGCTTGTTACTCGTTCTGAAATGTGAGATTTCAGATTTATTGAACCACTCACTTAAAGGAGAGTATACTTTATTGCTCCCTTTTAAGTAGAGTCGGTAACTTACATGTTTGCATGTGTCCTAATTTGGGGAAGAAAAGTGTTAAATAACCACTCTTGGCCGCGTCCCTTGAGTGGTTATCTACTTACCTGTTTAAAGTGTTTGGCGTGCGGGCCCGGTAGGGGAAGTATGGTGGTTGGAGTTTGGCGTGAAGAGTCGTCTACTTGGTTTGAAAGTCGACGGAGTGTCGACTACTATAAATGTTGGTGAAATATGGATTTCGGCTCCTGAGAGCCACCGTATCCTCCTTGTGTGATAATTTTAATTTTCCTATGTGTTTCATTTATTGCTCATTCAATTACTGTTTTAAATGCATGTGTATGTATTTTGGAAACTCACGAGCTTTTAGCTCACCCCCGTTTCCGTTTGTTTCTCCTTAACAGGTTACGAGAATCCTGAAGCGTAAGATAGGGCGAATGTTTATTTCTTTTGGGTTTTGCCTCGAGATTGGGAAAATGATTGTATATTCTTTTGTGTGACGGGTATTTTAGACTTCTGAGAATGTATTGCTTTATAGCTCGAGGTTTTTGGGTATTGTTGAGTGGATAACTGTAATCTTAAGTTTCAACGCCCCTTTACAGCTTTAATATTATCGTTCTTATGTTTGGTGATATTTTTGCACGTTTAAGTTAGTACTTTCGATTGCTTGAGTCCTGGCGAGAGCTAGGCAGGCAGCCCGCCAACCCTTTGGTTAGCCTTAGAGGGAAGTGGGGCTGTCACTGGTGGTATCAGAGCCTAGGTTAGCGATCTATAAAGGAAAATTTTGAAAGTTCTTTTTAGAATGGTTTCTTGTACTTTAAGTTTGATATGTTAGTAAAGTTGAAAATTTGAAATTTCTAACTTTAAGTTCTGGATTGTTTGTAGGTATGGCAAGTGGTAGTGGTACCCCGGAAACTAATGGGCCGAGCGCTAACGGACATGAGCCACCAGCCAGGCCTGTACGTTATAGAGTGGGAGATGACGGTACTCGTGTGAGGGCCCGGAAAAATTTTTCCTAATCTATTTTAAATGTATTAATTTTTATAAGTAGAATTTTATTTCTTTTAGCATGTATATAAATTATTTTACCCTAAATTTATCCCGGAAATTTAATCGAATAAGCGTAGAAATTATTCAGGGTTCTAGATAAAACAAGTACCTAATAATTGGGGTCAAATTGGAAGCATTTTTAACTTCATGCAATGAAACAACAAGTGGCAACTTCCTTGTGCCATTTGTCAAAAATCTTGTAAAAAGACCATTTTACCCCTCAACTTCAAACAAATTACCATGCAACCAATGCCACTTTCAATAAAACCACCCAACATCAAGACAAAACCATTCATTTGTTAGTTGTTGTCTTGCCATAGAGAGAGAGAGAGAAGAGGCCGAGAGGGAGAGAGCAAGAAACCAGAAAAAATCTCTCCATTTTCTTCTTCCAAAAACCTCCAAATAGCTAGCAAAAAATCACCAACAAACTTCACTAGTCTTTGCTTCTACTCTTGGTTGAGAACTTGGTGGTTGGTGTGGTGGATTGTGGGCTGATTTGGGGCTGTTTTTTCTTCAAAGTTTCTTGCTCATTAGAAGGTATAAGATGCTCCTTACTCTCTTCTTGATTATACAGTAGATGCATGTTGATTTTGAGTTATGATCTAGCCTAGAAATGACCATGCATGTTCCTGAAATTTCATTCTAGTAAACTTCCAGCTTTCTTATGTGTTAAACCTTTACTTTTCTTACAAAAATAAGCTGGAGTTATGGCTATTTAATCTTGAGAATCATGTATATTTGATATATATTGAGTATGGAGACTTGCTCATGGGTATTAGATGGTTGTTGATGATGGTTAAGGCTTGAAAGAAATTTCTGTTGAGTTCCATAGCTGCTGGAAAAAAAAAAAGTTCCAGCAAAGCTAAGGCTTAGAAATCTCTCATTATATCTCTATGTTGAAGCTAAACTTTCAAGGACATCTTGTATACTCATAGTATGACAAAAATCTGAGCTTGCATGTTGAATATTACTAAAAAGAAATCAAGTTTCATGGCTGGAATTTAGTTACTGCACTCTTGTAAGCTGTTTTGAGTTTTCAGCCTTGATCCATGGCTTGAATGTGTTGTTTGAGTTGGATAAATGTTTGAAAATGAGCTGGAATCTTGTTGCTAAGACTCTAACCTACTGCATGAAGAGTTTAAGCATGAGAACTTGCAATTTTAGCTAAGAAAATGACATGCACAAGGCTGTTTTGAAGGGAACTGATCACTGCTGGAATTTTGATGGAAAACTAAAGCTGTTGAAGCTTGTTTGCTACCGTTGGTTGCTGTCATGACTTGTACTTTGCTTATAAAAGGATGCATGTCAATTTTTGGGTTGAAAACATGAAGTTTTAATGGAACGAAACCAGTTTTCTCCAACTATACACGTTCTGGAATTTTTCGCAGGACTGCTTGAGCAGTCTGGGGAAAACAGGCACAATTCAATGTAGAAAAATCCAATTTGAGTTCTATTTGTTGCGTTGGAAACTAGATTCAGATTTGTTTAAATCCTATAAATTTCAGAGTCTAATTCATTTTTTAAAAATCCCAGTAAATCTTCAAAGTTGGCTGAAATTCAAAACTGTTTTCATTCTCAGGTTTTAAAACAAAACTTTGAACCTATTTCACTCGAGCATTGTATTAAAATGCTGCTTGGCAGCCTATTTTGACTTGATCTTGCATATCTCCAGCTTTTCATGAATGCTTGATGAACTTGAATCACTCGGACCAAAAGTTGGAATCTTGAATTGATGAGCTTGAGCTTGATATTTCACTGCTTTGGTTAATACTTGACTGCCTATTGCTATTCGTGCATGCCTTGATGTTTAACTGATAGTTGATGATGATGAGCTAAGGTTTGATTTGCTGGGAACCAAACCAGACCTTTAACCACGTGGCTAAGCATTTAGAATTTCACAAGTTTGCTCAAAGCTTGCATTTTTCCAGAAATCAGTGAACAAATTGGACCAAAACAGAATGCTTGTATCTCACAATTTATAAGTCCAAATCAGGTACTGTTAGTGGCATTTGAAACTAGACCCAAAGAGCTTCGATTCGGTACCTCACACGCATCATAACTCATTTTCTACACTGGCTAACTGATGAATATTGCTGAAAATCAAACCTGAATTTTCTGGAAATGATGGTTTCAAACTTAATGGCCAAATTTGAATGATTTCTGATCTGAATTGTTTTCGATGTTCTCGAGAAAATAAAGAACTATGAATCTAGTTTTAACGGTTCCAAAATCATGCAATTCGCACGAGTAGAACTCCCAATTCGATTTTTGAAAGAAACTGTGGCAAAACTGGTTTTTTTACGCGATGCACCTTATGAAACTTTCATATACAACATTTGGTCATTTGACTAAAACTTTAACTTTTACAAACTCAAATTCAGACATATAAAACTTGTTTTAATCCCGTAGAGGTATTTGTTCATTAGCAAGACCAAAACGGGTAAAACGGAATCAAATTGTCTCTCAAACCAATTAAAATTATGAAAAAACTCGTTTTGTACTATGAAAAAAAAGAACTAAACCTCCGTTAGTCAATTTTCTAACTAAGGCAAACTATTTCTAAATTATTCAAAGGTGATACATTACATTATCAAAACTCTTTTAGTGTATCAATTACTAAATTTGTTAAACCCGAATTTCCCCAAACTCTCGAAACTTACTCATATTTCGGTTAAACCTAAATACATCCTTGCTTTTCATAAAAGAAGTGAATTGGTCAAAATTGATTTTTATAATTAGAAATTGATATAGTAATTATGTACCTCAGGACCCATCGGTGATACAAACGAGAGCTTTGAGACCAAGGATTTCGATTCACCTACTCAACCTTGACCAAACTAAGGTGAGGGTTCCTATTTGTTGCTACTTGATCCTTGTTGCTAGGTATTACTTGTTATTGTATGACTGGTTTCTAAATGTGATTTATCGTTGAATGATTGAAACTAGGGTTTTATGTAGAGTGAGTTTTATTGCTTAATTTGACTCAACGTGCTTAGGTGGTTTAGTATGTTTTGTTTTTAAAAAAAACAATAAAACTTGTTTTCTTTTCGAGGCTTGAGGTGAAGAGGCTGGCCTTCAAGGCCCCCTCGCCCCTAAAGGCTGGTGCACTCTCCTAAGGGGGCTCGAGGTTGAAATTGATTGTCAGTTGTCCCTCGCCTCTAAAATAATAAACTGAACCACTGTACCTGTGCTTGTGCATGTCAACTGTGCATGACCTGTTGGCCGTAGGGATCCCAAACCCGAGCGAAGTCGGCCTATTCCGAGCGGCAAGTAGGGTTTGGTCGATGGACCCCAGGTCCCGCTTAAAAGTTACTTCGAGTGTACACCACCTCCTGCTTGTTTGGTTTCGGATCCGAAGTTGGGTGAAAGGGGTTAGAGAATGAAATAAAATGACCAGTCTGCACTGCTTTCTCCTCCGAGATTGATCGCCTGTTGATTGTTTGATTGGGCTAAGTGCCACGCTCAACGGGGCCACCTCTAGAGCCGCACCAATCCATTGTTATTCTGTTCGATTGATTGGCTCAATGAGCACCATGATTATTACTGTTTTGAAACCTGATATTTGGAAAAGAAACTACTGTTTACGACTTTCCTTAATTGGAAACTTTACCGTACTTGAAAACTGGTCCTATATGGACATTAATGTTTTACTAAAGTTTGTTATGTCTATGTGCTTAATTGTTATGTGTTTTCGGACTCTCACTGGGCTTTAGAAGCTCACCCCATATATTTTCCCTTCCCAGAATTTTCAGGGTTTTAGATCGGGTGCGGAGGCCAGACCGAGACCAGATCTAGTCTTTTGAAGTTTGTTTGGTCTAAAAATCTTTCCAATTGATGACTTTTGGGAAACAATTCCTGTGAATTACCTTTTGGATTATTATGTTAAGGGTTTGTAGTATGAACTCTGGTGGTTGATTTGATGTATTAAGTTGAACCAATCTCGATGGTTGTATCTTTTAACATAAACCATGGCTAGAATGAATTTGACCGACCGAGTCCTGGCGAGAGCTGGGCAGGCGTTCCGCTAATACCCTAGGGTACGCCCTAGGGAGAGGTGGGGCCACCACAACTCGGCTCCTATTTACCCCACGACGGAGGGGCTCGAGAGGATATGATTATCCGAACGCCGTCGTGATGTCTATCGACGATGAGCATCGAGAGTTGATCGAGATTAATAGGGACCTTGAGGAGGAGGTAGTGGCAGCGAGAGATGTTATGGCTTCTCGTCAGCCCAAGATCCGAGAGTTGGAGGTTCAGATTGAGGCGTTTGAAGCTCAGGTGGACGAGGAGCATGAGCGGACTAGGACTGCTCGTGCTCAGGTTCGGAGGCATCAGGCTGGACTAGGTAGGGTGACCGAGGAGGTTCGGAGTCGGACCACGAGGATGAGGGCTGACGCCACTGCTATGAATGATACTGTGGCTGCAGTTAATGCTGATACTTTTCTTGAGGATCCCATAGGGGAGAGTTCTTCAGAGGAAGATCCTCTTGAGGATATACTGATGGGGGAGGATCCCTCTGAGGACGAGCCTGAAGAGGAGGAGGAGGACCCGTCTGAGGGAACCCCTCCTGGTGGACCTGCCGAGGTTTAAGATAGTAGTACCAAAGTTTTAGGATTTTGTTAACCCTTTTGTAAGGAAGAACTACTAGAAAGATTCTCGTCCCTGTGGGTGCATTTAAGTATTGTAGTATAACTTATTAATTCCTAAAAAAAATCTAGTAGACAAATAAAAAATTTAAAGTCATATATTTATTGTTTTACCTAGTGACTAATCCCCTTCATCACCCAAAAGATCAACCTGAATTGAAGCAAAGTACTAAGTTAAGCAGCGAAACAGAGGACCGTAATTTACCATCTATATATTAGGGTCTAAAAGTAAAAGTACTTGAATGATTTTTGAATGTTCTAATCAACTTATACTAGTAGTATAAAAAATATTATTAAAGATCTATAGAAGCAATCTAATGGACTAATGGGAATATAGAATCCTACGGTATCCCAAAGCAAACACAATTGTTCCAAGTGTTTCGTTAAATCTAAATCCATATTCCAAATTCCCAAGTCCATCCATGCTATGGATATGGCATAGTTTATCATCTCTCTGACTCCTCTCATTACAAAAAGAGACATAATCTTGGAATCAGATTTTAGGCACAATAAAACAAACATCTTCATTGTGTTCCCTTATTGTAGGATCTAATATCTATTTATTCATTGCTCTAATTCTTCCTATAATCTAAACCAATGCTATAAATATGGCTTATTCCAACTCATCAAGGCAAGACAGATGTTGAATACAAAATGGTTTTTTGTGAAATAACTCAATTACAAACCAATTGATCATTGAACTCCAATATCCAATCCACGTATGCCCTAAAACATAATATCCAAAAAAAATCTGACTTTGTAGATAACTTTATACAAAAACGAAATTGCTATTTGCTAACCCACAACAATAGACGTCTAGAATTCAAATCAATTGCACAACTATCAATGTAATAATAGAAAGCAATTGTTTTCAACCAACATAATATTGAGGAGAAAATACTTGCTTTACCCTTTTCTAGAGATTGTAGTGTTTTGACCCCCAGTTGTGTATGTTGAGCCAAAAATGCAACTTTGGAAATCTAAAATTGAAGAGGACGATGTGGATGAGGGAAATTGAAGTAGTGGATTGCAATTCTTATGTTTCTTGATTTTTGTCATGATGCAAATTAAAGCAGAAATTTGATCAGGAAAGGCAAGATTTTTGAACTGTAGATGTGATTACAAATAGGGAAAAGTTTGAGAAAACCCGTCAAATGAAAATTTTTCGACCGAAGGATTATAGCAAGGCGGGATGTCAGCCCAAGGCTTTTTCTGGATCTTTTTTGTTAATTTTTTTTTGACCTCTCACCACAGTTATAAATGAGCCAAATTGAGCCAAACTTTGGGTGTTCAAGTTCGACTCATTAATGTAATGAGCTAAAAATACTGTATTGGACTCGTCTTATTAAAGCTATTTCGAGTTCGAACTCGACTCGTATGAGTTTAAGTTTTAAACAATTAAAATGTGCTTGAATATTTTATATAATTTGCAACTTAAAAATATAAACAATTTAATTTCCATATTGAAGGAGAAAATTTTCATCAAATAGAAGAAGATTACCAATATTCAAACAAAATAATATCCTAGACGATCAAGACAAGATAAATCTGCATAATTACTAAATTTTTTTTTTATTTTTTGCTTGAATAAATGTACAAATTAATGAGCTTGGTCGAGGTTAAATGAATTATTCACAAGTCGAGCCAATCTTGGCTCATTTAATACTTGAACTCGACTCATTTATTTGAACGAATGAGCCAAACTTTAGCTTATATGATTCAAGTCGAGCTAAGTTCAGGAATAGCTCATTTATTTAATAGCTCTATCTCCCACGCCTACCCATACCCTTTTTTTACTTGCCAGGTTGAGAATTTGAGTCCTAACCTGACAATTGGAAGAATTTTAATACATGTGTAATATCTATATAAATGCAGTAACAAATGCATGTTTTTACATAAATTTTTAATAAATATTTTAAATAAAAAGTTTAAATTTTATTCGAGCCTTAAGAAGTTGAAACATATGCAAGTTAATTTGATTGAATACTTTAATTGAGTTCTAATTATTGTTCAAATCTGACCATGAGCATGTTGAAAATCAATCTTGAATTGAACCCAAACTATTTGTTAAGGGTTGAGTTCATTAACATCTAGTCCTAACTAGTTAGTAATATTAATTTTGAGCAAAACTAACTAAAGTTTTTAAATTTGATAAAATTTAGAACAATCAATGAAGAATTGATATTTTACCTCACTATTGATATTTTGAATTTCAAAATATTATTGAATTACCGACTTTCGGATCCAATTTACCAAAGTAAAGTTTGAATGATAATCGGATATTGTTATTAGAAAACCGATTCTCGAATTATTGGATTTTTTTTATTGAACTCCCAATTACTAGACAATGAACACCCCTACTCTTGCTTCTTAAGCCATACCTCTCCCTTGTTGGAAATTTTTTTAAAAAAAAAGAGAATAATTTTTTCTTAAAAAAACAATATAATCATAGTTGTTAGAATTGCGATCTGGATCGTGGGATCTTACGATCTTACGATTTGGATCATGATTTTCGATCTCAATTCGATCTTGATACGATTCTACTATTTAAAGATATTATAATAAAAATGTTAATAATTTGACTATAACTTTGTATCGAAAATTCAGTATGCTATTTGTTGCATTAGAAACTAGATTCAAATAACTTTAAACTCACATATCTTATGCTAATTCCTTACCTATAAAAATTGGTGAATCTTTAAAATTTGGTATTTAATTATCTGATTAATAAATACTTAAATGATATATACACACAGACACATACACACATCTAAAGTCAATTTTTCTAGCTATCTTATCCAGTAATTTACATCTGGATTCAAAATAAGAAAGAGCAATATTTTTAATTTAATCAAATTCATTTACAATATGTCACATATAGTTTCAACATTTTTATTTAATTTTTAGACTAATCCAAATACTTTAGATAGTACTTTTAACCTCAATTAACAATATTATTATATTGATTGTACATGAGTTGCATTATTTATTGCTATATATGTGAATTGCGAATTTCAAAATTATTATTAAGACTATTTTTTTTATTTTTGTAGGATTGATCAATTCCATAATTTGATCCTACGATTCGATATTGCAAAGTAAATAATAATTCAAAGGAGAATCCCGATTCTGAAAAGCTTGAGAATAATTTTATATATTTACACACTTTCGCAACTAACTCAAACTATGCTCTAGTAGAAATATATAAACTAAAACAAAAAATTGTAAACTAGTTTTTGCTGGGGACATTGAAAATTTTTCTGACACTACATACTGCTGAAATTGGAATTCTCAGCTAGCACCAAGATATATTTCACAGTTTTGTCCTGTCAATCCTGTCAAACACAAAAGAGTGCAATAAACAAATGAAATAAATGTCTTTATTTAAATTATAGAATACATCGTAATTTAAGGTTACATGATAAAAAATTATTTTGTCAAAGACAAATACTTAATCATTATGTGTGTAAAACATAATATTAAGGGAACATCTTTTAATGCCAACCGGATAACATTTTAAAAAATAGCTAAAACACTAAAGGAGCTAAAGTTCAACTAGATTTAAATAGGAAATGCAGCAAAAACTACTGAGCAAAAGAAAGCTATACGTAATACTCCAGATGATCAGAAGCAAGAATTAACTATGAATGCAAAAACTTCAAAATTTTCAAATAGAAAACTATGTGAACTAGGAAAAATAGTAAGCAGAACTTATTAAAAGAGACTAACCCAAATTACAACATGAGTAGGGAAAAATAGCAAGCAAACACATGAAGAGTAATTTATTTCTCATAACTGGAAAAAACCATTAGGAATCAAAATTTACAACATAATTAAGCCTGTAAACATCCAAAAATGCAATAAGCCTGTAAAGTATTAAACAAAAAATCTAGTAGAACTTTTCTACTGAAGAATGCCATCCAAAAAGTCAGAGCAAAACAAATACAAATACATTTTTAAAGAATTTGTACGACAATCTTACATCCAAATCATAAGGCTGCAATAACAGTCATGGTCATTGTCATTCATTTGCACATCATCTGTGGAAATGATTTATCTATCAATAGCAGTAGGTTCCATTCCTTGTCTCACCCAACATACATCTTCATCTCGAGCAATTGGACGTTCATCAAGATGTTGTGCAGAATGTGCCTCAAAATCATTAAATTTTGAATAGACATCAAAATTATCTCTTCTAGCTATATTGACTACAACATTCCAATCAGAATCAATCGGATTAGGACCATACCAACACTATTCTGCCTGACTGGATAAAATAAATGGTTCATCTCCAAAACTATTATTGGTGTACAACAAATGCTTGAAGTTTACTAATGTAAATTTAAATTCATCTTGCATTTTCCCTTTCTCATTATCAATCCAATCACATTTGAATAAAATATATTGCATTTCATTCATGTACCTGACCTTGATAATATCAATCACCACCCCATAATATGTTACTTCTCCAACACGAGAATTTCGATCTTTGGCATTAGAAAAACCTACTGTGCTTGCTCTAAGCATGACTCCACTGTTTTGAGTGGCTTTACTAGCTTCATAGCTCTTTGCACGAAATCGAAAGCCATTTACATTGCATATATTAAAGCTTCGAGCCCACCGATCTAGACCAGTAGCTAAATTTCTAATCTCTTCTGTCAACTGTACCTCAGAAGTCATTTGCAAATCGTGTATCTACATTAACATTTACAATGTCAGTCTTTAAAACTAAGTACTCAGAATATAGAAGAACTCACATTACTTGCATGATTTTTAAACCACTCATGAAAGGTCTCATTGTGGAGTCATTGAATTTGATTTCTTCCTATCCTTGGGTTATCTCTCACAAGTGTAGCCATATGCATGCTATTCAAATAATCAAAAAATAGTTTATGTATATACTATACTTAAAAAAAAATTAAAGAAAAAGATTGTCCAGTCTTTACTTACTCTCGATAAGGAGTGATTGCATCTGTGTTGACAAGCACATATTGATGTATTTGAACCCAAGTGACAATATCTAAATATATTTGTTTTCAATTTCCTAAAAGGCGACCCATTTCACTATTCCCATGGCTATTTCGTGGAGGTCGGTTGGACTTTGTCTCCACATCATCCAAATATCTAGAACAAAAGTTCATGCATTCTTTCAATAGATACCCTTTTGCTATTGAACCCTCGGGATAAGCTCGATTGCGCACATATTTTTTAAGTGTGAGTAGGTACCTGCATTTGAAAACATAAATATCATTATAATTTTAACGTTGAATAAAAATAAGATAGATAAAAATTTAGTTTTAAAGTCAAAATGACAAAGAAATATTTAGAAAAAATTATTGACATAGCTTTCTAACCATCACCTTTCAATTGGATACATCCATCCAAATTGGACCGCTCCACCTACCAACGCCTCCTCTACTAAATGAATAGGCAAATGCTCTATTATATCAAAATAGGAAGGAGGAAAAATCCATTCTAGATGACAAATTGTGAGTGCAATTTGATCTTGGATGCATTCTAGCTGAGATTTAGTGTTCACCTTAGAGCAGAGTTGCCGGAAGAAGTTTGATAGTTCAATCACTGTTTGAACAACATTCTTGGGCAATACTTGACGTATTGCTATTAGGAGTATTTGCTACATTAGTATGTGACAATCATGACTTTTGAGACCCCATAAGCTTCTATCATTTAAATTTACCCGGCGAGAGATGTTAGATGCATATCCATCAGGTACTTTTAAAATTTTTAGTACCTTTAAGAATACATCTTTGTCATTTTTACTCATCGTAAAAGGAGCAAGAGGTAGAAAAGCCTTTCCGGTACCAGGTGGTTCTTTAGCATGTAATGGATGCCTAATTCTCATCTCTTTTAGGTCACGATGAGAATTAAGGTTATCCTTTGATTTCTCTGGATGACTCAATAATGTAAAGAGTAAGTTATCCACATTGTTTTTCTCAATGTGCATGACATCTAGATTGTGGGGTGATAAATTAGACTCCCAATATTCCAGCTTAAAGAAAATCTTCTCTTCTTCCAATTGTGCTCATTGCCTTCTGAACCTTTTCTTTTACGACCTTCTCTTTTTCTCTTTTTCAAATCTTCTTTTCTGTACTTAGTTAAAATGCCCTTTGAGTCTAGCTATTGAACTATCTCAGCCCTAGATAATTGAACATGCTTAACTCCCAACTCTATCTTTCTGTTGAAGGATACTTTATCTCAACGTAATCTATGGCTTGTTGGTAAGAAGCGGTGATGAAATGCATAAGAATACTTTTTTCCATGATTCAACCAAATAGATTTAGTATTACTTTTACAACAAGGACATGCTTTTTCTCCTTTTGTGCTCCAACCAGAAAGCATGGCATAAGCCGAAAGATCACTGATTGTCCATAATAATGCTACTCATAACTGAAACATTTGCTTAGTTGACGCATCAAAGGTGAGAACCCCATTGACCCACAATTCATTCAACTTTTCTATTAGTAGTTGCAAGTACACGTCTATCTTATTTCCAGGTCCTTTAGGTCCATTAATCAATGTAGACAATATGAAGGATGATTGAGCCATGCATATCCATGGGGGTAAGTTATACAGGATGAGTACAACAGGCCATGCACTGTGACTTATGCTCATTGTCCTGAAGGGGTTGAACCCATCACTTGCAAGTCCCAATCTAATGTTTCGGCTATCTTCAGCAAACATTGGCCATTTCTTGTCAAACTCTTTCCAGGCAAGAGAGTCAGCAGGATGCCTCTAAACACCATCATCAAGTCATCCCTCAGCATGCTATTTCATAAGTGAACTTGTTTTTGATGACATGAAAAATTTTTGCAACCTTGGTATCAAAGGAAAATATCTCATTTGCTTTGCTGGTATTTTCTTTCCCTGATCTTTATACCTAGAAGCATGGCATATTTCACATGTATCACGACCTTTATCAGCACCTCTAAATAGCATGCAATTATTAAGGCATGCATCGATTGTCTCATTAGTAAAACCCAAGTCTTCAGTAATTTTTTGGGCTTCATAGTATGAAGCTGGAATCTTTGCATGTTGGAATACCTCTCTTAAAAACTCAAGAAGCACGTCAACTGAAGAATAACTCCATCCATTTGTTACTTTCATTAATAATATATGAACAATAAAAGAGAGTTTCGTGAACTTGGCACATCCGGTGTACAGCTCACATTCCGCATCTTGCAACAATTCAAAGAATTTCCTTGTATCAGCATTAGCATGTACGTTGTCTATCATGGATGGTGAATCACTATCCTCTGTACTTGTCTGCATGGTAGGAATTCCTATTGCTTCATGAACCAACCCAGACAGATCATCTCCAATATTATCATTTACCAAATGCCTTTTGTCTTGACCTTTGTGTATAGAAACATAACTTTCACCATGATAAATCCAATTCTTGTAGTTTTTCAGAAATCCATAAAAAAAACAATGGAGGGCAATATCTTTCTTATACTTGAAGTATAGGTTTTTGCATTTGTTACATGGGGCAAACTACTTTTGAATCCGGTGACTTATTCCTAAATGCAAATTTCAAGAAGTTATCAACTCCAGCAACATACTCAGGTGCTTTTGTATTCTAGAGTCTATCCAACTCTTATCCATCAATGCATTTCAACTATAGAAAAAGAAAATTGTAAATTTTCTTATATAAAAAATACAAGGTCAAACAATAAAAAATGGATGAAATTAGTTCAATCCTGCTCATTTTCTTTGTCAAATTGCCCTTGTCATAAATACTTTTGATCTAAATAAGGAAAGGAAGCCTCAAAAAAAAATCATTAGAATAAAAAATGAAATTTAACCTTCACATAAACCAGACATCATGAATGTTGTCTTAATGCCAAACTTTGAAGTTAAAAAAATGAATCTTATTGTAAGATCTCACATCTAGAAATTCTAGTATTACATAATTTTTTAAAGATTCCTAGTTCCCTGAAACAAGACACAAAGATAACCAAATTCAACTAAACAAAAAGAAATAGACCAATCAATAACCAAAACAGGCTTGGACAACTAAAGCAGCTCAATGCATGCTGCACTATCCTATGTTCTAAGGCTTACATGATTACATGCCACTGACATAAATGTGGCAATCTTATCCAAACAAAATAGAGATATGGCAAAGGTTATGTAAATTCTAGCAAAGGTTATGTAAATTCTAAGGCCAGCTTCTTTAAAGAATTAAGGCTTGCTAAGATGCCAAGCAACATCTTTGAGCTCCAAAACAAGAATTTGAGAAAAACCTGAATGCAGCCATAAAGAACTAAAGGGCCTGTTTGGTAGGTAAGTTTTTTGAGAGTAGGTATAAAACTTTACTGTAGCTTACTGTAGAAGTAGTAGAAGAATTTGTTGGATGTGTAAAAACTTTTTGATAAATTTTTTTTCTTTTTCTTTTCCTTTTCCTTTTCTTTTTTCTTTTTCTTTTCCTTTTCCCTTTACCCTTTTCTTTCTTTCTTTCTTTCTTCTTCCCCCTCCCACTGCCGGTGGCCGTCGGCGACTTCTTGTTTTTTCTTCCTTTCTTCCTTCCCTCCCTCTCCTCTCTCTCTCCCCTCCCCCCTCCCCCATGTTTTCACCATCACCAAACCTTTAGAAAAATTGCAGTCAAATAACACTAGATTGACTCAATAGAAAATAAGTACAAAGAAGACATTAACACCAGTGTTTGTCTTATCTAAAGGTGTATAAAAGTCAAATAAAGTTTTCAGTAATTAGAGAAAATCCTTTATCTTTATACTTTGGACAAGCAATTAGAGCTTGACAAAGTCCCCAAAAAATTAAACTATACATATAAGATAGCTTTCTAGAGTAATTGACATATTCTTGGAGTGAATAAAAATTATTCTTGTACATCATCCAAGGAAAATGTGCACTCACCAATTAGCTTTTTGCATACTTAGGATGTGGTCATACCTTTAGGCTTTAACCCATTCCCTTCTTAGCTTAATAATAATTTAATTCACTATGGTGGCCTTGCTGAATTTGATTCTTACACAACATAATCAGATGAATTAAGGTAATCCAAAGTTAAAAGCATATCCAAATAGGTTTTAGGCATTAATTAGAATGGGAAAAAAAACTATAGAGAGCAAACAAAGTAGAAATATTCTCAAAATAACCCAAAAAAATAACCCATGCTGAAAATAACCCAAAAAAAATCACAAAGAAACTCACCGTGCCATTGACCAGTTATAGGAAGAATTGGCGAGAGTTCCTTTGTTTCTTTTTTTTTTCCTGCTAGGCGGATGATTATGAAAATTGTGACGGGATTTTGTATAGGAAGAGATGTTGGTTAATGATGCTAGAGAATGAAATGTCTGAGATGAGACTGAGTTCTTCAATCGTTGCAATTTGGCTATGAGATGAGCTGAGTTCTCTGCTACTATCTGTCTGATGAATTGGAGAAGAAGAATGAGCAGTCTCTAGTTGGTAAAGTTTGGTAAAGTTTGACCGGGTAAGCACAAAATTAATTTCTTTATGAAATTAGGTCTCTATATACAGTT
Source organism: Gardenia jasminoides (assembly GCA_013103745.1). Taxonomy (NCBI): domain Eukaryota; kingdom Viridiplantae; phylum Streptophyta; class Magnoliopsida; order Gentianales; family Rubiaceae; genus Gardenia; species Gardenia jasminoides. The sequence goes on along the minus strand of CM023102.1, from coordinate 19,893,226 downwards.
TTAATTTTGTAATAGTATGAGCAAAATGAAAATTCCTCTTAAACAATTATTTTTTATCACAACAAATGTGAATCTTGTTTGTCAAAATATAAATTTTTAAATATACTTTTTCATTAAACATTCTTAATATGTAAACAAATTTACTTAGTTCCTATATAAAATTAGTTTTTAATTAAATTCCATATTTATATATTTACTTGGATTATTATTTAGAAAACAAAGATAAAAATATATTATTTTATATTATAGTATTGCAATAGCAAAATATGCATTGTACAAAATATGGTAATCAAAACATATAATGACCGCAATTGTGACCATTGATAACCATCGTAAAAGAAAATTTATGTCACAAATAACTCAATTTTATATGACGAAAATGAAGGTGTCGTAGATTAGGTCGCTTCTAAGTGTATCATGTACGACGACAAATTGAATGTCACAGTAAAACTTCTCCATCGCAAAAAGATTCAACATAAAAGCTTTTTGTGAGTAAGTTCATTTTCGTCGGCAAAAAGAGTTTTCACGACTGGAAAATAGCCATCGCAGATATGTCCATCACAAATGATAAGATTTCTAGTAGTGGGTTTTGAAGTTGGGTACTCATTAACCCAATTTTTTTCCACATAGTACAAAATAAATATATGTACTCAAATATTTTTATCCTTTTTTTTTAAAACAAAAGAGTGATGGTTTTGGCAACCTCATTTTACTTTTCTCAACTACAACTATTTTTTTATTTTCTTTTTCTACTAGACTCCAATCATTTTCTTAATTAATGACCCATCAAATTTAAAATTTATTTTCTTTTTTTGTTCTAATTTTTTTAATGCGAATTTAGACAAAACTAAGAAAAGTTAGGAACACAATTTAGTTTTTTAACTTTCCCAACCTCAATTTTCCATTTTCCCATCATTCATCAAACACAAAAATTCAAATTTTCAATCTTAAAATCTCTATTTTTATTCCCAAAAAAATCAAATTAATTTTCCTAAATTTTTTTTCTCCCCATTAAATTCGTTTTCTTTTTCTTCTTATTATTTACCAAGTCATTTTGAACTAAAAAGCGAATATTTTTTAGCAGCTTACTTCTGGTTTATTCAAGTTTATAGTTTTAAACTTTATTAAGAATTACTGTAGCTGTTTGAACTACTTTTTAATCATCCGCACTCATAGTGTCCCCGAGTGGGTGTCACTGCCAATAACAACATTTTTTTGTAATAATTGGAGATTTCATAGCGTAATATTTAGCATATTTTACAAATTTGGTTGCCCCTTGTGAATCATGAAAGAAAAAATATCTATTTAGATGACTACATTTGCTTGAATTTTACAATTCTTCAGTTCAATTTAGTGACATTTTACATAATTTGATTTGCCTTTTAAAAAAGGATTTTTTGCATTAAAATTGTCCATCTAAGTTGTTTAAAGTTAGTAGGTATGTTAGTGTGTGTTTTAGTATGTTAGTGTGTATGAAAATAATGTATTTCCATCCAATGAGCTTAATAACTGAATGTGTGTATGTATGTATGGAAGTATTTTAGTGTGTGAAAATATGTTTGTGTATATGACACAGTATTTATGTGTAAGAAAGAATCATTTTATCTATATAAATGTGTGAGAGAGAATATTATGTATTAAAATATATGAAATAATATATTGGGTCATATTTGGATTATGGGCTTGAATTAATCCAATATGACCCAACCCAATATCAACCCAATTTACACTTGGGCGAGTTGGGTATAATCCAAATAAATAAAAATTCACTACCAACCCGCCCAATCCACCCAATTACCACCCTTAAGTGACACTAATACCCTAGAGGCCTAGACTAGTTTCCATGATTGCCACTGCATCATTATGTTTCTTCACAAGGTAGAAAACTAGGTGAAAAAGCTTCATATTGATCCTAACCTTTTGTATAATTGTATTTTAACCAATGCTTTACAAACATTTTTGCTATCACCCACTCCTATTGTCATCCCTACTTTCTATCATTTTTACTTTGATTGATTAAATTGTTGTTATTTTGCTGTAACTCTTGATAATTTGTTAAGATTCTTGTAAAACTCAATCAACCTAAATCACCAACCTATTAGGTTGCTATAGGGCCTACAAAAGTCTTTGACCAAAAGCTTCAATTAATTATATGGCTGCAATGACTATATTGCAAGTATTCTATCCGAACCAACTATAAATTGAACAAAACAGTATTGTAGCTAAGAATTGGACACTTTCATATTATAGTATTTGGAGCTATGCTCGATCAAGGGGCATCCTTTATTAATGGAACGATCTTATGCGGAAATCAAGGTCGTACAAGATGGATAAGATGAGCAAGTAGAGGTTCTAGTTGGTCAATGACAGGAGCTCGTGCAAAGAAGTTAAGGGAGTCTATTCAAACCTTGATACGAGCCACACAATATCAAGTTGGATTGTAAATCCATTGAAGGAGTTGAATCACAAAGATCAAAGGTTTATACACTCACTCAATTGGAAATTGACTTGCCAAATGAAGGAGCAATGATTGGGAACCTGAGGACAACCGGCGGTGCAACTGGCGAGACAACTGGTGCTAAATTTCCATGAACTTCAGCTGGATTTCATGGTTAGACAAAAACCGGCACTGAGACTCGTGCAAAGGCCGACGCCTTTCTTTCGTAGCTTCCAAATTAGAGTTTTTTTTTGTTTGATGTTTCTTTTGATTTATTAGTTATTATCCTAGTTACTGAATAAAGGACCAACCTTTGCATTAAGCTATAAGCTAAATGAGCCTTTAGTAGCTTAAGTTTATTAGTAGTTGGATTAAGTGACTAAATCCAAGTTCAGTTTGAATTAATCCAAGTGGCTTTGTTTTGGGTATAAATAGCTATTTCTTTTCTTGTAAACACTAGAAGTTTCTTTTCCAACAATAATAGTGAGAGTTTCTCTTAGCTTTACATGAGTTTTTCTTGAATATTTGAGAATTGGTCTTGAAAGTATTCAATTTGAATTATCAACCAAGAATCACACTTGGTTGTGACGTCTTCTACCTTTTATTTTGATTCACTACATCATTACGCTGTGGGTTGAGATAATATCAACAAGTTCACAACTTCATGATTTAGAAGGGTCAAAGTTATTCTGCTACTCAAACGTTGGTATTGTTCATCTAGATCCAGACTTTGTGGGATACGAATTCTATCCATTCTTGATGGGACCATATCACAGTCTCTTTGTCTTTTAGAATTTAGAATATATTTTCCTTTATTTGAGCAAATTCTAATGTAGGATGCTTTACCATGAATAAAAATTAAGCATAGATAAAAAAATTTGTCTGATAAATTTATGCAAAGAATAATCACAATGTCTACTATAATTAATTGATTACAACATTACCGGTTATTTGAAATATAATAGGGCCTTGATATGGACAGAATCTTAGGAGTATTTTTATGTCTCTGAGTGATTTCTTTTAGGTCCAATTTTCTTGAAGACTAAGAGTTAAAAGTTTGTTCTAGATATTGGCAGGAGTAGGAAATCATCTAATTTTGCAACTTTACATCTTCTAATTCATTTGCTTCTATGCAAATGATAATTGTCCTCTATTTCTAGTCAAAATATATATATTGGTGTTTTTCCATTTGGTATGCTAGAAGAATGTTGAATGATGGGATATTAGTGCTTGAAAATTCATACAAGCCCCATGCTGACCAAAAATAAATAAAAAATCAAAGAATATCTTTACATAATTGGTTTTTCATTCCTTAGGTTTTCTTAAAAAACTACGGTAGATTCAGAATAGGGTCAAGACAAATCTAATAAGTACAATTTGAAGCCATGCCATGCATTCTAGAGCCAAACAGTTTCTTTCTTATCTGAACTAATTTAGCAATCAAAAATATCTTGAGCAAATGGCAGAAAATGGCCACTAAACTATTAACTTTTACGTTTTTTGGTCACTAAATTATTTTTTAATGAAAAATAAAATTTAAATAAAAATATAGCTTTTTGGTGATTCCATGAAATTTTGGAGTTAGAAAATGAAAATGCAATCATGTAATAGGCAATAGCTTTCTCATAGGGGTCAAAATATCCACAAAATATGTGAGAGACAATCTGAACCAAAAAAGAAAAGTATCTTGAGGATAAAAATACATGAATAATAGAATTACGGATTTTAAGATTGATCCGTTGTCTCTGGTTCGTTTGATTAGCTCTAAGGCACTGGCTAAATGGCCTGTTTGTAATACTTTAAGACATATAAGATTACTTCTAGAGTAGGTTCAAGGAGCTGTTTCGCATGTTTTTCGTGAGGTAAATTCTGTTGCTGATGCTTTGGCAGGTCTCAATTTACAAGGGGAGGTTATGTTTGAGTCTATTAGATAGCTTCCATGTGGAGTTGTTTTTCTTAGTTAGACTAGATACTATTTCTATGCCTCATGTTAGGTAAATAAATGTAAGGGAATGGTACTCCTTTTTAACATTTGTTCGTTGAATATTCCCATATTCATTTTCTTGTTCTCTGGAAGGTTATGCTTTATGTCCTCCTCCATGTATTTTAAGTTATTATTATTAATAATAAAATAAGGGTTGGCATCTAACCCCCGTATACAGGGTTTTTGCTAAAAAAACTGAATTATGTTAAATTCCTAAATTAAGTCTAAATCTCACGAAAAGAACTTTGTGGCCACTTGTACATCCATTGTATACTGTCTTTACTACACATCCTATTGCATCATCATTATAAATTTCAATCATCAATCCATAACCCAAAACCCCAAATCGATGGAAAAATACTCCTCTTTTTTGTTCAAAACCCAAACTCTGAATTCTAACACTAGTCAAAATTGGTCTCACAAAATTTGGTGCTCAATTTTTAGATCTAAAGAAGCATGAGAAACTCAAAAATCCTTCTCTTTTTGATTACTCCTTTAGTCTGAATCAATGTAGTTTGAGTTTTCATTCAATTTCTATATCGTTTATCCCAATATCATTCTTCTCACATAAAGGTTATAGAGATATCCCAAAATTGGAAGAAAACTAGTAAGAAAATTAAAATTAGTAAAAAATAGTAATGGGAATCAAAAGATTGAAAGATAGCAAGTGTATGCTTGGCATCCCTAATCATCTTCAGTTGGTGGTGAAGTCATGAGAGGCAGCAGGGAAATAGGTGCTTATTAAGTGATGGTGTCACTATCAGAAGAAAAGCTGATGGTTGCAGAAGGGGTTTAGGGAAGGAGAAGTAAAGCATGCCTAAAAAGATGGTATTTCCGCTTAAGTGACTCAAATCTAAATACTTCGTTGAGTTTGTTTATCGATGACCATTATACCGTAATGAGCCAAGTGTTTTCCTAACTTGGGTGGTTATGAGGGATATGATACAATCTGTGAAAAAGAAAAGGTTCTCTATTTTTTTTTTCAAATTTAAATGATGGATTTGCTCCTAAAAACTAATTCACGAGATACATGATCGTCCATCCATCTATCTTTAACGCTAAATTTGGATGGAATGATCAAAAAGCTACAATTTTATTAATTCAGTGATATTTTTAATTTAGCAACCAAAAGATGTAAAAGCTTATAGTTTAGTACATTAACCATCTTCTCTTGCACTACATATACTTACATACATTTTAAATATATAAAAGCCTCCTTGTGTGTATGAATAGTAATGAATAGTAATATGTGACTGATTATATTGTAATTTTCAGCAACTTTGAGTGCTTTCATGTTGGCCAACTATCTCATGGCTTCTTCCTCCTTTCATCTACCACCACATCCACTCGACTCCAGTACACACAACCATGGACCTAAACCAAGAAAAGAAGGGGGCACCAAAACATGTTTTCCTTTCTGACTCACCACCACCACAGCACCAAAGACATGTCTTCTCTCTTCCATCCCTTCCTCTCCATGGCTGCCATTGCCCACCTATACAACAAGCAAGCCCACCTTTGGAGTTCACTGGCCTATGTTTTGAGTTCAGTTTGGGCTGTTAATTTCTCAGCTTTACACATAATAAAGCATAGGATGGTTTTTCTCTGTCTTCCTACTATCTACTATCCTCTTTCTCCTCCTCCACTCAATTATCCATTTTCCACTCAGTTTTCTTGTTCCATCATTGGCTTCCTACTGGATACCCTTTAACTCATCTAAACTCTATCCTTGCTCGACAGGTAGGTCTTATAGTCAAGCTCTTTTTTACCTATGACCTAAAGTTTGCAATTTTTTCCCTTTTCTTGGATTTTCAACTGTGGGTTTTCTTCTATTTAGTATATGAAGCATGAATTGATTGAAATTCTGGTCTCTATTATTTGCTGCATATACTCAAAAGAAAAAAAAAATAAGGAAATCATCACTCTAAATGTGGGAATTGATAGAATTAATTAGTAGGGTTTATGGAAGATGGAGCATAATTGGGATGCTCTCAAAGTGTTGAGAGTGTATGCACTAGGAACTGGAAGTTTCTAATAGCTTCTAATCTTTGGTATCAGGAGGTGGGTACAATTTATTTATTGCCTTGATCAAATAAATTCAATTTTAGCATTTTTCCTCCTAATTTTTTCCCTCTAATATGATTTAGAGAATTTCACTTGATTTTACTCATTTAATTTGAGGTGCTTACTTTAATTTTGATTTTGCATTTATCTTTGAAATTCAAGTTCCAATTGTATAATATAAATGCTTTTTTCCAATTAAATGTGATACGAACCTACCACAAAAGCTTGAACTCACATCCTACGAAACCCGGATCTAGATGAAGAAAGCAAGTTTATTTGCGGAAGAATGCTTGACCCTTCTAAACTCTAGAATGCAAATCTTGAATTGAATCTTAACCCATACTCTATCGATTTAGTGAACCAAGGTTGTTGGTAGAAGATGCCACAATCAAGGGTGATTGCTTGATTGATAAGTCGGTGAACGCTCGAGTGATTTCTCAAGTATTCAAAAAAAGATCTCTTAGGCAAGAGATGTTGCTCACACAAAGTGTTTGCTAGAAATTTTATTGAGTAATAATGTGTAATTTTTATCCATAAGAGAGACCTATTTATAGCCTTAAACAAGACACAAAAACCTAGCTTAACTTGTATTCACTTAAGTGACCCTTTCCTAACCTAATTCGGATAGGATTGTCTAACATCCTTTTGACCGAATTTTAACACTAAAATTACTAAATAACTAAAGTTTAAGAAATTAATTTCGACCTTATTTAGCTAACATAAGCTGGCCGATTATTTGCTAACTAACGACACAAATGCTTAACCTACTAACTAAGAATAACAAGCAATCAACTAGATGAACACTTCATGAACTTGATTTGCTTGCCACGCTTCTTTCACTTGATCCAAGACTAGAATAAGCATATAAAGAGTAGGATTTTCCTTCTCAAGTCCTTGGATGACTCGTGCATGGCCAACTTGATCTTGAACGGCACAAACTAAATCTTGCATCGACTTCTTAAGCTTCTTAACACGAGCCCTAGTCATTGGACCAACGCACTCTTCAATATGTTCAAAATGCTAACAAGGGTCGTCACAATTGGATGACAAGGTTGCTATTAAAGAATTTCCATGCATTGAACCTGATCAAGACGTGTTTCGAACTCCAACCACACTAGCTAGTCCTCAAGAGCTAGTTGGAGGGGAATTGTGTGAAATGCAAGATGAGAATAACAAAGAAAAAGAGGAAAAGAAAGCTATATCTAGTGAGGGGAAAAAAGCAACTGTATGTTTGGCTGAAGAGGGAAGAAAAGAGGGAAAGCAAAGTCTAGTTGTAAAAGCCAAATGTGTGAGAGAAGATCTGTTTTCTATTAACACCATTAATCTTTTGTTGCCTAGTGTGTTCTTTGATTGTTTGCAGGTTCAAAGGGGTCTTAAAAAACATAAGACTAGCATCATTTGTGCTCTGATAGAAACTGATCGTGTATTGTTTGGGCCTATGTTGGAATGTTCTAACTCTTGGAATAGAAGCCTTATTCCTAAATTATTCCTTACAACTCAATTTGGTGAAATCTTTCGTCAACAATTGATCATCGATGAGGGAAGTTCCATACCTAATATTCTTTATTCATGTGCTGATTTGGTATTGCTTGAATCATTTTTACGTGTTTTGCATGCCCTAGTAATTGCGTGTTTGTAGTCTTAAGTGATTGTTCTTTGCTAGTATCTTTGGGCTTGCTTTCTAATACAAGATTTAGCACATTTATTGATATTTTCCAGCCTGTTTACATGACTTTACATGCTGATATTTGTGAGCTAGCATTAGGTTTGCATGATGATCAAGTTATGTGTTTGCTTGACAATCGTTATTTGTGTCTTAACTCAAATACCCTACATTCCTTTGTGCCTTGTCATACTTGTGAGTATTTTGACGTCTTATTGCATGCTGTCCAATGAATCTTGTGGAATGGAATACAAACTTTCATTGCCATTCCATTGAGTTACGTTTTTCCAATCTTTCACAAATGATTTCTTCTATGATAGAGTATGAATTGTTTAACTTCTTTGCTGATTTGCGTTCGATGATGCATGGAAATCAAGTGTTTCCATCTTGTTATCAACTTGGTAAGTTTGGGGTTTATGTGTATTCTATTATTATTCATTCTTTGGGTTTTGTCTTTGACCTAGGTATTGGTCCAATGCGGCACCATTCTCATTGGAAGATGAATTTGGAGCATGTGCATTGGTTCGAGCCTGAGTTTAAGTTGGAAAGAAGTCACGCTACCTGGCTCTTGTTCAAAGCATTATATTTTGTGTTGTTACTGTCCAAACGAAACTTTGATTTGAGGTCGAATCCTCTCAAGATGAGGGGAATGATATGAGCCCAAATTTATCATGAATCAAGCTCAAGTCAAGCCCCATATGTGCAAGAATTTCCAAACCAAGTTCGATGGGGTCCAATGAATAAAGTGAAGAACAAGGCATTTGGTATTCATCGTGCTTGTTTGGCTTGTTAGTTTTTGTTAGTCATTTATTGAGTTCCTTCAAATAAGCAATTCAGTCAGCTTGGCTTTTGGTTGGTGCGAATAACATTAGTTAGTTAACATTTGTTAGTAGGTTGTTTGTTAAGTTGTTCGGCCACTTTCCAAGTTGGATTAGGCTAATTTGACTTTTTTCTAGTTGAATTAGGTTTACTTTTCCTAATTGGTTTAGGGTTATGTTTACTAGTTGGATTAGGTCAAAAGTCGATTTTCCTTAACCTAGTGGGAACCGAATTTTGTCTTCATTGTTTCCTAGTATTATTAGGGTTTTATGAGGCTATAAAAAGACAAAAATTCGTCCAAAAAAGGGAGACAATTTGTTGAGTGAAATAAAATTTCAGATTTGCATTTTTTTCATTGAGAGCTATCTTTTGGCTTGTGTAAGCTACCTTTGAACATCGTAAGACTGACCTTAGATGCTCGTTTGACTTATCAATCAAGCAACTTCTTGATTGTGGCGTCTTCTACCTTGAATTCATGTCTTGAGTAGTCCAAGTTTCGAAGTCGAACCATCCCAACATTGATATCTCAAATTCTTGGGCTTGTGGGTACTTCTACATCTTTCTTGGGTGTAGGATCACATTAAATGCTCTTCTGAGATCCCAATATACCATCAACAGATGAAAAGCACCTAACATACACGAAGTTTTCCATGACTCTGGGTATAAGTTGCCAATTTAATTAAAGGTTAGTTGCTTCTACAAGTTCTTTTCATTCTTAAGCTTGTAAAGAGTAGGTTTGAAACTTTAGAAGTTGTAAGAAGATGCGGTGCCATGTTTGGAAGGTTGAGAAGCATTTGGTAAATAGCAAGATGGGTATTCTTGATGCTCTTGAGTTTGTACTTTCTTTTTTACAATTTTTTAATATAAAGTCTGGAATTGCTTCAGCTCTTCAAATTTTGGAGAATTCGATGACAGTATCATGTAGCAACATATAGTGGAAATTCAACTTTTTGTGATTAGTTTAACTTGATTGGTTTACTTTGCACTCCAAGTTGGCCAGAAGTATTCCTTTATGGGTTGCCATCACGCAAGGACGGTTGAAACCACAGTAGCACTTTTAAATTGTGAATTTTCTGAAATTCTAGCCTATTAGTTATTTATTTTCCTTGTAAGCCATTGGATCAATTGGTTTCCACGATTAATGCTTTCCACTGGACTATGATGATTATTTCATTTTAGGTATTTCTGAAACTAAGCCAGCTTTAAGCCCCCTGCTAATTAACAGTCATATTATTACAAAATTTTGGTATTTTCCCATGAAAATATGCAAGGCTATAAGCACCTAATGTTCATTTTGCATTACTAAATCAGCTTCAATGTTCATTTCATGATGTTTATTAGTTTAGTGAAAAGGCTTAGAGTCAACAGAACATATGAGGCTAATGGACTTGGTATACAAAAATTTGCCTTGTGGTTAATCTCTAGATACTATATGAAGAATTGTTGGTACTTCTTTTGACTTCTAATATTTTGATTCTCAGTGCAACATCATGATTTTAGAAAAAGGAGCAAGAGAGAAAGAAAAAAAAGCCATTGGGCATAGCTATTGTCTTGGACAATATCTGTTCAACTGTGTATGCCTAAACACTTGGGCACCCCTATGCTCTTGCTATGAAACTTTACCATGGGGTTGATTCTATGGGTTCCTGAAATGTTTACTTGAGAGAGATTCATGGTATGCAAGATGATAATATTGTGCCAACTTTAGGGGCTTTTGTGGCTATTTTCAATGCAAATGACAAAATGAACCATATTATGTCAATTTTGCTTATTATTGTCAATTTTAAACTCCTAGAGTATCAATATGATTCAGGATTGCCTAGAGACAAAATCTCATTTGGATCATATAATTGCAAGATTTAAGGACAAAAGTTTGGTCCTTCAACATGGCCATTTTTTGTGAGAATTGTTCTTTGGTCTCAGCACCGGCTCAGTGATTCCTAATAGTAGTGGCAAACAATCATCGTTTGTCCAACAAGTCAACAATTCGGAGAAGCAATTGCAATCTTGGAAAAAATATTCAATTTCGGTCGAATCTTCCCCAAATATAAGGTATATGGGAAATTATAAATACTGCATTATGTTACTCATTTCAAATAGAAATTTAAGAGAATTTAATGAGTTAAGAATGTACAAAATTTTGAATTGGCCTTTGGTAGGTGTTAAATGGTGATTTTGCACAAAATTTTGAATTGGCCTTTGGTAGGTGTTAAATGGTGACTTTGCCTTTATTCTAAGTATAATGATTGATCTATAACTTATTAGGTATTTGATAGACCTATTAAGGTTAGGATCAAATACATGTAGGTTATTTCTAAAGGTTGTCTTTGCAATTTGAATACTATACAATTTAATCTAGATTAAAAAAGTTTATTCAAGAACATTAAGGTGGGATTATTTACTTTCCCATTTTGTCACTGTATTTTTTTGTGATTCTCTTCCCATACAATCAACTATGCTATGGCCTTCGTGGTATACAGTGTATTTATTTGTGGTTCTTGCCAGACAATCTGTTGATGGACGTTAACTTGGTAGAAGTTGAGCCGTTAGATCTTGTTGTTTGAATTTCAGCCATTAATTTCATCCTCTGAATCAGAATGGGATGCCACTTGTATGTGGAGGAGTAACTTCGGTGTTGTCAACTCCTTTAGCCATCCTATCTGCTATGGTTTGCTCTAGTTGCTTTGCTGCCCATTGCTATTTTGAGTTGGAAATAGAGCAACACAACTATAATTTTGGTTTTAAAAGGTTCATCATGTGCGAGCTTGCAATTTATTACTTGTAATTCCTTTAAGGCAAATTAAGAATTTCTATAAGCCAAATTGAGAATTATTTATTGGTTCTTAGTGAGACTTACTCCCTAGTCTTTTGAGGTGTGTCAGCTTCATTATTTCTAATTTTAAGACAAATGGAAAATTACCTTCTGGTTCTTTGTAAGGGTTGCCCCTTGGTTTCCTTGTGAATAACTTTCTAGTTCTTTTTAGGAGTTGCCCCTTTTTGTGTGATTGTGCCACTGACATACTGTGTAGTCAGTTATTGAGAATTACTCTTTAGCGGTTGTTGATGGCATGGAGATTTTGCTGGTTCTTTGTCAGTCTATCATATGAAGATTGTTTTGCGGTTGAGTTTGACACAATGAGTCTATGGTTTGCATGTGAAGTACAAAATTAAGAATATCTATTTGATGCATGTCCTCTTTAGAGTGTATGATTAAGATGTGTGCTTGGCCTTCAATTTCTTGTGATTATTTCGAGGGGGAAACAATAGTTAGCATACTCTAATTGATTGTGAGGAGTCACAATATTCTGATTGGACAAAGTTGAGCACTTTGAAACTATTCTAAACAGATCATTACATGTTGCTATCAATGTAATTCTTATTGCTTACTATTTTGTTTTTAGCTCTTGCTCAGCCTTTAACTTCTCATGATTATTTGGAAAAAAATAACCTCAGTTAGCATTATTGTGCCATTGCCAATTGATTATGAGGAGTCAAGATATTCGTGTTCGACAAAGTTTAGCACTTTGAAATTATGCAAAGTGGTTTGATGCATATGGCTTTCTCCAGAATACTTTTGCTTACTATTTTGTTTTCATCTATTTTTCATTACCTACGGGCTAATGTAGAAAGTTTCCACCTTAAAGAAATTATATGCCGAGAGAAACCGTAAATGGCCAGACCACTAAGCTATGTCTAGGAGTAACAATGAGCAATATACATGTTTAGGTTTATGTACAATTATAGTAATAGCTTTCAATATTGAGATACCCGTCACTTTAGAAGCAAACCTTACGACAATGAAAGTGACCATGTTCTGGCCCTTTAGCTGACTTGTCAAACCAATCACTAGTAGGATCATTAGAGCTATTGTTAGAGGTGCAACTTATAATATGGCCAAACTGAAACCAATGTGTGTTATAATATTGTAGCTGGAGCCTAAAAAAAAAGTTTCTTTGAGTCTAATGTTTCTAACTTTTCCATATTAGCTATGTGAGGGCCTGATAATCTACTTTATTGGTCTATTTATTTATTTATTTATTCATTTGCCCTGATTAATTTATTTTATTCATTTTAATTGCATCTGCATTGTACATTGCCTCATTTTATTTCTAAAACACGTTTGCTCTTAAATTTAATTTTTCTGTCGCTCAATTAGTGAAAATTTGAGAAAACACATTTTTCGAGGCAAATATTTCGTCTGAGAGTGAGGCAATCTTGGAGAGTAAGGATGATCATTTGTAGACTAAGAAAAGCTAATTGGGAGATTTGAAGTGAGTGATTAGAGTTAAGCTCAATTAGGAGCATTAATGAGCTACTATTCAAGTGTTGACTTTTGCACCATGAAGTGTGGCTTTATGTCACTTCTTTCTTTCACCATTTCACGTCACAAAAATCACCCAAAACACATACACACACTCTCTCCTTGGCTGCCGAACTCCCTCCCCCTTTTCCCTTAGCTTAGAAACTTCATCTTCTTCCTCTAAATCTTGCTCAAATCTTGATCCCAACCTTGCTCACACCTTGGATCATCTTCAAGTTTGGTAGAAGACTTGGTGGACGGAAGATTCTTGGAGGTTTAGTGCTTAGTTTCTTGAGATTTTGCTTGCCATTTTTGGAAGAAGGTAGATCTATCCAAATCTTCAATCTTTCTTTCATTTCTTAGCTAAATCTTAACTAGATAAGCTTGGATTTTTGATGGGTTCCATGAACCTTGACATTAACTAGGGGTCTTGAGGATTTTAATTGCCTTCTTGGCTTGCTCTTAGGTACAGGTGTTGAGATATTTATGTGCTTAAAATGGTTGGATGATCATGTGATATAGCATGGATTCTTGGCTTGCTTGATTGCTTGATTTTACCTCTTTATTAGCTTACAAGATTGTGGCTTTGTTGGTTGATTATGACTTGCTTTGTTGGTTGTTTTTGGTAGCATGAAAAGTGAGTTATAATGCTTGAATCTTGGTGGAAAATTTTCAGCTTTGGCCTCATCTTGTTGTTTGAAAATTTCAAGAAAAATTTCATCTTTTCAAGGCCACTAGTTGGCCGAAAATTTAAATTTAAAAATTTCAATTTTGAGCCCCCCTCTTTGGATGAAAATAGTGCTGAAATTTTTTGGTTTTGGTGAAGTCCCTTGGCCAAGTTTTAAAGATGAAAACTTTTAGTTTTTGGAGCCTATTCTTGAGCCAAAATCTTGCCAAAATAACGGCCCTTAGATGCACTTTGATCGGAGCAACAAAGCTGGCTTTAAAAGAAAAGAAAAGAAAATAGAAAGATTTCACAAGTGTGTTTGCTGGAACTTTCGTATTGCAGGTTTCGTAAAGTAGCTTTTGAAAAATTGTTGTATCTTGGTGTCGAAACATCCAAATTGAGTTCCGTTTATTGTGTTTCAAACTAGACTTGAAGTTCTTTCAGTGGTATAAATTTCAGGAGCTAGTTCGATTTTTATGAATTTTGGAAAATTTTCAAAGTTTACTGAAATTCAAGACTATTTTGCCTTGTTTTTCCTGGAGTAGCAAATTGGAACGAAAATTTGATTGGTTTTTGATTTGAACCTTGTAAAAGTGCCTTCTAGAGAGTATTAGTTCATTGAGTCTATTTTCCAAGGTATAAGATTTCTGATTTTTGGACTTATGAAACTCAAGTTATGATTTTTCAAAAAACGTTACAAAAACTGAAATTCTCCTGATAAAGTGACAAAAAATTAGAAGTGTCTTGGAAACATTTTTTGGTTTCAAATCTATCCTTCTTGATTATTTGCACCCCATTTCATACTTGGGAAATGGATTTCATCAAGCACATGAGATTATTCTTGAATTGGATCGGAGAGTTTGATTGTATAGAAGTTGGCCTTGATTGAATACCTAGGTAACCGTGATTGTGTATGTCTCAGGTGATCACGTAGACACCGAGGAGCTCGTTTGACCTCTTGTTTTGCTATCACTTTGCTCTTGACTTTTGGTGAGTGTTAAATGCATGCCTCATGTTATTATGATTGAAGTGATACTTGTACAAATGTCATGTGAATTGTAAACTTGCCAGGGGGAGGGTGTACTTTATCGCTCTCGTTCTTTCTCTCTTGAATACTTGTTACTTGTTATATGAATTTGTATGACTTGCACTTGTACTCGAACATGCTTTTAACTCGGGAGCACCAAGCAGCAGTATGTACCACATCCTATTCCGGTGGGAGGTGTCTCTCATACCAATTCAGTGCTATGATCGATTCTAAATCGATTGGAGCATTGTCTCGTCGACCAACTATACTTCTGGGGACGCCCCAACCCATTGGCTAACCTCGTAACTCGAGCCGGCAAGGGCTTGGTCGAGGAGTTTGGTGAACCATAACTTGATCTTTTGAGGTCTTGCTTGGTATACTCGAAGAGTATTACCATCTCGTGCTTGTTTGGTTCCGGATCCGAGAGGGTGATATGGTGGATGGAGGAAGTAAGTAGAGCTCTACGGACACGTTACTACTTGAGTTGATGGAGAGTCAACCAAAGATGACTTGAATCGGCCGTTATGTGGAAATAGCTCCTAAGAGCTCTTGTATCCTTTCTACTTGTGCTTTACTTCCTACTTGCTCGCTTATATGGTATTCATGTTAAGTCGCTTTTAAGTGTACTATTTGTTTTGTTTCATGCTACTTGCTTGCTTGCTTGTTTTTCTTGGCCTCATTGAGCTTGGCTCACTCTAAGTTGTTATTCCTTAACAAGTTTTGGAAGTAGAAGTTGGAGGCTATAGACTAGTGATTTTTGTGTGAATCTAGTAAATAACTCTTGTATGACTTTTGAGACAATTGAAGTGTAAATTTTGTTATATATGGGGTATTGGTTTGTAATAGTAAATGGTAACCTTTGAGGAATTTAGCTTGTATATTCAAAGTGTTCATTTAATCTGAAAGCTGAGCTTGACTTGTGAATCTCTATTAAGTTAGAGTGAGTGCGTGAGTCCTGACGAGAGTTGAGCAGGCGCCCCACTAACACCTTAGGGTTCGCTCTACGGAGAGGTAGGGGTGTCACAAGCTATGGTTTAATTGTTGCTGAATTAGGTGTCATTGGAATATGTACTAGAGCAAGAAAGGGCTCCAAACTTGATATTCATGTTTGCTCCTACAATTCATGTCTCTCTTTTGTATCCCTATTGTTTCTAGATGATATTAGGGGCTTATCTCTTCCTAGGATGATTGTAATCTGTCACTCTTAATCTCTATTTCTATTTCACTTTATTAATATATTGTGTGTAACAGCCCCACCTCTCCCAAGGGCGAACCCAAGGGTATCAGCGGACTGTCTGCCCAACTCTCGCCAGGACTCACTACAAACCCTCAAGCATATTATAGATTTCAAATAATCACACTTCAAGATCTCTAAAATAATAATGCATGCATTCGCTCTTAAAGCCTTAATTGAGGTCCAACAATAAATGATAGTTAACTTACAAAGGTAAATCCTCAATAATATCTAATAAAACTCTTATAACATCAATTTCAGGTACAATAAATCTTTAACGTCGAAATTTAATATTCAGCTTATACAAAAGTATGAAAATCCTACCAAAGTAACTAAATTCTCGATCTACGTTTTCCACTTCGAGACCTGTTAAGGAAAACAAACTGGGGTGAACTAACGCTCAGTGAGGCCAAGAAAAAACATGCAAGCACGTAATCAAGTAAGTAGGAAAGCCGGTAAATCCAGATATAAAAGCATGTAAATCAATCATTCACTTGTACAATTGCAATTTTCACCAGGAGATTGTATTCTCAAGGAATCACTACTCGAGGGCTTACATTAGACAAAAGTCTTGGAGTTGGGTTCGGAGAACCCTCTTCGAGCCTCTCTATCTACAGTGAATTTGCGCAAGTACAGTGACCAGTTCATACAGGAAAAATACATAGTACGGGTAAGGATACAGGGCTCTCAGGAGCCAATTTCCACGATTAAGCAGTTGAGTCCATTCCATCCCAAACGTTGACCCTCCGTCAACTTAACACAGGTAAAGTCCGTAGAAACTCCACTTATTACAACCTCCGTCCAACAGTTCACCCTCTCGGGCCCGAAACCAAACAGGTAGATTTAAAAGGTAAAGCTACATCGAGCAATACCGAGCAAGGCCTCTCCAATATGTCAAGCTCAAAGAACAGTACCTAAGGTTCACCAAGCTTCCCGACCAAGCCCTTGCTGGCTCGGGTCCCAAGGATCTCCAATAGGTTTTGGGCGTCCCCAATTATCACTTTTTAAGTCGATGGATTATTCCAATCGACATTCAGATACAGTCAAGTCAAATAACAATCATGTACATGCAAGACAAGTAAAAGAGGACGAGCGCGATAAAGTACACTCTCGCCTCAACAGGTTTCATTCAAATAAATATAACAGGTAATTCAACAAATCATGCACTTGACACTCACCGAAATCAAGAGTCTAAGGCAAAGGCACGTAAGATTAATTGGGGTTTTCCGGAATCTTCTCGATCACCTGAGACAAATAGGAGTATTTTCATTCAAAACACTTGAATAATATTCGATAAATGTCTTTAAAAATGTCTCAATGAGACTCAAGTCAAGTTCAAGATTCCCTATTTTGAAAATCAAGTGAGACATTAAGTTGGCACGAAAATCAAGAAAAAGGGTCGACCATTTCCATATCAAAGTTTCCAAGTTTATGCCCTATAATAATTAAAAGAGAGTGGAAATAGGTTTCCCTAGTTCACCGACCAAATTTACCTCATAAGAAAGCAAGTTCGATAATTTCCTAATTTGAGCTGAAATCTTTGAAAAATTGTAACTCAAGTTATACAAGTCAGAATTTTGCTCATTTGGTACCGTTGGAAACCTCTTTGAAAGCTCTAAAACTTTGAAGAAGACATCAAATTAAAATTATGGACGAAATTAACCCACATTTTTGTTAAACATTCTGCTACAGTAAAGAGGCCGTGCTTATCAGGCTGGACATCCAGAGCACTTTGAAAATTTGCCAAAAATTGCAGAAAATTAGTTAATCTCTAAAATTTATACACAATATAGTACTACATAAGGAGTTTCAATATCCATTGACAGAACTCAATTCCGACATCCGAGCATGAAATGACAATAGTTCAAACAAGGGCAGTTCGTAATTCTGAAATTTCTGGGAATATGAAGATACAGGGCAGTTCTCAAGACATTGTTTGAGTGACGAATTCAAGTCCAAAAATTGTCAAATTTGTTACACTAATACTTCCATATATTAACTAGATTAATACCAAATTTCAACTTAAAATTCAAATGGGAAGGCAGTTTTCTACGTGCCTCAAGTTCATCCATCGAAACTGTCCAAACCGACAAAGTTCATTTCCTTCATTTCATATACTTAGATTATGCCTCAAATCATCACCAATTTGCCTAATTTTCGAAACCAAGCTAGTATTAAACTTCCTAAGCCTAATGATGATAAAAAATGGTTACATATTTTGGCAAGAATATTACAAAATAATCCTTAAAATTCGGACAGCATAACCCCCCTTTTTTTCCAGCTTTCACTTCCAAATTAGCAACCCTAATAACATCAACTCTTGAAGGGCTTTTTTGTGGGGAAAAATAACAGCTTAACATTCATCATTTAAACATCAAGTTCAGCCCTTAAACTAGCCAAAAATACAGCCACAAAATTCAAGGAAAAATCAGAAAATTCATTCCCCAAATTTCTTCCTCTAGCCGGTTTTCTCCTTAGGGTTTTCCTCCAACTTTTAACAACCATCATTATACATAATGCACTTAGATAGCATCATCTGACCATCTAGCAATCAATTACACACATTTAGTGGGAATTCAAGAGCCCACCGATTTTTCCATAATCATCAAATTTCTCAATAATGAAGCTCAACACTTCACACAACACAATCATCACCAATTCAAGGTTCAATGAACTCATTAACCACCCAATTTCTAGTTATCATGCTTGGAATTTAAAGAAATTAGACAAGAAGGAAGTTGGTAGAATTATACCTCTCTTAGGTTTGCAAGACTTCAAGAACGAAATGCAAGATGAAGCCCACAATATCCTCTTCCTTAAGCTCTTTGTTCAAGCCTCAAGCTAAGCTCTACTTAGTGCAAATTTAGTTGAGTTTTAAGGAAGAAAATGGAAGAAATTTTTTGATGAAGAGCAAGAGGAAGAAGAGAGGGTGAAGTTGGGTGAGAGGAGAGGAAGAAGGAAGAAATTTTGTGCAATTTTTCTTGAGGAATTAATGAGAAAAAGGAAGACAAGACATGGGTCTTGTCTTTGCCTCCAAAGTCAAAATTGGCATAGTAACTTTAATTTACCATTTGGAGGGAAAATTAATCACTTCATTTGGCTTGAGATTAAGGGACAAATCTCGATTAGCAGAGGGAAAAGAAATGGAATAAAATGGAAGTGAATTAGGGTGAATTATGTGGAGAAAGTAATGGCTAATTAAAATTCTAATCCAAGGAGGTTAATTCAACTTAAACTATAACTTCAAACTCCTAATTATAATTACTCTTTTTAATTCACCTCTAATCACTGAATAACATTTCTAACTTACGGGTGATCATCCTTACACTCCATTGCTACGTCACTCACTGCCCGAATTTTTACCTCGAAAAACGTGTTTTCTCATTTTCTGTCTAATTGATGCAAAAAGAGAAAATTTTAAAATAAGATGAATGGAATGTTGAAAATATACCTGAAAAATTAATATAGAGCTAAATTAAGTTTTCTCAAAATGAAATAAATTAAAAAAATAAATAAATAAATAAATTGAATTTTCATTTAAATTTTCTAAAAATTCGTTTAAATGTAATTTTAAAATAATTAAATGAATTAATAATAATAACAATATTATTTAAAAATATTAAGTTGCAATAATATCAAAATAAAATTTTGAGGCTGTTACATTGTGGTTGCCATATATAAGCACTATAACAAAATAATAAATAACTATAAAATTCACCATAGAAATTGAGTTAATTACTCTTATTTTTGCATGTGAAGAAGTAGAGGTCGGTTATGTGATTTATTACCTAAAATTCCTATGTGGAATAAATCTACACCATACGTTTTAATACATTGACAATTGCTATTGGAAAAGGTATTTCGAGATCATATTTGAACAATAGATCACTAATCATTAATTTTGTGATATTAGTTCATAATCTTGTTCATCCACTTATAAAAGCTCTAGTTCAAAAAAAAAAAAAAAAGATTTGAAAAACTATTAGACTACAGCCAAAATAAAAATAAAAACTTGCTCTAAGGATACAATCACTAAGAACTAAAGAACCTAATGACAAAGTTGGAGATAATTGAATCCTAATGCCTCTTGTTGTAATACATGTAAAGTTTTGGTATTATATTGATTTAATCATATGATCTATATGTTAGTGTTATGCCCCAAAACCCAATCAATTTGGGGTTCTAAAGACACTTTTGTATTTATGCATATTGATTTATGGCAATCTTTATTATTTATTCTTGTTGTTATCTTATTGCAATTCTAAAAAAAGAGCGTTATAAAATCAATAATCTTGAAGGGAAATCATAGGAGTTATGATGATGAGATTCTTCTCATTCTTATGGTTATTAGTCTTAAATATCACTAATCATAGTATTAGCGAGAAAGGACATCACTAATACGGATAGGTTAGCATATGCTAAGTTTCGTTCTTTTGAAGGAAGTGGTATATCCCATCTATTATGATGTGGGGACATCTAAACTAGTATATTAGTGCTTGTGATAACAAGAACATTGGATTGACCAATTGAGAATTCCATAGTGTCAATGAAAATTTCTCCACGTGATAGTAGGTGTAAGTGATCTTTCGACTTGAGATCACCATAGCATCTTGAGTATGGATTATCATATTTTGACTCTATTCATTATTATTCGTGATTGAGTAATTATACGGTAGACATTGGGTAAGATATGAAATATGGACGGATGATGAGTGATCAATAAAGAATTCACTACTCCTAATTGTAGGTGAGATATCAGTTATCTCTGTGCAGAGTGGAAGTGGAGTTGGAAAGTAAGTTTCCAGTTTTAATTTCAAGAAGTTATATTTCAGAAACAATGAAGTAAAAAATAGCATAAGATAAAAAGGAGGATGACATTATCAAATAACCTCCTCCATGCTAATTGGGATATGTTATGGTGAAAGGATTAGTTAAACAGAAACTAGTTCATGGAAAGGTATAGTCAAACCATTTGACTTTTCTCAAGACGTGGGTGGTCATGATACATTGTGAGATGTCAATCATGGTCTATGAATATGAATTGATTAATTAGTTGAATTAAAGATAAATTAAAATAGTTTTAGTTTATTTTATCCAATTGAATCAATGGGGTTACGTTCATATTTATTGCCAAGTTCTATAAGAACCTATTGGGTCACGCATAATATATCATTTTCTCTAAGGACTAAAATGATATTGAGTGTGACTTAATGAGTTAAGTATGAGATATTTAAGGGCCCAATTTGTGAAGAAAAATGGGATTCAAGGAGTTAAAAGGAAATTACCTAACCCTAGTAAGTTAGAAAATTCCCTATAAATACTCCCTTTACACTAGTGAGCAACTTTTCCTTTTGCTGGGCTAAGAGAAGATAAAATCAAGGAGGTTAAAAAAAAGAGAGAAAAATCAAATTTTCATTTCATCTCTCGTACATTAGAAAAGGTCTAAGTAGTGAGCTAGCATTCAATCTTTTATGTGCTTTCATTTTCTAAGAGGTTCTCCTTGAGAAGGTGCTGGTGTGGACTATAGTAGAGGTTAAACATTTGGGTGGATTGATAGTAGCTTTTTCCTTGGACTGAAAGACCTTTGGAGGCTTCAAACAACCTTAGTGGAAGTGTTGATTCAACCATCTATCCATTTGCAAGAAAGTGTTTCTTCTTGAGGTAATCATCTCCCAACTTCTAAGCTAGCTAGAAGATCTTTCAAGTATATCTATGGGATAGGAAACAAAAGTTTAAATTTTACTTCTGGTACCTTGTATGCTTCTTATTTGTTTCCTTTCAAGTGGTTTTGAAGCCATCTTGCTAGATCTTATGGCTGCCTTGGTTAGATAACCATAGATAGTGAATTTTTTCGCAAAACATGCTAGTTCTTGCTCTTATTGATTTGTAGCTTGAATGTGGTGTTTGCCATAAATGAAAATTTATAGAACTATGCTCCCAATGGTTGGAAAAATGTTTAGATATGTGTTTTAAGAGTTGTTCTTAAACCTTATGAAGCATAAAGTGCACAATAGTAATGAATAATGGGCTGTTTTGAACAACCTGTCATCATGGAGGTTGTGGAGAAGTATTTCAGTCATGGTGGTTTCACTATGGCTGTTTGGTGCCTATTTCCCTTCCTTAAGTATGATGACTTCATTTTTCACCTCTTAATAATGTTTTCTATTGAGTTGATATGCTGATTAACAACAACTCACAACTATTGAGATGAAGAGGTTCGTCCATGGTGGCTTCTACGTGGCTGACAAGAATTTTGCTCCACCTTCCAAGCATGGGACTTTAACTTTTTAATGTTGTTTTGCATGCTGATTTGAGTCTCTTAAGGTTCAATAAGATTTGAATTTAAAAGGAGACGAGAAAGTCTTGCTTGTTGTGACATAGGGGACATGCATTTAATGCTATGTTGGCTCTAGTTTTTCAAATTGTTTAAGTCAAATTTTTGGAGCTGATGTAATGACCCAGAATTTTAATTGTTTCCTACCATCCAAATTAACTTGCATGCATTCCTTGGTTTATTTATTTCACAAGTAATTCTTTACAAGTTGATAGGTTAAAATTTCCTAGTAGGTCACCATAATTTTAATAAGTTGTGGGGCTGTAGAGCATTTTGATAAAACAAAAAGAGAGCTTTGTGTAAAATAGATTTTAGGAGAAAAATCTAGTAGTGATGATTCATGAAACCTAGATGAATAGGTGGTGACAAAGTAGTGAGTCATGAGATGAAATGGAAAGAAAAATGGCCACTTGATCCAATAGCAAAACTTGACCAATTTTTTCCAACTTTTAAAGCTTCATTTCTAACACAAATCCTCATCTTCATGTCTTCATTTTGGCTGACTTCAAGATAGGAAAAAGGGAGGAAGAAATCACTTAGTTTTAGGCTAGAAACTTTGATTCAAATTGCACCTTCAACTCCTACATTAATCTTCCTTGATCAAGCTCATATTTGGGCACTCCTTAGTGGTTATAATCCTAGGTCTTGTGGAAAAAGGTAAATTTTTTATGTAACACTTTCCTTATGTGTAATTTATGTTAGTTAAGAGTTACAAGATGATTAGTAGAGAATTTTACTTGCTTACTAAGTCTAGTATTGAATTTAAGCATGATATGGTGATTTGTGTTAAACTTTATAAGCATGTATCATTGTGATGTTTCCCTTCTTGCCAAGATTCATGATTATTCATGTTTTAGGTCATTTGATGTGTGGAATATGTTCTAGTAAAGCTTCCACTTAAATACAAGTTTAGGGTTTGATGTTTTGAAGGAAAAACTTGAGACAACTATGTTATAAATTTCCTGTTTTGATGGCTGGAATTCTTCTTTGACAGCTTTATTTTAAGCAAAATGGAACCACAAATTTCTTTATGTTGTAAGTCGAATTAGTTTTTGCACAAAACATGAAAATTGTAGATATTTGAAATGACCAAAATACCCCTACCTGCTCCATTACCCTGTTTCAGCTGACAGTCTTCATTTTCAGCCAACTTCCCTAGCTTTCTGGCACTTGTAGGAGATGAAACCAAAACTTGAATTTTATATCATTGAAATATTTATGAATTTAGTTTTAAACGCCACTGACGGCACTCAAATTCGATTTTCCCACATTAAGTTATAGTCTTTCTTCCGAAGATGTCCAGAAATACTGTTTTCAACTTGACAGTTTCATTTCATATATTTGTGATTTTTGACCATGAAAATGCATGACTTGGATTTTGAAGTCTTCATAAGAAATGTATATCTATGTCTTAGCTTCAAAACTCTATAAGATTCATCTCAATCCGGTGAGTATAGCTCCAGTTATGATCAAAACGCCGAGAGATGATAGAAACTTGATAGTTTGATGATTATCTTCGCCAAGAAATCTTAATGCCTACCAAGTGTTTGGTGAAATGTCAAGTGTGATATATGTATGATTCTAGGGTTTGAATTTATGCCTACCAAGTGTTTGGTGAAATGTCGGGTGTGATATATGTATGATTCTAGGGTTTGAATTTATGCCTACCAAGTGTTTGATAAAATGTTTGTATGATATTAGTAGTTATGCACATTAAGTGTTTGATGAGATGTTCGGTATGAAACTTGTGATTCTAGGACTTGGTTTGAAATGGAGATATCTGTCATGGACAAGTGAAGTGAGTTGTGGTTGGTGAGTGTTCCTAAAACTGTTTTCAATGTAAAGTTCCTACTGTTACTTGCATCACCTCGTGACGACATATGTGTGTGCTCGTGTGTACATGATTTGGCTCGGTGAGTATGTGGTGGACTTGTACTTGACACCAATGGCTCCACTTTATCTCTTGTTTAATGACTTGCTTGAGCCAACGGCTCTACTTGTAATGATTAATGATTTACTGTTCTATGACTTGTTTGAGCGTTGGATGTTTGAGTGCAATGGCTCCACTGGCTCACAAGAGCAAATAAAATCTATTCATTTGATACCTGATCACTGTTCAATAAACTGATTTACTGAGTTACTTATTTGCCTACTTGTTTTCACTGGACACTCATTGAGCTTCTAGATCAACCCAAAATTATTTTTATTTTTGCTCCACAGGGCTCAAGATGAAGGAAAGTATGTGTAGTGATCTTTCTTAGTGCGACTGACAGGATTATCTCTTATGCTATTTGTAATCTTGGACTATTGTGGTTTTGGCGTATTTGGACTAATTGGAAATGTAATTATTATTTTGGAGATCTTGAATTGTAATTATTTGAGATCTGTAGTCTGATTGAGAAATTGTAGTGAGTCTCGGCGAGAGTTGGGCAGGCGGTCCGCCGAACCCTTTGGTTTGCCTTAGGGAGAGGTGGGGTCGTCACAGCTGAAATTTGAGATCATGCTTGGAACATAAAGGGCTGTTTTTGGATGAATTATTGTTCAATATCAGCCTCTGAAAATTGTTTTATGCTATATCCTTCTTGAGTATTAAATTAGTTTAATGCTTGATAGTCATTTCTTCAAGTTCAAGAATGATTTCCAATGAGATTGGAAATATAGCATGCGATGATTCATCATTGGATTCTAAATTTTATGCTTTCATTTAATTGGTAAATTTTATGATTGCATGATGGATGATTAATACTAGGACCAACGTGTTTGTGATTGTATGGTTGAATGATTGTAATTGGTCTTTGTAAATATGGCTTGCATATCATGCCTCTCTATAAACTCTCAATGTAATTCTCCTCTCATCTAATTCTCCTCAAATGTAACTCGAGATTTCTTCCATATTTATATGTAATGTATATATAGACTAGGGAGAGTTAGGGCTTTGGTCTTTGTGAGGATTAGATAAATGTTCAGATAGAACTACATTGATGTAATGCAAGATTATGGAGAAGACACCAAGAAGCAGTTATGGAGATGGATCTTCAAGCATTGAAGGTTACTCTTAGGATTCAATCATCTAGTTTCCTTTTGGCTAGAAACTAGCATAGATAAAGTCCATAGTCATCCATGTTCTTTCATTTAGCATTTCTACTTTGCTTTATTTTGTATGACCTAATAAACCGGACGCATGCTAAGGATGAGAACTAATAATCAATGAGAAAATCTCTCGTATCAATATTAAGTCACGATAACAAGAGTTGTTAAAGGTTGCCTTCCATTATTACGGCAAGCACTATTTTCTTGATCAATTGCAACTTGTTAGGCTAACCCAAGGCTTTCATCCATCTTGAGAATGTTTTGCTATGAAATAAGATTTTGGAATAATGGGTCTTGACTTAAATGAAATTTGTGATTTGTTAAGTTAACTCAAGGTCATAAATATTAGAGACAAGAGTTGGAGACATATTTGATGTGCAAATCAAGAGTTGATAACCGAACTATTTAGAAATTACAAAAGTTGTAGTTGGTAAGAGTTACCTACCTTTCGAAACTATTTTGGTTTGTTGAGAAAACTCAAATAAAAATAATTAAGATGGGATCCTAGCCCACTAGAAAATCTTAAAGTAAGATTTTCTGAATCAATATTGAGGGTTATTGATTTGTAATAAATAGTGGGAACAAAACAAATTTGAAAGTCCATTATTTGTTTTGTATATGTAAACACCAAAGTCTTATTCTATCTTTATATGCTTGTTGTAGATATGAGTTCACAAACTTTGAACTTGCATTCAATTTTGGAATCCAACAAACTTAATAGATCAAATTTTATGGATTGACTTCAGAATTTGAGAATAGTTCTTAAAATTGAAGAACTTGGTCACGTCCTAGAAGAACCATATCTCAAGACTCCCGGAGAGGGTGTATTTAGAGCAGTTGTAAATGCTTATGAGAAGCAAAAGGAGTCTTATGATTTGGCTCAATGCATAATGTTGGCATCTATGAACTCTAGAGCTTCAGAAGCAATGTAAATATTTGGATGCCTACACTATAATAACATACCTCAAAGAGTTGTTTGAGGTACAATATGTTGGAATTGATCCTAAATTTTGATGATAACAAAACAAAATGATGATTTGGACTAATGTTTTTATGTGAGAATTATGTTAGAATAGGTCCTTGATTGATTGCAAAAGAAAAGAAATCAATTCAAGAAGAATTGAGAAAGTTTTAACTTATCGGACGCTTGGAAGGTTGTACCGGACGTCTGATAAAGATTGAGAACTCTCAGAAGAACTACTACCAGTGACTTGTCCTTTACTTCCTTCCACTTGAACAACTTGAATATGGAAGTGCTATCACATTCAAGTTTCATGATTAGCATGCACACTCCTTGATCTCCAATAGAACAACTCAACTTGAACTTGACACGAATAAGACAAGTAACCTTTGAACTTGGACTCGAGTCTTAGATTGCATCACTACCCTCCTCTTGATAAAGATTTGTCCTCAAATCGATAGATCACTTAGATGACAACAACATTGTGAAAATTTAAATGATCACTAGTCAAGTCATATGCCGCTTGGTCAATCTGTAGGTGCCCACGGACAAAGTCACCATCCAATGCCTGAGCAACCATGCATAGTGTTTGTAAGTGCCTCTTTTTGCACTTCTGACCGCACGAACCAACTCCTTATCATGGCTTGACAAATCAAGGCCTAAATAGAAAAACTCCCAAAGTGTGGTCATAGGAATAAGACCACTTGAAAACTTACCACATGCACACAGTAGAAAAAGATCTTCATATCAATTCAAGGCATACTTCAAGAGACTAGATTTGACATGCCTAAGGAAATTTGGTAAGTGTAAAATTAGATTTGGCAAAGTAGGAACAACATTAAGGATGGATTTGATAAAACTGAAATTTGAAAACTGAAATCTAAAATCTGAAGTCTGAATCTATTAAGTGATTGAATTGTTTAGTATTAAATCTAATATATTTGAATGTATATCACATTAAGTGATAAGTGAATAGCTTATCACTTAATTTTAGGAGCAAGTTTTGTCTACAAAATTTAGTAGCACTTAATTAATTCAGATGTTTTATTCGATTATCAAATTATTGGAACATGTTAAGATCTGAATACATTAAGTTTAAGTGCTGAATTGAGTTATCAAAAGGGGGCTAAGTTTGAATGCAAGATTAACATAATCTTTGTATTGATCATAGTAATCATAGTAGAACCCAATCAATATATTATCTTTTGGCACATAACCAGCTTCAATATCAAAGAAAGTGCAGCTTTTGGACCTAAAGTCGGTATGAGTGGCTAACAAGCAGACGCCATTCCTAGAATGCAAACTGCATGAAAGGCTTCAACACCAACAAAAGACTTAAGAATTGAGCATCTCAAGTTCATGTCCAGTGTACCCCTTTTATTTTAACCTATAAAAGACAACTTACACTAAATGTGAGGCCCCGTACCACCAATTTAAATTATAAAAAAAGTATTATTTTATTAATTTAGTTTGAATTGTTTGATTTTCGTATATCAATTGTATCGGTACGAAAGGTTTCAAAATGTATTGTGCACGTTTAAATTATATCTGTGATTAAATTAATTGAGCATTTAAATTTCGTACTTGAATCTAGGGTCGACCACTAGACTTAAGTTTTGGATATTAGAATACGTATTCGGGGTATATAAATGAGAGAAATTGGGATCGGAGTGTCGAGTCACGCGAATTCGACATCGACGTGACATAAAACTACAAAAGTTGACTTTGGAAGTTCACTTCATTTCCACCACTTATTTGTCTTGAAACTTAAAAAAGCATATCACATTTTTTCACCTCTATTTTCTCCTCCAAACAGCCGGCCATCCTTCATTTTCTTCCTCTTCTTGTTTCTTCAAAAATCACCAACACAAAACCTCCATCTTTGCCCCCAAAAACACTTGAAGATCTTGCTATCTTCCTTGGTGAATTCGGTCCAGCTAGGAGAAGAGGAGGAACCGGTTGATGAGCTTGAGGGTTGAGGGTTTTGTGAGCCATTTCATCCACTATTAATCAAGCTCCTTGTTGGAATTGGGGGTAAGCTTTTTAGACACCAAAATCTTGTTCAATTGGTTCATTTTCTTGGTTAAGAGAGCTTGTAGCTCTTTGTGATGAATTTTGTTGTTGTTTGATGAAAGTGGGCTCCATAAAATCCCACCATATATGAACTTGAGGTTGTTGATGATCTAATGTGTGCATGTGAGGTGTTTTATGTGGAGTTTTGTTGCTAAAAATGAAAGAGGGAAGAGAAAGAGAGGAACTGAGAGAGGGTTTGGAGAGCCGGTTTTGTTGCAGCTTTATTTCCTCTATTCTAGTTCAATGATTTCATGTTTATCTTGTTGATTTTGATGTTCACTTGATGGCTTAAGGTTGGGAGAAATTTCATGTAAAAATGGCTTTGTTTGATGTTGCAAAATGGATGAGAAAGAAAGCTTTAAAATCTGGAATTTTCGTGTAACAGGGTTGATGAATCAGCGTATTTAAAACTATTGTAACTTGGTGTAGGAAGGTCCAAATTGAGTTTCATTTGTTGCATTTGAAACTAGAATCTGAGTTCTTTCAGAAGTATAAATTTCAAGGGCTAGTTCGAATTCTGTGAATTTTGGTGAATTTTCAAAGTTGACTGAAAATCAAGACTGTTATGTCCTGTTTTTACTATACCAGTGGCTTTAAACTGAAATTTGACTAGTTTTTGATTTGAATCTTGT
The DNA here is from genome assembly GCA_013103745.1 of Gardenia jasminoides. Taxonomy (NCBI): domain Eukaryota; kingdom Viridiplantae; phylum Streptophyta; class Magnoliopsida; order Gentianales; family Rubiaceae; genus Gardenia; species Gardenia jasminoides. The sequence goes on along the minus strand of CM023102.1, from coordinate 19,863,941 downwards.
ATAAGTGTCTCTCGAGAGATTTAGTTCACTAAGTCTATTTTCCAATGATGTAAGATTCATAATTTTTGGACTTATAGAACTCAAGTTATGATTTTTCAAAGAATACTGTGCAAAACTGAAATTTCTTCTAAGAAAGCTTGAAATCTGGAAATTTGGAGTGCCAAAGCTGCCAGTTCACTTTCCCATTTTTCAAGCTCAGTTTTAGATTTTTATTTTTGTGGATTCCTTGGTTGTTTGAAAGCTTAAATGTTACCCTATGTGTTGGTAAAATGTTTTGCAAATGTGAGTTCATTTGGTATGTCAAAAGCTCGTGAAGTTTTAGGTTAAAATCTGGAAATTCTAACTCTACGCACTTTGCCGAACTGATGCCCTATTTTAAAAGCATTTTGATTCAAAGTTTTCCTACCATTTTGCTTCCATTTGATGAAGGAAAGCTGCTAGAGCTTTTGTGTCAAAATTTGAGTGATTTGGGTCTGATTTAGTTGAACAAAATGTTTGCAAATCAAAGAAGGAAAAATCTGCCAGCTTAGTTCCAAGATTTTTCGCAAACTTTGGCCATCTATAAAGTTACCTTCCCGTATGAGTTTTGGCTAAATTTTGGTACAAACGTAGCTCACATATTGAGGTTTATGTGTACAAAATTTGGTGTTTTTCCAGTATCATTTCATTGCTGAAATGTTGCTCCAAATTTACTCTTCAAAACTAGAAAATCCTGTCGTCAGGAGAGCTTTCTGTCCTATGTTCAAATGGCTATATTTTCTTGCTCGAGAGTCGAAATCGAGTGCCGTTGGTGGCGTTTGAAACTAGACTTCAAGGACTTTCCAAAAGGTATATGGATTGCATGCTAATTCATTTCCTATCAATCCCAGAAAATTTGAGAAGATGGCTATTTTCCAAGACTGATAACCTGTTTTTGTTCCTTCATGTCATCTTATCGCGCACTTTAGTCTATCCTACATAATGAATCTCAGAGCAAGCCCTTCGAGTGACTTGTAGTACTCCGAGTCTAGTTTCTATATCCGTAGGCCTTGTCTAATTTTGATGAGTGTAGCTTAAGATATGGTCCGAACAAGAAGTTGTGGTAGTATGGTCTTGGTGAATTTTAGTAGTTAAGTTAAGGTTTTAGGCTTTAGTTATTTTAGCTAGTGATTGATAGTTGGATTTTGGCTCAGGTGACCAAGACTTCGCTGAGGGCGACCCGACTACCGAAGTTTAATCTTCTTGCTCACTCGATTGTTTAACTAAATTTCGGTGAGTGTTCAAGTGCATGTTATTTAATACTTTATTTAATGTTAATGATTTGAAAAGCATGCTTGTTTGATTTGGTGAGCGTGTACTTTATCGCGCTCACCCTTATTTGAATTGAATTGGTTGAATGCTCGTACTTGTGCTTCTTCTTGAATTGTTAAAACCAGACGGTTGTATGTACCACACTCAAGTGAGTGGGAGGTACCTCTCCTCCCGTTTTGGTTAATTTTGGCCAAGTCAATTGGAGCGTTGTTTCGTCAACCTCTTTTGCCAAGCAGTAGTATGTACCACACTCTAGTGAGTGGGAGGTGCCTCTCATCCCATCTTGGTTTATGGATAAATTCCATTTTTGACGAGCGGGCCCGGTATAGGGGGTGTAAGTAGACGGGTGAGTGTAAAGTGTTGTCTATGGACAGTGAGATAGAGGATTGACAGAGTGTCAACATTTCAATTGAAAATTGTGATTTGGAGGTGGACAAAAAGGCGATGGCGGAAATTGTGGAAAGGTGGAACGGGCCATTTGTATCCTTTCATATTACCTTCTTTACTTGTTTTATGTGTGTTCTGAGTTTTCTCCTGTCTTACTGTTTTAATAATTTTAATTACCGCTTTGACCTGTCTGCGCATGATTTCTTGACTTCACTGAGCTTTGCTCACCCCAATATATTTGTTTTCCTTAACAGGTCTTGAAGTGGAGATTGTAAATCGAGGAATTAGTTTCTTTTGTAGGATTTCCGTACTTTTGTATAAGATTGAAATTATTCGTAAACTTGATGGATTATTGTATTTGAAGTTATTATTATTGTAATTTTGATAGAATTATTGGGCTTGTACTCTGGACAGTTGAACTAGTGATTTTGATAGATTTTAATTAGGGTTTTAAGAATGAATGCTTGTATTTATATTTGGATTTTGTAGTGAGTCCTGACGAGAGTTGGGCAGGCATTCCACTGATACCCTAGGGTACGCCCTAGGGAGAGGTGGGGGCATCACACTAAACAAGGCAAAGATAAGGTATAACAAGAAGCTCTCTCACTAACTCTCTTGGATGTCACAATCATTCTCTTATTCTCATATTCAACTACATCCCCACTCTCTAAAGCACTACCCTTTATTAAATCTCTTGACTCATCACTCTCTGTTTCTGCCATGCACTTCTCAAATTTTACCTTATATGCACCATTAAGTTTTATCTCACACTTCTCACACAATTCCTCTTTAAGTGTAAGAAACTCATCCATTGCACATAACTGTCTCAAAGAGGTAGGTTGATTATGGTAACTTGCATGCTCAGAGCCCCTCCTCTTGAAAGGTTTATTCTCAATCAGTGGTAAGACAAGTTTGGATTCTCCTACCTCAGCAATGGACTTCATAGATTCCTTCACAGCCATATTCTCTTGATAGCAGCCTTCCGAGACCTTCATATGATTACGTTGATCATGGTATGGTAATAGATAGGCAGCCATTATATTGTGAATTTTAGCCATCATGGCATCTACCAACAACTTAGTTTCATCACAAGTTGACCTTTAGTTTCATCATGAGCTGACCTTCTTCTAGTAGACATCTTAATCTACAAAAGAGTTAGCTAAAACAAGAAAAGATTTCCTCACAATATCCCCTCATGTGTATACACTCAACCCTCATGTATCACTGAATTTTGTTTAAATCACTCTATCAATCTCACCACAATTCTCAAGGGTAGTGATTAGCTCCCTTGAAGAAGTAGAGTTTACTCCAAGTGTTGCAATCAATTTACCAAACAAATTCACGTAAGTGTTGTAGGTTAAAGGAAGGACTGATTGGACACAAAAATGGACTCAATTTGACACTTAAATAACGCACAAAATAAGATGAAAACAAGCTAGATAGATTACTAATTAATCTGGACAAGACTCAGTTTCACAAGAATTGAAAAATGAAGACGTGCAAACCTGGACAGATTTGATTTAGGAGAATATGACACAAATTTTGGTAGACTCAAGTCTCAAATTTAATGCTGGAATAACAGCTCAAAGGACGGATTAATAGCCGATTGAATTCGTGTTTGACAAGCGAGGAAAAAGAAACCTAAGTCAACTAGGAAAACCTAATAAACTAAGGTAGGATTCTGAAGCTGTTTTGGGCTGCTATTTAACTCAATATGCAAACTAGATTTAGGAACTCAAAACCACATGAAATAAAGCTGGAAAAGTAACCTAAGAAACTGACTTTGAATAAGATTTGATTTCAGACAAGATAAGTCACGAAATTTGGAGACTATGACACACGGATTTGACTATGAAATCCAAGGCTGATTTGGTGTGAATTTTGGACAGTTTGGGAATGGATTTAATTGTCCTTTTCCTGACCAGATTGGTTTTCACACATTCTAGATTTGGTTTCCAAATTTCGTTTAGGAAGTGATTCAGTTTTTGGAAACAAATTGCACCAAAACCAAAGCTGCATATGGTTAGTTTTAGGAAGCCGTTGGAAGATGCTTTCCTGAATTCGGCTTTCAGGTCTAATTCAACACAAAATTTAATGGTAATTCAAGAACTTGAAGGCTGCTTTAGGTTTTAATTTTAAAGAAAGGTAGCCGATTCTTTTTGTCAACCTTTAAGAAATCAAGAATCCAAGATGGATAATCAAGAATTCAAGACTCTTTAATATTGTTTCAAGAACTTGTTCAAGATTCCAAGAAACCCAAGAATCCTGTTCAAGAACTTCAAGATTTTCCAAGAAACTTCAAGAAACACGCCAAGTAGGTTCAAGAAACTCAAGAATTCTTGCAAACAGCCACGGATTGTCTAAGAACAACATGACCAGCAAACGATTTTTTTTTATTTTTTTTAAGCAACCCTAACACAAGGAGACAACAAAGAAACAACCAACAACAAGACACAAACAAGGAGAGATCATGGCTAGACAGCAAGAATTAACTATAACACAAGTGGATTTCAATGAAGAAATGATGGCAGCAAAACAATTGACACAATGACCAACAAAATAGAAGGAAACAACAAGAAATTGATGTAAACAACTAAAATAAAGGGATATAACCTGGTCCGTCAACTAGATCTGATGCCAGATGATACGAACCTCGTCAAGAATCCAAAACCCGTAGTCACACAAGCCCAGGACCTACATAATTTAACAAAGTTTGGAAGAATCCCTTAGTCCCCTCTAATTCTCGAGTTGTGAAACACAATTAACACATTAGTGAACCCAGTTTTGGTAGAAGACACCACAATCAAGTGCATTTTGTGAGAGCCCTAAAAAAAAAAATATATATATATATATATATACATATATATAATAATAAAATTCATGCATACATTACCCTTTAATTTATTCAAGTGCATATAAATTTCTTTAGTGCATTTGTGGCATGTTTTCACCAAGTGCATTCTTCATTGGTTGATTAAATGAATTTTCAAAAATTCCATTTTAGAATTAGTGAGCATTTTCTTGCATGGCTTAATTGCTAAGAAAATAGGTTATGTTGGTGTTAATTGGAGACCAAATCAAATTAGAGGAGTTAGAAAGCAATTAAGTGAGATTTTGTTAGCTAATGGCCAAGAAGTTGCCACTTGTCACCCTAGCATTTAAACCTTGACTTGATGACTTCTTTTCCCTCCAAACTTATCCCTTTAAAACACACATCTTCTTCATCTTTTCCTTGGTGTGGCTGAACCAAAAGGGAGGAGAAAGAGAGGAGAAAATCCATCATAAAACCTAGCCAACCTCTTGCTTAGCTTAATAGGAAATCAAAGGGAGGAAGTTGGTAGCTCTTAGTCATCAATCCTCAAGCTTAGTAGGGTAAAGACTTTGGTTATGTGAAGAGTTACTTCTTTGGCTTGATAAGGTATTTCTATCCAAAACCCTAGTTTTATGATTCTTGATGTTAGTTAAATGAAGGTTGTTGGTGATGTTTATGGAAGATTGATGCATGGTAACCTAGTTTTTGGGCTTGAATGCTTGTAGTTGCAACTTGAACATGGGGTTGATTTTATGCCTACAAGGTGTTTGATATTTGGATTAACATTAATCACTAGGCTATGATGCTTATTCCATTGAGGAAAATGCTTGATGTTCTTTCATATGCATGCTAGAAAGGCATAGAGGTTACTTTGAACTTTAAAGAAAATGGAAGAAGTTTGTGGTTCTATTCCTCTTATCTTGTGATTTCTTCTTGCTCAATCTTCACTAATCCTTGTTGAGGAACCTTGTTAAGACATTTGTGTATCAAATTGGAGTGAAATCAATCTATCTTGAAGGGTGAAAACCTCTTGAATTACACCAACTTTTGAACAGAAAATTCTGTCCTGCACCTCGTCAGAAATGAAAAAACAGCCAACTTCCCAGGCATTTTGGTATTGATAGAAAACAAACTAGGAGCTGAGCCATATACCGTTGTAAAGCCCTATGAGTCTAGTTTCTAACACCACTGACGGCACTCAATTTCGATTTTTCTACACCAAGATATATCCATTTTCCCAAGACTGTGCAGTGGCCACTGATACACCCGAATTCCAGTTTTGTCATAAACTTGCTCTTGGTTGAACCTTGAAGTTTCTTGAATCTTTGCGCGTTTATTTCATTCTAAATATCTACTTGACTTGTGAATCCACTAAACCTTCAATGTTTCATCATTTCGTGACTTGAATCGCCCTAGAATTTCCTAGTGAGATGCATTAGTTAGTAGTGTTTATTTTTGCACTTGATTAGGTTGCATTTATTTTGTTTTGCTTGAGTTGGTGATGGTATACGTTGAATATACATAGGACTCGAAGGAGCTAACGAGGGTGATCAAGGCGTGAGCGTTTGAGTTGATTGACTTGCTTGGTGAGTGTTTCCTTGCTTGTTTCGTGAATCTATGAGTTTTCTCAAAACTACGTGAATGACTTGTTTGCTTGAACTACGTGGCTATGTGAATTACTTGAGATGTGATTATTGAATTGGCTTACATATCAAATATGATTGGACTACTGAGGGTGAGTGGAGGGCGTACTTTATCGCACTCGGACTCTTCCGTTTGACTTTTCTTGGAATTTGACTTTCTTTGACTATGATTTGACTTTGTGTACTTTGATGTGAAAAGTCGTTCGGGTGATATCCCGTCGACTAATTTGATTCGTTTGGGGCTCCGGAAACCCCAAAACCCTATTGGTGAACCGTTCGTATCGAGCCGGCATGGGCTTGGTCGAGAAGATCTGTAACCATAGGTTATTTGATTTGGTTCCTTGGAACATGGTATACTCGAGTATTACCCAAATTTGATTAGTTGAGGTGTTCGGGCCCGGTAGAAGGTGATTGGTGGACGGTTGTGGTGTAAGTGGTGTCTACGGAATTGGTTCTTGACCTCAAACCTTGACGGAGAGTCAACGGCTCGTGTTTGATCAAGTTTTGTGGATTTGGCTTTTGGAAGCCACCTGTATCCTTTACGTGAGTGCCATGTTTTAATTTACCTTAAATATATGATTGACTATCTGTTTTGCCTAATTGTTAATGTGGTTGCATATTTTATTTTGGGGACCTCATTAAGCTTCTGCTTACCCCTTTTCCCTTTTGTTTTTCCTTAACAGGAATTTGTAAGAGGTCGGAGAGTTTGATTGTGGCTAAAGTCAAGTGTTTATCTCTTGTTAAGAACCGATGTATTTGTAATTTGGCTCCGTTTTGTAAGTTTGAAGTTGGTTGTAAGTTTTGGGATTTAAACGTTGTAAACTTTATGTTCTTGTAATTTTGGAGTTATTTTAGCTTAAGTGTATGTTAAGATAAATGTTTTGATGAATTTGGGTATTCGAGTCCTAACGAGAGTTGGGCAGGCAGTTCACTAATCCTTAGGGTACGCCCTAGGGAAAGGTGGGCTGTCACACATTTCTTGATTGATAAAGTCGATAAACTCTAGAGCCTAGATCTAGGTATTCAAAGAAAGCTTGCAACAAGTCTTGAGAGAAACTCTCAATTTGTTAATTATTAATGCTATGAAATGTTTACAAGACAAGTCTTATTTATAACCTTTACAAGACTCTAAACCTATTAGGAAAAACTTAATCAATTAAATCCTACATAAACTAGAAAAACACAAAACTAAGACTCGTGGCCTAATCTTAACATATGCTGGCCAAATGATTACTCCTACAAAAAAAAATTACATAAATAATAATCAAACAAATGAAACTGAAAACTCGAAACCAATCTGGGTAGGAATCCGTGGCTTTAGGGGCTAGATTTATACCTTGGATTTGGGGCAGAGGGAAAAGATAAGCGAAACAATTTTTGATCCAAATTTATGACGTGAATCCATGCACAAATCTGCACACCAAGCCCGCAGACTAGGACCTCGAATTCTGACCCTTATGCTTCATTGCTTGCAAGATCTTTATTTGACATGTGATCAGCCAATTAACTGAGCTACTAAATGATTCCAAGAAACAACAATGTGACTTAAATAGTCTAATTTCATCTGACAATTTGTCCTTTATTTCCTTCGACTTGAAGAACTTGAATATTAGACTGTTATCACGTTCAAGCTTCATGATTAGCATGCACATTCCTTGATCTCCAGATGAACAACTCAACTTGAACTTAATGCGAACAAAACTAGTAATCCTTGAATTTGGACTCAAGTCTTGGATTGCATCAATATCAGATCACCATCTCATATTTGCAATAATATGCAACAACTGAGGCAAAGTAGATCATCAACAAAAGGAGAAGTTGACCTACAAGTTGGCAATGGAGCAAGAGTTGCTACATTAGCTGGTAGAACTTGCTATCTTCCTTTGCCAAGTAGGCATGTACTAGAACTTAATAATTGTTATTATGTTCCTGTACTTACTAGAAATATCATTTCTATTTCTCTCTTGGATTTAGAAGCCTTTTCAATTGTGCAAAAGGATAATTGTCCTTTTTCTCTTAATGGAATATTATATGGTGTTACCCTGAATATTAATGGTCATTATATTTTGAATACTAATGATCCTATTCTCAATGTAAATACTATGAGGACTCGAAAATTGTATTTTTATCAGAAAATAAATAATAATGATAATAATAATTATATTATGCATTTTCACTAAAATATTAGTAAATTCATGCATCGAATTATTATTTTGTAATTTAGAGAATTTTTTCGTAAATAAATTGCTGGTTTTCGTTTCGGTCAGTTTAAGTGTTAATTTTTGAGTCGTGACGTAAATAGTAGATCTAAGATGAAACCGAGTATATGCAGAGACGTTACAGAGATATATTTATGGTAGGACAGTGTTGGAAGGAGAAAATCCAATAAAAATTAGAATTTCGCACGTTGACGCGACATAAAGGCGAGTTGACCACCTTTCTCCCTAAAATAAGGAGAGCCAAGCTATTTGTCTCCTTAAAGTCTTCATACTTGCTCCTTGTCTTCTTCATTTCAGCCAGCCAAGGAAGCCAAAAAGAGAGAAAGAGCCATGAGAGAGAGAGAGAGAGAGAGAGAGAGAGAGTCCATCTTCATCTTGTTCTTCTTCTTGATCCTTTCACTCAAGAGGAAATCAAGCCATCAACAACTTCATCTTCATCTTCTTGTCCATCCAAGGAAGCAAGTGAGAGAGCAAGTGGTGCAACCATCTTGAACTTGTAGTTTTGGGAAGAAATCACCAAGAAAACTTGAAGATCTTTGGCCTTTCTTGAAGGATTTGCAAGGAAGGAAGCTTGGGAGAAAGTTGTGGTGAAACTTTGTTAGATCTTGCTATATTTTGAGGTAACCTTCAATCACAGCCTTGGTTTTCAAATTTTAGCCATGAAATCTATTATATCTTCATGATCTAAGTTAGTTTTATGGAAGAGCTAGTAGATTACTTGAAGGTTAGAGCACTAGTTTAACTCTTGAATTGTTGATTGATTTTGCTGGAAATTCACAGTTTTACACCAAACTGATCTGCACATTTCATCCATTCTAAAGGCCAATCTAGCTCTTGCTCAAAGCATGAAAGTTGTACGAAATTGAGTTGGATTTCCACCCATAAAATATCAGCTCAATCAAAGCACTGTAGCATGTGAAATGACCAAAATACCCCTGACTGCCCAAATGTCCAGTTTTACCTGACAGATTTCTGTTGTTTCTGTGATTTCACTTTTTGACCATGAAAATGCAAGATTTCACTTTTTGACCATGAAAATACAAGATTTGACTTTTGATGTCTTCATAAAAAATGTAGCCCTGTGTCTTACCTTCAAAACGCCATAAAATTTGTCTCAATCTGATGTTTGTAGCTTTAGTTATGATTAAAACACTAAGAGGTGGCAGAAAATTGATAGTTTGTTGATTACCTTTGTGCCAAGGATCCTAACGTTTCATAAGTGTTTGATTCTATGAAGGACTAATGATTGATGAACCCCTTAGGATTATGAGTGAAATACATGTTTTTATGGCTATTTTTTTGATTGAAATTTCAAGGAAATTAGCCTCTGCAGGCCGAATATTAGCTGGAAATTTTAGCTTACTTCTTCAAAATTTTTGAGTTGTTTTTCGACAAGATTTTGGCCTAATGATTTTATACATTGTTAAGCTATATGTATATGATAAATTGGGACTGAAATCATGAATTTTGGATTTAATGAGTAACTAAGTTTACTTTGGTTTAGTTTGGCTAACTTTGGAATAAAAAACTCTTACTACATTTTAACTTACAAATGAAGCACTTACGAACTCTCTCTCAAGTGTTAACTTAGTGTTTAAGCATAGAAGTTTCTCTCTTAATTTGACAAGAAATTGAGGATGCTTGAGAGAAGGGTTAAGAGGGGAATTTCTTGGTCTTGGTTAAACATTATAGATAATCGTTGGATATGCTTGACTCAGGTACTCAAGAAGAATTCGAGGGGAACCCCGAGGAAAACGTGTGAGAGCTTTATTTTGCTTACTCACTAGACTTTTGGTGAGTGTTCCTTATTTTCTAAATGTTTTGTGTGTCCTACTTTAGTAGTTTATTTGAATTTGCACTAAGCCTTACTTTGCCTACTTACTTAACTTTTGATGAGTGTTTCAACTACTTTTCAAACGTGTTTCACTTGTTTAGCGTAAAATGGATTGTTACTTCTTTTGGTAAATGAAATGGCTTTCTATTATGTGGGTGAGTTCCTCGTTGCTAGTTATGCTTAAATATACCTTTCTACTCAAATGTGTTTTACTCTTAAACATGTCCTAACAAAGGTATTTCAAAGAATTTCCTAGTATTTACAAACAAAATGGTTGTGAATGTATCTTGTGTGTTTACACTAAATGCCTTGTCGTGTTGATTAAGTGTTAGTTTATTTGTAACATGTGTTACTGTTGACTGTTAACTACGGATGTTGTAAGCCGTGAATGCTTTGGACACATCGGCTGAACTGGGCCCTTGCATGATCTTGACCCACGCCCTTTGTTATCAGCCACCCTGAGCCAGAAGTGGACTAGGTCGGGACCCTGTAATACTGAGACACTGGCTGGTTTACTCAAGTATCATCACTGGAGGTATAAGGAGACTGCTAACTATTGACTTACTGGCTCTATGTGCTACTGTATTTTTTTACTGCTTATACTTGATTAGCTGATTGTTAAATGAATAAATGCTTGAAAGATTTCTTGTGTTGATAATTGTCTTTTGAACGATTACTTGTTAAAAGTGCTACTCTGATAAACCATGTTATTTCAATGTTTTGTTTGTTTTCTTGAATTTATGGAACTTCACTGAGTTTTTAGCTCACCCCCCCATAGTTTGTCTTCCTTACAGGATGTGAGAGCAAGAGAAGCAAAGGATGGCACTAGTCTATACATGAAATTACTGATCTTGTAAATTTTTGAGTTGAACTTGTATTTGAGAATTTAACTGTATTTCTTATTTTCTCTTTTGGGATTGTAAGCAAGAATGAAAGTTATGTATGGTTTATTGGTATTATTGAAGAAATCAATTTGCAAAGGTCTCATTAGCTTGATTGGTTGAGGATAAATTCCTAGAGATTATGTCTTGTGCAAATTGGGAGTAATTTGAATTCTAAGGACTTATGGTTGGTATAAGTACTTAAATATACTTGTGGAAACTTTTAATCAATGTATAATGTTTATTTGATTGAGGACTGTAGTGAGCTTGACGAGAACTGGGTAGACGGCCCGCTAACCCCTTTGGTACGCCTTACAGTGAGGTGGGGCTGTCACAAATACTAAGAAACACAAAATAAATAATGTGAATTCTTCATACCTTTGACATTGTAGACTTTGTCATGTAAATAAGAAGCGTATATTTCCAAATTATATAACGATGGCTATTCGGACTCATGTGAATCATATGAGATATGTGAGTATTGTTTACTTGGAAAAATGACCAAAACTCCTTTTAGAAATTCAAAATACACAAGTACTTCATAAATCTAGTAGGACATGTCATGCTCCAAAATGATATGGATTTCTTTTAAAAGAGCATGATGATCTATTAATCATAGAAGATGATGAATCTACTTCTTACAAAGATATCTTGACTAGTGTAGACAAAGACAAATGGCTTGAGACAATGAACTCCGAGATGGAATCCATGTATGAGAATAAGGATGGATCTCAGTCAACCCACCTGAAGGGGTAAACCCATAGGGTGCAAATAGGTTTTCAAGAAGACGACAAATAGGGATAGTAATATGATTACCTATAAAGGTAGATTGGTAGTAAAAGGCTACAAGCAAAGACATGGTGTTGACTTTGAAGAAACCTTTTCACCTATTGCTATGCTTAAATCCATTAGGATTATGCTTGCTATAGCAGCACACTATGACTATGAGATATGGCAAATGGATGTGAAAACTGTATTCCTTAATGGAAACTTAATGAGAATGTGCACATGACATAACCTGGCGGTTTTACATCCAAAGAAGAAAATAAAATATTCAAGTTTCATAGATCCATTTATGGACTTAAACAAGCATCAAGGAGTTGGAATATTCATTTTGATGAGACAATTGAAGAGTTTGATTTTCATAAAAATGAAGATGAACCTTGTGTATACAAGAAGGATAGTAGCAGTGCAAGAGTTTTCCTAGTACTATACATTGATGATATATTATTAATTGGAAACGACATACCTATGCTCCAGTCAGTAAATGTATGGTTATCCAAAAAATTCTCTATGAAAGATTTGGGAGAGGCAACCTTTATTTTAGGAATTAAAATCTATAAAGATAGATCAAGAAGGTTGCTTAGTCTTTCATAACCTACATACATAGATAAATTACTAAAAAGATTTAGCATGGAACAATCTAAGAGAGGTTATTTACCAATCTATCATGGAATACACTTTTCTAAAGATGTGTCTCCTAAGACAGATTTCAAAAAGAATCGCATGTAGAAGATCCCATATGCCTCGGCTATTGGGTCTATAATGTTACGAGCAGATATCAAACCAATCCTGATAAGGGTCACTAGATGACTGTTAAGAACATCCTCAAGTATTTAAGAAGAACTAAAAATTTATTCTTCGTTTATGGAAATTCCAATTTAGAGGTTTAGGGATATACGGACACTAATTTTTAGAGTGAAGAGGATGACAGCAAATCGCAATCCAGATATGTTTTTTCTCTCAATGGTGGTGCAATTATTTGGAAGAGTTCTAAACAAGACACCATCGCTGATTCTACGACAGAAGCTGAATACATAGCTGCTTTAGAAGCCACTAAAGAAGCTGTATGGATCATGACGTTCATCTTCGAACTTAGTGTGGTTCCCTCCATTGCAAATCTAATAGTTTTGTATTGTGATAATAATGGAGCAATTGCACAAGCAAAGAAACCAAGGTCTCATCAATGATTCAAACATATATTGAGATGTTTCCATTTGATTAGAGAAATCATTGAAAGAAATGATATAAAGATAGAAAAGATCCCTAGAGATGATAACATTGTCAATCTACTCACTAAAGCATTGTCCCAGCAGGAAACATGAGCATCATGTAAATTCACTTGGCCTAAGGTGCATAAGTGATTGGCTTGGGGAGTTTGTTAGTGTTATGTCCTAAACCCAATCAATTTGGGGCTCTAAAGACACTTTTATGTTTATGTATATTGACTTATCGTAATCTTTATTATTTATTCTTGTTGTTATCTTATTGCAATTCTAAATAATAAAGGCCTATGAGATGAATAACCGTGAAGGGAAATATAAGAGTTATAATGATGAGATTCTTCTCATTCTTATGGTTATGAGTCTTAAATATCTCTAACCATAATATTACTAAGAAAGGGCATCACTAGTACGGATAGGTTAGCATATGCTAAGTTTCTTTCTTTTGAAAGAAGCAGTATATCCCATCAACTATGATGTGGGGACATCTAAACTAGTATACTGGTGCTTGTGAATAACAAGTACATTGGATTGACCAATTGAGAATTTCATAGTGCCAATGGAAATTTCTCTATAGGGTAGTAGATGTAAGTGATCCTTAGACTTGAGATCACCATAGCATCTTGAGCATGAATTATCGGATTTTGACTCTATTCATTATTATTCTCAATCAAGTAATTATACAGTAGATGTTGGGTAAGACATGAAATATGGAATAATGATGAGTGATCAATAAAGGATTCACCACTCCTAATTATAGGAGAGATATCCCTATGGCTACTTGTTGGAAATGACAACTCAATAAATCTTTACGCAGAGTGGAAGTGGAAGTGGAATTGGAGAGTACGTTTCCAATTTTAACTCCAAGGAGTTATGTTTTGGAGACAATGAAGTAACAAATAGCATAAGATAAAAAGAAGGATGACACTATCAAATAACCTCCTCTATGCTAAATTATATATATTATGGTAAAAGGGTATTAGTTACATGGAAACTAGTTCATGAAAAAGTATAGTCAAACCACTTGACTTTTCTTAAGACTTGGGTGATCATGACACATTGCAAGATGTCAATTATGATTAATGAATATGAATTGATTAATTAGTTGAATTAGTAATAAATTACATGAGTTTTAATTTATTTTATTCAATTGAATCAATGGGGTTGTGTTCATATTCATTGCCAAGTTCTATGAGAACCTATTTGATCACACACAATACATCATCTTCTCTAAGGACTAAAATGATATTGAGTAAGACTTTGTTGGAATTGATCCTAAGTTTTGATGATAACAAAACAAAATGATTTGGACAAATGTTTTTAGGTGAGAATTATATTAGAATAGGTCCTTGATTCATTGGAAAAGAAAAGAAATCAATTCAAGATGAATTGAGAAGGTTTTAACTTATCGGACGCTTGAATGCTAGTACCGGGCGTCTGATAAAGATTGAGAACTCTCAGAAGAACTATTATCGGACGCTCAAACTGAAGTACCGGATGTCCGATAGACAGGGGAAGTATCGGACACTCCTATCGGACGCATATCATCATCATCGGACGTTCGATAGAATTAAAGATAAAATCCAAGCTCTCTGACTAGCATCAGACGCAAGCTTCATCGGACGCACAAAACCCATCAGCCGTTTGATAAAGATCGAAACAACCTGTCAGACGCTTGCATCGGATACACAGCATTGTGTCGGACATCTGATAGCTCCAACGGCTGTTTTTTAACAGCCATATTTTTGACCGTTAGAGAGTTTCTTGAGGCCATTTCTCACACTCTATAAATACCCACAAGTTCAAGAGGTTAAGAGACTTTTGCCTACATGAAATACAAGCTTAAAAGTGAAATATTTGGGTAGAAATATTCTTTGTTTGTTGTATAGGTGTGGGAAAAGTGGAGTTTGTGAGGTTACTCAATAGGAGGAGTAAAACCTTGGTGAAGGTTGCCTCACTTGTAATAGTAGTTCTTAATTGGTTGAGTGAGCTTTCAATTGTAGCTTGTTGAGGGTTAACTAGGATAGTTGTAAAACTCCCTGACTCAACTAAAGGCTTTTAGGATGAGGAAGGAGTGAACCTTCACTTGTACAAGTTGGTTAGCTTCACCAACAATTGAAGAAGCTACTAGTGGATTTTATCCAAATTCGGTGCAATTTAGAAATTTGTGAAATACTTTTATGCACACTTGAGAAATTGTTTGTGCTTGGTTTATTGGGTGAATTCTTGCATATTTACTTGTCTTGTTAAACTACCAAATTCACCCCCCTTTGGTTGCATTTGGGCCAACAATTGGTATCAGAGCTTAGTCTCCTTGAGATTAAGTTCAATCGGCTTAGAAGTAAAGATAGCAACCAATAATATCTTGTTTTTAGAAGGGTAATCCATTGTTAGACCTCCCATGTTCAATGGTATAAATTATATTAGTTGGAGGGATAGAATGGAAATAATTTTTCAATCTATAGATATAGAGTTGTGGTTTATTGTTAGTGAAGGTCCTTATGAGGCTACCATTATAGATGAAACAACTGTAGAAATAGAACTAAAACTAGAAGTGAATTGAGTGCTCAAGATAGAATGAATCTTTCTTTGAATGCTAAGGCCATGAACTTATTGTATAATGCCCTGGATGCAAATGAATCTACTAGAGTAAAAGGGTGCAAATCGGCCAAGGAAGTATGGGATAAGTTGAGAGACATGTATGAAGGGAGTGACAATGTTAGAGAACAAAGAAAATCTATACTTGTTACCCAATATGAATCTTTTAAAATGCATCCTCATGAAAATGTTGATAAAATGTTTTGTAGATTCAATGATATTATTAAAGATCTTGAATTGCTTGATAAGACATACACTTTAGGTGAGAAAAATAGAAAAATTTTGAATGCCTTGCCAAAAGAATGGAAAAATAAAGTCACCGCTATAGAAGAGCCAAAAGATTTAAATTCTATGTCTATTGAATCTCATGTAAATTTGCTAACCTCTTATGAGTTGAAATTAAAAACACAAGATGATGAAGCATGGATCAAGAGAGGCATAGCATTCAAGGCCTCACAAGAAGATGATGAAGATGTGAAGCTAAATAACATGTCAAGGACATTGAAGAAGCTTCTAAATAAAAGGAGTTCTAGAAGAGGAAGAGCAAGTAATGATAGAAGAGAAAAATTCAAGAATTTCCAAAATCACTTGGGATGAATGCAATTTGAATGAAGAAATGGAAGAAGAAGAAGAATCGACTCAAATGGCACTTATGGCCTTTGGAGATAATGAGGTAAACTCTAATCACTCTCTTAGTGATGAAAATGATGATAATGATGATATGCAAGTTCGTATGATCAAAATGCATAAAAATTTGAAAGAATCTTATGCCAAAAATAAGGATTTGAAAATAAAAATAATGCTTTATTGGAAGAAAATTCTACACTTTTTCAAGAAAATAAGAATTTGAGAAAAGACAATGATGATTTGAAAAAGTACAAAATTGATTTTGATTGCAAATATAATTTGAAAAAGAAGTTGGAAAATAAAACAAAGTTTTATGAAAAAATGTTGGAGGAACAAAATCTTTTAAAGAAAAGAATTAATGATTTGAATGCTTCTCTCCAAAAGGAGAAACAAAATATTTTACAAAGAAAAGAAAACCATATTTTACATGGCCAAAATGATTTTATTATTTCTAGAAAAAGAGGAACTAAATTTATTAAACCTACTTTTGTGAATGATTTTAATATTATGTGTCATTTTTGTTGCCAGTTTGGACATATGCAAAATGATTGCTATGTGAAGAAAAATATAAGAAATGGCATGAAATCTATGTGGATTATTAGATCATGTTGTACTAAATCTCATTCATAATGTTCTCTTAGTTAAAAAAAAACTTTGGATTATAATTCATTAAGTACTTTGCTACTTTGGTGTTTTGTTCATATTGATGACAAAAAGGGGGAGAAATTGGTTGGTTTGAAATTTAAATGTGTTGGAATTGTTAAATGTTGAATATTGGTGTTTGTTAAATGTTAAATGTTGGAATTCTAGTATTATTGATGTATTTGTATTGTGATATTGGTATTGTGATATTGATGATATTGGCATTTTGAATATTGGTATTCAAACTACTATTGCTCCTTTGATTTTTTTTTGTGATGACTAAATGAGGGGGAGTTAATATATTTTTTGATTGATGACAAAAGGGGGAGATATGTTAGATGATTATGTTTTTCTAAATCTTTTTAGCTCTTATTGAGGAGGAGTTTCTCTGTTTCTCTCTTTTTTCTTGCAAAATCATCATTTGGTTTGTCATCATCAAAAAGGGGGAAATTGTTAGAATTGATCTTAAGTTTTGATGATAACAAAACAAAATGATTTGGACTAATGTTTTTATGTGAGAATTATATTAGAATAGGTCCTTGATTCATTGGAAAAGAAAAGAAATCAATTCAAGATGAATTGAGAAGGTTTTAACTTATCGGACGCTTGAATGCTAGTACCGGACATCCGATAAAGATTGAGAACTCTCAGAAGAACTACTATCGGATGCTCAAACTGAAGTATCGGACGTCCGATCGACAGGGGAAGTATCGGACACTCCTATCGGATGCATATCATCATCATCGGATAGAATTAAAGATGAAATCCAAGATCTCTAACCAGCATCGGACGCAAGCTTCATCGGACGTACAAAACCCATTGGCCGTCCGATAAAGATCGAAACAACCTGTCGGACGCACAGCATTGTATCGGACGTCCGATAGCTCCAACGGCTATTTTTTAACAGCCATATTTTTGACCGTTGGAGAGTTTCTTGAGGCCATTTCTCACACTCTATAAATACCCACAAGTTCAAGAGGTTAAGAGACTTTTGCCTACATGAAATACAAGCTTACAAGTGAAATATTTGGGTAGAAATATTCTTTGTTCGTTGTATAGGTGTAGGAAAAGTGAGGTTTGTGAGGTTACTCAATAGGAGGAGTAAAACCTTGGTGAAGGTTTCCTCACTTGTAATAGTAGTTCTTAATTGGTTGAGTGAGTTTTCAATTGTAACTTGTTGAGGGTTAACTAGGATAGTTGTAAAACTCCTTGGCTCAACTTAAGGCTTTTAAGGTGAGGAAGGAGTGAACCTTCACTTGTAAAAGTTGGTTAGCTTTACCAACAATTGAAGAAGCTACTAGTGGATTTTATCCAAGTTCGGTGCAACTTGGAAATTTGGTTTGCAATTCTTTCTATATCTCCTTTTTTATTGCTCAATTGTGATATCTTTATTGTGAAATACTTTTGTGCACACTTGAGAAATTGTTTGTGCTTGGTTTATTGGGTGAATTCTTGCATTTTTACTTGTCTTGTAAAACCACCAAATTCACCCCCCTTTGGTTGCATTTGGGCCAACAGACTTAATGAGTTAAGTATGAGATACTTAAGGGCCCAATTTGTGAAAACAAATGGGATTCAAGGAGTTAAAAAGAAATTACCTAATCCTAATAAGTTAGAAAGTTCCCTATAAATACTCCCTTTATACTAGAGAGCAACTATTCCTTTATACTCACTTGTCTAAGCGCCAAGGATAGAAGGAAGTGTTATAGAATTTTTAGTTGTTGCCTTATTTTAGATTTGATCTCTTGTTTACCAATTTGAAGATTTTTGGTTTTTCTAGTAGGTCAATATTAGAAGTTGAGCAAATTAGGGATTCGAAGGAATTGGAGGATATGCAAAAGGAAATAGGGGTTCTTCAGAAGGAAGTAAAATTTTAGACGAGATTGGCTGCATACTAGAAAGGACGATGGAAACAAGAGTATGTAGAGAAAACTGAGATAGTGAGCAATTACATGGAAATGGAAAAGAAATAATGAAGGGATATATGGGGAGTTACAAAATAAGTCTGAACTGATGTGTTCAATTATTCCAAATGCATCTCAAGGTACTCCTAACAATCAAGTTAGAAATGATGAAGGATGTTCATATGATGTCAAAGAGAAACCCAAAGAGAATAGTGGAGATAAATTTATAGATCCGAATAGAGGAAAGAAGAAGAGAAATAATAGGTGCCTTCCCGAAAAAAAAAGATGTAGTTGTTAAGTGTGAATTTTGTGGCAAACTTCATAGTGGAATATGTCGTCGAAAAATTGGCACATGTCTCAGGTGTGGCGAATTTGGGCATCAAGTGGGGATTTGCCCAAAACAATGGATTGGGTTATGGCAAATCTGATGTAATTGTTTAGACTAGCAATTGTTGATTGTATTGACTGAAATAATCTTATCTTTTGGAAATTGTGTAATGAACGGTTTATATGGTAAGTTGTGTTTGCCTTGAGGATGTTGAACTTGATGCTCGACGTTTTGCTTAATGATATTTAATGTTGGTGTTTGCTTGGGATCAAATTCTTATAAGTATATGATTAAGTCCATTGCAAATTGTATGGATGATTTAATCTATGCTAGCTATTCTTGGGTTTAAGTGGGGATTCTCAAATTGTGGTTAGTCAGTAAGGAATTTTTGGTAGGAGAGGTATTGGGCGTCTTATGAATCAATTGTGGAAAAATGGGAGATATTTATATTCAAGTCTATTTGCCAAAGTATGAAATATGATTTCAAGACCTAACGAGAGTTAATAAATAAGTTTCATAATGAGGCTTCTCCTTTTCATAGAGTTTCAAGTTAATACCTCCTGAATATTCTAGACCTTCATTAAGCTTCCTTAACATGTCAACTTAGCCCTTAAGTTAGCAATGCCTCCTCTAGCATTGAATGTAATATCCCTAAGTTGTTGATTAGTATTCATATGCCAACCTTTTGGAATGAAGTCCTTCAAGCACGTCACTCTTGTTAGGAACATGATCTAAGTCTTAATTCTACTATATTCAATGATTGGTTCATAGTTACAACTTCTTGTATATATATGTGATTAAATTTGGTGGTTACTCATAAGATAGAACTAGTATTAATCATAGATGTCCTTATGGAGTTGATATTAACTTATGGAGTTAGAACTTTTGGACCATTATAGTAGCATACGACATGGGGATGATGGAATGAAAAATGAATGTATGAGTTGCAAGATACATAGGGAAAGGATACAGTATAGGTGACCTTAATTGGCATAGAACTATTACTAAGTACAACTTTGATATAGTAGTGCTAAAATTAATATGAGTTGTCCCATAGAAACTGTAAGAAAAGAAATCCAATAATTTCCTAGTTGGCAGAATTGTGTTTGTTGCTCAAGGAACAGAATTAATTGGCTGTCGAAATGATAAGTTGAAAGTTCAAAATGATTCATAGAAAATCACCATTATGGATGCTACAAGAAAAGCTTAGGTGGTATATGTTTTAGATGTGGCAAGCGTAGCCATCATAAGAGGGACTGCTTCAAACAACTAGATTAGGTTATGATAAATTTGTCATTTTAATTAAGGTTGACATTGTAGTTGACATAATGGTTTCTCTTGGATTATGTGTGATACAATGAAAGGATGGAATATATATATATATATTTGGAGTGATTAAGTCTATTGTGGCTCTTATAATTTATTTAATCCTTGTATACGGCTTCCAAGTGTGAATAAGAATTCTCAATTGGTGGACTGTGAGTAAGGGAATTGAGGAACAAGCAAATCCCTCTAGTAAATATCCTATGGCTGAACCATGGTGCAGAGAAAGCTATGTGGGAGGTCAAAGAAGAAGTCAGGAGGAAGTATCCTGAGTTATTTTCTAATGCAGGTATGAATTTCGAGGGCGAAATTATTTTAAGGAGGAGAGGTTGTGAGGTCCCGTACCATCAATTTAAATTATAAATTGCAAAAATTTCATATTTTCATAAAATTAATTTGTTATTTTGGTTTGAATTATTGGATTTTCGTATATCAATTGTATCGGCACAAAAAGTTTTAAAATGCATTGTGCACGTTTAAATTATGTCCTTGATTTAATTATTTGAATGTTTAAATTTCACACTCGAGTTTAGGGTCGACCACTATACATAAGTTTCAAATGTTAGAATATGTATTTTGGATATATAAATGAGAGAAACCGGGATCGGGGTGTAACGTTGCACGAATTCGACATCGATGCGACATAAAGCCAACAAAGTTGACTTTGAGGCTCACATCTTGTCCATCACTCTCATGTCTTGAAATTAAAAAGCTCACCACACTCTCTCCTCCATTCCTCTTGGCTGGCCATCCTCCTCCTATATTCTCTCAAGAAAAGCTCTCATTTTGCTCTCAAGAAGCCCTCAAATTCTTTGCAAAAATCTTCGCCAAAGCTTGCTCAATCTTCCTTCCCTTCTCTTGCATCTTAAAGGCCTTCGACTAGTGAAGAAAACCGGAGCTTTAGGAGAGAGATCTTGGTGGTTTTGGTGGCTCTTGGACTTACTCAACCTAGGGCTTCTTGCATATTGAAAGAGAGGTAATCACCTTCAACCATCTCTTGCTTCTAATGGATTGTTTATCTTAATAGTTCATAGCTTCATTTGCTAGATCTTGTTGTTTTGGTTGCTTGAAGTTGGGCTCTTGGAATTCCCAACTAGGTAGTGGCCTTGAGGTTTTGGTATGAAATTGAAGGTTAATGTGAGTTTACAATATGCTTGAATGTTGTATGAAACCATAGCCATTTGAGCTTCGAGTTGACGTGGAGAGAAGCTTGTGTGCTAGCTGTCTTGAGGGCCGAACAGAGGTGGCAGTTTGTCACCCTTAAATCCTGATTTTTGATGGGAGATTTTGGCTAAGATTCATCACTAACCTAGCCTAGATAGTGGAGCATAAGTTTGAGAATTTTGGTGATTTTATCATGAGTTTTCATTGGTCAAACTAAAACTTGTGTAACCACCTTGTAATCTGAAGTTTTCCAGCAAGAACAGTGACGAAATTTTGAGAGCTGTTGCACTCTGTTTTACCTTTGATTTTGAAGTCAAATTTCTCTATACAATTGCTACAAAAGGGTTGCTTGGATTAGTGTCCATTTGCGTGAATTTAATTTCTAAATGTTGGGTAAAATTTCACTGAAAATAGGGACTTGATGCTACCCTGTTTCCTTTCCAGCAAACTGAGTGTGATTTTGGTCTATGCTTGAGTTTTATGCATCACAACTTTGGGGCCATGTTGCCTTTACATTACCCTATCACTCCTTGCAAAATTTGGTATCTAGTGGCCTGAAAACGATTGTGTGTGTGCATGCATCAAATCTGGAAAACTTTCTTCTATTCTACCCGAAATTTTTGTTCTGTTTTGGGTGTTGTTTAGTCCGAATTCAGCCACCATTTTTACCATCATTTGCTCAAGAAATGTTGCTAGAATCATGGTTTTGAAAATGGAATGGAATGGGGGCTGTTTTGGATGAACCAAATGTTACAAAAGAAAAGGAATTCTGTTTGGTAGAAATGAATTAAAAAAATTTCAGTCAACTTTGGTCGCTTTGATCACTGCCTTCCCATATGTGTTTTTGGCTAAATTTTGGTAACAACATACCTCACATACTGAGATTTATCTATTAAAAAATTGGTGTTTTTCCAGTATCCATTCATTGCTCAAATAATGCCCCAAATTTACTCTTCAAACCTGCAAATTTTACCGTCAGGACAGCTTTACGCCCTCTGTTCAAATGGCTATATTTTGTTGCTCGGGAGTCAAAATCAAGTGCCGTTTATGGCATTTGAAACTAAACTTCAAGGGCTTTCCAACAGTGCATGCTAACTCATTTTTTATCAATCCCAAAAAATATGAGAAAATGGCTGTTTCTCAAAACTGTTTTTCCTATTTTTGTTCTTCGTGACATCTTGTAGCTCACTTTAGCCTATCTTACAAAATGAATCTTAGAGCGAGCCCTTCTAGTGAATTGTAGCACTCCGAATCTAGTTTTCATAGCCATAGGCCTTGTCTAATTTCATTGAGTGTAGCCTTAGATATGTGCCGACCAAAAAACTGTGACAGTGAGGTTTTGGTGATTCTAAATAGTTGAGTTAAGGTTTGAGTTTTAGTTATTTTAGCTAGTGTTTAATAGTTGAACTTTGGTTCAGGTGACCAAGACTTTGCCGAGGGAGAATCGACTACCGAAGTTTAGCCTTCTTGCTTGCTTGCTCGCTTAAGTGAATCGCGGTGAGTGTTCAAGTGCATGTTATTTAATGTTAATGAATTGAAAAGCATACTAGTATGCCTCGGTGAATGTGTACTTTACCGCACTCACTTTATTTGATTTGCCTCTAAATGAGTTCAACTGCTTGAATTGTTAATTGTTTAACTGCTTGAACTGCTTGTTATTGCTATTGAAATTGTGGAGACGCCTAAACCCCATCGGGAACCTTCCACTTCGACCCAGCAATAGGAGCTTGATCAAGGGATTGGTGAACCATGGGTCTTGATATTGTTTATGTCGGTTGAAGTGCGGTTGTCGACCAAGGTATACTCGAGTATTACCAACTATCAGTTATTTGCCAAACGGGTCCAATACAGGGGGTGTAAGTAGACGGGTGAGAGTTTCAAGTTGTGTCTACAAGTTGTGAGAGTGTGGTTGATGGAGTGTCAACATTTTAAATTGGTGGTTGGAGTTTGTGAAGCGGACCAGACATGGCTATGGCAAATGCTTTGGATCGGGGGTATGTGCTACGTCCCTGAGGATGGTAGTCACCTCTACCTCCCGTATCCACCTATATCATTTTATATTGTATTGTCTACTTGCTTTACGTGAAATATTGTTGGTTTCACTTTCTTAATTGTTTTAATTATTAAAGTATCATTTTGACCTACTTGTGTGCATGCTTTCTTGGCCTTACTGAGCGTTAGCTCACCCCCAATATATTTGTTTTCCTTAACAGGTCTTGAAGTGGAGATCGTAAATATAGGAAATTAGGTCTTTTGTAGGATTTTCGTACTTTTATATAAGATTGAAATTATTTGTAAACTTGTTGGATTATTGTACTTGAAGTTAATATTATTGTAATTTTGATGAAATATTTGGGCTTGTACTCTAGAAAGTTGAACTAGTGATTTTGGATAGACTTTAATTATGACTTTAGGAATGAATGCTTGTATTTATATTTGGTTTTAGTAGTGAGTCCTGACGAGAGTTGGGCAGGCGCACCGATATCCTTGGGTTCACCCTAGGGAGAGGTGGGGGCGTCACATTTTTTGCCTAACACCTATAAGTCCTTAATAATGTCATTGAACCTACAATACATCTTGTCAACATTTTCATGAGGTTCCATTTTAAAGGATTCATACTTAGTGACAAGAAGAGATTTCTTTTGTTCTCTAACATTGTCACTTCTCTCATGAATTTCTCTTAATTTATCCTTTATTTCCTTAGCAGTTTTGCATCCTTTAACTGTCGCGCCCCATTTTTTATGAAAAAGGGAAGGAGGGGGTGAGAACCCCTCGTCGTCTCGGGTTTTTAGTTGAAAAAGGTTTTTTGGTTAAAAATTTGATTTTTTGATTTTTGAAAAAGAAAGGGGTCATGGGACTACAAAAATGTGATGATTTGGACCCAAAAACAAAAGTCTAGAAAAGGGTTTTAGAAAAGTTTGGAGTCGCCACTTGGTATGGAGTTTAGGTGTACCAAGTCACCAAAAATTTTAATTAATGAAAATAAACTAAGAAAACCCTTTTTTAGGCGACTCAGGTCTTTGAAAACTAGAGAAAAGGTTCAGGGTCACGGTTGAAAGAAGGAAGGCAAAGATTGATGTTACTCGTCTCAAGGCACCCTTCTAACCTAGCCAAAGCTAGTTGCAAGATTTAGTTAAAAATTTCCTAATTCTAACTTTAAAATTTATCACACTTGGATGTTATCTATATGGATGCAAAACCTAAACCTAATGTTGGGGTCGGGAAGGGACAAAATGTCTCCTTGAGGTTTGATTGGAATTGATCACATTAGTTGTGTCATCCAACTTTGATCTCTCGAGGAGGTCACGAAAAATGCAAATGATGAGACTCGAAAAAATCGGGAGAACTAGGGTTTTCAAAAGAAATGCAATTTTTATAAAATCTCAAGGGAAAAGAAATTGGATTTTTGAAAAGATCAATTTTAAGTGCAAAGAGGAACTTGAATTTTCAAAAGATGCAATTTTAAGAAAACGGTTTTTTTAACTTTGAATTGCTAAAACATGAAGAAGAAACTTGAATTTTAAAGAATGATTTTGATAGAATAATACATATGTATGTCCTAAAGAGGGATAATGCAACATAATTGGTGCGGGGGACTAAGTTCGTGACTTCAAATCTTCCTTTTCATAGAAGGAAATAAAAGCGTGCTCAGGCTAAGAAGCTATACTCGCTCTTTTCCCTAATTCAAAGGGTAATGCCTTAAATGCACTAATCTATTTTTTGACGAAAAAGAAAACTAAATGAGATGTTTCGCATACGGGATGGGAGAAAAATATCATGCAAAACTGGAAAAGAAATTCTAAAAGTGAAAAGTGTGTGAAATTTCTATCTAATGCATGAACGGCATTTAAGGGTCTAGCATTGGACTAGTCCTCGTCTAAAAGTTCTCACTAACATTGGATTAGTGAGAAATCGAAAGGAAAAGCCACAATTAGCGTTGGACTAGTGTGGTGACGTCAATACATTTACACAATAAGCATGTAGACATAACAATAAAGCGAATAAACACATAAAACACATAAACACATAACACATAGGCATAATATCTAGATGCAAGACCCTAGGAAAGTAAGTAAACACATAATCATGCAAGCATGCAAAATAAGCATATAAACCTAATTACTACATTGGAGGAACCTAAATACATTCTAAGGGAAAAAATTCGGAATAATAATCTAACTATTACATTTTCTAGAATAAATACACTTTTTGCAAAATTAAACCTATCTATTACAACTTGACATCCAAGGCCTCCAAATTATTTACCCACAAATTAAATGACATAAATAAAGACTAGGCATGAATAAAAAGCAAAGGAAAAATTAATTTAAAACATGCAAGATCATGCAAAAACACATAAGAGCACATAATAGGAGAAAGAAGTTACCATCCCTTGATGTGATGCCTTAATTGAATCCTTAAATGATGGGAATGGTTATCTAAGACTCAATGTCAACAAAAGGGATCAAGGTACCAATTTAAAGGAAAAATCAATGAAAAATTCAAAGAGAAGGTATCCAAACAGATTCTGCAAGCAACATGGACAAGACTAGGAAATACAAATTATAGAGTAAGATTCTGGAACAAAAGAGCAGGAAATAGCAACAAAACAGAGGAATAGAGAGGTTACGCGGAGTAGAAACGCTGACAGCAGCAACTGGTCAGCGTTACATGCAAATATATGATTGAGAGAAGCGGACTGAACGCAACAGTCAGCGTCTCTTCAATCTTCAAAATATCGGAAGATTGCTTCCAGTTTTGGAACAATAACATAAACAAAATCCTCGAGGCAAGGGGATCTATTTAAAGCATCAAACATCATCATTCAGATCATGTCAAAACAAGCTAAAACCTAAAAGGCCAAATCTTAAGCATCAACATCATCAAATAGACAAAAGGGGAAGGGAAGAAGCTGTGGGGCTAGAAGCGGAGGTTACAGCGGACCGCTGTAACCAGCGTTTCTTCACATCTTCAAATATTCAAGGCGAAGCTTGAATCGTTACGAACCAAACGCAAGGACTCAGCGTTTCTTCACATTTCAAACATTCAAGAGGAAGCTGGCGTTCTGCTAACCGCGTAAGTAGCCCGCGTTTCTTCACATCTTCAAAACGTGAAGAACATTTTTCCAGAAATTTCTCAGAAATCACAACAGCATCATCACAAAAGCATCAAACGTCTGATTTTAAAAGTAAAAACAAATCTATTAGCCTTATCAAGGCTATCTAAACGTAACATGCTCATATAACAACAAATAAATATCATCAACTATTATAAAACATCAAAAAAACATATTCAAGACCTTGGTTCCACCAAAAGGTCACATTTTCAGCAAGATTCACGTTCAAAAAAATAGGGATGAGAAAGAGAATCACCTGAGCCTCTTGAACTCAAAACAAAAGGGGGAAGTTCCGGATTTGAAGATGGTTTCCTTCTCTTCCCAAAGCAAAACCCTAGAATCCTTTTCTTTCTTTTCTTTTTTTTTTCTCCTCTTTTCCTCTCATTTTTCTGTCTTTTCTCTTCTCTCTCAGCCTCCCTCTTCTCTCTTTCTCTCTCAGCTTCCAACCTCTTTCAGAAAACCCTCTCATAAGCTATTTATAGCCACAAAACCCTAGCATGAAGGGTTTTGATAGTTTGGGGTGAGGTGGGTTGATTTTGAACGTTAGATGAATTGTTAAGGGATTAAGGGTGAGTTAGGGATTAACTAAATAGGTTTCTTGATGCT
Organism: Gardenia jasminoides; assembly: GCA_013103745.1. Classification (NCBI taxonomy): domain Eukaryota; kingdom Viridiplantae; phylum Streptophyta; class Magnoliopsida; order Gentianales; family Rubiaceae; genus Gardenia; species Gardenia jasminoides. The sequence goes on along the minus strand of CM023102.1, from coordinate 19,836,564 downwards.
CAAGTAGCAGAAAATACAGCTGGAAATGAGGAGAAAAATGACTGGAAAAACGCGCGCATATTTTTTTTTGCTTTTGATCAGGTTACGCGGACTAATCTGCGTAACTGGTCCGCATTTTTGACTTTCCTTTTTTTTTTAAAGAAAAACCTACAAAAATAAGAAAGATGTGTTAGAATATTCAAAAATAAATAACTAAACATTAATAGATAAAAAAATAAGAAAACAAATTAAAATAGTCAAAATTTGGTGTCTACAGCTTGCCCCTCTTTGTCTGAGTTCCGAAGAAACTCTAGACAAAGATGTAGACACCAAATGTTTACCTGGTTTCACTGGTTATATCTGAACCATTGTAAACAACAGGAATATTAGATTACCAAATTTTCAAACTAAAAATGCATAATGTGACCGAACTCGTATAGAGTTGCCTACGTATCTCGCCAGGAGAATCAGGTCAAACGTAGTTCAAATGCAAATGAACTGTGATAAAATGGTTACTGGATTCTTATAAAATTTGAGAACGGGAGATAGAAGGGTGCCCGGCGGAGGCTGAGACTCACCAACAGGAATTTAGAATATCAAGAAGGGGAGGTAGAAAGGTGCCAGTGAGGCTGAGACTCCTGAGGCAGAATTTTCAAATATCAAGAAGCGAGGAGATAAGTGTGCCAGTGGACTTGAGACTCCATGAAATTTAAAATATCAAGAAGGGAGGAGAAGAAGGGTGCCAGTGGAGGTTGAAACTCCTGTGATAATTTAAAATATCAAGAAGGGGAGATAGAAGGGTGCCAGCGTGGGTTGAGAACCTGTAGAAATTTAAAATATCAAGAATGGGAGAAAGAAGGGTGCAGTGGAGGTTGAAACTCCTGTGATAATTTAAAATATCAAGAAGGGAGATAGAAGGGTGCACGTGAGTTGAGACACCAATTTAAAATATCAAGAATGGGAGAAAAGAAGGGTGCCAGGAGGTAGAACTCATATGGGACTTTAAAATATCAAGAAGGGGAGGTAGAAAGGGTGCAGGCTGAGACTTCCTGATGAATTTAAAATATCAAAACAGGGAGATAGAAGAATTACCGTGGAGAGAACTCCGAGAATTTAAAATATCAAGAAGAGAAGTAGAAAGGTGCCAGTGAGGAGATTACCTCATATGAGAAATTTAAAATATCAAGAATGGGAGGTAGAAGGGTGTCCGTGAGGTGAGACTCCTATGAAATTTAAAATATCAAGAAGGGAGGTAGAAGGGTGCAGTGAGCTGAAACTCTATGAAATTTAAAATATCAAGAAGGGGAGGTAGAATGGGTGCAGGAGAGACTCCTGTGAAATTTAAAATATCGAAGGAGATACAAGGTGCAGGTGGAGAATAAGACTCACCATGAGAATTTAAAATATCAAGAAAAGGGAGGTAGAAGGGTGCCGTGGCAGAGACTATGCTGGGAATTTAAAATATCAAGAGGAGGTAGAAAGGGTGCAGTGGAGGAGAACTATGACAAAATTAAAATATCAAGAAAGGGGATAGAAGGGTGCCACTTGAGAGGTTGAGAACCTCATGGGACTTTAAAATATGAAGGGAGTAGAAGGGTGCCGGTGAGGACTCCTGTGAAATTTCAAATATCAAGAAGAGAGGAGGTAGAAGGGAGGTGCCAGGCTGAGACTCCTGAGAATTTTAAAATATCAAGAAGGAGATAGAATGGTGCCAGCAGGCTGAGAACTAGCAATTTAAAATATCAAGAAGGAGAGTAGAAGGGTGCCAGCGGAGGTTGAAACTCCTGTGAGTAATTTAAAATCAATAAGGGAGATAGAAGAGGGTGCCAGTAGGCTGAGAACCACTATGAAATTTAAAATATCAAGAATGGGAGAAAAAAGGGTGCCCGATGGAGGTTGAGACTCATCAACAGGACTTTAAAATATCAAGAAGGGGAGGTAGAGGGTGCAGGGGAGGCAGGAGTTCCTGTGAATTTAAAATATCAAGAGCGGGAGATAGGGTTACCAGGGTGAGACTCTGTGAATTTAAAATATCAAGAAGGAGAGTAGAAGGGTGCCAGTGGATTGCCTTCCATGAGAATTTAAAATATCAAGAATGGGAGATAGAAGGGTGCCGGAGGCTGTGACTCTATGAGAGATTTAAAATATCAAGAAGGAGGTAGAATAGATTGCAGGTCCTGAGACTTATAGCAAAGGAATTTAAAATATCAAGAGGAGGTAGAAGGGTGGGGAGTTAAGACTCATCATGAAATTTAAAATATCGAAGAGGGATAGAAAGGTGCAGTGGAGGATGGGAACCTGAGAATTTCAAATATCAAGAAAAGGGAGTTAGAAGGGTGCCAGCGGAGGAGTTAAGAAGACTTCTGCTGAGAATTTAAAATATCAAGATGAGGGAGGTAGAAAGGGTGCCAGTGGAGGTTGAGACTAACAACAATTTAAAATATCAAGAGGATGAAGGTGCCATGGGAGAACTTCATATGAGCAGACTTTAAAATATCAAGAAAGGGAGGTAGAAGGGTGCCAGTGCTAGAACTCATCCATGAGGAACTATAAAATATCAAGAAGGGGAGGTAGAAGGGTGCCAGGCTGAGACCTGTGAAATTAAAATATCGAAGGGTAGATAGAAGAGGTGCAGAGTGGAGGATGAGAACTGCTGGAATTTAAAATATCAAGAAGGGAGGAGTAGAAGAGTGCAGGCTGAGACTCCTGTGAAATTTAAAATATCAAGAATGGGAGGTAGAAGGTGCAGTGGGCTGAGAACTCCTATGAAGAGGCTAAAATATCAAGAAGGGATAGAAAGGGGTGATGAGGTTGAGTCATCCTAGGAGACTTTAAAATATCAAGAAGGAGGTAGAAAGGTGCAGAGCGAGGCTGAGACTCCTGTGAATTTAAAATATCAAGAAGGGAGAGTAGAAAGAGGTGCCAGGAGAGGCTGGGAACTATGAAATTTAAAATATCAAGAAGGGAATAGAAGGGGTGCCCTTGAGGACAGAGACTGGCCAAACGTGAATTTAAAATATCAAGAAGGGAAGTAGAAGGGTGCCGTGGGCGAGACTCAGACAGAAATTTAAAATATCAAGAAAGAGGAGAGTAGAGGAGTGCTGTGGGGAGGGCTGAGACCAGCAAATGAGAATTTAAAATATCAAGAGAGGAGATAGAATGGACAGTGACAGGAATCCAATAAAATATCAAGGAGAAGTAGAAGGTTGAAGCGGAGGTTGAAACTCCACCAACAGTAATTTAAAATATCAAGAAGGAGATAGAAGGAGGTGCAGAAGGTGGCTGAGAACTCTATGCGAAGAAATTTAAATATCAAAATGGGAGAAAAAGAAAAGTGCCGGTGGAGGTTGAGACTCATGTGAATTTTAAAATATCAAGAAGAGGGTGAGAGGGATGCTGAAGGTGCTGAGAATTTAAAATATCAAAAGATTAGATGAAGGTTACCAGCGGAGGTGGGAACTTCATAGGAATTTAAAATATCAAGAGAGGGTGCCAGGAGGGTGAGCACTCCTATGGTATTTAAAATATCAAGAAGGGAGAA